>CM064548.1:34529552-35227426 GCA_032716605.1 Paralithodes platypus | reverse complement strand
ATATACCAGGTATATATATATATACTGTATATATATATATATATATATATATATATATATATACCAGGTATATATATATATACTGTATATATATTCCCACCAACTTTACAATGTTTCTTTTCTTTTTTTAGCCTATTCAGTACGGTACCGGTTTATATTTGTGTGATTGACTTTGGATTTGTTTCCTACTTACTTTAATGATAGCCTATCTCTTAAGTGCCATAGTTTTCTATTTTTTTGTGAGATCGCTTTCATATTACCTTGATGACGGTAGGTCTACAAAATACCGCGAAAGGTCAAAAGTGTACCCCCAGTCCAAAGTCACCCCACTTTACAATACTGTACCGTACCTGTCTTAGTAGAACTACTCTATACAGCAAATACACTTTATATTTGGTTCCAAATGTGTTAATCCTTTTAAAATATTACACACTGGCATAGTGAAGTTTCAATAGGTGTGAAGATATATTACTAAGTTTGTGTGAATAGGCCTATACTTAGGCACACATCCCATAGCTAGGGGTGGCCGACTCGAGACGTTACTGTATATACCGTACTGTTGAAGTTATAACCAGGGATGGAGTATTCGTTTTTGTTATTCGTATTCGAATACAGTAATTCAGGCTATTCGTATTCGAATTCTTGCAAATAAAAGTAAAAGTATGTGCATTCGTATTCAAATATTTGGACAAATTATTTGTATTCTTAGAATAATATGGCGAATACAGAGAGAGCAAGAGAAAGCTGTCATCGTTCGTATCTCGTCATATTCACAAATTTGATACCATACCATATATCTAGTTACTACACTATATAAGTTTAACCCTTCTTTAGCGGCCTATGCGGTTTATTTATATGTACCGCCCAGCGGGGTGTTTTTAGCCAAAATAGGGCTGTTTACGTGATCATTTTCATGCCTAAATAAGACCCAGAACGTAAAACAAGTATCTATCCCTGAAAGGGCATGAACAGAGCTTTCGAATGACACCATAACGATCCTTGTATGATGGATAGTTTTCTTGCAATAACCGTGCAACGCGAGTGCAAAAAGCATGTAATTCGGTACTTTCCCCATTCAATTCAGTATGTAGCGAGTGAGAGAGGGAGGAGGGAGCTGAGATTCGTGTCAGTAGGTTCGCCGCGCTGGTCTGGAGCAGTCATACGCTCGCTAGTCTCCTGCCACCACTTGTCTCTCTCTCTCAGCAACATTACGTGCTGAAATTGCCACTCGACCTATGTCGAGCGCCGCCACATAGTCCAGCTTTATTAAATACGACTTATGTGGTGAGCCGCTTTTTAAGGGTTAAATACCAGTATTGAATACAGGTATTGTCTGTTATCAGTCATAAAGTAGTTAACCATTGCATAAGCTACGGTAATTAGTATAGTAAAAAAGTTAATTAATATATAGAAAAGTATTCATAAATGCATTCATGAATACTTTCATAAAGTATTCGTATTTGAATACCGACTCTTGTATTCACTCCATCCCTGGTTATAACAACATGAATGTATTCTTACATTTATTATTTCTTGACAGTATTTACACTCCTCATCGGTGTGCATCACATCACAATTCCCATACAGACACCTGCAATTATCTAGAGTTTTAATGTGGTAAAAGAATGGTATAGTACCGTATCACAAACTGCTAACAAGCTACCGTACCAGTACTTATATTACCAAACTATACCACTTAACAAAATATACTAGTTAGCCCATGAACTGCTAGAACCTGTACAAAGAAAAAGGTAAAGTTGAGGGAAGGGGGTGGGGGAGTGAAGGATGTGGCATGAAGAGATGCCACTACTTTCTATATGTCGCCCAATTTTGAGACATTTCCCAGCACTGGCACTGAATTTGATTTTATTTACATGTTTAAACACCGTGCCTGGCGGAAGGAACATAGTAGTTCCTGGGTTAATAAGCTATGCAACTGTGGACGTATGTGTGGGGAGGAGGCTGATGGTTGCCACTTTTTCAGGCAGAGAAAGATAAAAAGGTACCGGTACACAATTAGAGGAGTGGAGAAGGGAAGTAGAGATGGTGGAACGAAATGTGCGGACTGATTTTATATGTAGGCCTATAGATGAACGAATGAGGTAATCTGTGTTTCATGCTAGGGGGTATTTGGGGCAATGAAGGGATGAGGGTTGTCTGACCATAATGTGGTAGTAGCAAATATGTGAGTACAGACGAAGTGGGTGAGGAAAGATAGAGTAAGGCAGGATGGAGGAGGAGTCATGTAGAGGGGGAAAAGGTACAGGAAGAGTTAAAAAAAGCAGCAGAAGACACCTAGATAGGTTTGACTTGAAGTGAATGGAGAAGGTGTAAGGGGTGAGCTTTGTGTTTATGGAAGTGATATGTGCAGCATGATGATAATGATGCAGTTTTTACAACCATGTACTCCCTGCTCAATAGCTGGGCTAAGGTGGGTGCCCTGATGAACAGTGATTTCAGTGAACAGTTGCCACAGATTGCTAGATTGCACCCTCACCACAGCACTGGCGTCTGCCAATAACACACTGGCTGGCCTGAGACTCGAACCCTTGACCGTGAGGTTTACAGGCGAGTGTTCTACCAACCGTGCTACGGCCAGCATGTGAGGAGTTAGGAGGAGGGGAAGGAAGTGAAAGGATTAAACAGTATGGTGGACTAAGGAGGTGAAACCAGCAGTTGAAGAGAAAAAAGAAAGCATACAAGAGTGGTTGGGTAGTAGAGCGAATGAAAATTTGGAGAGGCAGAAAAGAGAAATGTAAGTGAAGAAAAAGAGAGTAGTGAGCCTGAGTACGAGAACAGTAGATGACAAATTTAGAAGAATTTTAAGTGTAAGAAATTGTTTTGGAAGGAGGTCAAGAAAGTTAGGGAGGGTGACAAAGGAAGTAGTAAGGGTGTGAAAGATAAAAATGGGCGAGTTCTAGTGATAAAGCAAGCTAAGAAAGAACTTTAACCTGGGAAATGAAAGAGGGGGTTAGAATAGACCCATCACTGGTACTGTAGGATAGTGATATAACAGAGCAATGAGTAGATGGGAACAAGGTGGATTTAGGAAGGGAAGAGGCTGTGTAGATCAGATCTCCTTGTGAAGAAGTACCCAGTATCTGCAGAAGAAATGGAAGTTTATGCTGCCTTCATGGACTTGGAGAAGCCTAAGTAGAGAAGCTGTGTGGAAAGTACTGATGATATAGCAAGTACCGGTAGTTGGTAAGTTGCTGGAAGCAGTGAAAAGCATGTATGAGGGTGAAAGAGCAGCAATGCGTGTAGAGAATGAGCATAGCGATTTCTTCAATAAAGCATGGGTGTGTATGTCCCCATGGATGTTCAGTAGCCTATACAGTACATATTGTATGGATGGAGTCATGAAATAAATCCAAGGAAAAGCAGTAGATGGTGCAGTACACTAGTAAGGCAATGGAGCGAGTGGAAGTTGCCTGTGCTACGGTTAGCTGATGATACTGCTCTTATGAGTGACAATGAGTGAGCGTTGCAAAGTTTGGTTTAGTAATTATGTTTAGCATGCTGTGTGAAAAACGGAACTCGAAGGTCAATAGGCCGAAGAGAGGGATGCATTCCCCCACCTCTGGGTTAAGGAGGCCTTCATCTTATGGTGAAGGAAGAAATTAATTATGCTCCATGCACCCTACTGCATGTTGTATAAGGCGACTAATAGGGGGCGTGGCGAATGAGTTGTGGACCAACAGCCATTGGTAGCCTATACAATAAAGCCTTGTTATTGGCACTCGGGCACTGTCTTGGTATGGCACTGCCGAGACTGGTGGAGTGCGGTTAGGTGCCACAAGGGACTCTACTAGTTTAACCTGGGCGCTGTTGGCGCAACGCCAGAGTCGGCAGCAGTGTTACATGGTAGGGCAGTGTTGTGGCAGAATATTGTTGTTCTAAAGTCCAAGTTGCCTAATGTACAGTGGAGTCTTGGTATGGTACTGTATTGTCTTGTTGCGGCACTGTTGAGGCTGGTATGGTTTGCAGATACTGCAGATGGACCTAGTTGAGTCTTGGGTAAGGGTTGTGTTAGCGGATGTACCATACCTTTTGTTTACATAGTGGCACGCTCGCAGGTACTGTACATTCGTGTCTAATTTGACTGCTGTTATTTGTCCCTGCTGGTAATATATATGATAATGACAATAAGTCATGGGGGTGGGGGGCAAAGCCTCCCTCAACATAAGAATTTATCGAACACTTGGCCTTGGGATACAATAATGGGTTGAGGGGGGGCTTTGTTCCCCTCACCCCCCATGACGTATTGTCATCTTCATATATATTACCAGCAGGGGCAAATAACAGCAGTCAAATTAGACGCGAATGTAAATGCGAGTATGCGACTATGTAAACAAAGAGGACGGTACGCCCGCTAACACAACCCTTACAGAGTCTTGCTGCGGCACGGTTAGCACTATACCAACAACTGCCAAAGTGCTGACATACGGGTCACCCCTTGCATATTACATATTTACATATACAAATTATCCACCATCCACTGCCTTTTATTATTCCTGAGTGAAAGTGACATAGGCCTAGGTCTAGTCAACAGTGTTTGTGAAGTATAGGGACGCATCACGCACGAGAGGCAATTGTTTACATATTCGATGAAAAGCCTAGCCTACTTAACCCATTAAGCCCCAGCTGACTTAATAAAAATGCACACTCCAGACCCAGCCACTTGTCAATTTTTGTTTTCCTGAAAACACATGGAATGGGTTAGTAATAAAGGAAAAACCACAAAAAAGCGCTCACTTAGGTCATTTAGGGATCCTGGGGGGCGGCGGAAAGTCTCAATTAACATGGGGTGATGGGTAGGTAAAATACTGAAAAATCACTCCAGCGTGCACGCAGCTGGACTTAGGGGGCTGCCAACCACCGGTATTGTTCCGTAGGATCCTAAAGCAGTTCCCATACAAATCTGAACCCTCTACGAGCCTTCTATAAATGTTCAATTAGCACCGTCGGCTATAACCGACGCTGGTACTGGCAGGGATTTACAATGCTGTCGACTCACTTCCGACGCTGGTGTCCACCTGGTTAATCTGTATCTAGGCCTACTTGTATTTTATTGTGTTCACGAGACACGAACAAGTTTTCATAACGGGCGAGGCAAGCATAAGAGCGAGTTCAATAGTTGATTATTTTTTCAAAGAAAAAATATATTTACACGTGTTGGCCAAACCAGGCATAATCGGGAAGGATGTAGTTACCGGGTGTACCATGACAACATACAACATAAATCATCTATAAATACTTATAATAAAATAAATACTTATAAATCTATAATTATTATGTTCCTTCCAACAACCAACTATACTCCTAAAATCGATTAATGAAATTTACAAACATGTGGCAGGCCGTGGATTCGAATCCAGGATGCTCACACCGAAAATCAACACCTTATGCATCGCACCACGAAGACAGTTAAAGAATGGTGGACACTGCCTACGATTTAGTATACTAGGTTAGGTTAGGTTAGGTTGTTTGGTTAGGGTAATGTATTTTTGTATCCAAAGGCAGTCAAAATAGACGGGAACATGATGGTGAGCGTCCGCGTAGTGTAAACAAGACGGGCGGTACACCCGGTAACTACATTCTTGCCGCATAATCTTCACAATGACCGTTTAAACTGTCAAACATGTCCTAATAAAAAAAGTAAATACCGTAAGTACTAGTAGGCTTATTTCTGCAGGAGAATGATGCCACTTTACGATACATTTGCTGTTAAAATAGCCTATACACAAAGCTGTAATTCCAGTTACAGTATGTATAGGCCTATAATGTAAAGAAAAACAAACTGCCAAAGATATAAAGGCACATCTAGTAATAATAAAAATTTAGTTTGGTAAGGGTTGTGTTAGCAGGCGTACTATCGCTTTGTTTACATTTGCATAAGTATTACGCTTGCAATTAGGCCTGTGTTCGCTTTTAATTTGACTTATTTTATTTTATTATTTTTGTTTACAAAATTATCAAACAGCCAGCCGTTATATGCCCCTGCTGGTAACATAATTATATACCGGTATATGATGACAATAATTCAAGGGGGGTGAGGAGGAGCTTTACCCATTATTGTACCCCACGGCCATCTGCTGCGTAAATTGTCGAGTTACTGGCTGTGGGACACAATACAGTAATAGGATAAGGGGGGCTTTGCCCCCCCCCCTCCCCCCCAACACAACCCATTTTTTAAGTTTTTCCATTGAGCATTAAAACACCTATATTTGCAATTTGGCTATTTGTAAGTATATTTATATCAAAACCCACAACATTTATTATTAAATAACCTAACCTGACCTGGAAAGGTTAGGTTACAGTAAGTTAGATTTGGTTTGGTTAGGCTAGCCGCCCAAGAGCGTAAAAGGCCTAGCCAATTAAAATTTGTTATCTTTCAGGAGGATCACAGGTAGGCTAAGCCTGGGCCTATGTGTCAATTTTATTAATTCTTTACAGCAGTTGAAAAACATAAAACCCAAGTCTTAGTCTAAAGAATTAGGCCTAGGCCTATGTCAATTTCATATAAAAACAAATCTGAGTATTGTCAGTCTCGCTCAGCTTCCTACACACACAAAAAAAGGCCTAAACAAATAAAAAAAAGGCTAACAGTAGGCTTGTAAGAACAACAAAATGCCTAGAGGAAATTTTTTGACTGAAAAGAGAATAACTTCATTGCCTAGTTAGGCCTAATGCTAAAAATAGGCTATCAAACAAGAGCAGTTCCATCTTTTTCACATTTTTTTATTTAATAGGCTAGGCTATACACAGTTAAAATTATGCTTTACAGTTCTTATTACTTATGTCTTTGGAAGTGATCAAATAAGCAAATCAAAATAGGCCTAGGCTAATTTCAAACTAATTTTCTTGTAGGTCCTATTCTTTCTCATCTTCAGCCCAGTCTTGAAACAAAATTATCCCATTTGACACCCTAAAAATAATTATTATTTTTGAAAAATGCTTATGTTTAGGCTAGGCTACTATTCCCTGGGCCCGGGGTTCATGTGTAAGCATCCTAGTAAGTGTCCACCAACAGCTTGAGCCTGACGCCTGAAGAGTGAAGACTCTGTCCTGCCGCCTCTGCCACTGTTGGTTGCTGTACAGCTTCTGGTTCGAACTGATACGGTCAGATTAGCATACGGTTGAACTAAATGTATTGTGCAAATTAACCTATTCAGACAGTTCAGTACCAGGGACTTCCTTTTCATCATATTTTGGCATTAGGCTATTAGGCTAGGCTAGACGATTTTATTCAGCTTAGGAAAGACGTCTAGCAATAATAAGACTTCAACCTATCTCAACCAACCCTTTCAACTACCACAAATCCTTCCTAAGCTGCATAATATCGTCTAAATACAGCTAGAAAAAATATGACACGTCGCTGGTTAAAAGGCATTTCAAATTGTTCACTAGGCCTAGGCTACTTTCACAGGAGCTTTCACAGGTGTAGAGCGGCTCGCTTGGTGTAGTGACTAGCGTCTCGGACTTCCACCCAGAAGGCCCGGGTTCGCGCCCACGCTCGGCGCATTAAAGATTTTTCACAAGCACTGAGTCGTTACCATCCCTCATGAGCAAAGGGATGGGGTAGTAGTACAGGACCCCAATGGAAATACGCCTAATCGGCCTTATTGAGCTATCCTTAGCTAGCTTAGCATGCGCTAGCTTTAAGAACTATTATTATTATTATTATTATTATTATTATTAATCATCGTCATTTGTGCAGGTTGTTATACAAAGAAGTTAAAGTTACGAAATTATCGCTCATAGGCCTAGGACTCTAGGAGTCAGCCTCACAAATCACAAGACCTCTACGATAGTCAAGCGTTTCAGCCTCTCAGGCGTCTTCATCTTCTTCTTGTTGAGGATATAGGGTAGTGAAGCTGTGAAGCTTATGTCACCCTATCCGGGCGGAAAGGACCCCAGGGTGGAGAGGTTTCACAGGGAGGACGTGGACATCGTAGATTTCAGGGGAGGGCACCCATGCCCCGCAGTCGACAGAGACGCCCCGCCAACCTCAGGAACTTCTTCGTTAGCAGGAGGACCTTGGATTTAGTAGCCTCCGGTACCCCAACACCAGCTAGCAGGACGGGGAGGGAGAAGTCACTGACGCCAAGAGCTGTGAGAGCAGACGTGAGAGAGATCCTGGCTGAGTAGTAATGGGGACAGCTGAGAAAAAAGTGGAGGATGGTTTCATCCACAGAGCGGCACCAGGGGCAGGAGGGGCTAAGGGCCAGGTTGATCCGGAAGAGATGGCCGTTGAGGGTGGAGTGTCCCAGACGGAGACGTGTTAATGAAGTATCCAGGGCACGGCAAGGAGACCGCGCCCAAGGGAGGGAAGAGGAAGAAAAGCGATAGGCAGAAAGGGTAGTGGAGCGGAGCAGAGCAGGGACGGCTGCATTCCAAGAGACATAGAGAGAGTGAAAGATGTGTGAAGAGAAAGAGGAGAAATCGAGGGGATAGGCTTCAACAGTGGACGTATTATGTGCAAATGTGGCCGCAGCATCCGCTACGGTGTTTCCTGGTATGCCTGTGTGGGAAGGGACCCACTGAAAGTGTATCGTGTACCCACGAGAGTGGAGAAGGAGGAGGATGGAGTGCGAGTCAAAGATTAGCTTACGATGAGAGGACGGGCGCCTGGAGCTCAATGAGGCAAGGGAGGATTGGGAGTCACTAAAAATAACAATTAAACGGGGGGGAACTGAATCTCTGACATACTCCAAGGCGCCCAAGATGGCATATAGCTCCGCAGCTAGTATAGGGTGATGCCCGTCAAGCCTCCAGGTCCTACAAAGGGAGAGGGAAGGGATGAAGCAAGCCGCCGTGGAGGAGGGAGGTGAGGGGACATGAGAACCATCCGTATAAATCTGGAAATAATCAGCATAATGAAGGGACACCAGTTCACCAAACAGGGGGAGGGTAAGGGGACCGTTTACAGACTTAGAATAGTGGACATGAAGGTTCAAAGAAAAAAGGGTGGGAAGGGGGAACCAAGGGGGAACAGGGGAAACAGCGGGCACAGGGAAAGGATGAGGGACAGGTATGGAGAACTGAGAGAGGGAAGTCAGGGCACGGATGAGGAAAGGAGTACGGGAACGTAAAGGCCAGGAGGGGTCTCAGGCGTCTTCCTCTTTGTGCTGTTATTGTTTATAATTTGACTGGTGTGACGTCACGCAGATCGCCTTAACTCCGAATCACGCACACCTTCCGCAAGGTATAAAATTCGATATATTGAGATTATTGTTTGAAAAAATTTAATAATAACACTCAAAGTGCGTTACTTGCACGTTGGTATTTACCATTATAAGTAGAGCCCATGCCATGCACCACCACCTTTAAGGAGTTTTATGATCTTGAGTCATTGAAGTTTCAAAGATGCATTCAGCCAAGTGACAGTGTGGGAAGACCTATGTTGATTATGTTCTCAGATGCTAGCCTCCTAGCTTATGGTACTTGTGCGTAGATTAGATGGGAACTCAGTAATGGAGGTTTTTCAAACAAGCTTCTGGCTGCCAAGAAGAGAATAGCTCCCATGCGGCAACTTACTGTTCCTAGATTAGAACTTTGTGGTGCAGTTCTTGCAGCTAGGCTCAGGCAACTGATTGAGGCAGAGATGGATTGGAAATTTGCATCAGTTATGCGCATTGTAGATTCTTCAATTGTAAGGGCTCAGATACAAAAGGAATCTTATGCCTTTGGGACTTTTATAGCTACGAACATAGCAGAGATTCAAATTAGGACAGATCCCAATGAATGGTGGTGGGTGCCCGGCCATTGTAATCCAGCAGATTTCACTACCAGAGCATGTCATCCCCATGACTTACATTCAGAGTCCGTATGGCAGAGGTCCAGATTATTTAACTATACCAATCGAGATGTGGCCTATTTCTCAGTTGTGTGACAAGGTATTGCCTGATAGACTTGCTGTATCTATGCAATGTTATGTCAATGATAATTTAAGTACTTTCAATGTAGTAGACCTGACTAGATTTTCCAGGTTATGCCAAGCTTCTGAACACTGGCGACAACTCGAGTCCATTCAACCCTACACCACCATAAGGTAGTTTTATCATATTCTGGTTACTATTAAACGATTTTCTGAGTTTATAATCTACCTCTAGGACTCAAAGGGGTAAATAATTACAATGTAAAACTTGCGAAATAAACAAACTAAAACTGGGACGACACAAGATAAATGCAAAAGAACTGATCAAAATCGCTATGTGGAAACAACGCTTAATAAAATAAAATGTTGAAATAAAAGAACACAGTCCATCACATAGGGTGTACACAACTACATGAGCAAGTCAATTTGTTTCAATAAACCCACTAAATCATATAGGTCCTTCTTAAACTGCATGTAATCGACTAATTTTAGCCAGAAACAAAGGTAAAAAGGCGTCATGGTGCTGAAGGGGTTAAACCTTGTTCAGTTCAGTTCGTATAGCAAGCCACAGAAAGCCGCTCCAGGTTAGGAGGATGTTCGGGGGTTGAGTAAGATGAATTAGGATGATATTAGGAGAGCTTAAACCCTTCACCACCATTACGTTATCTTCATCATATTCTGGTTACCATTAGACGATTTTCTTGAGTTTATAATCTACCTCTATGACTCAAATGGGTAAATACGATCTCAATAAACTTTCTTAATAACATAGCTCCTTCTTAAACTGCATCTACCTATCTATCTATATACTCTGGCACATACCTAATTTATGTTTAAATTTTGTTTTTATTATATTATATTATATATATACATATATATATATATATATATATATATATATATATATATATATATATATATATATATATATATATATATATATATATATATTTTCTTTTTGTTTTAAGCTGGGGGTGGCCGACTTGAGACAGAGGCCGAACAGGGACAACACAACACAAAAAGCAAAACCAAAAACAGAGCACAAATTCACACATATCTAGGTCGCCCAGGAGAAAACCCAGAGACCCAGGCCCATTTGGGGTCTCCAGCAAATGATTCCCATGTCCCAGACCTCCCGGAGAGGATCCGATCTCAGCAGGCAGACACTCAGCGGAGCTCCCCACCATAAGCATAAATTACATACATTAGGCCACCATAGTGCAGTGGGGATATGTACATGCTTAGATTAATATGCAGTATTCGATAATGCATAATATATCATAGGCTTGTGCGTAAACCTTTAGCTGTCTTCATAGCGTAATGCTTACTTAGTGTGCGGAATTTCGGTGTGAGTATCCTCTATAATTGTTCGAGTCCTTGGAGAACCACATGTATTCATTACTTTAATTGATTTCATTGGTTAGGTTTATTTGTAAATTAATTGGTGGGTTGGTGAACACTAATATGAAAATATAACCAGAATCATAGATAAAAAGGCGTCATGGTGCTGAAGGAGTTAAGGATGTCACACACGCTCAGTTCGAAATGCCATGCAGGTTTGTGCAGGTCTGTGAGGCTGGCAGATGACCTCAAACTATCCACACACACACACAGGCTCAAACTGGCCTGTACGGTGCTTGGATTTGCTAGGCCGAACTGAGGGTGTATGCCAGGCTTTAGGCAACTTGCAGAAGGCCACTCTTGGGCAGGATATTCGGGGGTTGTGGATGTCTTAGTGTTAGGGTGCGTGTTTTAGTTTAGTGTTTGTTTTGTCTTAGTTCAACCTTCCTATTATTGTCTCTAAAAAAAAATATATATATATATATATATTTTTTTTCTATGTGAGTGAGGGAGGCAAAAGGCAGAACTACCTATAGCGAGTGCCTCCCACATAGTTGAAAGAGTGACAGGGCCAAAATCAAGGGACGTTCGAGCCAAAATGCCTGGACACACTGAGTTTGAAGCAATTTAAGTCATAGGAGGAGGGAAAGACTGATTCTGGGAGAGTGTTCCAGAGCTCAGCTGTTGAATAGAAGAAAGACTGAGAGTAACGTTGCACTCTTGGGTTGGAGAGTTGTACAGAGTAGGGATGGGACTGTATTGCAAGACGGGTACCACGTACCCTACGTAGAGGAGGTGGTATACACTGGGAGAGCTCTGAGGAGCACTGAGTATTGTAGTAGCGATAGCATAGCGTGAGAGATGCAACATTGTGGCGAAGAGAGAGAGTTTGCAAAGAGTTGGTGAATGGGCGGGAATTAATTATACGAAAGGCTTTCCTTTCTACTTTGTCATAAGTGCGGTGTGAGAGGATCCTCCCCACACATGTGATCAATACTCAATACAAGGACGCACTGTGCCCCTGTACAGAGCAAGAAGCTGTGCAGGAGTAAAGAACCCCTTGAGGCGGTTGAGCACACCCAGCTTCTGGAAGACTGCCTTAGCAAGACTGGTAATATGGTCCTTCCAAGTGAGAGCAGAAGAAAAAGAGACACCAATAATATTGAGAGAAGATGAAGGATTTATTTTTGTATTGTTGAAGAATAAGGGAACGTTCTCTGGGAGTTCCGGACGGGTAGATAGATGGAGAAATTGGGTTTTGTAAGCATTAATGGTAACAAGATTTTCTCTGCCCAAATTGGAAATAGTAGTTAGATCAGAAGATATGATTGTGTTCTATGGCTTCATTACGTTTGTCTTTGAGGGATTGCTTGCTGGTGCATTCTGGAAGACTAATTGATTAGTGTATGGTACAATCGTCTGCGTATGAATGGATGGGACTGGAGGTACAGTAGAGAAGATCATTTATGAAAATTAGAAAGAGAATAGGAGATAGGACAGAGCCCTGAGGAACTCCGGAGTTGATAGGACTAGGAAGTGAGCGATGGCTGTCACAAACGCAGCTATGGAACGGTCGGAAAGGAAATTGGAGACAAAGGCACAGATGAAGGGATAGCAACCGAAGGAGGGTAGCTTAGAAATTAAAGATTTATGCCAGACTCTATCGAAGGCCTTCGATATGTCTAGTGCAATAGAAAAAGTCTCACCGAAGTCCCGAAAGGAGGATGACCAAGAGTTAGTAAGATATGAAAGAAGATCACCAGTAGAGCGACCCTTAAGAAAGCCATACTGGCGATTTGAGCACAGATTATAAGAAGAGAAATGCTTAAGAAATTTGGAAGCAAGAATAGTTTCAACTTTTTTAGAGATATAAGAGATGAGAACAATTGGACGATAGTTGGAGGGTTGAGAGCGGTCACCCTTTTTGGGACAGGTTAAATGAGAGCAAACTTCCAACATGAAGGGAAGACGTTAGAGGAGAGACAGAGACGAAAGAGTTTGCCTAGGCAGGAAGTCAGCACGGAAGCACAGTTTTTGAGTACAACAGGAGGGACACCATCCAGACTGTACGACTTCTTAGTATTAAGGCCTGAGAGGGTAGAAAGTACATCTTTAGAATGGATTAGATTATTAGGCATAAGTAGGAGAGAGGGGGGTGGAGAAGGAGGAGTAGCTCCGTAATCATCCAAAATGGAGTTTCTAGCAAAAGTTTGAGCAAAGAGTTCAGCTTTGTCAGAGGAAGAAGTAATGGTTGTGCCATCAGTGGAAAAGGGGAAGGAAAGACGAGGAAGACAAATTGTTGGAGAAGTTTTTGGCTTGATGCCAGAAAGCTTGGGAAGAGCTAGAGTTGGATAGTTCAGTGCATTTATTATTGATGAAAGAGTGCTTGTCAAGTCGAATAACAGATTTGGCTTGATTCCAGGCAGAAACATAGGAAGAATGAGATTCTTGAGTTTTAAGGCGTCGGTACCGTTAGAAAGCTTCCTCCTTGTTGTGGACAGCAGTAGAACAAGCGTGAGTAAACCAAGATTTGTTTGCATTAGACTGAGAGAAAGAGAATGGAATGTACGCCTCCATGCCCGAGAGGATTACCTCGGTAATACGTTCAGCACTCTCCGAGGGTCCTCGGCCACAGACGCAGAAGTCATTCCATGGGAAATAAAAAAAAGTACTGCTGAAGAGCTTCCCAGTCGGTAGCGCCAAAGTGCCACAAGCGCCACCGGCTGGGAGGACCGGGTGGCCATACTGGAGAGATAGGACAGGTAACGGAGATAAGTTTATGGTCGGAGGAGCCCAAAGGAGAGAAAAGATTGACAGTATAAGAAGACGTTTTAGAAGATAGAAATAAGTCAAGAATGTTTGGCCGATCTGCGAAGCGATCAAGGATACGGGTGGTTTGCTGGGCCAGCTGCTCTATGTCATTTAAGATAGAAAAGACGAAGGCTTGTTCACCAGGTTGGTCAGTAGTAAGAGAGGAGAATTAAGTCGCCTATTAATCTGCACTGGATTAAAGGAAATATATTTAATTCTCTAATACGCTCCTCGTATGTTTTGTTCTTTAGGCTAGGTATCATTTTGGTAACTATACGTTGAACTCATTCTAGCTTGTCTATATCTTTCTGGTAATAAGGGCACCAGGATTGAACGCAGTATTCCAGAAGAGGGCGGAATAAGGAATTGTAAAGAGTTAGGATAACTTCTTTGGATTTATGCTCAAATGACCTGTTTATAAAGCCAATTATTTTGTTTGCTTTCTTAACAACTTCTGAACATTGTTGACTCGCTTTTAGGTTACTCGATATTGTTACTCCCAAATCAGTTTTTCTGTCTACACTCTTAAGCTGAGTGCAATTAATCGAATAGTTTGCTTTCTCATTTCGGTTTCCGATATGTAGTACTTTACATTTATCTGCATTGAAACTCATTTGCCAAATTTGGGCCCAACATGACAACTTATCTAGATTGTGTTGCATATCGTCAACTTGTTCTTTTGAGAGTACGTTATTTGCAATATTTTTATCGTCAACAAACTTTGAGATTGTACAGGTGAGACCCTCATCTATGTCGTTGATGTAAATTAGAAAGATAGTTGGTCCTATTACCGATCCATGGGTTACACCGCTATTTACATTGGTCCATTTAGATGCCTTACCGTTTATGACTAATCTTTGCTTGCTGTCGCTGAGCCAATGTTCTATCCGTGTCAACACACCATTTTTGTATTCCATGCACTTTTGGTTTTAGCAGTAAACGTTTGTGGGGAACTTTGTCAAAGGCCTTTTGAAAATTAAGGTATATAATATCTACAGCTATACTCACATCATAGAGGTTGAGGATATCGTGGAAGAAGTCTAAGAGGTTTGTTAAGCAGGAACGTTTGTTACGAAAGCCGTGTGGAGTATCTTTAAGTATGTTATTTTCCTCTAAGTGATTAACGAGTGTGTCTCTTATGAGTATTTCTAGCATTCTACATACAACTGAGGTTAAGGTAATATTGAACGATAGTTACTGGGTAAGGATTTGCTGTTTTTTTTTAATATCGGTGTTATGTTGGCGAGCTTCCACTGATCAGGCATAGTCCCAGACTGTAAGGATTTATTGAAGAGCAATGTCAGTGATTTGGAGAGCTCATACTTGGCTTCCTTTAGAACTCTGGGCAAGATCATATTTGGTCCAGGCGATGTATTTACCTTGAGTTTATGTAAACATTTCAATATTTCTCTCTCTGTAATGCTGATACTGCTTAGAATATCAGAAATATTAATCTGAATCGGCGATGCTCTAGGGATATTATGAAGGTCTTCTGTTCTAAAAACTGATGCAAATAAGGTATTGAGAGCGTTACCCATTTTTGCTTCATCTTTTTAGTGTAATCTCCTTTCTCATCTACTAACGGTCCAATCAATCGTTGAAGTCACTACTATTCTTCTTCCTGATGTAACTATAAAATTCCTTCGGGTTTGTAATACTTTGATTAACAACATATAATTCTAACGTGTTTTTACTGTGTTTGATTAACTGTTTGGCTTTGCGTCGTAGATCTACAAATATCACTTTATTTTCATGGGTGTCAGAGATTTTGTATTCATCATGAGCATTCTTTTTTAGCAAGCAGACAATCCACAATGTCTTTATTTCACCACTTAGGCCCATTATTGTGTACTGATCTTCGTTTTTTTAATGGTATACACTCATGTACTACATTCGAGTGGAGGTGAAAAATCTCCATGATTGGTTTAGATCAGCATTGTTAACACCTAAAGAGCGGCCTAGGCGGTATAAAATATGTAGCCACCAGCGGGGTGTTTTTAGCCAAAATAGGGCTGTTTACGTGATCATTTTCATGCCTAAATAAGACCCAGAGCGTAAAACAAGTATCTATCCCTGAAAGGGCATAAACAGAGCTTTCCAATGACACCATAACGATCCTTTTATGACGGCTAGTTTTCTTGCAACAACCGCGCAACACGAGTGCAAAAAGCATGTAATTCGGTACTTTCCCCATACAATTCAGTATGTAGCGAGTGAGAGAGGGAGGGAGGAGGTGGGATTCGTGTCAGTAGGTTCGCCGCGGTGGTCTGGAGCAGTCATACGCTCGCTACTCTCCTGCCACCACTTGTCTCTCTCTCTCAGCAACATTACGTGCTGAAATTGCCACGCGACCTATGTCGCGCGCCGCCAGATAGTCCAGATTTATTATACTCGACTTATGTTGCGCGCCGACAGTTAGGGTTAATCATAGAACTCCAGTCTATTTCGTTGAGTATTGCTCTAAGTTTACGGAAGTTAGTTCTCTTGAAATTTGGGACCTTCTCTCTGCTGGTATTGAGTTCGTTGCTATTGAATTATAAATGGAAAGTGAACGTACGATGGTCACTATTACTGAATTAATCACTAACATGCACATTATTTATTAATTCTTCTTTTGTTGCAAGTACAAGGTCAAGAACGTTATTACCATGGGTCGGCGATCGAACAAATTGATAGAGCGAACTCTCTTGTAAGTTCGCATACAAGTAATTTCCGGAGTGTGAAGGTAGAGTATCGCCCCACTTGGTCACAGTTAAATTAAAGTCGCCAAAAATTACGGTATCTTGTGAGTTACGTACATCGGCAACTTGTTCGTAAATTTCTCAGTCAGTTTACACTAATTGAGCTGGAGGTCTGTATATTAATGCAAGTATTATTGCTGTACCTTTATTATTATTTATTAGCACAAAGGATGTGTCGACGTTCGCAATTTGGGGTTTTGACAGGAGGATCAGGTTAGGTCTTTCTTTGATATAAAATAAAACACCACCTCCAGTTCTATCAATTCGTCTTTTCTCAAATATTACATAACCGGGAAGTGAGTACTCTGGTAAAAAGTCTCTGTCTTCTGTATTGGCTGGCGAAGATTAATTTTACTTTACTCGGAAGCGATAACAAATATATTGCCTATAAACTTACATTGCCTATCATTTATAATTATAGTTATTGGCTCTAACTCCACGAATTTCGGCATAATATTCTCCATAGTCCATCCCTTTAGATGGTTCAGATGGAACTGCATTTGCTTTGCATCACATCAATGACTCCCTGACTATTTTGAAATTCAAATATTGAACTGCTTCCAACATAAATACATAAATTATATCTTATATTTTCCTCCCATACTCTTACTAATCCTCCCTCAACCTTTTCTTAACATAAATAATCTATTATTGGCAAAATTTGCTTATATCAATTACTATTTAGTTGATATTGCAAGGATCTAATTTCATAAATAGTTACTTAATCTCCTGCAGTTTCAATTTTAGTTTTCCTTCCATAGTAATGCTATATGTTATCTTTCATGCTCACCAAAGATTGCCATTGTGTCCATTGAAACCACCACAGTTTCTATCCATTCTACACTTGTATTTGTGTTTGCTTATGCCTTTCCACATGTATTAAGCATCAGTCTTTTGATTGAATCAATTTCCATTATGATGCCAGAATATTACAGTACGATGTGGTATAGTATGCGCAGGTATGTTTATGACTAGTTACTTTAGTTAATTATAACCAGTAAGCAATGACTACCCATTACTATTATTAAGGATAACATTTTAAAATAAAACAACTTTAAAAGTGTTATATGCAAACGCTTGTAGGACTCGCAATACATTTTCAGATTTGGAGGAACAACTGTTTCAAGAAAATTACGATGTTTTTGGCATAACCGAATTTTGGCTCAATACAGAAGACAGAGACGTTTTAGCAGAGTATTCACTTCCCAGTTATGTAATGTTTGAGAAAAGCCGAATAAATACAAATGGAGGTGGCGTTCTTACTTTTTTCTTCAAAACCTCAAATTGTGAAAGTCGACACATCCTTTGTGCTAATAAAGAATAATAAAGGTACACAAATAATACTTGCATTAATATACAGACCTCCAGCTCAATCAAGACAAACTGACTGATACATTTATGAGCAAATTGCAGACGTAAGTAACTCACAAGATACCGTCATTTTTGGCGACTTTAATTTACCTCGAGCCAAAATGCCTGGACACACTGAGTCTGAAACAATTTAAGTCATAAGAAGAGGGAAAGACTTATTATGGGAGAGAGTTCCAGAGCTCAGCTGTTGAATAGAAGAGAGAGTGAGAATAACATTTAACTCTTGGGTTGGACAGTTGCACAGAGTAGGGGTGGGATTGTGTTGGAAGACAGGTGCTACATGCTCTACGAAGAGGGAGTGGTATACACTGAGAGAGCTCTGAGGAACACTGATTATTGTAATAGCGGTAAAATAGCATGAGAGATGCAAATTGGGGCGAGGAGAGAGAGACTGCAGATAATTGGTGAGTGGATGTGAGTTACTGAGATGGAAGATGCAGACTACCACGAGGAATAGCCGCACAACAAACTATCTGTTGCAGTGTCCATTTAACCGAGGGGTAAGTATTGAGAGAATACGAGAGTAACAGGTGTACAGGTTTTATTACATAAATAGAGAAAGGTTGTGTAGTACACTACACTCATTACAGAGTGTGCAAAATACTATTTACTTTCTACTTGAACAGGTTTACTGATTGTTTCAGGTAGAACATATCTTATATGTGAAAAAGTTTCCCCAAATACTAGTGATAAACCTTGTTAATTTTAACTTACAATAATGGTTGTGAGTTGAATCATATTGAGGCTAAACATGTTTATATAAACCTGCGGAATATTTCTAACCTCTTAATGGCAATGATTACAAACGAGTTTCTTAACAGGTTCTATGGTGACATTTCTATGGGCTGTCTTGTTTACATCACCGTAATGCCTGGCGGGTATAATTGCCGAAAATGATCTTCATTCCATGCTCTTTTTCATGCATAAGCAAGAGCCAGAGCGAAATACAATTTTATATCCGTGAAAGTAAAATGATAGAGCATTCCAATGAAACCTGAATCGTCCCTATAAGACATCGTGCAATTGGGGAAATATTGGCTGTATTTGTTGTGCGAGACACTGCACATGAGTGAGACAGCTGTATCCCGGGCCTCAGTGTGTCCCCGCACGCTGTGGCGAGCGGTTAAAGCCCCCCTATGCTCCCTCCATCGCCTGGCCTCCCTCAAAATGGCGTCCGTCATATGACGGGCACCGTACAGATGGGCTATCTTCTCTCGCCGCGAGTTAAGGGTTAAACACTATAGGAAAAGCTATTCAATAATCAGTACACAAAGAACCTTTGTCGCTCAAGCCGAGATCTCCGAGAAGAAGAACCTTTGATGTTTTGTGTGATGCACCTGAGGACTCCAAACTCATGGAGGGCTGAGGATTAAGACGGAGAGGAAAGGAAGGTTGTGGAAGATCGAAATGTTTTGAAGTAGGTGTAAATGGGCACTAGAGATATTGAAGAGTTAAACACAGAAACATAAGTATGGGAAAAATAAATAAACTCTATTTTGGACTTTGCTGTAAAGCTACAAATCACATTACCACCTAAGGAAATACAATGCTTAGAAACACATTCGTATGAATGTATGTATGTATGTATGTATGATCAGGGGAGGTATGCTGGAGTGGTCTTGCCACTGGACTACTAATCCAATGGACACGGGTTCGAATTCCGTTATGTCAATGGGAAGATATTATTGGGATAGAATTTGTGCTGTACCATCAGTGCACTACCATAAAGCCCATTGAAACACCAACAAAATTCCCTCATTGTTCCCTGATTAAATAGCACTGTATGAATATTCCCATATTCAAAATATGCTAGAGGGGGGCAATGCCTAGTGAGTTAATTGCTCAATATATATCGTTCTGAGAGTGAGAGTCCGAATCTAGGGGGTGAGATAGTGAAGCACAAAGGTGAAGCAGCTTCAGAGGTGGGGCTGCTTCGAGCTGTGAATGTGTGCTTCACATGTCTCACTCCCTAGACTGGAACGAGACCTCGTGGGCTTCACCGTGTTCAGAGGTAGAATGTACAGGCTCTCAGCCTATTTCCGAGAGGGAGTAGTAGGAATATAGAAAACAAAAATTATATATATTATATATATATATATATATATATATATATATATATACTCAGGTAGTACATACCCCATAGCTGAGGGTGGCTGTCTCGAGACAGAGCCCAAACAGGGACAACACAAGAAACAAAATATATATTCACACACATCTAGGTCGCCCAGAATAAGACCCAGAGACCAAGGATCACTAAGGCCTCAAGCACTCCCCAGAACCCAGACCTCCCGGAGAGGTTCCGATCTCAGCAGGCAGACACGCAGCTGATCACACCACAATGCCTGCCCAACTCACATCCAGGCATGACCCTTCATATACCTGTATACCGGCTCCCTGGGTCAGGTGCAGGATGGACTATTATCTAGTCCAACTGGAGCCCATCCCACTCTCCCAACGACTGCATTATTACACATCTATTCACAAGCATTCTCCATTAATTCCTATTTATTGCCACTTATCTTGCCTGTTCTACAGTCACCTCTCTATTTTCCAACGCTTGTACTACACAATCTCTCCATTTGTACAGGTAATAATTTTGTTGTCGACTACATGACTGAATTTTTACGTAATGAGCTTGAACTACCGTCAAAAATCAGAAAACGATCGCTCTGAATGGTTAACAGGTGACGGTTTACTCGATGGCTGGGACTGGATAAGGTTGTGGCCAGACTAATAGAAGGGTGGGATATTTGAATTACTTATAAACTTAAAATAATGACTAAATGCCTGATGTGGTGAGTGGAGATGTAAGTAGTTGGATGTGTATTAGGTGATAAGGTGATGGGAAGAGATGGCACTGTAAGTAACTTAATTAATTGTTACTGTAAATTTGATATACAGTGATGAAAGTAGTTGTGTGGGGAACGTGATTGAAAGTTACCAAGTATATATAGAGGGTAGAAATGTTACTGAGTGTATTTACTGATTACATAAGGAGATCATTAACACAAGATTAATAATAATGTTGTTTAGTGTCCTTATTATCCAGAGACTTGTGTGGTAAATTAAATACTGTATGTGTAGGTGGGTAGGCTGTATACACAGATGATAACATATATTCACAGTAGAGTGAAGAGCGTTTCAGAAATATAAAAGGAAACGCAAGAATGAAAGGTGACAGGCTGTCCATATTGCATCCATTATTAATTTACATTACGTAATTGATTCAACGAATATATAATTAATAATCATAGGAAATAGCTATCAAATTACCAGGAAATTATCATTAATGTCCCGCTCAACTGGATTATAACTTGCACATTAAAAGCAATGATTTCATCCTCTGTATGGATCTAATTCGAACCAATTGATTTATAATACCATATTATCTGATAGAGAATGAGCCTTTATCTTAATTGTAGTGAAATTATTATTTTGTCATTAATAACACATCCTGTTTGCACATGCGATTTAAGTGACTAGGCTACATCATCATCAGCACCGACCTTCCGTATACCCTAATAGTAAACATGGTCCCACCTCCATAATTGTCTAACTCTTCCACAACAACTAAGTAGTGTTTCTTTTCTTCTTCCTCCCAACTCTCCCTGTCTCACACTTCCAATATGTAATCCTTATGTCCCCTTTCCTACTGTTTTCTCTTGAGCATCCATTTTGTTACAGAAATTTAAATGTATTAATATCCTACCAATCATCATCTCCCTACCTCCCACCTCCTATTTGAGCCCCATATCTCCCTGGCATAGCTACACCTTCTCATTGCACTCCCTTCATTCTCCCACCTCCATTATGTCACTTCCTGTTTGTCATCAAAGTCCCCGGGGGCCTCCCCCTTAAGCAGGAATCCCAATGTGCGACTCAGCAATGGAGAATGCCCTGCAACAGCTTTTTTTTGTCTATGTCCATATTCGTCCATATTAGGCAGCGAACCAAGTTTTTTTAATAAGCGAATTAGGTGAAACAGGCGAAAGGCGAGCGTACGTCGCACGAGTACCGTGGAATAACGGTGACTGTGAGGCGACAATAGCGAATGTTTGACAACAATGTTAAGGCGAATCAGAACGAATGCTGTGACATGCGATGTCGACAATTGCGACGCTGCAATTATGGTGCGCGTACAAATGGTGCGATTACACGTCAAATATAGTGCGAATATGGCGAATGATGGCCAGTTGTCGCACATACATTCTCCTATAATCCCACATGCGATGTCGCCGATTTTGTAATTGTAGGAGGCAGATAAGGTATAGTATAAACAGGCTGGTGGAGCAAGGTTCTCCGTCAGTATACCTCACAACCTCAGACTCACCATACAACCAATCTACACCCCAGCACCATGGAATTTCTCCCTACAACCACCTATGTTCCTATCCAATTGACTTTGGCGTTGGAACGAGAATATTTGGAATTAGAGTTGGAGCAGGCACTCATGAGAAGGAGACAAGCCAGGAGGAACAAGAAACAACCAAAACCGAGGACGTGGTGGGTTCGCCCTTGGATTCTTCGACGAGAGGATCACAGGCTTTACCATAGGTTGATGGTGGAGTTAGCAGAGGAAGATAGTGCTAACTTCAAAAACTTCATGAGGATGCCTGTGACAATGTTCAGGGATGTTCTTGCTCGTGTTGGTCCTCGAATTGCCAAGCAGGATACTAACTTTCGTGCTGCTCTTGAACCTGGTGTCAAACTGGCAATCACACTTCGGTTCCTGGCCTCGGTACAAACTTTTAAATGCCTCTGATTTGGAATTAGAGTTGCGCCCAACACCATCTCCAAGGTCGTGCCAGAAGTCTGCGAGGCCCTTGTCGCAGAGTACATGAAGGAGGTGATGCCTTGCCCGAAGACACCTGCAGAGTGGAAGGAGATGGCAGACAAATTTGCACAGCACTGGGACTTCCCGCACACTATTGGTGCCCTGGATGGGAAATACATTGCCATCAAATGTCCTACATAATAAAGGAGGCTCCCACTACTACAATTATTACAAAAAGTTCCACTCGATAGTTCTGATGGCCCTAGTGGATGCAGACTATCGCTTTTTGTATGTAGACGTTGGAGCCCACGGGTGTTCATCGGGTGGTGGTGTGTGCATGAACACCCCACTGTGTACTGCACTGGAGGAGAGCCGAGAGGGAATTTTTTACGCCGAAAATCTACCTGGTGGCGATGAGCCAGTCCCCTACTATATTTGTAGGGGACGATGCATTCGGCCTTCGCACCTGGCTGATGAAACCCTTCCCCCACCGCAACATTTATCGGCAACACTCACTATTTCGTGATATAATGAGGAAATACTTTGAGACATTCATAGTCACCTATCAAGTCAGTGTTTTTCGTGATGTAGTGTACTAACTATTTATGCATACGACTGAATATTTATATTTTCATAATGCACACGAATAGGGACAACCAAGGTTTACTGAAAGCAACCTCATACGTGTCTTTATTGTCTGAATATAACGATATATAAATGTGAGCTGTTCCCCAACATCTGTGTTAATACACACACACACACACACACACACACACCTCCCCGTGGCGTAACAGATAGCGCGTCTGGCTCACAACCAGAAGGTCCCGAGTTCGAGACCCGGGCGGGGAAGAGACACTTGGGCAAGTCTCCTAACGGTGTAGCCTCTGTTCAACTAGCAGTATAAATAGGAACCTGGTATCAGTGGACGAAGTTGTGACGTCCCATCTGGGGTTGGTGATCGGTTACAAGGTGAGATGGGTATCGTACTGGTCAACCTAAGCTACTGGTCAACCTAAGCCTTCGGGTGAGACTGGTACTGTAGTGAGAATGGTACCGTACAGATTAACCCTAAGCCCTCGTTTCCAGATGTCGCCAATTGGCTAAAATACAGACTACACACACATCCACAGCCATTCCAACGATACATAAACACTTAGCATGCATTTCACGCAATACATTCCCAGTTAAGGAGGCGCGATAATAATGAGCTTAGCTCGCATTGCGTGGATTTTCCTTGACGAACAAGCAAGTGAAAGTGAATACACATCCCTCGGCTATTAACTCCCAACACACTGTTTACTCGTTTTCATACAAGCCAAATTATTTCAGGAAAACTATCAGCACGACTCTTGGTGCCTCACAAAGCTATGACAGTCGCTGCTTGGCAAACATCACCGTCATAAAATATATTCTGCAACGTTTCCAATAAATCATCAGACAGCGCGTCACGCTGAAACACTCCCCAGCACCCCCCCACACAGGACATCGCACAACGAATTCAAACACTCAACACACAGATTAACAACAAAATACTGGAAAAAACCTCACTACATTGGAATAATTACCACCAAACACTTGATCACAAAACAGACCCCAGCAAACCTTACAAAGCACTAAACAGCATTACACTTTCCAACAGCAACACAACACAATCATATGCCGCAATCACAACATTAGCCGCTATTCCTTCACACAAACTACCAGCAAACACTCTTATTAATCAAACCTCTCATGTCTGCCACAGACCCTGACTATGCATCTTTCACCAACAACCAGACAAAGCACATCATCAATAATCTCAAACACTCACCTGCCTGTGGTCCAGACACCATAAGATATAACATACATCTTGTTCTCCTCAACCACACACGTGAACAAGGAGAAGAGACTCAGGCCCTGTTCCGAAACATATTGCCAGATGTAAAGATCCTTCAGGAGCACCAGCAAACCCTATTAGGTTCCCCACTAACTCTGGCAGCAATCCCACCAGCACTTCAAGTTAAAAAGGAGGAGCTTCAACGTCTCGTGAGTCGCCTGATACACATCGATGCCCACTCAGCTCTGGCCCTGCTCAAGAACTGTTTCTCCATCCCAAAACTCCAATACCTCCTGCGCACATCGATGACTTACACGAACAATGGCGGCCTCCAAGAATTAGACAGCATAATCCGAGAAGCAGTGACCAGCATCACCAACGTGGAATTTAAAGAACGGGCCTGGACACAAGCCACCCTTCCTGTCCGCCTCGGGGGCTTGGGCATACGGAGAGCCTCGGATATTGCCTGCCCAGCCTTTATCTCTTCCCTCATCGCGACCAACGACCTCGTATTGTCCATCCTTTATTCTAAACCCGGAATGACACTTAATGGGGACGTAACAGCAGCGATTAACACCTGGAAGGGAAGTACAGGAGTAGAGGAGGAGCCTCAGGGTACCTCCAGGAGCAAGCAGAAAGCGTGGGATACCATCTCGGCGAAGAAAACTCAAGAAAATCTCCTAACCAATGCAGACCAGGTTGCAAAAGCACGCCTCCAGGCAGCCGCCCGTTCGGAGAGTGGCTTGTGGTTACACGCCATCCCCATCCCACCTCTTGGAACTCACTTGGATGCTGAAGCGCTCCGGGTCGCCATCGCGCTCAGAGGGGGTGCGGCAGTTTGTCACCCACACACTTGCAAGTGTGATGGGAGGATGGATGCTCAAGGTCACCATGCCTTGTCATGTAATTACAACGCAGGCCGCCTGCCAAGACACTCTGCACTAAATGATGTCATAAAACGGGCCCTGCAGAGTGCTAACTGTGCATCAATCCTCGAACCACATGGACTTCACAGAGAAGACGGCAAACGGCCAGATGGGATGACCACTTTCTCTTACAAGAATGGCCGGTGCCTCGTGTGGGATGCCACATGTGTTGACACTTTCTCCACAACCAACGCCGCCAGAAACGCCGACGAAGCAGGTGAAGCCGCCCGGATAGCAGAAAATAAAAAGCGAGAAAAATATCAAGCCATCGCCAGAATTCATCAGTTCGAGCCCCTGGCATTCGAAACTTCAGGAGTCTTCGGCCCCACCACCCTTAAGATAGTGAATGAAATAGGCCGTAAAATCAGAGAAGTTTCAGGAGAACCCCGGGAAACCCTCTGGCTCAAGCAAAGACTAGGGATGGCTATCCTCCGGGGCAATGCCACCAGCGTCATGAGCTCAGTTCGACAGGACTGAGTCATGCCACTGCGTGAGGCCCCGGCAGGAGTGGTGTATCCGTAGTCTTTCCACAGTAGGGTAAAACAAAACATAAACCTTATTTGTATGTAACATGTGTGATGCACATTAATAAAAGGGGAGGTGTCGGATGGTTGAAAGCCACAGTTGCTCGCGCGTTTGGGGCTAGCAACACGTATTATGAAAAACATGCATCCTCCTTCATTCACTGTCCCCCCCCCTTCACTCACTCAACCCCACAATTTGCCGGAGGATAACAGGTTTTTCACAATACGTAGACGGAGGTCTTTAAAAAAAAAAAACATACACCTCAAACACCTAGGACTTCAAGGCATAAAAGCACTTACCCACATATCATACTACAGCTATTCATACACCAGAATACCAGACATCCTGAAGCATGGTGTCATCATTACATTCCTCAAACCCAACAAAGTCCCCACGCTACCCTCTTCACACCACCTCATCACACTCCTTTGCACCCCATCCAAAGTCTCAGAACGCCTCGTACTACAATTGAGTTGACCGCATAAACTCAGCTAGACCACATCACATAACACTACTTAGCCACACTCGACATAAACAACACCCTCTTAACACACACACACATACACACACACAATCCTAGGTGTAACATATGATACTTTAATGTCATTCAAACATAAAAACAAAAATAAATTGACACCCAGACATAATGCCCTCAGGTCACTTGCCCACACAAAATTTGGACACAACAAAGAAACTACCACCACAGTATACAAACAATATATATGATCAGTGATGGAAATATGCAAGCCCTACCTGGGTTTCTAACCTAGCTGAATCACATCACAAGACCTACAGATCATTCAAAACAAAGGCCTAAAAATCATCACAGGCTGCACAGCTACTACACCTACAGATCACCTTGCAATTATATTTACACACAAAATTCTCTAACATATATTTTTCCCGCCCTTAATCAATATACATTAAGTCCTGCATCAACTAGTCAGTTCGACTCCCACGAATATAATTGTGTCTGAATATTATCTTTAATCACATATGTGCAACTACGGTAGTTGCACTATAGTCAATTTCCAAGACAGCGTAATACATTCAATGTTTACACCAACATACTAATAACCCTATCTATTAATATTTCACCACCAACTTTTAGACTGTGTAACCATGAACATAATGTTCGAAATAATGACAACTACATTAATAATTTGTCTTCTTAATATTCAAATCAATATCTTGTCAAATCATATTCAGTCAATATTGCAATACACCATTCTGTGTCAGTCTGAGATATGCAAACCAGAGACATTGGTCAAAGCCAACAGAACAATATGAACACAGTGGAAGTAGGTGTGTGTGTGTGTGTGTGTGTGTATGTGTGTGTCTTTTCTACTCCCCTCCTCACAGACATATTGCCAGGTATTATGTAGTCTATCTATCTATCTATCTATTGCCTGACGCCGTGATCCCTGAAGGTGTGGCCACGAACGAACCGCCCCCATGCACCTCTGTCCCCAGTCAGTCGACGCCCCTCCCCCCAACCAGCACCGCCTTCGTTTATGTACTTCCTCACTCCATCTTTCCACCTCTCATTCGGTCTACCTCTCCCTCTCTGTCCCTCCACCTCGCTCTCGTACACCCTCTTAGTCATTCTCTCGCTTTCCATACGTTCCATATGGCCGAACCATCTCAAGTTGTTCCTTTTCACACTTTCCAGCACATCTACCTCCACACCACACCTCCTTCTTACTTCCTCATTAGTCTGTCTATCCCTCCATGTAACTCCGCACGCACTCCTTAAGTAATTCATTTCCACTGCTCTCACTCTTGGTCTGAGTCTCTCAACCAACGTCCATGCTTCGCTTCCGTAAGTCAGTGTCGGGATTACCACACTGTCATGCAAAGACTTCTTCATACTGACCACCCTATTTCTTGTTACTGCTTTTAGCGTTCCTACAACCCTCTTCCCCTGTTGTACCCTCTCCCGCACTTCTTCATCCATAGTCCCATCTTTACTCAACACACTGCCCAGATACTTAACTCCTTCAGACTCATATGACGCGGTAGCGTCATATGGCAGAGTGAACCAAAAACTCATATGATGCTACCGCGTCATATGGACTTATTATATTGCCAGAAAATAAGTTTATGACGCTATTGAGCCGGTCTTTTGGCTGGTAAGTCCCATAAGTTAGATGTACATGTGAAAACATCTAGCAACCCCCTGGCGTCCCTGTGAGGGTGGTGGTGATGGTCGTGGCCACGAGTAGGTGGAGGTGGTGGTGGTGGAGGTGGTGGTGGTCGTGGAGGTGGTGGTGGTGGTGGAGGTGGTGGAGCGGTGGTGGTGGTGGAGATTGTGGTGTGGAGGTGGAGGTGGTGGTGGTGGTGGTGGTGGTGATGGTCGTGGTGGTGGAGGTGGTGGCATTGGTGGTGGTGGTGGACCGGTGGTGGTGGTGGTGATTGTGGTGGTGGAGATGGTGGTGGTGTTGACACCAATAGGGTCGGGTCCCTTTTCTGACCGTGGGTCAGGTCAGAAAATGAACCCAACCCTATTAGTGTCAACACCACCACCATCTCCACCACCACAATCACCACTACCACCACCATTTTATTATTTTTATTATTTTTGTGTTTAGCCTAGGCCTATTTTATTATTTTAATTATTATTATTATTTATTATTATTCCTGTTATTCCTGTGTATGGGATCACCCATAATAGAGTATTTATATTTGTATTTCATTTATATTTTTGCTTTATTATATTATTATAATTTATTATTATTATTATTATTATTATTATTATTATTAAACCCAACATTATTATTATAATGTCCCCCACCCAAACTCTATTATATATACTTATATAATTATAATTATATATAATTATATATATATATATATATTATATATATAATTATATATAATTATATATAATTATATATATGTGGTGGTGGGCTGACCCTTTGTCAGAGTGAGGGTTGGTGTCCTCTACTTCCCATAGCCCCTTCTATCTTTTTCTCCTTCTGCATCTCTAATTTTTTCAAATGGCGTAGGGATACGGCGACCCCAACGTCCGCCACTTTCTGGTGCAGGTAGCCTCCTCTGTGGTGGGGGGGTGAGAAATTTCCACCACCGCTTTTCTCCGGTGAGACGTAGAAGTCGGCTAAAGGGGATCGGGGGCGGGAGGCCTGGTATCCTTCTCCCCTTAAATAAATCTACCAAAAAAACGAGACAGAGATAGGGGCGAGGGAACGCGTTCGTGGTCCCGCACCCTAAGAATAGGAGCTTTGAATGTGCGTGGATGTAGTACGAATGAGAAGCGAGAGGATATTGGAAGGTTATTTGAAAGAAGGATGTATGATGTCCTAGCACTGAATGAAACAAAGATGAAAGGAGAGGGAGAAGTGGATTTTGGAAACGTGATAGGTAGAAAGTCTGGAGTAGATGAGGGAGTCAGGGGGAAAGAAGGAGTGGCTATTATTGTGAGGGAGGAGTTGAGAGAGTTTATAAAAGAGTGGAAAGAGGTGTCATCAAGGCTAATGTGGGTGAGAATGCGGTTTAAGGGTGAAAGGTGGGTTTTTGTAAGTGCGTATGGACCAGGAAGTGAAAGAGAGTTAGACGAGGTAGAGGGTTTCTGGGAGGATTTGAGAGATTGTCTACAAGGGTTTGATGAAAATGAAAATGTTATAGTTTTAGGGGACCTAAATGCTAGGGTAGGAAATGAGCCTGTTGAGGGAGTCATCGGTAGTTTGGGTGTGGATGGTGTAAACGAGAGTGAAGAAAGACTGAAAAATGTATGTGAAGAGTGTAGATTGAGTGTAGGTAATACGTTCTTCAAAAAAAGGCATATACACAAGTACACCTGGCATAGACTTGTGAGGGGAGAGATTGTAGAGAGGGCATTGATGGATTATGTGCTGGTGACAAGGGAAAGATTGTGTAGACTGCTGGATGTGAATGTGATGAGAGGTGAGGCGGAGGGTATGTCAGATCATTACCTGGTGGAGGGAAAGCTAAGAGTTAAGAGTTACAGGAGAATAAGAGACAAGCGTGAAGTAAGAGAGATAATAAAAGTTAGTGAGTTAGAGAAGAGTGAAAAAGAGAGGGAGTACAAGGAAAGACTAAATGAAAAGTGGATGGAAGTGAGAGAGATGGAAGAGAGAGAAGTAGAGGTTGAATGGCAACAGTTTAAGGAAGGAGTGAAAGCAAGTGCAGAGGTAGTATGCGGCAAAAGGAAAGTAGGAGGCAGAGGTATCAGGAAGGGAAGCGAGTGGTGGAATGATACGGTGAGAAAGGCAGTTGAGGAGAAGAGACAGTGTTTTGAGAGGGTTTTACAGGATGGTAGTGTTGAGGTATGGGAGAGGTACAAGGAGAAAAGGAGAGAGGCAAAACGGAAAATTAGAGAAGTGAAAAAAGATGCAAACGAAAGGTGGGGCCAAAGGCTGAGTGAGAATTTTGAAGAATGAAAGAAGATGTTCTGGAAGGAGGTAAATAAAGTAAGGAAAGGAGGACAAAAGAGGGAAGAGTCAGTGAAAGATGAAAATGGAGAATTACTAGTGGAACCAGTTGAAGTGAGGAAAAGATATGCCGAGTATTTTGAATCTTTGTTAAATATAAGAGATGGAAGAGAAGCAGTGATTGAAGCAGAGGTGGATGGAGATAGGTTACCCAGGCCGCCCAGGTGGCAGGGAATGAATGAAAGGATTGAGGAAAATGAGGTGAAAGAAGCAGTGAAACAAATGAGAGCGGGAAAAGCAGAAGGTTTGGATGGTATTGCTGTGGAGTGTATAAAGAAGGGTGGAGATGTGATAATAGATTGGTTGGTGAGACTTTTCAATGTGTGCTTTGCTGTGTCAATGGTACCAATAGACTGGAAGAGTGCATGTATTGTGCCGTTGTACAAGGGGAAGGGAGATCGGCAGGAGTGTTCAAGTTATAGAGGTATTAGTTTATTGTCAGTGGTTGGAAAGCTGTATGGCAGGGTGTTGATAGAGAGGATAATAAAGTGTACGGAAGTTGCAATAGGAGAAGAACAGTGCGGTTTTAGGAGGGGAAGAGGGTGCGTGGATTAGATGTTTGCAGTAAGACAGTTATGCGAGAAGTATTTAGAGAAGCATAAGGAGATATTTTGGGCTTTTATGGACTTGGAAAAAGCGTATGATCGTGTGGACCGTGAAGCAATGTGGAAGGTGTTAAGGATTTATGAAATAGGAGGAAATTTGTTAGAAGCAGTTAAGAGTTTTTATGAAGGGAGCAGAGCATGTGTGAGAGTAGGAAATGGTGAGTTGAGTGAATGGTTTGAGGTAAAGGTATGTTTGCGACAGGGTTGTGTAATGTCACCATGGCTGTTTAATATGTTTATGGATGGTGTGGTGAGGGAGGTGAAAAGGAGAACTATGGGAAGAGGATTGGGTTTAGTAGGAAAGAATGGTAGAGATTGGGAGTTGAATCAGTTGCTGTTCGCTGATGACACAGCATTGGTGGCGGATTCTGATGAGAAACTGCAGCGGGTAGTCAAAGAGTTTGGTGTGGTTTGTGGAAGGAGGAAACTGAAGGTGAACGTCAATAAAAGTAAAGTAATGGTGTGTAATAGGGGAGAGCATAGGGTGAATCTAGATGTGAGGCTGGATGGGGAAATATTGGAACAAGTAGAGTGTTTTAAATATCTAGGAGGAACGAAAAGCAGGAGTGGAGGTATGGAAGTGGAGGTAAAACAGAGAGTGTGTGAAGGAAGGAAGGTTTTTGGAGCAATGGGAAGTATGTGGAAGACGAGAAATCTCGGAGTGAAAGTAAAAAGTGCACTGTATCAAGGAATTGTTGTGCCAACAGTGATGTATGGGGCTGAGACATGGGCTCTGAAGAAAAAGGAGAAAAGAGGGCTGGATGTGATGGAGATGAGCTGCTTGAGGAGTATGTGTGGAGTTACTCGTAGAGACAGATTGAGGAATGAAGAGATACGTAGGAGAGTGGGGCAGCAGGAACATTTGTCAGCCAGAGTGGACAGAAGGGTGCTGAGCTGGTATGGTCATGTTGAACGAATGGGAGATGAAAGGCTTACAAAGAGAATATGTGAGTCAGGTACAAGGGGAGATAGAAGGGCAGGAAGACCCCCATTGAGATGGAGAGACTGTGTAAGAAAGGCTTTGGATGATAGAGGAATGACTATAGATCAGGCAGGGGAAGTGGTGGTGGACAGGAGTGAATGGAGAATGCTTGTGAATAGTTGAGTGAACACGTGGTCATTTGGAGTAAGGGGTCGGGCGCAAGTTGGACTAGATAATAGTCCATCAGGCGCCTGGCCCGGGGAGACGATTAATATGAAGGGTGTGCCTGGAAGTGTGGTGGGAGGGCTTGTGGCTTTGGCTCCGCTGCATGTCTGCCTGCCGAGATTGGAACCTCTCCGGGTGGTCAGGGGCCGGGGGAGTGCTGGAGCGACCTTGGTAACCCTGGTCTCTGGGTCTTCTCCTGGGTGACCTGGATGTGTGAGAGTTTGTGTTTTTTATCTGTGTTTATTTTTTGTTTTATGTTGTTTTTGTGTTTTCCCTGTTCTTGCTCTGTCTTGAGTCGGCTACCCCCAAAATGGGGATTGGGCCTGAGCATATAGATAGATAGATAGATATATATATATATATATAATTATATATAATTATATATATATATATAAATATATATATATTTTTTTTTTATATATATATATTTTTTTTTTAGGGGTAGCTTTTTTTTTTTTTTTTTTTTTTTTTTTTTTTTTTTTTTTTGCCTTATAGGCCTACCCCACCTCCCCCCGCCTTCCCCCTATTTGTATATATATATATATATATATATGCTTACATATGAGAATGAAAGTAGGAATACAAATGTGGGTGATTGTATGCGTGTATGCCCCGACAGAGGATATACTTGAAAGAAAGAAAGAGGAGTTCTGGATGAATGTGGAGGCGTGCCTGGAGAAGTTTGACAAGAACGAAAGAATATTTCTGATTGGGGATATGAATGGTAAGGTGGGTGATAAGAAAGTTGAGGGAGTGGTGGGAGGGTGGGGGGTACCATCAGAGGTGAATGGGAATGGTAGTGCACTTGTGGACGTATGTGTGGGGAGGAGGCTGTGGATAGCCAACACCTTCTTCCGACACAGAATGATCCACAGGTACACGTGGAAACGGATGTTGACGATGAAGGATAAGACAGTGGTGGAACGAAAGTCATTGATTGATTATGTATGTGTGGATGAACGAATGAAGAAATCTGAGATGGATGCTAGGGTGTATAGGGGTATTGGAGGGGGTCTGTCTGATCATTATGTAGTGGTAGCTAAGGTTAGGATACAAAAGAAGTGGGTGAGGAGAGCTGGAGGGAGGCGAGAGAGGGTGGAATGGTGAGGAGGGTGGAGTGGTTGCAGGAGGAGGAAGTCAGGGAGGAGTACAGGAGGGCAGTGGAAAGACGACTAGGTGGGTTCGATCTGGAAGTTATGGAGGAAGTGGAGGAGATGAGCAAGGTGTTTAAGGATGAGATCTGTGCAGCATGTGAGGTGGTGTGTGGAGTGAGGAGAAGAGGGAGGGGAGTGAAAGGTACAGCATGGTGGACAGAAGAGGTAAGAATAGCTGTGGAAGAAAGAAGAAAGCATATAGAGAGTGGTTGGGTAGTAGAGGGAATGAAGATTACGAGAGACAGAAACGAGCGAGGTACGTGGAAAGTAAGAGGGTGGTGAAGAGAGTAGTGAAGGAAAGTAAGAGAAGAGTAGATGAGGAATTTGGAAGGAATCTGAGTGTAAAATGGAGGGAGAGTAAGAAACTGTTCTGGAAAGAAGTCAAGAAAGTTAGGGAAGGTAGCAAGGGAAACAGTAAGGGTGTGAAAGATAAGAATGGGAGAATGCTAGCCGAGAAGCAAGAGAGAGTCGAAAGATGGAGGGAGTACTTCAGTGAGTTGCTAAATGTAAGGAATAAAGAGCCAGCAAACATAGCTGGATATGGTATGGGAGGGAGAAGAAGAGAAGTAGTGGAGGAGGAGGTGGGGATCAGGAGGTCAGAAGTGTGGGAAGCCATGAAAAGAGTGAAGTCGGGGAAAGCACCAGGAACAGATGGAGTGTGTGGGGAAATGTTGAGGTATGGTGGTGAGATAGTGATAGAATGGGTATGGAAAATGTGCAAACTAGCATGGGAGAAGGGGAGTGCACCCGATGACTGGAAGATTGGCATAATAGTCCCCCTATATAAAGGCAAAGGGGAAAGAGGAGTGTGTGGTAACCACCGAGGAATATGTCTTCTAAGCGTAGTAGAGAAGGTATACAGTAGGGTAGTGATTGAGAGAGTGAGACTGAGAACGGAGAAATGGATAGGCGACGAGCAGGGAGGTTTTAGGAAGGGAAGAGGATGTGTAGATCAGATTTTTACCCTGAATTGTGTTGTGGAGAAGTATCTGGAGAAGAAACAAAAGGTGTACGTTGCCTTTATGGACTTGGAGAAGGCCTATGACAGAGTGGATAGAGAAGGTTTGTGGAAAGTACTAAGAATATACGGAGTAGAGGGCAAGTTGCTGAAAGCAGTGAAGAGCATGTATGAGGGTGCAAAGGCGGCAGTACGTGTGGAGAGTGAGCAGAGCGAGTTCTTTGACCTGAATGTTGGTTTGAAACAGGGGTGTGTGATGTCCCCGTGGTTGTTTACTGTATATATGGATGGAGTCATGAAAGAAATACTATCAAGAGCAGTGGATGTTGGTGTATCGCTGAAAAGGGAGGGAATTGAGTGGAAGCTACCTATACTGCTGTTTGCGGATGATACAGTTCTGATGAGTGATAATGAATGGGAGTTGCAGGGTCTGCTAAATGAGTTTGGAACAGTGTGCGAAAAACGGAATTTGAAGGTAAATACGGGGAAGAGCAAGGTTATGGTCTTCGAAAGGGGTGAAGTCACAGAGTGTGAGGTGAAGCTGAACGGTCAGGCTATGGAGATCGTCAACTCTTTTAAGTATCTGGGCAGTATGTTGAGTAAAGATGGGACTATGGATGAAGAAGTGCGGGAGAGGGTACAACAGGGGAAGAGGGTTGTAGGAACGCTAAAAGCAGTAACAAGAAATAGGGTGGCCAGTATGGAAGTGAAGAAGTCCTTGCATGACAGTGTGGTAATCCCGACACTGACTTACGGAAGCGAAGCATGGACGTTGGTTGAGAGACTCAGACCAAGAGTGAGAGCAGTGGAAATGAATTACTTAAGGAGTGCGTGCGGAGTTACATGGAGGGATAGACAGACTAATGAGGAAGTAAGAAGGAGGTGTGGTGTGGAGGTAGATGTGCTGGAAAGTGTGAAAAGGAACAACTTGAGATGGTTCGGCCATATGGAACGTATGGAAAGCGAGAGAATGACTAAGAGGGTGTACGAGAGCGAGGTGGAGGGACAGAGAGGGAGAGGTAGACCGAATATGAGGTGGAAGGATGGAGTGAGGAAGTACATGAACGAGGGCGGTGCTGGTTGGGGGAGGGGCGTCGACTGACTGGGGACAGAGGTGCATGGGGGCGGTTCGTTCGTGGCCACCCCTTCGGGGATCATGGCGTCAGGCAATAGATAGATAGATGCTTACATGTATATATTTATACATATATTTATATATATATATATATATATATATATATATATATATATATATACTGTATATAATTATATGCCTCCAAATTTCTGTCAACACGGTGGTGTTAGTTGTGGTGGTGGTGTTGGTGATGGTAGTTGTGGTGGTTTTCACACCTTCAAATACCACTCCCTTGGCTTCACACCTCCCAATAGGATACCTGGACCTGAGTGACCCTTCCCCAGACAGTCACTTGATCTCTTGTGTTACGACCGGGACTCGTATAAAACAAGGGCTCTTAATCATTGGAATAGAAAGGCACACAGCCACAACGGTAACACTAGATCCAACCCTCGAACTTATAATGCCGTCGCACAAAAACACCTATACCCTCCAGAGTTAAATCTGCGATAGCGGGGTATCCTATAACTCGGTATAAATGCACTACTACTACAGGCTGATGATCTCTGATACAGCCTGATCACAACAACATACAATTATGTTAATAATGTATACAAGGAAAAAGATAGAGAGCTTAATTAAATCACTGAAATGATTTAATGCAAACAAGAAGAAGGTATAATTAAAGGTACTCTAAACAATAATAAACTGTCACTCCTATATTAAAGAAAGTGAATGAAAGTCCTAAAACATCGAACAGGAATCTTCTGAAGAAAGTCTGATGCTGCTTAAGATGATCGAATTGGATTTTGAACTGTTATATAAAGCAGGAACAAGATATGACAAGTGTATGGACATACAGTGTTAACTGGCACGGGAATAATGATAAATGCACAATAGTATTATCTCCAACAACAAAAGAAGTACTTCGTCAGGCAACTCTAAAAACCTGCTCGGGTTGTGCAACTCAATAACAACCAAGGCTTACAATCAACGTGAATAAAAATGCTGCATACATAACATAAGAGTTTATAATCCTAATCGGGTGTCTGCTAGGCGAATAAAGTCTAGCTGCGATGTCGTAGGCTAGTTAACAATGGCTGAGCAAGCGGCTCATAGCCTAGTGAGGTCCTTAAGACTGTACGGCCAAGTTACGTTAAATGACGGGGTGCTCTCTTGAGAGATCCAGATCGCTAGTATCTGGTTCTCTCCTGGCGACCCTCTCAAAGTCAAAGCAAAACGAGTTAGCTCAGTGTTGGGTGGCAGAGGCAAAAGCCCTCACTCGCAACACAGTGCTAAACTCATAAGGTACAAAGTCAGAAAGACAACCTAGGCTTCCCACGTATCCGTTGCGATTGTACAAGTTCAACAAAACCTAGTACACATTGGAAATTACAACACCAGTAGCCTTACCCCAGTCTAGCATTAAATAGCCCAGCAGACAACCAAGCAAAAGGTAGGGAGACACCGCGAGTGTGTCGAACCTCTACAGACAAAATGTTAACTCCTCCAAAATGTCTAACTAAACATGGAATATCTGAGAGCTTCAGCATATAATACGATGGCCAATATATGAAATCGTGTAGAACCAAAGGGGAGTTATGATGTTAAATTGATTAGAAGAATAAGAGGTAAGAAGTTGAGAGAGAGAGAAAGTGTTCTATAGGTAGAAGTCGAGGACAGGTAGCAAGGGAGATGTGAAGGGTATGCTGGTCAGGCAAGCTCTGAGCAAGGAAGGCACAAGGAAGCAGGGAGTGCGGGGGGGACCACTTCCTGACGCGGCAGGAGGGTGGTGAGGCGGCCAGCCACTCAGAGGGCCCGGCCATGGCATGACGTCACCGAGACAACGTGTAACACTACGCGCACTACACCTCTGCCTCCTGTACTTACTCACTCACACTCTCTAGCTGTATCATTCAGTCTTATACATTAAACTTATAACTGGTGATATAAAATATAATGAATTGTCACAGGCGAAAATAAAGACCACTTCTGTATTGCCTGTGACATGACGATTCACAAAAAAGAAAGTACAACATTGTAGATAGACTGTAGCCAAATTCATTGCCCTGGCGAGTGTTAGCGAGTGGCCTAGCGAGCGGCTGAGCCCACGTGGCGTTCTGCTGAGCTGCAGGCGTCACACTTGTATATACTGTATGTTTTGTATTTTTATTATTATGCCCCCTCCCCCATTATACTCCCCTCCCCCTCTTCCCCCTGCCCCCCATATGCAATATATATTATTATTAGGCTAGTATCTATTTATTATATATTATTATTATTCTACTCCCCCCTCCCTCTCCCCCTCTCCCCTCCCCCTCCCCCCACACATATATATATATATATATATATAATTCGTATTTATGTATTTATGTATGTTATGCCCACTCCCCCTCCCCCCATTATACATCCCTCCCCCTCTTCCCCACATATATAAATATATATTTATATTATTACCAGTATCCATTATTATTATTATATATTGTTATTGTTATACCTCCCTCCCCCTCCCCTCCCTCCTCCCCCTCCCCCCCTCCCCTCCCCCTATATCTATATATTATATATAATATATATATATATATATATATATATCTATATATATAATATATATATATAATTCGTATTTATGTATTTATGTATGTGATGCCCCCTCCCCCTCTTCCCCCTGCCCCCCATATAATATTACTAGGCTAGTATCTATTTATTATATATTATTAATATACTCCTCCCCCCCTCCTCCCCCTTCCCCCCCCTCCTCCTCCTCCCCCTCCCCCCCTCCTCCCTTCCCCCTCTTCACCCTGCCCCCCATATAAATATTACTAGGCTAGTATCTACTTATTATATATTATTAATATACTCCTCCCCTCCCTCCCTCCTCCCCCTTCCCCCCCTCCTCCTCCTCCTCCCCCCCCTCTCCCTCCCTCCCCCTCCCCCTCTTCCCCCTGCGCCCCATATAAATATTACTAGGTTAGTATCTATTTATTATATATTATAATTATACTCCTTCCCCCCCCCTCCTCCCCCTACCCCCCTCCCCCTCCCCCCATATATATATATATAATTCGTATTTATGTATTTATGTATGTTATGCCCCCCCCCCCTCTTTCCCCCTGCCCCCCATATAAATATTACTAGGCTAGTATCTATTTATTATATATTATTATTTATACTCCTCCCCTCCCCTCCCCTCCCCCTCTCCCTCCCCCTCTTCCCCCTGCCCCCCATATAAATATTACTAGGCTAGTATCTTTTTATTATATATTATTATTATACTATTACCAGTATCCATTATTATTATTATATATTATTATTGTTATACCTCCCTCCTCCCACTCCCCCCATCCTCCTCCTCCCCCCCTCCCCCATAGATATATATATATATATATATATATATATATATATATATATATATATATATATATATATATTTTTTTTTTTTTTTTGTATGTACCGGTATATATATATATATATATTTGGGGGGGGGGGAAGGGGAGGGGGTACAACAATAATAATAATAATGGATACTAGTATATATATATATATATATATATATATACCGTATATATATTATTGTTTTATTTTGTTGTTCTGTTTTGTATTTTTGTTTTAACCCCCCCCCCCCCCCCCCCCCCCCTCCCATTACAGATCAGTTACACATCTAGTCGACAGCAGGTAGCTATGAGTAAGAAACGCCCCATCCCGGAGGACCAGCTGGCCTTCGTCCTTGCCACAATCATGGACATGTCAAGTAGCGAGAGTGAAAGCGAGGACGCCATGGGGGGGAGCGATGAAGAGGAGTGGACGGATGAGACGGATGAGACGGATGAGGATTTTAGCCATTCTCCACCGCCCAGGGGGAAGAGGAGGAGGACTCTCATCGAGGGCGACCCTTCAGCACCTCCACCTCCACAAACTCCACCTCCACCTCCACCTCCACAAACTCCACCTGTCCCCCTACCTCGCCGCTCATCAACACCCGTCGCCCTACCTCGCCGCTCATCAACACCCGTCGCCCTACCTCGCTGCTCATCAACACCCATCGCCCTACCCCGTACAACCCCATCCATCCCCCTACCCCGTACATCACTACGCATCACCCCACCTCATCCATCCCCACCCGTCCTACCCCCACCCCTCCTACCAGCACCCATCCTACCATCAACATCCACTCATGTCTTCACACCACAACCATCAACATCCACTCAATGCTTCACACCACTACCAATCCCGGACTTCCACACATCATTCTATTCTTTTTCTTCTCCTGCTTCACGACGCACCCTGCATGGCGGTCCCTTGTTACCTCATGTAGAATCACCGGCCAGCAGCATCTCAGACAGCCCCCGCATCCTGGCTTCACTCCTGCCGGTGGGTAGTCTAAACACCCCGCCATCACATGTCCTGTCTGCTCATGTAGCCTCCCCCTCGCTGATCTGCTTGGGTAACAGCGGGGGCAGCAAGGCGCACCACATGGCGTTTGTTCCGCCTGAACATCGCCAAATCATGCACGACGAGATTGCTGCGGCAATCGATGAGGAGCTTCCACAAAGGCTTCCTCCTGCCCCACTTCATCCACACACAGCATCTTCTCCATCACCCTCATCACATCCACCATCACCCCCACGGCCTGACTCCACCACAGCACCTTCTCCATCACCCTCATCACATCCACCATCACCCCCACCCCCTTCGTCTTCCGAAGAAGACGACCCCCACCCCCTCCCCGCCGAAAATCTGGGCCCATGAAGGGCCGAGGTGGTAGGCCCAGGGGCCGCAGAGGTCAAATACGTCGTCCAGGCGGACGACATGGTGCTCTCCCAGCACGTGCACCTCCACGCCCCCCCACCGTGTATGCTGAGGATCACGAGTGGACTTCGGACCCGTTCACACCCAACGTTGATCCTTTCACTGGAACCCCTGGCTTGCGGGTTCCAACACCAGTGACACCACTGCAGTTCTTCCAGCTCTTCTTTACAAGAGAACTGCTCAGGTTCCTGGTGAGTGAGACCAACGCATATGCCATATTCGTTGGTTCTCTCTGGACAACATTCAGTGAGGAGGACATGGCCAAATTCCTTGGCCTGTACTTCCTCATGGGTGTGAACAAACTCCCCACTGTGCGTCACTACTGGTTAAATGATGGAGTCTGTCGGGAATAGGGTAATGATCCCGACAGTTTTAGGTCCAATAGGACATTTGAATTTGGCGGTATAGTATCGCTTGTACGATTTCGGCTGGTTCTTTGTGTATTGTAGTTTATTCTTAAGTATAGGTTAAATATTAACTGTAATGTATAAATATCTACATCAGCTCTAGATGTATCATGAAACCAAGTTATGGGTTATAATTATTATGAGCCGGCAGCCATATGTAATTTCGCGAAGCGATCGGACGCCGGCCTTTTAGTCTCTCAATCAACACCATACAACCAACATCTTCCCCCCGGCTCTGACTCAACCCACAGTTCACCATGTACTACAAATATTAATCTATAACAACAGTCCTACATCACCAGTCCTGTAAGATAAGTTCATTGTATCGATATTGTATTATGTGAACATTCCTACATGTCATGCAATTGAAATAGCCGTGTGTGGCGGACTGGATTCCACCCATCGACTACGTCGTTCGTAATATATTATAACTATTTGTTGGGATATTTCATGTACCAGTGATATGCAATTTAACCACTTTATCTAAATTCCCGACAAATAATGGTCCTTCATGCCCTAAGGCTTTCTTACCGTAGTACCGTTTTGTTTACTTCCTTGACGCTTGTGGGCTTACAAATGGCTGCCGCCTCGCGCGTTGTTGGGCCGACTGCCGTTTTCCTAGTATAGACCCGGCTTCTTCCCTCGTGTTTTTTTCCATTTAGGCGCCGTCCCTATCTTTTTTGGGGTTAGTTTCCAGATTTTTTTTGGGCGTGTGATCCTTGGCGTTTTTTGGTGGGTTAGCTGGGCTGGAGATTGGGGTAGGGGTAATTTCGTCGGGCACCATTTCGCGCTCGTAGGCTAGCCTAGGCTAGGCCTGCTGGTGTCTGTGGTAGCTGTTCATTTCGCTTTGGTGGTGTGCCTGTGGTGTTCGTTGTGTTTTGTCATTATGAGACTCTTTTCTTACTTTTGCCGGTGGGGAGGGTTCTCATGTGACTCGTTTAATTAAATTTTATAGCCTAGTTGCCTAATTACGGTAATGGGGTTCGGTCTCTGTTGATTCCTAAGCGATTGACAGCCAACAGACCTCATGATTGTGGGATGGGCAGCTGGGCTAGGCCTAATACTTATTACTAGTCAGTTCTTTTCATTTACCCTTCTTTCTCTAGCCCAAGTTTGTTTCTGCTATTTGTCAATTTGCTCAATTACTTCATCCTACTGCAGCTAGTAGCCTAATGACCGTTTCCAAATTAGGAGTGGCAATGCTATTGCCACATTTTTTAATTTAAATTAATTTGTGTAACTAGTTTGCTTTATAGTTTAGAGAGTTAATAGCCTAGATTCAGACTTAACGATGACAGATTTAAAGAAACTTAAGATTCTGAAGGGAGGGATGACGGGAAGTTTAAATAGGTGTTTAAGAGATCTTGATGAATTTTGATTAAGTGCCACGGCTGATCAAATTAAGGGTAAATTTGCTACTGTAACTAAATCGCTAGCCACTTATAATAATTATGCTCAGCAGGTATATGGTTTATTGACAATTACTGACGATGTGGAAGAAGAAATGTCAGCAGATCTTGGGTACTTTGAGGACGTTAATACAGCCTTAGCCAGACTATCTTCCACACAAGAAACACACCCTGTTAAGGATACCGGTACACCAAAAGCGACTGGCTTTAACCTGCCGAAGCTTACTTTGCCTACCTTTTCCGGGGATTCGGCTACCTGGACTGGATTTTGGGATATCTTTGAGTGTTCCGTCCATCAGAATAAAACACTCACATCCATCCAAAGGTTCACATATCTCCGTGGCCAATTGAAAGGGGAGGCATTGAAGTTGATCGATGGGTACAAGCTAGAAGCTACAAGCTACGAGTCTGCAGTGGAGTTGCTGAAGAGAACTTACGGGAGAGAGGAAGTCATCAAGACCGTGTTAATTACTAAATTCTTCACTCTAGATCCTCCATCCTATGATGTGACGGACCTAAAGGAGTACTATGCCTCCTTTGAGAGCCTCCTCCGATCTATGGAGACAATGGCCATCACCAAGGAGGAAATATTTAGTGTAAATATCTTGAACAAGATATCCTCTCCCCTAAAGGAAATCGTAAGACGACAACTAAGCGACTCTCCACTAAACTTAGAAGCGTTGGTGCAGGTGTACCAGACTGAAGTCTGCAATATGGAGAGTACTGGACACTACCGACAAGTGGAGATGTCGCCATCTAATGCAGCTTTCCCGGTACAGACTTCTCCTAAACAGAAAAGGCCAATATCATTAGGTTGCAAGTTGTGCAGTGTCCAAGGTCATCTGTGGTACCAGTGTCCTAAGTATCCTAAGGCTACACAGAAGATTGGCACGGCTAAATCGCTTAAGTTATGTACCAGCTGTCTGGCAAGAGACCACTTCAACAGTACTTGCACCAATTCCTACATCAAACCTTGTAAGTATTGCAAGGGGAAACATTGGTTTTCCCTTTCCACCCAGTCTGATCGGCACGATGGCAAAGAAAAGGGGAGAACCCCCAAAGAGTCACATGAGAAAGGTAAGAGCGAGAGTGATAAAGTATCTGCCATATCCATTGCTTCTCGAGAATGTCAATTGCTTCCTACTATGATGCTGCCAGTAGTGGGGAGTAATAATAATACTATAATGACGCGCACCTTACTTGACCAGTGCTCACAGAGGTAATTCGTTCTGCGGTCATCATTACCCCCGCTCAGGTGTACCAGCAAGGGTCAAGAGAATTTGCGTCTCCATGGTTTCACTGGTGAAGTAGATTCCAGTGACTATGATGTAGTGGAGATTTCCTATGTTTATAGAAGAAAGGTATGTCCCATCAAGGCTGTTGTGGTCGACACACTACCCAGTTTCTATATAGCATCAGAGATTCAACCACATTTGAAATATCTCAGAAGCAAGGATTATAAACTGGCTGATGATCAACTCTCTGCTAACAATGGTATTATGCTACTGGTCGGAGCTGATTATTACTACGACCTGGTTCACCCTGGATATCGGCGGGTAGATAAGCTTATAATGCTCCCCACGATCCAAGGGTATGCCATTTCTGGATCCTATGCACTTCCTCTCAAGACACACAGGTTGAGGTGGTTACGGTCCTCAAGGTAGCAGTAAGCCCCATAGATAAATATATTAGGCCAAATGTGCCTGATAATACATGTACTGATATAGATAAGCTATGGGACTTGGACAATATTGGAATTGACCCACATGAACTTGATCGTGAGTCCAAGCTAGCGTTAAGCTCGTATGAAGAGACTGAAACGTATGACTCTGGCAGGGGTCAGTATGTGGTAAGGCTCCCTTGGAATGATAACAAGAGTAAATTACCTACTAATTTCCATCTAGCACTTGGTAGGTTACGTGGCCTTCAGAAGCAGTTTGTCAAGGATCCAAATTATTGCGAGACTTATGCGGCAGTTTTTAAACGAGCAGGTACAACGTGGATTTGTGGAGAGAGTAGATCTCAGTGAGTATGGGGATAACATCCATTACCTTGCTCACCATGGGATTAAAAAGGACAGTTCCACCACTCCTGTTCGTATTGTGTATGACTGCTCTGCTAAATCCAGTGATCGCTCCTATAGCCTGAATGATTGTCTGTACACGGGTCCGTCCCTGGTCTCTGATCTCGCGCAAATTATGTTGCGCTTCAGATGTCATAAGTTTGCATGGGTCGCCGATATTGAGAAGGCCTTCCTGATGCTTCAACTCCATCGTGAAGACAGGGACTCGACAAGATTTTTATGGCCACGGGACCCAATGGATCTAGATTCAGAGTATCTGGTCTACAGGTTCAGAGTCGTCTTATTCGGGGCGACCTGTTCCCAGTTCCTTCTCAACGCTACTATCTTGCGTCATCTTGAGGAGGCTGGACTAGATCCTGACTTCAAGAATGAGATCAAGCAGGGGATCTATGTGGACAATCTTCAAGGCACTGGAGACAATGAAGATTTATTGCTCAAGAGATGCTGGGAGATCCGCGATATATTTGTCAAGGCTCATTTATACTTAAGAGAATGGGCCACTAATAGTGGTCTTTTGAAAGGTCAATTTGCTTCTGACGGTGTAGCTACTGAGAATAGTGAGGTGAAGTTTTTAGGCCACAAATGGGACACTACCACAGATTGTATATCCTTCTGTCACACCCCATGCGGCAGTGAGCTTATGACCAAGCGAAACTGCTTAAGCTTGTCAGCGAGGTTGTTTGGTCCCCTAGGATTTTTGCTGCCTGTAACTATCCGTGCTCGTATGTTTTTACAGCAACTGTGGTGGCTGAAACTAGATTGGGACATGCCCCTCCCGACTGAGTTACAAGATACTTGGCGGTTGATTCGGTCGGACCTTTCCACATGTTGCAAGGTCCAACTTAATTGTCAGGTTATTAGTGGTAAACAGGTGGATCTACATGCCTTTTCTGATGCTAGTAATAGTGCGTACGGTACTGCCATATACATATGCAATAGTAGTGAAGCGATGCTGGCTATAGCAAAGGCCAAAGTAGCCCCTATAAAGAAAATTACAGTTCCTAAATTAGAACTTACTGCATTGCTTCTGTCTGCTCGTCTAATAAATTTTACACTGGATGCTTATACAGACATACTACAGATTAATAACGTCTATGTCTGGAGCGACAGTCAAATAGCACTTTCATGAGTACACAGCCAGAAAGTGTTACCTGTTTATGTTTCTAATCGCACTGATGAGATACATAACTTAGTTCCTACAGCTAAATTTCGCTATGTGAGCACCAGGGATAACCCCAGTGACATAATTTCCCGGGGGATCTCGGCGCAACAGTTTATGTCGTCCTCTATTTGGTGGCATGGACCTGCATGGCTTATATCTCCGACTGAATGGCCTCAGGATTTCAGGGAATGCATATCTGATCCTTCAAGTCGGCCCCAAGATGATGTGTTAAGTAGTTCGAATGTGAGTACTACACATCAGGATAACAAGTTGGTAGAGTGGGAACGTTACAGCAGCTATGATCAAGTAATACGGGTATTTGCATGGATATACCGTTTCATTAACAACATGAGAAGTCGGGCTCACGGGTCTTTAGTTAGTGAAGATTCGAAGCATATCAGACTCCATGAATTGAGATCAGCAGAAGCGAAACTAATATGTTTAGTACAAAAGGAATCTTATCCTACTGAACATCAAATCCTGAGCAAGGAGTCAAAGGCCAAACCCTCTAACTTAATGAGGCAGCTAGGATTATATATGGAAGGAGGCATAATTAAGTGTAGAGGCAGGATACAAAAGGCGGACATTATTGATTCTGCGAAATATCCTGTCCTCCTTAGCTCCTCTCATTTGATTACCAAACTGTTGATTCGCCAATGCCATAGGACCTGCCTACATTTTGGCATAAATTATGTTCTGGCGTATATGCGACAACGTTGGTGGATCCCTAAGATGCGACAAGCAATTAAAGGGATCCACAATAGCTGTACTATCTGTAAAAGATTACAGGGTAAGCCTTACTCCCCAGTTGATCTACCTCCCTTGCCTGAGTTCAGGGTACAAAGGACTGAACCATTTCAGGTAACCGGGGTAGACTACACCGGAGAGATTCAGGTTAGAGAATCGCCCGGTAATATCATAAAGGTATATGCCGTTCTATTCACATGTGCGGTAACCAGAGCGATTCATATTGAATTGATTGACGACCTATCCAGTGAGGGGTTTTTGCATACTCTAAGACGCTTTGTAGGCCGCAATGGTTTCCCTCAAATTATTATGAGCGATAATGCGACTTGTTTTGTCGGGGCCTCTAAATATCTCCAGAGTTTAATGGATGACCCGTAGGTTGTGGCTACCCTCACTGGAAAGTGTTGTCATTGGAGATTTATACCAGCACGTGCACCATGGTTCGGGGCGATTTGGGAGAGAACAATCGGTATCGTCAAATCTGCCATGAAGAAGGTATTAGGAAGGGCACTGGTGACCAGAAGGGAGTTGCAAACCATCTTAATAGAAATTGAGATGTCAGTCAACGACAGGCCCTTGACCTATACCTCGGCAGATATTGATGACCTCTTACCCATTTCGCCATCTATGCTAACACGTGGACGAACCCTTAATACCTTTCCTAGATCGTCCGTAAATGACGAAGATCTGGATGACCCTACGTTCGGCAATGCTGACGCCACACGTCGTCGCTTCCAGTATGTGAACAAGGTGTCAGACGATCTATGGAAACGGTGGACCCAAGAATATTTGCTGTCTCTTCGCGAGCGTCACTCTAATAAGATCAAAGGGACGAATCAACGATGGCCTCGTATCGGGGATATCGTACTGATTCATGATGAGCGTCCTAGGTTATTTTGGAAGCTTGGGAGGATTATCGATCTGTTCCAGGGCATTGATGGTCTTATAAGGGTTGCTAGAATACGAACTTCGACTGGGGTTACTACTCGCCCAGTCGTAAGGTTGTATCCCGTGGAGCAGGATGTAGAACTGCCGGATGATCCTGGCGTCTCTACTGATACCTCTCCGCGGGAAAGTGCTGGTGACAGTGCTCCTCAAGGTGGGGCAGCTGATGATGAGAAGGATGATCCTCCTCAGGCTTCAGGTGGCGCTCGTCCCAAAAGGAGGGCGGCTATGAGTTCCGTGGATCTTTGGAGATCAAAGATCAAACAAGGTGATCTTTGACTCTTCGATGTCCTTTTTTTGTTCTCTGTATATAGCTCCTGTATATCATTTTTGGTGGCGGGCAATATGTCGGGAATAGGGTAATGATCCCGACAGTTTTAGGTCCAATAGGACATTTGAATTTGGCGGTATCGTATCGCTTGTACGATTTCGGTGGTTCTGTGTGTATTGTAGTTTATTCTTAAGTATAGGTTAAATATTAACTGTAATGTATAAATATCTACATCAGCTCTAGATGTATCATGAAACCAAGTTATGGGTTATAATTATTATGAGCCGGCAGCCATATGTAATTTCGCGAAGCGATCGGACGCCGGCCTTTTAGTCTCTCAATCAACACCATACAACCAACATCTTCCCCCCGGCTCTGACTCAACCCACAGTTCACCATGTACTACAAATATTAATCTATAACAACAGTTCTACATGGGTAAATTTGCTACTGTAACTAAATCGCTAGCCACTTATGATAATTATGCTCAGCAGGTATATGGTTTATTGACAATTACTGACGATGTGGAAGAAGAAATGTCAGCAGATCTTGGGTACTTTGAGGACGTTAATACAGCCTTAGCCAGACTATCTTCCACACAAGAAACACACCCTGTTAAGGATACCGGTACACCAAAAGCGACTGGCTTTAACCTGCCGAAGCTTACTTTGCCTACCTTTTCCGGGGATTCGGCTACCTGGACTGGATTTTGGGATATCTTTGAGTGTTCCGTCCACCAGAATAAAACACTCACATCCATCCAAAGGTTCACATATCTCCGTGGCCAATTGAAAGGGGAGGCATTGAAGTTGATCGATGGGTACAAGCTAGAAGCTACAAGCTTTGAGTCTGCAGTGGAGTTGCTGAAGAGAACTTATGGGAGAGAGGAAGTTATCAACACCGCGTTAATTACTAAATTCTTCACTCTAGATCCTCCATCCTATGATGTGACGGACCTAAAGGAGTACTATGCCTCCTTTGAGAGCCTCCTCCGATCTATGGAGGCAATGGCCATCACCAAGGAGGAAATATTTAGTGTAAATATCTTGAACAAGATATCCTCTCCCCTAAAGGAAATCGTAAGACGACAACTAAGCGACTCTCCACTAAACTTAGAAGCGTTGGTGCAGGTGTACCAGACTGAAGTCTTCAATATGGAGAGTACTGGACACTACCGACAAGTAGAGATGTCGCCATCTAATGCAGCTTTCCCGGTACAGACTTCTCCTAAACAGAAAAGGCCAATATCATTAGGTTGCAAGTTGTGCAGTGTCCACGGTCATCTGTGGTACCAGTGTCCTAAGTATCCTAAGGCTACACAGAAGATTGGCAAGGCTAAATCGCTTAAGTTATGTACCAGCTGTCTGGCAAGAGACCACTTCAACAGTACTTGCACCAATTCCTACATCAACCTTGTAAGTATTGCAAGGGGAAACATTGGTTTTCCCTTTCCACCCAGTCTGATCGGCATGACGGCAAAGAAAAGGGGAGAACCCCCAAAGAGTCACATGAGAAAGGTAAGAGCGAGGGTGATAAAGTATCTGCCATGTCCATTGCTTCTCGAGAATGTCAATTGCTTCATACTATGATGCTGCCAGTAGTGGGGAGTAATAATAATACTATAATGACGCGCACCTTACTTGACCAGTGCTCACAGAGGTCATTCGTTCTGCAGTCATCATTACCCCAGCTCAGGTGTACCAGCAAGGGTCAAGAGAATTTGTGTCTCCATGGTTTCACTGGTGAAGTAGATTCCAGTGACTATGATGTAGTGGAGATTTCCTATGTTTATAGAAGAAAGGTATGTCCCATCAAGGCTGTTGTGGTCGACACACTACTCAGTTTCTATATAGCATCAGAGATTCAACCACATTTGAAATATCTCAGAAGCAAGGATTATAAACTGGCTGATGATCAACTCTCTGCTAACAATGGTATTATGCTACTGGTCGGAGCTGATTATTACTACGACGTGGTTCACCCTGGATATCGGCGGGTAGATAAGCTTATAATGATCCCCACGATCCAAGGGTATGCCATTTCTGGATCCTATGCCACTTCCTCTCAAGACACACAGGTGGAGGTGGTTACGGTCCTCAAGGTAGCAGTAAGCCCCATAGATAAATATATTAGGCCAAATGTGCCTGATAATACATGTACTGATATAGATAAGCTATGGGACTTGGACAATATTGGAATTGACCCACATGAACTTGATCGTGAGTCCAAGCTAGCGTTAAGCTCGTATGAAGAGATTGTAACGTATGACTCTGGCAGGGGTCAGTATGTGGTAAGGCTCCCTTGGAATGATAACAAGAGTAAATTACCTACTAATTTCCATCTAGCACTTGGTAGGTTATGTGGCCTTCAGAAGCAGTTTGTCAAGGATCCAAATTATTGCGAGACTTATGCGGCAGTTTTAAACGAGCAGGTACAACGTGGATTTGTGGAGGAGTAGATCTCAGTGAGTATGGGGATAACATCCATTACCTTGCTCACCATGGGATTAAAAAGGACAGTTCCACCACTCCTGTTCGTATTGTGTATGACTGCTCTGCTAAATCCAGTGATCGCTCCTATAGCCTGAATGATTGTCTGTACACGGGTCCGTCCCTGGTCTCTGATCTCGCGCAAATTATGTTGCGCTTCAGATGTCATAAGTTTGCATGGGTCGCCGATATTGAGAAGGCCTTCCTGATGCTTCAACTCCATCGTGAAGACAGGGACTCGACAAGATTTTTATGGCCACGGGACCCAATGGATCTAGATTCAGAGTATCTGGTCTACAGGTTCAGAGTCGTCTTATTCGGGGCGACCTGTTCCCAGTTCCTTCTCAACGCTACTATCTTGCGTCATCTTGAGGAGGCTGGACTAGATCCTGACTTCAAGAATGAGATCAAGCAGGGGATCTATGTGGACAATCTTCAAGGCACTGGAGACAATGAAGATTTATTGCTCAAGAGATGCTGGGAGATCCGCGATATATTTGTCAAGGCTCATTTATACTTAAGAGAATGGGCCACTAATAGTGGTCTTTTGAAAGGTCAATTTGCTTCTGACGGTGTAGCTACTGAGAATAGTAGGGTGAAGTTTTTAGGCCACAAATGGGACACTACCACAGATTGTATATCCTTCTGTCACACCCCATGCGGCAGTGAGCTTATGACCAAGCGAAATTGCTTAAGCTTTTCAGCGAGGTTGTTTGATCCCCTAGGATTTTTGCTGCCTCTAACTATCCGTGCTCGTATGTTTGTACAGCAACTGTGGCGGCTAAAACTAGATTGGGACACGCCCCTCCCGACTGAGTTACAAGATACTTGGCGGTTGATTCGGTCGGACCTTTCCACATGTTGCAAGGTCCAACTTAATCGTCAGGTTATTAGTGGTCAACAGGTGAATCTACATGCCTTTTCTGATGCTAGTAATAGTGCGTACGGTACTGCCATATACATATGCAATGGTAGTGAAGCGACGCTGGCTATAGCAAAGGCCAAAGTAGCCCCTATAAAGAAAATTACAGTTCCTAAATTAGAACTTACTGCATTGCTTCTGTCTGCTCGTCTAATAAAGTTTACACTGGATGCTTATACAGACATACTACAGATTAATAACGTCTATGTCTGGAGCGACAGTCAAATAGCACTTTCATGGGTACACAGCCAGAAAGTGTTACCTGTTTATGTTTCTAATCGCACTGATGAGATACATAACTTAGTTCCTACAGCTAAATTTCGCTATGTGAGCACCAGGGATAACCCCAGTGACATAATTTCCTGGGGGATCTCGGTGCAACAGTTTATGTCGTCCTCTATTTGGTGGCATGGACCTCCATTTTTTTTTTTTTTTTTTTTTTTCTATGTGATTGAGGGAGGCAGAAGGCATAACTGCCTATAGCGAGTGCCTCCCCCATAGTTGAAAGAGTGACAGGGCCAAAATCAAGGGACGTTCGAGCCAAAATAATCCACTCATAATCCAATACATTCCTACGCAGATGACTCAACACTCCACAGTTCCTTCACATTTACCAATTCTTTCACCCAACCCGATCTTATAAATTCAAAAATAAACACTGCAATTTCTCTGAACCAGGACCTTTCTAGAATTAATGAATGGGGACAAGAGAATCTAGTTTCAGCACAGAAAACCAAGTACATTCAATTTTCTAACCGACAGAATCTCACTGACTCCCATATATTTTTTAATGATGTAAATATTCCCACTTCCCCTAGTATTGACATTCTCGGTGTAACATTAACTACTAACTTGAGCTGGACACATTATGTTAGAAGCATTGCTAAGAATGCCTCTAAAAACTGGGACTCCTGTACAGAGTTCGAGATTCTTCTGACGAGCAGTGGCCGTAATATATAAAAGTCATGTGCGCTCTCAGAGGATTACTGTTCACCTCTGTGGGGTGGAAGTGGAGTGGTTGCATGAGGCAGTTGGACAATTCAAAATAAAGCTATTAGATTATACAATAACCCTGCAATCACACAGGACCTTCCTACATTAGCCATACGAAGAAACGTTGCATCCCTTGCATTATTCTACAGATATTTTCACAGCAATTGTTCCGAGGAACTTGCTTCAATTGTGCCGCCTCCCACATCTTTCCCCGTAGAACTAGGGCAGCTAGAGCGCCCATGAATTTACACTCTCCTCACAATGCAGAACTTCTGCTTATTCATTTATCCCCAGAGCTACTACTCTTTGGAATTCACTTCCCTCGAATTGCTTTCCACAAACTTACAATCAACAAATGTTTAAATCCAGTTGTTACAAACATTTTATGAATGGAGGATGCCTTTAGGCACATGGACCTTTTTGTTTTATCTGTGTTTTTCCTTCCTCCATTCATTGTCTCTTAAAAAAAAAAAAAAAAAAAAAAAAAATGCCTGGACACACGGAGTTTGAAGCAATTTAAGTCATAGGAAGAGGGAAAGACTGATTCTGGGAGAGAGTTCCAGAGCTCAGATGTTGAGTAGAAGAAAGTTTGAGAGTAACGTTTCACCATGGCTTATATCTCCGACTGAATGGCCTCAGGATTTCAGGGAATGCATATCTGATCCTTCAAGTCGGCCCCAAGATGATGTGTTAAGTAGTTCGAATGTGAGTACTACACATCAGGATAACAAGTTGGTAGAGTGGGAACGTTACAGCAGCTATGATCAAGTAATACGGGTATTTGCATGGATATACCGTTTCATTAACAGCATGAGAAGTCGGGCTCACGGGTCTTTCCTTAGTGAAGATTCGAAGCATATCAGACTCCATGAATTGAGATCAGCAGAAGCGAAACTAATATGTTTAGTACAAAAGGAATCTTATCCTACTGAACATCAAATCCTGAGCAAGGAGTCAAAGGCCAAACCCTCTAACTTAATGAGGCAGCTAGGATTATATATGGAAGGAGGCATAATTAAGTGTAGAGGCAGGATACAAAAGGCGGACATTATTGATTCTGCGAAATATCCTGTCCTCCTTAGCTCCTCTCATTTGATTACCAAACTGTTGATTCGCCAATGCCATAGGACCTGCCTACATTTTGGCGTAAATTATGTTCTGGCGTATATGCGACAACGTTGGTGGATCCCTAAGATGCGACAAGCAATTAAAGGGATCCACAATAGCTGTACTATCTGTAAAAAATTACAGGGTAAGCCTTACTCCCCAGTTGATCTACTTCCCTTGCCTGAGTTCAGGGTACAAAGGACTGAACCATTTCAGGTAACCGGGGTAGACTACACCGGAGCGATTCAGGTTAGAGAATCGCCCGGTAATATCATAAAGGTATATGCCGTTCTATTCACATGTGCGGTAACCAGAGCGATTCATATTGAATTGATTGACGACCTATCCAGTGAGGGTTTTTTGCATACTCTAAGACGCTTTGCAGGCCGCAATGGTTTCCCTCAAATTATTATGAGCGATAATGCGACTTGTTTTGTCGGGGCCTCTAAATATCTCCACAGTTTAATGGATGACCCGCAGGTTGTGGCTACCCTCACTGGAAAGGGTTGTCAGTGGAGATTTATACCAGCACGTGCACCATGGTTCGGGGCGATTTGGGAGAGAACAATCGGTATCGTCAAATCTGCCATGAAGAAGGTATTAGGAAGGGCACTGGTGACCAGAAGGGAGTTGCAAACCATCTTAATAGAAATTGAGATGTCAGTCAACGACAGGCCCTTGACCTATACCTCGGCAGATGTTGATGACCTCTTACCCATTTCGCCTTCTATGCTAACACGTGGACGAACCCTTAATACCTTTCCTAGATCGTCCGTAAATGACGAAGATCTGCATGACCCTACGTTCGGCAATGCTGACGCCACACGTCGTCGCTTCCAGTATGTGAACAAGGTGTCAGACGATCTATGGAAACGGTGGACCCAAGAATATTTGCTGTCTCTTCGCGAGCGTCACTCTAATAAGATCAAAGGGACGAATCAACGATGGCCTCGTATCGGGGATATCGTACTGATTCATGGTGAGCGTCCTAGGTTATTTTGGAAGCTTGGGAGGATTATCGATTTGTTCCAGGGCATTGATGGTCTTATAAGGGTTGCTAGAATACGAACTTCGACTGGGGTTACTACTCGCCCAGTCGTAAGGTTATATCCCTTGGAGCAGGATGTAGAACTGCCGGATGATCCTGGCGTCTCTACTGATACCTCTCCGCGGGAGAGTGCTGGTGACAGTGCTCCTCAAGGTGGGGCAGCTGATGATGAGAAGGATGATCCTCCTCAGGCTTCAGGTGGCGCTCGTTCCAAAAGGAGGGCGGCTATGAGTTCCGTGGATCTTTGGAGATCAAAGATCAAACAAGGTGATCTTTGACTCTTCGATGTCCTTTTTTTGTTCTCTGTATAGCTCCTGTATATCATTTTGGTGGCGGGCAATATGTCGGGAATAGGGTAATGATCCCGACAGTTTTAGGTCCAATAGGACATTTGAATTTGGCGGTATCGTATCGCTTGTACGATTTCGGCTGGTTCTGTGTGTATTGTAGTTTATTCTTAAGTATAGGTTAAATATTAACTGTAATGTATAAATATCTACATCAGCTCTAGATGTATCATGAAACCAAGTTATGGGTTATAATTATTATGAGCCGGCAGCCATATGTAATTTCGCGAAGCGATCGGACGCCGGCCTTTTAGTCTCTCAATCAACACCATACAACCAACATCTTCCCCCCGGCTCTGACTCAACCCACAGTTCACCATGTGCTACAAATATTAATATATAACAACAGTCCTACATCACCAGTCCTCTAAGCTAAGTTCATTGTATCGATATTGTATTATGTGAACATTCCTACATGTCATGCAATTCAATTAGCCGTATGTGGGGGACTGGATTCCACCCATCGACTACGTCGTTGGTAATTATATTATAACTATTTGTTGGGATATTTCATGTACCAGTGATATGCAATTTAACCTCTCTATCTAAATTCCCGACAGAGTCCATAATTACCCAACGTTTCGCAAGACCATGCAGGTCTCCAAGTTCCAAGCCTTGCTGAGCAATTTCCACACATTCAACAGCAAGGCAGTCATCAAGCAGACCAAAGCCAGGCTAGTGAAGATCTGCACGGTGATGCGCTACCTGCTTGCTGGCTTCAAGCTTGCCTACGTTCCGGAGAGGAAGGTGTCCATCGACGAAGGCTGCCTTGGGTGGAAGGGTCGCCTTTCATTCAAGTGCTACAACCCGATGAAGCCGACGAAGTACGCCATCAAGCTGTACATCCTGGCAGAGTCCACGACTGGTTTCGTGTATGACTTTCAAGTCTACACTGGCATTGGTCAAACTCTCCGGAAAACGGTTGAGGGTTTAACGGAGTCCCTGCAAGGCATGGGTTACAAGTTGTTCATGGACAACTTTTACAACTCAGTTGACCTGTGCCACCACATGCTCACACACCACCAGATCTATGTGTGTGGCACCCTGAGGCTTGCACGAGGGGCTCCGAAGCGGTTGCGCAACACTGGAAGACGATGCAATAGAGGCGATGAACAACGGCACAACCCTAGTGATGCTTTGGAAAGACAAATGGATTGTCAACATGGTGTCCACCTTCCACGACCAGAGCACCATACCAAAGCAGTCCTTTGTCAAGAAGAAGGTACAAGGCAGGTGGCAGCGGAGTCGCAAGAACATCATGAAACCCGTTTGTGTTGACGACTACAACCGCCACATGGGTGGGGTGGATCATTTCGATCAGATGATCCAGTACTACCCCATACAGAGAAGGACGGTCAAATGGAAGAAGAAGATCGTATTCTACTTCATCCAAATGGCCCTCTTCAATGCCTTCGTACTCTTCAAGAAGTGCAACCCCCGCAGGAAGATGACTCTGCTGGCGTTCCAGGAAAGCGTAGTTCGTTCCTTGTTGTTCTTCAACCCTGCAGAGTGGCCTTTGTCGGGGAGACGCATCCGGCGTGCAGAGGATTTGCCGGAAGGTCAGTATGAGCCATGCTCCTATCTCAGGCGAGGCAGGCGGCGTCGGCAATCCTCCGGAAGCTCAGCTGGGTCGCCCCCACCGGACGACAATCCAGAGTCCCCAGCCGCTCCTGCTGATGATCCTGGCACTCCTCCTGGTGCTCCTGCTGCTGGTGGAGGCGTTGGGGGAGCACTCCTTCATGACCCCCCCCCCCCCCCCCTCACCAGGTCCAGATGCTGCTGCTGCTGCTGTTGCCGTCGGGGGAGTACTCGCTGAGAATGCACCCCAGGCGGCACCAGTATCGGACGATGCTGCTGATGCTGAGGAGCAAGTGGATGTCCTACCACTTGACCCCCCCGCACCAGTAGTACCGGGTGCAGCTGCTGCTGCTGGTGGAGCTCGGGATGTCATGGATGCCAACCGGGGTCCACTAGTAATGGACATCCAAGCTAGGGCTCAGGCACCAAGAGGCCGTCGGAGAGGTCCTCTTCGAAGAAAGGGTTCCAAGCCACGTTCTGTTGTACTGGACCATGACCGGTACAACAGGAACTTGGAACACGTTCTCGAGAAGAACCCTGACGGCAAGCGAAGGCGGTGCCATCTGTGTTACACGAAGGACCAAATTCGCAAGGACACAAGCTTTCGATGCAAGTCTTGCCTCGTTTGCCTCTGCATCGATGTCACTGGTTGCTTCAATCGGTTCCATCAACTCGATGCAGATGTCCTATAGCCAGGATCTTTGCACGATTCATTCATTAATTTATGCATTCTCCTATTCACCTTCATTATTCCTTTCCAATCACTATCACCCATTCATTCATTCAGTCTTTATGCATTCTTCCATTCACCTTCATCACCCTTTCATTCACCTTCATCACCCTTTCATTCATTCATTCAATCATCACTTCAGAGGTTCGGGGCCCACCTTCATTCACCCATCATTATAATAATAAAACAATATAATAATAAGAATAAAATGTATATATAAAAAAAAAAAAAAAAAAAAAAAAAAAAAAAGCACAAGTCAATTTCTTGCCAATTTCTTGCACTACAGTGGATATAGGCCTCCTGGGGAAACCACTCTAAAAAATTAACGAGTCAAGTGCAGTACCTCTTTGGGTGGCTTGGAAATTTGCACATATTTCTCTGGTTTGACACCTTGTATATACAGGGTGTTTTAAAACAACACTGCCAGAGTATGACGACCACATTGATAACAATATATAATACACATATTTCTATTCTATTTTTACCAAAAATATATTGTAACGGAGATAAATGGTTATTTAGAAATGTAGCAAAACAGGGTTCTGAGCTCAGCACAAAACATATGATACATAATATGAATGATTACCAAGTAAAAAAGGATATCTAATGACCTAATCACATAGGAATAATTACAAAATCAAAGTAACATAAAATTGGTAATGTTATTTTGCAATTAGAAGAAAACTGCTAAGTATTATAATCCAAGTAGCGTAAAAAGATATGCACCATTTGTAACGATGACCAAGAGGTAACATAATGAATCTCAAGTCTGGGTCAGGTATCCGAACACTCCTATAAGTAATTTAATCGTTCGTGAAACTGTTTGAATGGGAAAAAATGGTTCCTGCACAATTTACTGTTTCAATACAAATACCTCATTACGTTACTATTATCACAGAGTACTAACGAAATATGTCTATCAGTTTTATGGTTGAAGTTTGACAATTTTACGTAGCTGTAGACATACAAGTATACGGTGTTCACTAATGAATATTTAAAATCATCTAATGGTACCCAAAACAAACAATTTACGTCACTTGGACTTAACGAGTATAAAATAACAAAGGCAGAGACACACCTAAATAACGACAATCCATATTTATGTAATATTATAAGGTAAATAAAATCACTATGACAGAAGAAGATAGCACCATGGCCGAGCAGATGATTAAACACATGAGAAGATTCGTTATGACTCAAAGCTTCGAAGATAAACTCGAACTGGGATGGGAGGCAAGAGGTAGGCTATTTGGGGGGGGGACACTAGCCCGTGTTCGGATTATAGCTCATACCTGGGTGTCACTAATTATTTTACTCTATGCGGTTTAAATCATTAATGGTATATTATTTTGCATTTTGTCCTTAGATAATCTTCTTCGTTATTGTATTTACTAATTAGCAGATGAGGTCTGGCAGTGTTGTTTTAAAACACCCTGTATATATATATATATATATATATATATATATATATATATATATATATATATATATGCTATATATAAATACACACATTCACACATTGTTCTTACCATTATTTTTTGGGACACCTTGTATTATATATATATATATATATGTAAATATATCCACACACATACATTACCATTACCATTCTTTATATTTTGTTTGACACCTTGTATATATATATATATATATATATATATATATATATATATATATACAGTATATACCGGTATATATATATATATATATATATGCATTACTTTATTTTATTTACGTGTACAATAGAATTATTTCTGAATTTATTACCTGAAGATAACCTGGCTTTCTTGTTTTATTTTTTCAGTGTCAACCCAGGAGCCATTTTCCTTCTCGTTGGAAAGGGTTGTGGCCCTACCAGGTAAGTAAAATTGACAACCTTCATGACTGACATGTCTTCTATGAACATTATACAATTATTGGCAAGGAAAATTATATAAAAGTGTTGTATATTGTGGCAAAGATATACAACTGTATAAACATTCTCATATATTTTCATAACAATAACAATGCATGGAAACAATTGCGCATAGCTCACAAACCAATTACGCTATATTATTTTGGTTTTCACCATTAGAAAGAGCACAATTTTCCGATTCCGGTGATATATAGTTATATACGTATCCGAGCAAATAACGCAACGACGAGGTGGGGAACAGCTCGGAACCCGGCTAGCATCGGCAGAACAGAGACGGGTGAAGCGTAAATATTCGCATTTTGGCTCTTCATTTCAAATATTCATAGCCCAAAAAGTATTTGTCGTAGGAACTTCTAGTTTGTTTTATACTCATCAGCATTATTTGCCATATTCATACAGCCTAAATTTAAAACCATACACTTCGTAGCAACGAAATAAATCGAAAATGTTATAAACCATATCAATACAAAAAAAAATAATAATAAATTGGTCACTGCTTGAGAACTATTGAAGATCAACAATTTCTGTTTTCAGATTTGGAAAGAGGAGAAAAAATACTATTATTTGAGCAAAAACAAATATATGGTCATCACTCACAATTTAGAGATAAGACGGTGTGAAGACAATTGCATGGGAAATAATTGTATTTCGGGCTCATTTACACTTTCATATTTCGATTTATTTAAACAATTTTGTTTTTATCATGTACTATAAATATTCCTCTTTCCATTGACAAATGATATATCACAATACACAGCATTCTGGTGGATGGAAATAGAGAAAAATGTAAGGCTTCGACAACACTCATGAGCCAAATTCAAGACTGAAAAGCTATGTCAAGCGCCTCCTCGGACTTATTTGGACTTATAATGTCGCAAGGAGTTAAAAGAGTTGACGATCTCCATAGCCTGACCATTCAGCTTCACCTCACACTCTGTGACTTCACCCCTTTCGAAGACCATAACCTTGCTCTTCCCCGCATTTACCTTCAAATTCCGTTTTTCACACACTGTTCCAAACTCATTTACCAGACCCTGCAACTCCCATTCATTATCACTCATCAGAACTGTATCATCCGCAAACAGCAGTATAGGTAGCTTCCACTTAATTCCCTCCCTTTTCAGCGATACACCAACATCCACTGCTCTTGATAGTATTCTTTCATGACTCCATCCATATATACAGTAAACAACCACGGGGACATCACACACCCCTGTTTCAAACCAACATTCAGGTCAAAGAACTCGCTCTGCTCACTCTCCACACATACTGCCGCCTTTGCACCCTCATACATGCTCTTCACTGCTTTCAGCAACTTGCCCTCTACTCCGTATATTCTAAGTACTTTCCACAAAACTTCTATATCCACTCTGTCATAGGCCTTCTCCAAGTCCATAAAGGCAACATACACCTTTTGTTTCTTCTCCAGATACTTCTCCACAACACAATTCAGGGTAAAAATCTGATCTACACATCCTATTCCCTTCCTAAAACCTCCCTGCTCGTCGCCTATCCATTTCTCCGATCTCACTCTCACTCTCTCAATCACTACCCTACTGTATACCTTCCCTACTACGCTTAGAAGACATATTCCTCGGTGGTTACCACACACTCCTCTTTCCCCTTTGCCCTTATATAGGGGGACTATTATGCCAGTCTTCCAGTCATCGGGTGCACTACCCTTCTCCCATGCTAGTTTGCACATTTTCCATACCCATTCTATCACTATCTCACCACCATACCTCAACATTTCCCCACACACTCCATCTGTTCCTGGTGCTTTCCCCAACTTCACTCTTTTCATGGCTTCCCACACTTCTGACCTCCTGATCCCCACCTCCTCCTCCACTACATCTCTTCTTCTCCCTCCCATACCATATCGAGCTATGTTTGCTGGCTCTTCATTCCTTACATTTAGCAATTCACTGAAGTACTCCCTCCATCTTTCGACTCTCTCTTGCTTCTCGGCTAGCATTCTCCCATTCTTATCTTTCACACCCTTACTGTTTCCCTTGCTACCTTCCCTAACTTTCTTGACTTCTTTCCAGAACAGTTTCTTACTCTCCCTCCATTTTACACTCAGATTCCTTCCAAATTCCTCATCTACTCTTCTCTTACTTTATGTAGTAAAGACCCATATTACTGGGCTGATACAGTAATATATTTATTTGTGATCCATGATTGGCTTCTGCAACTCCACACATAAATTGCTTGTGAGTCAATTTTCAAAGTGGTGGAGGCTATGTGTAGGTAAAAGGTAATCCTTATATTATTGTACATCAGTATATCTGAAATTATATTTTGGAGTTCGATTACACTCTGTTATACAAGGATTTGCTTTGTGAACGCCGTCAACTGATATGAAGATACATTTGTTTTGTTTTGTATATATATATTAATTCCTAAGAATAATGAGTTTATCAAATCGATAAGTGACTTTAACAATACCCGGTGTGTGAGCATTATTTGCAAGTTAATGTGACCGTTTCTACCAAAGATATATGGTGGTAAAAGAGATTGTGCGTTGCAGTATACTCATTATCAATACTCTGGAGAACTATATACATCTTCTGAGTGCAGTTTGTTTCAGGTAGAACCGATATTATGATTATCCAATAGGTGTCCACATCTACTAATGCCAAACTTTTACAAGCTTTTATAGAGGTTAACCATCATATTATGTTTCACATTGGCAGATTAATTTAGTAGTTCAAATACGTCACTGACTTGTCATTGAAATCTATTATTCTCCAACGAAAAAACACTGAACATTCTCAGTCGGCCCTCATAGCTCGTTTTCCTAGTATCGCAAGCTTGGACTTCTTTTAAATGTTGTGTATCATTCTTGAGTGCAGGATATAATAATTACACACATTGTTTTAGAAGGGTCAGATCTCCACATATTTGTACCTGGTTCACGTCTTGATAACTGTACCTTCAATACTTGCCTTGGTGGGGATATCACAGGATTGGGTATACTGTTTTGGGCATCACATCCATCTTGTTCTGCATTGTGATTTTGTTTTTTGTTTTTTTTTGTTTTTTTTTCCAATATAATTTGGTCAACATGAAACAATTTTGCCTCACTCTGAATGGCTGTTTAGAAATTGAAATGGTTAACACTCAAACGTCCCACAACTTGGTCATGAGTCCTAATGTAATGGAAGGGTTAAGGGTGTTGAAAATATGCTCAGCATTTCAGCCAATATTCCAAAGAGAGAGCTTATTTCAACAAGAACAACGCAGACTATTAGCTCACAATAGACTTACATTAAAACTAGAGGCTAAATTTTCCAAATGTAAAGGGTTAAATACAGAAATACAGGATGTAGCATGCATAAACATAATAGTATATATATTGACATTTAGCAGACACTGTTTGGTATGACAACACCCAAGCAACTTGTTTACAGATGTAGTGGTTACGAGCTAATCTAATGTATTTATTTCACTCCCAATACCAAACACATCCCAATGAAATTAATGAAAGCATGTGATCCCACCGGGACTCGAACCTGGGCCACCTTAAAGGAAAATATAATACATAATTTTTCTTTGCTAATTTTTTTTCTTTTCAAAACAGTTATCCACTCTGCAATCCAGTCCCAAGTTTTCAATTTTCTTCACACTTCTTGAATGTGAACTCCTCTAGGATATTACTTTCGCTTCTCACTGAATGTATAGCTTCTTTTTGACCATTCAGTTTTGGTTGACATACACACACACGTACAGTATCTCTCTCTCTATCTATCTATCTTTCTATCTCTCTCTCTCTCTCACACATACACACACACATAACATTTTCCTTCTGTCACCAGCAACTTGTGTAATATTTTTATTCTAGCTAAATTTAGAAGATGTTATGCAGCTTACGAAGGAATTGTGGTGATTAAAAGGGTTGGTGGAGAAAGTTTGAAGCCTTATTATTGCTAGAGGTCCTTCCTAAGCTGAATAAAGTCGTTTAATAGTTGCCAGAGTACGATGAAAATTACGTCGCTGGTACTGTACGGGTTAAGTGTGTGCGTGTGGGTGTGCTGTATATAGTGTATTTACTCCATAAAGTTGGTATATTCAATATGGTTTTAGACGATGTCGATCAACTGCAGAAATGTTTTGCCTTCTTACGCATCAAATCAACCAAGCTACAGACCAACATGGTGAAACACATACAATAGCACTGGATATATCAAAGGCATTTGATAGAGTCTGGCATCAATCCTTATTGTCGAAGATGTCAGACTACGGCCTTGCATCATTAGTTCCACTAATTTCTTCTTATCTTCATAACAGAAAAATATGTGTAATGGTAGATGGCCTTTATTCTCAATTTCACTCAATAAATGCTGGTGTTCCCCAGGGATCAGTTTTGGCCCCAACTCTGTTCCTCATTCATATCAATGATCTCATATCTACCACTCATAATCCAATACATTCCTATGCAGATGACTCAACACTCCACAGTTCCTTCACATTTACCAATTCTTTCACCCAACCCGATCTTATAAATTCAAAAATAAACACTGCAATTTCTCTGAACCAGGACCTTTCTAGAATTAATGAATGGGGACAAAAGAATCTAGTTTCCTTTAATGCACAGAAAACCAAGTACATTCAATTTTCTAACCGACAGAATCTCACTGACTCCCATATATTTGTTAATGATGTAAATATTCCCACTTCCTCTAGTATTGACATTCTCGGTGTAACATTAACTACTAACTTGAGCTGGACACATTATGTTAGAAGCATTGCTAAGAATGCCTCTAAAAAACTGGGACTCCTGTACAGAGTTCGAGAATTCTTCACTGACGAGCAGCTGGCCGTAATATATAAAAGTCATGTGCGTTCTCAGATGGATTACTGTTCACCTCTGTGGAGTGGTTGCATTGAGGCAGTTGGACAAAATTCACAATAAAGCTATTAGATTAATCAATAACCCTGCAATCACACAGGACCTTCCTACATTATCCATACGAAGAAACGTTGCATCCCTTGCATTATTCTACAGATATTTTCACAGCAATTGTTCCGAGGAACTTGCTTCAATTGTGCCGCCTCTCCACATCTTTCCCCGTAGAACTAGGGCAGCTGAGAGCGCCCATGAATTTACACTTTCTCCTCCACAATGCAGAACTTCTGCTTATCAAAATTAATTTATCCCTAGAACTACTACTCTTTGGAATTCACTTCCCTCGAGTTGCTTTCCACAAACTTACAATCTACAAATGTTTAAATCCAGTTGTTACAAAAATTTTATGAATGGAGGATGCCTTTAGGCACATGGATCTTTTTGTTTTATCTGTGTTTTTCCTTCCTCCGTTCATAGTCTCTTTAAAAAAAAAAAAAAAAAAAAGTAAACCACCAATTGGTTATACAGGACTTTTACTAATTGGATTTTTATGTCATGCGGTATTGTTTTTATGTTATGTCGCTATAGGTATTATCACTGAGGTGTACGATAACCAAGGCGTGAATAGGGTTTCTACGACAACTATACTTTGGTGAATATTACGATGTTGTTTACCCACCACGTTAATTGGTATATCATGTAGGAAGCCTTAATGGCGGAAAACATTATATTCAACTATTCCGACCATGTGATATTAGCAAGTTTATGGAAGTGTGAGTTGAGCGAGGCGAGAGGGAGGGGAAGGGGTTAAACACACCGTACTAGGTTACATCACACGGATGGTTGGATGAGTTGTACAGTAGAGCTGAGGAGCCAAGAGTCAAGGATGGATAGGTAAAGGGGCGATCACTATGACATTTGTATGAACAAGTTGAAACAGTAGATGGGCATGGGACGAGAATATGTTGATATCCTCTGACATTTGCTAGTGTAAATGCGCACCCGAGATGCACAATTATTATGTATATTCACAAGGCACACTAATACATTAATGTATATATTGAACATTTACCAGTAATAAATAGTTAGTGTTAATATATTGTAAGCATGTAATTTATGAATTGTTTTAAATAAAACTATTGTTCTTGGATCATAGTGAATCAAAGTAAATGTAAGGTATTTAACATTAAACTACATATATTATAAGGTGTAGGCATTTGGGAACGATTTATCTGGTTTGGGTGATTAGTCTACCTGTATAGGGCCTTTTGTTTGGATAGTACTGAGGTGAGAGTAGCTCTATGTTCTATATTGTATTTATTTGCTCTTGTTCACTCAATGTGTCATGCTGTTGTTGTTAGTTGTGTTTATATATTAAACTATACTGGATCCGCTGGTTTAGTTACAACATGGGATGGGACACGTTAGCCTTGGTCATCTACCCATCTAGGGGAGACAACCTTATAATAATCTGGGTAGATGGGACTCATAAGCCTTGGGCGGTAACCTGATGATGATGATGGCTATTTGAAAAGTAGGAGATGAGAGAGTTTTGGATAGAGGAAGAATAAATTGAGAAATAGGAAGTACAGTAGAAGGTAAAAGTACTTGGGCTCAACTAAGTTGCTCCATTGTATATTTGTTGTCGTTGAGACTCATGTGGTGCAGGCACTTGATCCGCTTGTTCTGGACCGCATCTGAGGGACTTTTTCCTGCTGCCACAGTCTTCTTTATCTCCTTAGTCAACTCCAGGTAGATCTGCAGTTCACTGGCAGAAGCCCCCAAGTCAATATCCTCATCCCCATCTTCCTCAATCTCCTCCACATCTTCTTCTTCTCCAATGGTGGACTCGAAGTATTCAGATGCAGAGGAGGAGGCTGCCACCGGATGTTCAATGGTGGCTGGTGATGGAGTGGAAGTTAATGCTGGTCCTGTAGAGTTGACTGGTGATGGAGGTGGAGAGTCAGAGACTGTAGTACGAGGAGGTGGTGGGGTGGACTTCGAAAGAGGCTTCTGGAGAACCAGACGCTTCCTCGGGTGACATCTCTGTCTCATAGCTTGAGATGGAATGAGGCTAGATGATGGAGATGGTGTTGGAAGAGGTGGGATGATGATGGTTGGGAGGTTGTTTGCCTTCAGGAGTGATGGTAGGTATTCCTGCAGGAGATGATGGTTCCCCAGGCAAAGGGCCGTAGCAATTGTGACAACCACCTGGATTAACTCCAGGCGGTTGTCATTGGTGACTGCTGTGGCATGGTGTTCCTCCCTCCTGATTATTCCATGTCTATCCTTCAGGGCCCATAACGTTTGTTGCCTCTTCTCCTCTTCTCGTCTTTTTAATCCTGAAAGATACTCTCTCCTTGTTGGAAATAGAGGGCACAGGATGAGGAGGGTTGGGCTTTTCAATGCCTGTTGAATGGACAAAGATGTCCCCTCCACTGTAAGTAATAAAACCATACCCTTTCTTGGTGTTATACCACTTAACGTGGCCAGTAAGGGTGGTTGTGGTGCTGGAGGTCTTGGCAGGCATGCTGGAACCCGTTTTTTTTTTTTTTTTTTTTTTTTTTTAATATATTCCAATTACTCTCCCTCGGGCATAGGCTGATAGCCATTACTTTCTACCGCTGCACACGGTGAGGCCCGTGAGGTCTTGTTCCAGACATGCGAAGCACCTATTCACGGCTCGAACCCAACTCCATCTCTGAAGCTGCTTCGCCTCTGCGCTTCACAGTCTCACTCCCCACACTCGGACCCTCACTCTCAGAATGCCACCTATTGAGCAAGTAACTCACCAGGCATTGCCCCCCCTGTAGCATATTTTGAATATGGGAATATTCATACAGTGCTATTTAATCAGGGAACAATGAGGGTATTTTGTTTTGGCATTTCGGTGTGCTGAAACTAGGTACAGCACAAATTCCATCCCAATAATATCTTCCCATTGACATATTGGGATTCGAACCCGGGTCCATTGGATTACCAGTCCAGTGGCAAGACAACTCTGCTACACCTCCCCTAAATATAGGAGTAAACCTTATATATATCCGTACTGCTTACTTAAGGGTGAAGCAGGTTAGTGGATGGACTAGCCGCACACCACTGTAGACTAATAGTGCTAAAAAATACAAAGACAGCCTCGAAGTTGGATGGACCCTAAATTGAATGGTCTATCCTATAAGTCCTTCAGTAAACTGGGATGGGTTGTCTCTTTTACAGGAAATAGGTCTGCTTGGGGGCATTTTGTGTATGGCCACCCTAATTAAGGGGACTTGAAAGTTAAAACTGATTATTATTATATGATAATGAGTCTGCTGAATACTGTAGTCTGTCTTCATCCACTGTGATTATTTAATTGTTTCTGATCGTTCAATAATATATACACTTTCAGGACAGTATAATGACAACAATAGTGATTTGGTATCGAAAGTTCAGTTCCATGTGTAGTAACATTGTCTACAGATAGTCATAATAAGAATGGACAAGGAGTGATCATACTGGAGAGGTTTGAATGTACAGTTGCCTACAAAAGTTGTGTTCCTCCATGTTCTCTTATACCTATAAATATAATGCGCATAGTTGAATTATTGTTGTAGTTTCTTAAGCAGTGAGTAACTCTTGTCATTAGTAATTTGATAATTGTTAAAAGAAACCACATTCGCAATATATTCATTCTAAATTTTCTTTCATGCATAATATCACGACGAGGAACAGAACTTATGAGATCAATTGTGCATAATTGCATAAACGGCTGTGGAAGAGAAACTATAAAACTATGTCAAATGGAAGAGAAACTGGGCTTAGTTGACGAGGACGAGGTTTTGCGTCTGGGATATCAATCTCAGTTAGCTGCCAACTAGAGTTTTTTAGTTGGCTTTAACATTTGTTATGTGTGTGTGTGTGTGTGTGTGTGTGTATGTGTGTGTGTGCGCGCGAGAGAGAAAGAGAGAGAGTTAGGCAGTTATTTGATATTTGCAACACGGTACAATTTAAGTAGACTCATTATTGAATAGTAAGGCCTTCTACAATTATTGATTTTTGTTGTCCACGTATTAGAGTTTAGGGTTCATACTATACATCCTAATTATAGCAAATGGACACAAATTAATTCGTGAGATTAATATGTATTGCCAAATGTTTATAGGAACGATACATTACCCGATCCATCCAATTATCCCATAGACCCTAAAAGCCACACAAACCGACCCCAGGTACATATATTCCCTTGTTTGTGTTCACACTATTTATTATTTCTACCTATGGTATTACTAATCAATATGGATTACTATTTCTACCTATGGTATTACTAATCAATATGGATTACTATTTCTACCTATGGTATTACTAATCAATATGGATTACTATTTCTACCTATGGTATTACTAATCATTATGGATTACTATTTCTACCTATGGTATTACTAATCATTATGGATTACTATTTCTACCTATGGTATTACTAATCATTATGGATTACTATTTCTACCTAGGGTATTACTAATCATTATGGATTACTATTTCTACCTATGGTATTACTAATCAATATGGATTACTATTTCTACCTATGGTATTACTAATCATTATGGATTACTATTTCTACCTATGGTATTACTAATCAATATCGGTTACTATTTCTTTAGATCAGGTTAGGTTAGGGCAGGTTTGTTACTATAGGTATTTAGGCTTAATAAATATATAATATTCTTGTAAGCATACATGTTTCCACTATGTACACTCGGATACCTTAGTCTATAGCCCACTCATACACATTATGTACACTCGGATACCTTAGTCTATAGCCCACTCATACACATTATGTACACTCGGATACCTTAGTCTATAGCCCACTCATACACATTATGTACACTCGGATACCTCCTTAGTCTATAGCCCACTCATACACATTATGTACACTCGGATACCTTAGTCTATAGCCCACTCATACACATTATGTACACTCGGATACCTTAGTCTATAGCCCACTCATACACATTATGTACACTCGGATACCTTAGTCTATAGCCCACTCATACACATTATGTACACTCGGATACCTTAGTCTATAGCCCACTCATACACATTATGTACACTCGGATACCTTAGTCTATAGCCCACTCATACACATGTACACTCGGATACCTTAGTCTATAGCCCACTCATACACATTATGTACACTCGGATACCTTAGTCTATAGCCCACTCATACACATTATGTACACTCGGATACCTTAGTCTATAGCCCACTCATACACATTATGTACACTCGGATACCATAGTCTATAGCCCACTCATACACATTATGTACACTCGGATACCTTAGTCTATAGCCCATACACATTATGTACACTCGGATACCATAGTCTATAGCCCACTCATACACATTATGTACACTCGGATACCTTAGTCTATAGCCCACTCATACACATTATGTACACTCGGATACCTTAGTCTATAGCCCACTCATACACATTATGTACACTCGGATACCATAGTCTATAGCCCACTCATACACATTATGTACACTCGGATACCATAGTCTATAGCCCACTCATACACATTATGTACACTCGGATACCTTAGTCTATAGCCCACTCATACACATTATGTACACTCGGATACCTTAGTCTATAGCCCACTCATACACATTATGTACACTCGGATACCTTAGTCTATAGCCCACTCATACACATTATGTACACTCGGATACCTTAGTTTATAGCCACTCATACACATTATGTACACTCGGATACCTTAGTCTATAGCCCACTCATACACATTATGTACACTCGGATACCTTAGTCTATAGCCCACTCATACACATTATGTACACTCGGATACCTTAGTCTATAGCCCACTCATACACATTATGTACACTCGGATACCATAGTCTATAGCCCACTCATACACATTATGTACACTCGGATACCTTAGTCTATAGCCCACTCATACACATTATGTACACTCGGATACCATAGTCTATAGCCCACTCATACACATTATGTACACTCGGATACCTTAGTCTATAGCCCACTCATACACATTATGTACACTCGGATACCTTAGTCTATAGCCCACTCATACACATTATGTACACTCGGATACCTTAGTCTATAGCCCACTCATACACATTATGTACACTCGGATACCTTAGTCTATAGCCCACTCATACACATTATGTACACTCGGATACCTTAGTCTATAGCCCACTCATACACATTATGTACACTCGGATACCTTAGTCTATAGCCCACTCATACACATTATGTACACTCGGATACCATAGTCTATAGCCCACTCATACACATTATGTACACTCGGATACCTTAGTCTATAGCCCACTCATACACATTATGTACACTCGGATACCATAGTCTATAGCCCACTCATACACATTATGTACACTCGGATACCTTAGTCTATAGCCCACTCATACACATTATGTACACTCGGATACCATAGTCTATAGCCCACTCATACACATTATGTACACTCGGATACCATAGTCTATAGCCCACTCATACACATTATGTACACTCGGATACCTTAGTCTATAGCCCACTCATACACATTATGTACACTCGGATACCTTAGTCTATAGCCCACTCATACACATTATGTACACTCGGATACCTTAGTCTATAGCCCACTCATACACATTATGTACACTCGGATACCTTAGTTTATAGCCCACTCATACACATTATGTACACTCGGATACCTTAGTCTATAGCCCACTCATACACATTATGTACACTCGGATACCTTAGTCTATAGCCCACTCATACACATTATGTACACTCGGATACCTTAGTCTATAGCCCACTCATACACATTATGTACACTCGGATACCATAGTCTATAGCCCACTCATACACATTATGTACACTCGGATACCTTAGTCTATAGCCCACTCATACACATTATGTACACTCGGATACCATAGTCTATAGCCCACTCATACACATTATGTACACTCGGATACCTTAGTCTATAGCCCACTCATACACATTATGTACACTCGGATACCTTAGTCTATAGCCCACTCATACACATTATGTACACTCGGATACCTTAGTCTATAGCCCACTCATACACATTATGTACACTCGGATACCTTAGTCTATAGCCCACTCATACACATTATGTACACTCGGATACCTTAGTCTATAGCCCACTCATACACATTATGTACACTCGGATACCATAGTCTATAGCCCACTCATACACATTATGTACACTCGGATACCTTAGTCTATAGCCCACTCATACACATTATGTACACTCGGATACCATAGTCTATAGCCCACTCATACACATTATGTACACTCGGATACCTTAGTCTATAGCCCACTCATACACATTATGTACACTCGGATACCATAGTCTATAGCCCACTCATACACATTATGTACACTCGGATACCTTAGTCTATAGCCCACTCATACACATTATGTACACTCGGATACCATAGTCTATAGCCCACTCATACACATTATGTACACTCGGATACCTTAGTCTATAGCCCACTCATACACATTATGTACACTCGGATACCTTAGTCTATAGCCCACTCATACACATTATGTACACTCGGATACCTTAGTCTATAGCCCACTCATACACATTATGTACACTCGGATACCTTAGTTTATAGCCCACTCATACACATTATGTACACTCGGATACCTTAGTCTATAGCCCACTCATACACATTATGTACACTCGGATACCTTAGTCTATAGCCCACTCATACACATTATGTACACTCGGATACCTTAGTCTATAGCCCACTCATACACATTATGTACACTCGGATACCATAGTCTATAGCCCACTCATACACATTATGTACACTCGGATACCTTAGTCTATAGCCCACTCATACACATATGTACACTCGGATACCATAGTCTATAGCCCACTCATACACATTATGTACACTCGGATACCTTAGTCTATAGCCCACTCATACACATTATGTACACTCGGATACCTTAGTCTATAGCCCACTCATACACATTATGTACACTCGGATACCTTAGTCTATAGCCCACTCATACACATTATGTACACTCGGATACCTTAGTCTATAGCCCACTCATACACATTATGTACACTCGGATACCTTAGTCTATAGCCCACTCATACACATTATGTACACTCGGATACCTTAGTCTATAGCCCACTCATACACATTATGTACACTCGGATACCATAGTCTATAGCCCACTCATACACATTATGTACACTCGGATACCTTAGTCTATAGCCCACTCATACACATTATGTACACTCGGATACCATAGTCTATAGCCCACTCATACACATTATGTACACTCGGATACCTTAGTCTATAGCCCACTCATACACATTATGTACACTCGGATACCTTAGTCTATAGCCCACTCATACACATTATGTACACTCGGATACCTTAGTTTATAGCCCACTCATACACATTATGTACACTCGGATACCTTAGTCTATAGCCCACTCATACACATTATGTACACTCGGATACCTTAGTCTATAGCCCACTCATACACATTATGTACACTCGGATACCTTAGTCTATAGCCCACTCATACACATTATGTACACTCGGATACCATAGTCTATAGCCCACTCATACACATTATGTACACTCGGATACCTTAGTCTATAGCCCACTCATACACATTATGTACACTCGGATACCATAGTCTATAGCCCACTCATACACATTATGTACACTCGGATACCTTAGTCTATAGCCCACTCATACACATTATGTACACTCGGATACCTTAGTCTATAGCCCACTCATACACATTATGTACACTCGGATACCTTAGTCTATAGCCCACTCATACACATTATGTACACTCGGATACCTTAGTCTATAGCCCACTCATACACATTGGTGGACCTCATCTATTCCTAATTATGGAAGTATATATCTGGAAATTAATTTATGAATAAAATGTTCTACAAATCAACCACAAAACTATATATACGATTTAATGAAGAGCAAATGCTATCCATACATCAATTGAGGTTATAATTGCATAAATAAAAAGATAGGGGGTCCACGAAATCTTATGAGTGGGTAGAGACTATGGTATCCGAGTGCACCGGTACACATACCGTCGCTTATATATACTGTATTTGTGTGTTACCTTGTTAGTGCTACCATTAAGTATGGTCTTAAGGGGACAAGGGTACACACATTAGTCCAGGCTCGTGATGATCGTATCTCCTTGACTGAGGAAGATCGTTGAGAGGAGGTAGAGGAAGCTGTTGGAGATGAAGTATTGTTCCTTGAAGTATTGCATAACTAGGATCAGGGAGAAACGAGCCTGCAGTATGCGGGATGGTGTAAGTGTTGAAATAATGAAATGTCACTCAAACCTAGACGCAGCTCAGAAAGAGAGAGAGAGAGAGAGAGAGAGAGAGAGAGAGAGAGAGAGAGAGAGAGAGAGAGAGAGAGAGAGAGAGAGAGAGAGAGAGAGAGAGAGCAAGAGCATCATAACAAAAAGTTCATTGATCGTGGAAGTGAGGGGATAGAACAGCAGGGTGGAAGGAATGAACAAAACACTAAAATGAAAACAAAAAAACAGGAAGTAAAAGGTGTTATTGAATAACATGAACAGAAGGGTAAGAGATGATAACATTTAGATAGATAAATTTAGAGCTAATTTGACTGAATATGAATAAATAGATGTTGATAATTTACAAAATAAATACATTGGGATAATGTATGGTAATGCATTTCATATGTGTCGTTTTGAGATTTCGCCCCATTAGTTTGTCAATTTTAAGAACTTTCGCTTCATTTGTGTTGTTGTCAATATTAAGACCTTTCGGGCCATTTAGGTGTCAAATTTCTCCTGATGAGCGACGAGTCCATAATTTTGGACGACGCCGGGACATATTTCTACTAAAAATGTAAAAAGTTAAATCAAATAAACAAATGACACAATCTTATACATGATTATATGACAGTCATACACATACCTGTATATAGACACGGGAACTAATGAGACAGTACACTAGGTTTTCTTCTACAATCAACTTTATTCTTTTCATCATTTAGTGGTTTAGTGCTTCTGCTATGAACTGCCTATAACATATAGTATAAAAGGTGTACAATATGTCTCCATCCAACATATCCTGATACAATCATGGTTGCCTCCTGCTGACATGACCTTCTCCTTCAGCCTCGAGTTGCTCCTCCAGTCAATAGCTTGTTAACATTCTCCCTCCTCCAGATGGACACAGAGACTCATTCCACACCACACTACGGCTGTGGCCGAATATTGATTTGCCAGAGCGAAACTGATATTGTCAAATAAATTACAAGTAAGGAATTACAAAATAAGCATGAAATACAAACAAAAAGCGGAGCCTACTGTATGTTGTGAACTAGTATGACTTATGAAAGAGATTCTCGCTGTTGCTGTCGGCCTCCTTGACATAACTAGCTACTATATCAAACTGTGTACTATTTGTATTTTCAGGCTTCGCATCTAGGTTTTGTCCAATGTTCTTATTAAATTGCTAAATACAGTTTTATAAAGCTTCGTTTACCTCCGTTTGGCCACAGTATGCTTGTATGTACTGTATATACTCAGGTACATATCCCATAGCTGGGGTGTGGCCGAGAGAGAACCCGAACAAGAAACAACAAAACATAACAAAAACAAGCAAAACCAAATATAACTCACACACATCTAGGTTGCCCAGGAAAAGGCCCAGAGACCAAGGATCACTAGGGGCCTCCAGCAACCCCCAGGTGACAGATCTCACGGAGAGATTCCGGTTTCAGTAGGCAGACACGCAGCAGAACCACACCACCATGCTCGCCCACATTACTTCCAGGCATGGCCCTTCACATATACTCTGGCTCCCAGGGCCATCCAGGGACTTGATGGAATAGTATCTAGTCCAACTTGCGCTCGACCTCCTCTCACTACGACCGCGTTATCACCCATCTATTCACAAACCTTCTCCATTCATTTATACTTTTCTTGCCTGTTCTTAAGTCATCTCTCTTTTACGTTTTTATTTCAAACATCTCTCCATCTCCTCCGAGGCCAAAGTGAAATAAAACACTATTCTGACTGTCTGTGGTTTGTATCCCGGCTGAGAGAAAAATATATCTCCATATCTCTATCTATCTATCTATATCTATACAGTATATATGATTCGTGTTGCTATGTCGAAGCTACGACTCAAAACTAGAACAATCTCATTTTAAGAGGCTCAAGGATGAGGAGTATGCAAGGAAGTATGCAGTGACATTCTCAAACCGGTTTAAAGCAGGGTCCCTGGAGGACCCTGTAAAATTGCTTAAACGTGGAACCCTGTCGGCAGCGGATGAATGCATTGGAATAATTATGTATGGTTTAATTGGAACATGGTTTGAACACTGTTGTGCAGTCAAATAAATCGTACTTCTATTTGCAAATTAAAAACTTGTTTGTTAATTACATTTAGCTGGTGCGCTTATTCTTAATGTTTTTGTTTTATGTTTGTGTTTATCAACACACACACACACACACACACACACACTGGAATGTAAACAAGACTAGTAAAACCTTGTATCATTATGTACGTATTGGCATATTGCAATTAAATACATAAATATATATAACATTAATAAATATATGACTAAACATATATTATAATACACATAATACAAATATTAATGGTAATAAAAAAGTGTTCTCAGGTAGGATTTCCCTCAATATATATATATATATATATATATATATATATATATATATATATATATATGATGTAATTATGATTAACTGCGGGGGTTGAATCCTGGTTAAGGCCTAATCATTTATTCATGAAACTCATTTAGCCCGACGCAACTTCGTCCCGAGTTACGTCGGGCTAAATGTAGATATTATGTTAAGTTTATTTTGAAACATGGGTCCTACGACTTGGTATAGAAGTGCTTTTCTTCCACTTGCCTATATTTGGGGTATAGTTATCTCTACTAATATTAAGTTTTCGCCACCTTGACTTGATTGTAGGCTGTCTGTTTTTCATGGTTAGAATTGGACTTAAACACGGAGGAAACATGTGTCTTACTATAATAAATTAAATTCGATAATGATGATCGGAAATGTACCATCGTTTAATTATATTACATTAAATATAATCCCATTAGTTGTAAGCGGCTTACATGGCCAATAATGAGATGGCAATCTTCTTACCGATTACAATTCTAAAGCAATACCCATTTATTAATGTGAGTTTTGTGTAGGCCTCTTGCATAATATAATAGGCTTACTGTATGTACATGTGCTAAATGTCAGTGTGATTCCCAACCACAAAAAGCTTTTGCAATGTCTGCAATGTCATTAATGATAACTACCAAACTGACATTATACATGTACCCCCTAAGTACAATATACGATATAGTTTATGATTATATAACTGAATTAATTTTTTAAATAAGGAATTGCTCTCTATATTTATTGATTTGCATATACATTTGTATGATTTATTTTGATTTACAGATTTATAAGTGAATATGGATTAATATCGGTCATTTGTTTCATATTATTTTGACTAAGCTCAGATATCTTAACTGGATTTTTTGAGAAATTGTACATACTCCAACATAACATAATGTAGCCCAGTTGAAGCCCCTCCACCTGGCTATATCCCCGTGGTCTAGGATAGAAGTGTTGCCACATATACAATCAATATATAATTACTCTAATCTAGAGTTACCCAAAGCATCGAACACCTCTTTCTAAATTGTCCATTCTCTATTAACATCCCTCGTCTTAACTCATCCTCCTTTGATCTGGACCCCGCTAAGCCCTTCTATTCACCAGTCACCCACCCCCCAGCAAACATTGAACAATCGGCCCAATACAGAGTTAATAACGGCCTTCTAATTTTGTTTAGTATCGTCCCGATAACCGTAGTTTTTGTTGCCGTCACCGTCCCAATTTATTTTAGTTTACCGTTTGCACACCAGCCTTCGATGGAACTTTATTGGCCCGTTAACTGGGCCAATGGTGGATAACTATAACCGTGCCGACACCAATTTTAATATATTGTGCCAATAACCTGTAATGTATCTGCCTGAAATGGGCCAATGTATTTCCAGCAAACATTGAATATCGGCCCGATAAATAGTTAATAACGGCCTTCTAATTTTTGTTAGTATCGGCCCAATAACCGTAGTTTTTGTTGCCGTCACTGTCCCAATTTATTTTAGTTTACCGTTTGCACACCAGCCTTCGATGGAACTTCATTGGCCCGTTAACTGGGCCAATGGTGGATAACTATAACCGTGCCGACACCAATTTTAATATATTGTGCCAATAACCTGTAATGAATCTGCCTGAAGTGGGCCAATGTTTTCCAGCAAACATTGAACAATCGGCCCAATAAATAGTTAATAACGGCCTTCTAATTTTTGTTAGTATCAGCCCGAAAACCGTAGTTTTTGTTGCCGTCACCGTCCCAATTTGTATTAGTTTACCGTTTGCACACCAGCCTTCGATGGAACTTCATTGGCCCGTTAACTGGGCCAATGGTGGATAACTATAACCGTGCCGACACCAATTTTAATATATTGTGCCAATAACCTGTAATGAATCTGCCTGAAGTGGGCCAATGCTTTTCCAGCAAACATTGAACAATCGGCCCGATAAATAGTTAATAACGGCCTTCTAATTTTTGTTAGTATCAGCCCAATAACCGTAGTTTTTGTTGCCGTCACCGTCCCAATTTATTTTAGTTTACCGTTTGCACACCAGCCTTCGATGGAACTTCATTGGCCCGTTAACTGGGCCAATGGTGGATAACTATAACCGTGCCAACACCAATTTTAATATATTGTGCCAATAACCTGTAATGTATCTGCCTGAATTGGGCCAATGTATTTCCAGCAAACATTGAACAATCGGCCCGATAAATAGTTAATAACGGCCTTCAAATTTGTGTTTGTATCGGCCCGAAAACCGTAGTTTTTGTTGCCGTCACCGTCCCAATTTATTTTAGTTTACCGTTTGCACACCAGCCTTCGATGGAACTTCATTGGCCCGTTAACTGGGCCAATGGTGGATAACTATAACCGTGCCAACACCAATTTTAATATATTGTGCCAATAACCTGGAATGTAGCTGCCCGAAGTGGGCCAATGTATTTCCAGTAAACATTGAACAATCGGCCCGATATGTAGTTAATAACGGCCTTATAGTTTTGTTTGTATCGGCCCGATAGAGGTATTTTTTGTTGCCGTCACCGTCCCAATTTATTTTAGTTTACCGTTTGCACACCAGCCTTAGATGAAACAACATTGGCCCGGTAACTGGGCCAATGGTGGATAACCATATTTGTGCCGACACCAATGTTAACATATTGTGCCAAGAACCAGTAATGTAGCTGCCTGAATTGGGCCAATGTATTTCCAGCAATCATTGAACAATCGGCCGGATATAGAGTTAATAACGGCCTTATAATTTATGTTTTATCGGCCCGATAGCCGTATTTTTTGTTGCCGTCACTGTCCCAATTTATTTTAGTTTACCGTTTGCACACCAGCCTTCGATGGACCAACATTGGCCCGGTAACTGGGCCAGTGGTAAATAACCATAACCGTGTCGACACAAATGTTAACATATTGCGCCAATAGCCTGTAATGTAGCTGCCTGAAGTGGGCCAATGTATTTCCAGCAAACATTGAACAATCGGCCCGATATAGTCTTAATAACGGCCTTATAATATTTGTTAAATTGGTCCGATTCCTGTAGTTTTTGTTGTCGTCACCGTCCCACTTTATTTTAGTTTACCGTTTGCACACCAGCCTTCGATGGAACAACATTGGCCCGGTAACTGGGCCAATGGTGGATAACCATAATCGTGCCGACATCAAAGTTAGCACATTGTGCCAATAACCTGTAATGTAGCTGACTGAAGTGGGCCAATATATTTTAGTTATTTCATAAGCATCCCAGATTAATTGGGCCAATGTATTTGAGCAATAATCAGACTAGCATTGTGTTGTCTTGTATTGGTCCGATACCTTTAGATCTGTCAGCCAATATCGGCCCATTTGATTTATGCAAATATTCAGAAACCCAAGATATATTGGTCCTATGCATGATAACCATAATCATGCCAATTAATGTTGTATTTAAGTAGCCTAGTAAATATAATGTCAGCTGCCAGCATTGTACCAATGATGGAAGACCTTGCATGTGCCGATTCACTCTGTGCTATACTGGGCCAATAACTGCCAGAACCGCTCCGTTTCATTTTAGTTTACCGGTTGCACCCCGCCCTTCGATGGAACAACATTCGCCCGGTAACTTGGCCAATGGTGGATAACCATAATCGTACCGACATCAATGTTAACACATTGTGCCAATAACCTGTAATGTAGCTGACTGAAGTGGGCCAATGTATTTTAGTTATTTCATAAGCATCAAAGATTAAGTGGGCCACTGCAGTAAAACAATAATCAGGCCAGCATTGTTTTGTTTATATTGGCCCAATACCTTTTGATCTGTCGGCCAATATCGGCCCATTGATTTAATAAAATACCTGTATAACAAAACTCAATATACATTGGCCCTATACATGAGAAACATGGTCGTGCTAATTAATGTTGTATTTAAGTGGCCCAGTAAATATAATGTCACCTGCCAGCATTGGACCAATGATGGAAGACCTTGCTTGTGCCGATTCACTCTGTGCTGTACTGGGCCAATAACTCTGCCAGAACCGCTCTGTTTCATTTTAGTTTACCGCTTGCATCCCGGCCTTTGATGGAACAACATTGGCCCGGTAACTTGGCCAATGGTGGATAACCATAATTGTGCCGACATCAATGTTAACATGTTGTGCCAATTATATGTGTAATGTAGCTGCCTGAAGTTGGCCAATGAATCCCAGATTATTTGGGCCATGTAATCAGGCCGGCACTGTGTTGTCTTGTATTGGTCTGATACCTTTAGATCTGTCGGCCAATATCGGCCCATTTGATTTATGCAAATACCGGTATTCAGAAACCCAAGATATATTGGCCCTATGCATGATCACCATAATCAAGCCAATTAATGTTGTATTTAAGTGGCCTAGTAAATCAAATGTCAGCTGCCAGCATTGGACCAATGATGGAAGACCTTGCATGTGCCGATTCACTCTATGCTGTACTGGGCCAATAACTGCCAGAACCTCTCAGTTTCATTTTAGTTTACCATTTGCACCCCGGCATTCGATGGAACAACATTGGCCCGGTAAATGGGCCAATAATGGATAACCTGATTCATGACATCAGTTTTTACTACATTGTGCCAATATCCCTTAAAGGGGACAAAAACAACAGTGTTAATAATATCACTGTTATGAAGCTGGCTGTCTGTATTGGTTGAATATTGGCCATATTCAGAACCGATTGCGGGAAACCATAATAATTCCAAAAACAATTTTCACTCTATTGATTTGATAACCTAAACTCTGATTGACATCTTTGGCCCAATTTGCTACCGTTGTCCGTTTGCACAGCGGGATGTACGGGCCCAGTGCTGGCCAGTGTTTCAGACCAATAAAGGTAAACCTGAATCATGTTGACAGCAGTTTTTACTACATTGTGCCATTAATCCTTAAGGGGAGATCTCCACTTAAGGGATTTTTTTCTTTACCCCTTTCTCCCTCATGTTTAGCCCCATTGCTTTTGATATTATAAAACGTTTGCCCCATTAGTTTAGCGATTTTAAGAACTTTCACCCCATATTAAGACCTTTCGTGCCATTCAGGTGTCAATTTTATCCTGGCGAGCGATAGCGAGCCTGTAATTTAAGAGGAACCGGCCTTTGGCCGGGACATTTTTCTACCGAAAAATGTACAAATATATCTTGAAAAGGACTCAAGGGGGTGTAATTTTAAGTTTGATGGAATTCTAGGGAACGAACTAAAAACCTCCCCTTAAGCTGGCTGCCTGTATTGGTCCAACAGATGCCGGTTCTGCCGGATTTCAGGATCTTTGGGGTCCGAAACAGCGAAGTTTTACTGTTCAGTATATTTGTTTTTATATTGGTTCAATGTTGGCCCTAATCAGGACCGATGTCAGTGAACTTGAATCATGCCAATGTAAATTTTAACTTTATAAATCTGATAACCTTTACTCCGATTGCCCGCTTTGGCCCAATTTAATATAGTTATCCGTTTGCACAGCAGGATATGTACGGGTATGTGCCCAGTAGTGGTCGATGTTTCGGACCGATGAGGGGAAACAGAAGTCATGCCGACACCAATTTGCACTACATTCAACCAACAATCTTAAACCTAGGTGCCAGCATTCGCCCAATTCAATTTATATATCAGCTTGTATAACAGTTCTATAATAGTTTTAATCTGGACAAAAGAGGAAGAACCGTAATCATGCCATTATAGATTATAACTATATTTTGCCAATAACCATAAATCTGACTCATGTTTGGCCATTTTCACAGTGAAATGTATGGGCCTAGTAACTGGCCCATGTGTAGTACTGATGATGGGAGACAGGAATCATGCCAACTCCAAATTGTCCTCTATTGGACAAAGTACTGTAGGCTACCTTAAAAGCTGATATTTAAAATACATCGGTCCAAAACTGGCAACAACATTTTATATTGATATCCATTTACACCCAGGAATGTATGTGTTTAGTACTGGCCCGTGTAGGCTATGTGTGTGCTACTCAAGGGAAAATCTACAAATAGTTTATTTTTAAGAGTTAAATGGAAAATCTACCCTCTCGCACATAGGGATGCACTTCAAGTTCTTCGAGTTGGAGTAGGTCACCAAATGTGAACCCATGATTCGAAATGCACCCTCTATATATAGATAAGTACAGTAAATAAGAATCAAATTGACTAGATTACGTCCCTCAGAGGACGCATTAATGTTTTAGTAATTTGAAGGAGGTAATACGGTAATTTTCAATCACGTCCACACCATATGGTGGCACATACTAACCATTAATCAGTCTTACTTTTGCCACTGCTCTGGCAGTTGGATACTTCGCTCAATGAAAGTTGGCTAAAATTATTGATGCATTGATGCATATATGCGAGAGGGTTAAGGATCATCATTGTTGAGTGTATTCATTTTGCCAAAACAAAAATTACATGTTAAGAAAATTAATGTACTGTATGTGATATCAGCATCTAATAATCATAATATTGTACTGGTATACTGTATATATACCGGTATATATATATACCGGTATATATTATATACCGGTATATATACTGTATACAGGTATATATAATATACAGTATATATATACCAGTACTGTACTGTATAATACAGTGAAGATCACACTATAATTTAAAACAAAATTGTTTACATGATTATGAAAGATAATAGCACAGCCATATGTTTATTGAACAATATGATACATGTCCCTTACATGGCACTCACAGTTGGAGTACTCAAAGTTCTATACAAAATGTTAGAAATACAAATACATAAAATACATACCGGTACTAGGAATGCAAAACTGATAATATTGTCATATAAACATTGGATTTTCATATGTACCAGTACTGTACAATTATTTGTTTATATAGGCCTACTGGTATTGATTAACCTCTCCGCTGCGTAGGTGGGGTATTGGCCATCCCTCCCTGTGCGGAGGTATTTAAACTGTTTCCTAAACTCAAATCGTCATTGTACCATAAATATCATTAATACTTATCCATATGCGCCTATTTTACGTTGATTATAAAGGTAATAACCTGTTACAGCAATAAAACAAGTGGAAACAGCGTTTGGATGGTCAAAATCGGCGATAGAGGCCGGAAGTTACGTAACTAACGTATGGCTCAGGCAGCCAGCCAGCCGTGAAGACGGCTGGAGAGACACTGTTGCGTGGTAGTCTCTCTCTCGCTCTTTCCCACGCTTGGTAACATAGATGACCACGCCCTGCTAGCAACTCGCTAATGTTACCACGAATATATACCTAAGAATAAGGGAATAACAGGGAGAATAGGTGATAATCGAAGGTGGGGGGGGGTGGAAGGAGGGGATGTGGAGGAGTGATATTTGGCATGGCCAAGGGGCGGAAAAAAAAAAAATTGATACAGGGCTGATTTAAATTTTGTTTTTTAGGCCTTGGATTATATAAGGCTTCCCGCAGCGCACCAGTGAAATTATATAAGTCTTGCTGCACTTGCCGGGTTAAAGGAACATTTATATAATCCCATACAAATTGATATAGGCCTACCAGTTTGTGGGATGTATTTTCTCAATTAAATATTTTGTGTTTTATTTAATTATTATAACCTGATCCCAGCTTGATTAAATAGATATCTACGCTATGAAAGAATTACGGTATGGCACTCACATTTATGGCAGTGTTTAGTGGGCGGGAAAAGTGAAGGGTATGACGAGAAGGGTTGGGTGTGAAGGGGGATCAGCCGGGTTGGGCCAATCAGCGCTCTGCAGACCCCCATAATCCTGCGTTAATCTCTAACCATTTTAGTAAGATGATCCTCAGGGTATTAGAGTGTTGAGCCTATAATTGGGCTTTGTAACTGATTTGGGGTTGTGTGGGACAGGGATCTGCCTTGCTTAGGCCAATCGGCTTTCTGCAGACTCCCATTTTCTTATGTTCTTATGTTCTTATGTGTCTAGATAGCCTATATGGGTTATGCCATCCTGCTTGCATAAAGTGTGGAAGAACTTCACAGGGTTGCCACCAATTTTGATGTTATTTGAGATGAATTTACAAATCAATCCAATTAAATGTGTAAGTAAGGTATACCGGTACCTCTCCAAGCCGATAGTAGTGCACATTAGCATTTACCGGTAATATGTAATAATGTATGAAGAATATTATTGTAGTTATGGTGTATAATAGGGGTTGAAGGTGTCTTGAATGGTACCGTACCATACATAATACTCATATACCGGTACCGGTACAGTATTTTGTTATACTTTTTAGTTAAATACATACATACATTGGTTTAACGTTATTTGTCCATTACATGCATTGTGACGGTTCAGACGGGGTTGCCTTTAAGTAGTTGGAGTGTACTGTAGTACAAAAAAGTCTCGCCACAGCACTGCCCCACCAAGTGATCACTGTGGCTGATGTTGGTATAATGCTAACCGTGCCTCAGCAAGACTCAACAGAGTCCCCCTGCAGCACTTGCACCTGCAGTATCTGCAACCACACCAGCCTTAACAGTGTTACAAAAAGACAGCACCATAACAAGACTCTACTGTATATTAGGCAATTGGACTATAGAACAATAAAATCCGGCCCCAACATGCAAACACTGTTGCCGACACAGGTGTGGTGCCAAACGGCCCCCAGGTTAGACTCAGTCCCCTGTGGCACCTATCCGCACCCCACCAGCCTCGGCAGTGTGCCATACCAAGACAGTGCTAAGATAAAGACTTTACTGTCTAGTAATGGCTGTTGATCCACAAGTCTATCGCCATCCCCCCTATTAGTCGCCTTGTACGACACACAGTAGTATGCGTAAGGCATAGGCCTATTGTTTTTTTCCTCCACCATTAGATGAAGGCCCCCTTAACCCCTGGGGGGAAGGGATTGCATTAGTCTACCATTTACATTTCAAGTGGAAACTGAACTGACCATACCTTTACAGTAATGAGATACTCGTATTAATAAAAAAACTAATTACATAAAGCAGGTGTACACTATAAGTACCGTAGCTTTGTACCGGCACTATATGCTAATGGATATCACAGATGAAAGATCGATATATTTTCTATTTACAGTAATATGCACAGTATGCAGACAAGTTCCTAACATTTTTATCACCATTTATATTATTGCAAACATTGGTTAGGTTCAATGAAAAATAAGTACGGTAAAAAAAATAAGTACGGTACATAACATTTTCAGTAGCCTACCGTATATAGTTGTTTAATAATTATTTAATTATAGACATTAGTTTAAAGGACTAAAGTTTCAAAATCTTATTATTTGTGTTGCTGGTGTTAATAATAATGTTGTAAGCTACTTGTGACGCTCCTGCATAGTAGCCACGTGCGGGCATGCGCGAGTGTCGGCTGCCCAGCCGTTTAGAAACCGGCTGGCGGCAGCCTGCCGGTCGGCTTTTCCTTAGTATATATCCTACGACAATGTAACTAATGTCTGGGATATTCTTATGTTGTTTCACAGCTTGAAGCTGCCCTTATTCTTAACCAACACATCTTAGTATATTTTATTCTCGATAGTTGATTGTTTCATTATAATATATAAGATGTAAGTCTAGTGAGAGTGGGAGGAGACGAGCGGGAGAGAGAGACCGGTTGGGGGACGTTGCTTTGCGCGTGCGCGGAGAGACTAGCTTGGGACGAGCCTGATGTTGCCAATCTGATCGCAATGTTAGGCTTAGTTTTGACTCACGCTAGGGGTAGAGGATTTTGACCCGGCAACGGTGTTGAGTGTTGCCAAGCATGGGATGTATTTCGCATGCCTAGGGTGGGGTCCAGACAGATTCAAGACTCAGCTCACCTCACTGTCGTACCCTTCGGACCCCCTTGATATCTATCCCTCTCAACCCCACTTAGAAACTTTCCCTCTTACTTTGTATACCTTCTTTCCACTACTTCACCAATCTATTTAATTATCCCATCCCCTTGATAGACCTTATATCTATCATTGTATTAACGACGAGCTCTCAGATAACTAGATAGGATTTTGGGCCTTATGCAGAGATGTAATTGTTAATGAGACCTAGGAAGCTTTTTTGTTGTCTCATATTTGGTGGTTTCATGCTTGCTAGTGTGTTCTTGTGGCAGGTGAGCAGGGGCTAGACCGGAGGGGAGGCTTTTTGCGATCCTTTAAGTAAAGTCTGCTGGTGCGAGTCCTGTGGACCTGCACGACTTTACTAGAATACCCGTGGGAGTCTGGGGGCATTTTCTTGTCTGTGTGCCTGTGTGTCTAGTGTTGTGTTGTGTGAGGGCCCTTGCCTAGTCCACTCAGCACTGCGCTAGCACGCCTTGCGTTTGTTTTAGGGTCGCCAGGAGAGAGTCAGATACTTGGGATCTGAGTCTCTCAAGAGAGCACCCTTTCAATTAGAGTAATTTGGCGCACAGACTTGGGAACGTCCCTAGGCTAGAGCAGGTGGCTCAGCCCGGGTATCCGAAGCCTATATCCTTCCGGCTAGACCTCTGCCACCTGGCAGATTAACAGCTAGTGGTTTATTATATCTGTATGCTTGTTATTGTGCCACAGTTTACCGTCTTTGTGAGCATTGTGAGTCAGGGTGTGGCTTAGAGACTCTGTCCGAGCAGGCTTGCCTGACTAAGAGTGAGAAGCACACCTGTAAGTGGTTATGTTGCGAGTTGCTGCCTTTATTTAATTATACCTATGCCATTATACACTGTATGGCCTATCACTAGTATTTATTCCTGCTTATGAGTTAAGAGTTCTCTAAATCCGTAACTTACTTTCTTTGCTAAGCATCAGATCCTACAGTAGCCGCATGCAGTTTAGAAACCTGCATCTTGTCTACCTGTACGATGTTTTGAGGACTGTTTTCTTTCACGCAGGGGTGATTAGTTGTATTAATTAACGTAACGTTAAATGTACTTTCTTCTAGTTTGTTATTAAATTGTTTCTGCAATTTAATTCCGTTATCTATCTTTTCCTTGAAGCTTTAAGTCAACTTAATTGGGTGATCTTTTATATAGCCTGCTTGACTATCAGCAGTCTATAGTGCGTGCACCCTGTAACCGAGTCATAGGATACCTTGTTGTCCAGGCAGGACTCTTGACGGTTTAGGGTGGTTTGTTGCCTGGGTTTATAGATAAGGGTTGGATCTAGCGTTTTCCGTTGTTGCTTGTTGCCGCATACCTAGTCCAATAGAAAGAGCCCAGTGTTTAGATATCCCAGGACGTAACAAATGGCGACCTTGCATAGGATTTACTGAACAGAGGAATATAGGGGTAATTTGTTTTGAGATTCCTTATGATTAGAGGAATACAGTGGACATAGTTTTTTTTTTTTGGAGCAACCAATATAACACATTAAAGACTTTAAATAACATTAGTATATACATACTTGCATAGGAGATAAGGCACATTCTATAACCGTGATAATTACTGCAGTACACAAACATGTCTAATACATCAGAACACAGTGGTGGGTCAGGTCACGATACGGGTTCGGAGGGAGAAAGACCTGTGGAGTGGCTAGTCGATAGCGAGGAGGTTGCTAGAAGATTTTTAGAGGTGCCCCTTACCGCTGACAGGGTGTTGAAGCTGAATAAGTATGGCTTAAAGTGTGTGGCAGGTCTTCAGGGTCACCAGGGTTTAAGTGGCATGAGGAAAGATCAGCTGAGGACTTTGATATTGGGTTTAGAAGGGAGAGACCTGGGTGGAGAGGCGACTGGGGGCCCCGGTCCCCAGCCCCCCCTCCACTCTACCCCCATATCAAACATCAGGGTGCCTGAATTTAGTACATACCCCCAAGTTGATGGTCAATGGCAGCGTGGAATTCAATCACAGGGACCCTCTCCATTAAATGCACCTTCCCCTCCTCAAGGGTTGCCTCCAGATTTGTTGTTTCGGCTTGAGATGGCCAAGGTTGAGGTCGCTAGAGCTCAGGTTGAGGCTGCCGTATGAGAGGCTGAACTGCAGGCAGAGTCTACTAGGTATCGGGCTGACAGGGAGCTGGAGAGATCTCGAGTGGAGGTAACAGGGCGAATTATTGGGGGATGTAACAGACATCGGGACCAATCATTGTCGCACCTGCTTAAACTAGTTCCTGTGTTCGATGAGTTATGTGTGACTGAGTTTTTTATGCGATTTGAGAGGAAGTGTCAGGAACACCAGTGGCCTCAGGAAAAGTGGGCAGCATTAGTTTCATCAAGACTCCTAGGAAAGGGGCTAAAAGCGTATGATGCACTACCTTTAGAGTCCTGTGTAGTTTATGATGAGCTAAAGAAAGCTGTGCTACGGGCCTATGAGTTACAACCGGAAACTTACCGCTTGAAGTTTCGGGGTGTTACTAAGGGCAAGGATAGTATCTTCCTAGAACACGCCCGGGACTTGTCTGATGCACTACGACATTGGCTGCATTCCGAGAGGGCAGCTACTTTTGAGGAGTTGAGTGAGCTGGTTCTCTTGGAGCAGTTCTTTAAGTGCACAGGCGGGGACTTAACATTAAATATAAAGGAAAAAAATCCTAGAACTCTCCAGGAGGCAGCAGAAATGGCTGACCTCCGACTGTCATTAATTCGAGGGTGCGAAGCAGCAGCTAGGAGTGAGTCGGGTGCAAAGGATCGTACCCCTCCCCCTCCCAAGAATTTTGATACACATAAATACACAAAACCATGTAGCACTGACAATAAAACTGAACATAAACCAAATACCGTCCCGTATAAGAAGTCTAATGGTACCTCCCACTCCCAAGGGAATCCAAAGAGTAAAGAGTGCTTTGCATGTCACAAGGAGGGTCACTTTGCAAATGCTTGTCCGAACAAGCCACCAAACAAGGTTGTGTCATTGGCCCGCAGCATAGGGGTGTCGCCTATATCTTCTGAGTTTGCCAAGGGTAGTTCGTCAGAGGTTGGGACACAGCCTGTGTTTAAGAGTCCGGAAGGCTCGAACCCTATCCGCGACGTCTTTGGGGGTCATAGAGGGCATGGTTTTGTGAGGTGGGCTGGCGAAAGGCGGGGAGTTAAGCTATTGCGTGATACTGGGGCTTCTCAGACCTTTTTAAAGAACTTTACTGGTAGGCCGATTAAAGCTGCTCGGGTGGTGGTAGTTCAGGGGATCAATGCTACGAAGTCCTACCCGCTGGTGCGGATGGAGCTGGAGGTGGGTGGTGTGGCGAAGGAACTGGATGTCGGAATTGTAGAGAACTTGCCTGTTGGGGGCGTCGACCTCCTCCTCGGCAACGACTTTGCGGTGCCTGCTCCTAAGGTTTCACCCTTGGTCGTTGCCGAGAAGGCGGCCGACGTTAGTAGGGAGGAACAGGAGCGGGTTGAGAAGTGTAGCGTACAAACCATGGCGTGTGTTGTGACGCATTCTCAGACATCCGGAGCCTTGCAGCCACAACCTCAGTCTATCAAACCGCGGAGGAAAGGTCACAAGAAAACGGGAAGTGTTGGTCAATTGGAGAGTTTTGAGCCGGCAGTGTTTCTTGGTGACTCATTATTGGCACCTATGTTAGAGTCTGGAGAGGCCCCAGGACCTGTCACAGCTAGTGAGGAGGTAGGGCAGGAAGAGACTCCGAGGCAGCAACGTTACACACAGAGAGAAAAAAGGGTTGCTCAGTTTGATATTGGGGGAGGACTTGGGTTGCTTCGGAAGCATCTAGACAGGTTGGTTCCCTCAGATATTTGTAAACTGCAGTTGGAGGATCCGGAAGTTCAGAAGTGTAGTAATGGTGCTGTCGAGATCAAACACGAGGACGGGGAAACATGTCATGTGAACCTGTTGGAGGAGTTTGTGAGGCAACCACCTGAGCAGCCTACTGTCCCTGCGTTGGTCTTCCGCGGCCAAGGTGGAGTAGGAGAGGGGGGCAGTAGGGCACAGGTTGAGGAGAGTAGGGATTGTCATGTCTCGGCGGAGCAGTGGGCGGGGGACACGAGTCTGGTGGCTGTGGAAGCACTAGAGCACCTGCCTGAGCAGCAGTGTGCAGCGCTCCAGCACCAGCTCGGTTCATACCCCACTGTTCGTGCCGAGCCCCTGAGCCTCACAACTCGGGCGGTGCAAGATGTTCCGCGGGCAGGTCACGTGGATGTTGAAAGACCGTTAGCCTCATTGTTTCGGTGGTTCAAGGTGGGCGACGAGGCTTTGGCATGCTTGCCAGGTCAGGGTCGACCCATGGCTGCCAAGGGTGGTGGTCAAAAGGAGGACTTTGAGCAGATTGGTGAGGTTGGCTGTGGCATAGAAGTGCCCAGTCGTCGCATAGCCTCCCAATGCTGCTCTAGTCAATTGCAACAGCCCTACCATAGACCGACTGTATCTGGCCATGTCGCTAAAAGCGGTGATGCTGCGCAGGCAGATGTAGTCGTAAGGAATGCGGGGGTGCGCATGTACGGTATCGGCGGGGAAGCCTTAGCAATAATGAGCTATGGGAGTGACTGCACAGGTGGTACTGATTGTCCCTCTCATGACCTGGCTGTTCTAGGGACGAAGGTGGAGAAGGAGGGAGACTACAGGTTAGAAGCTGCGGTCTCGGCTGGGTTGTGGGAGGGCACTAGGATTGTTATTCTGCGAGATAAGTTATTTACTAAGCTGTGGCAGTGCATCCGCATGTTTGTTGCTTCTCCAGGCCTGATGTACGGGGTAGAATTCGACATGCAGGCTGGAGATGGTGCAAGGCTCAGTTTAATTCCCTACCAAATAAATCCTGCTCGACAGCCTTTGGTGCAAGAAGAGCTGGATTACGTGTTGACGAAGGGTCTGAGGGATAAGGAATGTCGTGAGTGGTCGTTGCCTGTAACTTTGCAACCTGTGTTAAGTGGCAAGATCAGTGAGTGTGTTGATTGCGAGAGTGTGTGTGCATTATCCCTGACAGACGCCTATACCTTATCGAGAGTTGACGACACCATAGACCGCCTCGGGGCTGCATCGCCTATCACGAAGGTAGAACTAGTGAAAGGTTATTGGCAGGCCCCGTTGCCGGAAAGAGCGAAGAGAAATGCCAGTCTTGTGATGAACTAGGCAGTTTATCAGTGCCAGGTGTTGTTTTGCTGCCGGGACACAAGTTGGATGTGTGGCATGCTAAGGGCACTGATAATGTTGTGGCTGATTGTTGGTCACGGGAGGGTTTGTTTGCAGGAGAACCCTCGCCGTTCATTCAGTGTGTGTTGAGAGTGGAGGAAAATAGGCTGTCACTGTAGTTCAGCCGAAAAAAAAAATAATAAAAAAGCAAAAAAAACTTATAAAACTCTTTATTTTTATAACGTGTAGAATTTTGTATAAGATGTTGAAGCAGTATCTACGTTGAATGTTTTCGCTTATTGTCGCTAAGTTAGTTGAACTTGCTCGGTGGAGTGCAACAGTCTTTATTTTTTTTTATATATAGTGCCTTGTGTCGCAACAGTGTGTGGTACTATGAGAAGCTTTCTGTTAGATATGAAGAACTTAGTCAAGTGTCTTATATCTTGGGGGAGGTGTGACGCTCCTGCATAGTAGCCACGTGCGGGCATGCGCGAGTGTCGGCTGCCCAGCCGTTTAGAAACCGGCTGGCGGCAGCCGGCCGGTCGGCTTTTCCTTAGTATATATCCTACGACAATGTAACTAATGTCTGGGATATTCTTATGTTGTTTCACAGCTTGAAGCTGCCCTTATTCTTAACCAACACATCTTAGTATATTTTATTCTCGATAGTTGATTGTTTCATTATAATATATAAGATGTAAGTCTAGTGAGAGTGGGAGGAGACGAGCGGGAGAGAGAGACCGGTTGGGGGACGTTGCTTTGCGCGTGCGCGGAGAGACTAGCTTGGGACGAGCCTGATGTTGCCAATCTGATCGCAATGTTAGGCTTAGTTTCGACTCACGCTAGGGGTAGAGGATTTTGACCCGGCAACGGTGTTGAGTGTTGCCAAGCATGGGATGTATTTCGCATGCCTAGGGTGGGGTCCAGACAGATTCAAGACTCAGAGCTCACCTCACTGTCGTACGCTTCGGACCCCCTTGATATCTATCCCTCTCAACCCCACTTAGAAACTTTCCCTCTTACTTTGTATACCTTCTTTCCACTACTTCACCAATCTATTTAATTATCCCATCCCTTTGATAGACCTTATATCTATCATTGTATTAACGACGAGCTCTCAGATAACTAGATAGGATTTTGGGCCTTATGCAGAGATGTAATTGTTAATGAGACCTAGGAAGCTTTTTTGTTGTCTCATATTTGGTGGTTTCATGCTGGCTAGTGTGTTCTTGTGGCAGGTGAGCAGGGGCTAGAACGGAGGGGAGGCTTTTTGCGATCCTTTAAGTAAAGTCTGCTTGTGCGAGTCCTGTGGACCTGCACGACTTTACTAAGATACCCGTGGGATTCTGGGGGCATTTTCTTGTCTGTGTGCCTGTGTGTCTAGTGTTGTGTTGTGTGAGGGCCCTTGCCTAGTCCACTCAGCACTGCGCTAGGACGCCTTGCGTTTGTTTTAGGGTCGCCAGGAGAGAGTCAGATACTTGGGATCTGAGTCTCTCAAGAGAGCACCCTTTCAATTAGAGTAATTTGGCGCACAGACTTGGGAACGTCCCTAGGCTAGAGCAGGTGGCTCAGCCCGGGTATCCGAAGCCTATATCCTTCCGGCTAGACCTCTGCCACCTGGCAGATTAACAGCTAGCGGTTTATTATATCTGTATGCTTGTTATTGTGCCACAGTTTACCGTCTTTGTGAGCATTGTGAGTCAGGGTGTGGCTTAGAGACTCTGTCCGAGCTGGCTTGCCTGACTAAGAGTGAGAAGCACACCTGTATGTGGTTATGTTGCGAGTTGCTGCCTTTATTTAATTATACCTATGCCATTATACACTGTATGGCCTATCACTAGTATTTATTCCTGCTTATGAGTTAAGAGTTCTCTAAATCCGTAACTTACTTTCTTTGCTAAGCATCAGATCCTACAGTAGCCGCATGCAGTTTAGAAACCTGCATCTTGTCTACCTGTACGATGTTTTGAGGACTGTTTTCTTTCACCTTCTTTCACGCAGGGGTGATTAGTTGTATTAATTAACGTAACGTTAAATGTACTTTCTTCTAGTTTGTTATTAAATTGTTTCTGCAATTTAATTCCGTTATCTATCTTTTCCTTGAAGCTTTAAGTCAACTTAATTGGGTGATCTTTTATATAGCCTGCTTGACTATCAGCAGTCTATAGTGCGTGCACCCTGTAACCGAGTCATAGGATACCTTGTTGTCCAGGCAGGACTCTTGACGGTTTAGGGTGGTTTGTTGCCTGGGTTTATAGATAAGGATTGGATCTAGCGTTTTCCGTTGTTGCTTGTTGCCGCATACCTAGTCCAATAGAAAGAGCCCAGTGTTTATATATCCCAGGACGTAACATACTACCATGATGATGTCATAACAAAGGCTGTCAAAATAACTAATTACCGGTAACCTACTAGTAAATAGTTTTTGCCCTTTTGTATTGACTAATTGACCTGACCTCACCTCAGGGGGTGAGGAGGCCTTCATCTTATGGTGAGGGAAAAAAAGAATATGCCTCACACATCCTACTGTGTGTCATACAAGGCGACTAATTAGGGGGATGGCAATAGAATTGTGGACCAACAACCATTACTATGCAATAAAGTTTTAATCTTAGCGCTGTCTTTTTATTGACTGCCGAGGCTGGTGTGGTACAGAAAGGTGCTACAGGAGACTTTACTAGTAGAGTCTTACCTGGGCGCTGTTTGGCACCACACCACCGTCAGCCACAGCAGGGTGTCAAACGAAAGCCAAGTTCTTTCTTTTTAGCCGTCCGGGTGGCTCAGTTGATAGCGTCAGTGCTTCACATTGTGCAGTCTTGCGTTCAATCTCCACTCAGATTAAAAAGTTTTTCTGAGACATAGCCGACGGTTACTGTCTCCCCATGAGCAAGGGGGATGGGTAATGGTCATTGGTTGATTAAAGAAGTGTCAAGCGCTTGAGAATCCTCAAAGGAGGAGATACGGACGCTATATAAGTAACCAGACGATTATTATTATATGCAAAGATAAAATTGGGGTTTATAGTTCAAATTATGTCTGGAAGTGATAAAATGGCCAAAACAATACTACAGTAGGCCTACTTTATGTCAATTTTCTTGTATTCCTCCTCATATTCATTCAAGCCTTCAAACAAAATTGTTCCGGTTTGACACCCTGGGCCACAGTGTTTGCATGTTGGACCAGTGTTGGGGCAGGACTTTATTGTTCTGTAGTCCAAGTTGTCTAATGTATTGTAGAGTCTCGTTATGGTGCTGTCTTGTCGTAGCACTGTTAAGGCTGGTGTGGTTGCAGATACTGCAGTAGAGACTTTGTCAAGTCTTGCTGAGGTGCGGTTAGTACTACCGGTATGCCAACATCAGCCACAGTGATGGCATGTTGGGACAGTCTTGTGATGGGACTTTATTGTACTACACTCCAACTACTGAAAGGCAACCCCGTTTGAGCCGTTACAATGTATGTAGGCTAATGGAAAATTACGCTAAACCATTGTACTGTTTGTATGTATATATTGACCAAGTATGGTATATAATAACTATACAGCTGTAAGAGATATATATTTCAAGTGTGTGTACCATACCATATCTGAATAAATTAGAATTTGCAAATTCAGTTGTTCATTGTCAGCGGCCTTTAAGGTAGCCTACCGGTACCGCAACTTACGGTTATGCATGCCTTTACATACATTTTATAAGCTTAATCTTGGTACCGGTAACTTTTGAAATGTAGGGTAGAAGCGTTAGTATCCGATCACTGTGTTAGTATCCAATCACTTTCAGTTTTTAGTGCAAAAAAACTGCTACGAACAAAACTATAAAAGATACAGTATTAACCTTATATACAGAATATAGAGCTATGAAAGCTAAGTATTGTGTAAAAACTATAAAAGCTACAGTGTTAACCTTATATACAGAATATAGAGCTATGAAAGATAAGTATTGTGTGAGAAAAAGAAATTAAATGGATAAATAGTTTAACTTCTACCGTACACCGAATGTAAACAACTGTAATTTTTCTTCCGATTCTTACGGCAACGCAACGCATAAGGAAATGACTTTTTTTTGTCAGCTTAAAAATTATCTCTATATTTATTCTTTTCAAAATATATGATAATATATTGTAGTGGAATGTTGGAATAACACATGGAAAATGAAGATAGTTGATTATATTGCAAATGAGTTTGACAAGGAGAGGTGATTGGATACTAAACCCAAAATCCTTGATGCGTTAGTATCCGATCAAAAAATATTGTCCTTTCAAAATGCTTCACTTTATGTTACATATTATTATTTTTAATTTTACATGTCTTACAGGATTAATAATTTCCCTAGCACCTATATTTTTTTATATAATGTGGTGTGTTAGTATCCGATCACTGATCCACCACTGTGGTCGATCGGTCGACCACAGTGCTCAATCGGTTGACCACAGTGGTGGATCGGTTAACCACAGTGGTCATCCAGTCGACCACAGTGGTGGATCAGTGATCGGATACTAACACACCACATTATATAACAAAATATAGGTGCTAGGGAAATTATTAATCCTGTAAGACATGTAAAATTTAAAATAATAATATGTAATATAAAGTGAAGCATTTTGAAAGGAAAATATTTTGTGATCGGATACTAACGCATCAAGGATTTTGGGTTTAGTATCCAATCACCTCTCCTTGTCAATATATTATCATATATTTAAAAAGGACAAATAAATAGATATTTTGTAAGCTGATAAAAAAAAGTAATTTCCTTACGGGTTGCCTTGCCGTAAGAAACGGGAGAAAAATTACAATTGCGATCTATTGTGTCTGAAAAGGTTTATCAGAATAAAGTATCCTAACCATTAAAATCATTATTTGTATGTAAAGGGTACTAATACTGATAGTTTTCTATATTTTGTTATCATCATTACAAGTTAATAAATCATTAATATCATCTTTATTCATCTTTTATTTATGTTTTCCAAAAAAATCCTTTTGCTTAATTTCGTCATTAATTAAGGGCAAAATAAAGGTTATATTTTGAAATAAATTAGACGAAATGTACGTTTGATGTTGCAAAATAATATACTAAAGGGAATAGGTATAATACTGTATATATATTTTGATTATTAATGTTATGTGATTGGAATTAGCTGTCAAGTGATAGGACTTAGCGGTATTACCATTAACCCATTGGATGCGGCTATGTTTGGGCTATTTAGGGCATAGTCAGGCACTCATGAATGATAAATCAAGCATCTGCATTAAATGAAGTGTATTCTGCCGAAAACTAGGCGAAAATAGCTTCAAAATGAGACCAGAACGGGCCCTGTACGTGGTCTGGTTCACCCGCAGTGGTGCCAGTGAAACGCAGGAAACCCGCTATTATGTAACACTCGCTCGCTTGGCTAAACTGTTGAGAGAGACAGAGAGAGACCCGCGCGAGACACAGTCAACATCAGTGAGCCGCTCGGTGCTCTGAGGGTCAGAGGTGGGCCCCTCACGCTCCCGCCCACTGACACTCAATTTTTAAGTTTTTTACAGGCTTTTAAAGCCTGGAAATTGCTGTAACTTGCCAGGACGTTCCAGAACGTCACCCGCAGTGAAAGGGTTAAGTCCAGTCAGGTAATATTAAAGTATATATACAAAAAAATATGTTTCACAGACACTTGACATTCTATCTATTGCCTGACGCCGTGATCCCCAAAGGGGTGGCCACGAACGAACCGCCCCCATGCACCTCTGTCCCCAGTCAGTTGACGCCCCTCCCCCCAACCAGCACCGCCTTCGTTCGTGTACTTCCTCACTCCATCCTTCCACCTCTCATTCGGTCTACCTCTACCTCTCTGTCCCTCCACCTCGCTCTCGTACACCCTCTTAGTCATTCTCTCGCTTTCCATAGGTTCCATATGGCCGAACCATCTCAAGTTGTTCCTTTTCACACTTTCCAGCACATCTACCTCCACACCACACCTCCTTCTTACTTCCTCATTAGTCTGTCTATCCCTCCATGTAACTCCGCACGCACTTCTTAAGTAATTCATTTCCGCTGCTCTCACTCTTGGTTTGAGTCTCAACCAACGTCCATGCTTCGCTTCCATAAGTCAGTGTCGGGATTACAACACTGTCATGCAAAGACTTCTTCACTTCCATACTGACCACCCTATTTCTTGTTACTGCTTTCAGCGTTCCTACAACCCTCTTCCCCTGTTGTACCCTCTCCCGCACTTCTTCATCCATAGTCCCATCTTTACTCAACACACTTGACATTACTCTTAATATAAACTTTCATTACTGGTGTGGCTGTTAAAGGGTGAACAAAAGTATTTTTGTATTTAATTCTTGTTGAAATTGGCAGCCAAAATCAGTAAATAGCACTTTTTGATTGGATACTAACGATCCTACCCTACGGTACTGAAATATAAAAGGTACAGTATATATCGGTAATGCATATAGGCTACTGTATATTTAGCATAAAATAAGTATAAATACTCAAACAACTCCATAGTCTAATTTATTAGTCCAGCGGGTGAGCATATAGGCCTATGGTACATAATCAACAGTCAGAATGGTTTGACTTGTGGGATGAAAAGGTCTATCCTTAGATAAAAAGGAATGACCGTCTTAGAAGTTGATGACATCGTGTTCAGATGTGGTAATGCCCACTTCCCAAATATATTTTTCCACAGTTATTGATGAAACAAACTAAAATATGGTGTTGGTAGAAGACACTATAGTTTGAATAATTAATAATATACAGTATATAATTAAACATTTTGGTTACGGTATCGTACTGTACTGCAAGTCTTACATTGTAAGACTGATGATATAGACTGCTTTGAACATTGACAATTATTGATTAACCTGGTAACGGCGAGGGGGGGTATTGAACCCGGTCCCCATGGGCGAGCATATAGGCTCCATTCAGGCCTATAATCGTCATTTTACGATAAATATAGTTATTACTTATTCATATGAGCCTATTTTACCTTCACTATGAAGATAGTAACCTGTAACAACAATAAAACTAGTGAAAATATAATTTTTCTGGTCAAAATCGCGAATATAGATGGACCAGCCCATTCATGAATTATGGAGAAAATTGAGGCAACCCCTCCCTCCACGAGGCCTCAAGCCACACTGAGCCTACTCATACACACACTTTGTCATGTAACACACCCGCTAGGACACGTAAGCACATCCTCCACACAGTTTGCTAATGTTAGCACAAAAATATACCAACGAATTAGGGAATAACAGGGAAAATAGGTGATAATTGAAGGGGGAGGGGAAAGGGAGGAAGGAGGGGATGTGGAGGAGTGATATGAGGTGTAGGGAAAAACAAATTGTTTTTAGTGCTACTGGGGCTGTTTAAATATTTTTTTTAGGCCTCCCTCTTAAACCCCGGAGCCCGGCTAGTTTTGTAATGTTTGTTCACCAGAACCCGGCCGGTTTTCAAAAAATTGTTTTATTCCAGAAACAATAGCGAATGGGTTAGGAATGAAGGAAAAACCACGAAAAACCGCTCAAAAAGCTTAAAAATGGTCCTACAGAGCCCCCGAAAACGTATTTTACAAGAGTAAAAAATTGAAGGCAATTACCCCAAAAAACCAGGTTATTGCGCGCTCACACACACGCACGTGGACTTTGAGAGTTTTCAACCATCGGCACGGTTCCGTGGAATACGTACACAGTTCCCATACAAATCTGAGCCCTTTTGAGTGGCTACACCTGAGGTTACGGTCGGCGCAATTAGGGTGACGCGTCAGGCGCGTCGCTGGGGCTGTGCGTTACATACATCGCCGACGCGTCAGACGCGTCGCTGGGGCTGTACGGGTTAAGAGCTTTGCCGCCGTCGCCCAGTAAAACCTCTTAAGAGCTTTGCCGCCGTTTACGGGTTAAACATGTTACGACCGGGACTCGTATAAAACAAGGGCTCTTAATCATTGGACTAGAAAGGCACACAGCCACAACGGTAACACAAGATCCAACCCTCGAACTTATAATGCCGGCGCACAAAAACACCTGTACCCTCCAGAGTTAAATCTGCGATAGCGGGGTATCCTATAACTCGGTATAAATGCACTACTACTACAGGCTGATGATCTCTGATACAGCCTGATCACAACAACATACAATTACGTTAATAATGTATACAAGGAAAAAGATAGAGAGCGTAATTAAATCACTGAAATGATTTAATGCAAACAAGAAGAAGGTATAATTAAAGTTACTCTAAACAATAATAAACTGTCATTCCTATATTAAAGAAAGTGAATGAAAGTCCTAAAGCATCGAACAGGAATCTTCTGAAGAAAGTCTGATGCTGCTTAAGATGATCGAATCAGATTTTGAACTGTTATATAAAGCAGGAACAAGATATGACAAGTGTAGGGACATACAGTGTTAACTGGCACGGGAATAATATTAAATGCACAATAGTATTATCTCCAACAACAAAAGAAGTACTGTACTTCCTCAGGCAACGCAAAAGCCAGCTCGGGTTGTGCAACTCAACAACAACCAAGGCTTACACTCAACGTGAATAAAAATGCTGCATACATAACATGAGAGCTTATAATCCTAATCGGGTGTCTGCTAGGCGAATAAATTCTAGCTGGGATGTCGTAGGCTAGGAAACAATGGCTGAGCAAGCGGCTCGTAGCCTAGCGAGGTCCTTAAGACTGTACGGCCAAATTACGTTAAATGACGGGGTGCTCTCTTGAGAGATCCAGATCGCTAGTATCTGGTTCTCTCCTGGCGACCCTCTCAAAATCAAAGCAAAACGAGTTAGCACAGTGTTGGGTGGCAGAGGCAAAAGCCCTCACTCGCAACACAGTGCTAAACTCACAAGGTACACAGTCAGAAAGACAACCTAGGCTTCCCACGTATCCATTGCGATTGTACAAGTTCAACAAAACCTGGTACCCATCGGAAATCACAACATCAATAGCCTTACCCCAGTCTAGCATTAAATAGCCCAGCAGACAACCAAGCAAAAGGTAGGGAGACACCGCGAGTGTGTCGAACCTCTACAGACAAAATGTTAACCCCTCCAAAATGTCTAACTAAACATGGAATATCTGAGAGCTTCAGCATATAATAAGATGGCCGATATATGAAATCGTGCAGAACCAAAGGGGAGTTATGATGTTAAATAGATTGGAAGAATGAGAGGTAAGAAGTTGAGAGAGAGAGAAAGTGTTCTATAGGTAGAAGTCGGGGACAGGTGGTAAGGGAGGTGTGAAGGGTATGGTCAGGCAAGCTCTGAGGAAGGTAGCTACTCGGAACCCTCAGGATCACACGGTGGTCGGCCAATCACAGGCCGCTACGTCACCAGGCAGCAGGCCTGCAGAAGGCGCCAGGAACCACCAGCCAATCAAAACCGAGAGAAAGACCACGCGGGCGAGGGACTCCTCCGGGAGGGAGGAAGGAGGAGAGAAAGCAACACTCACTGCCCCCACGCTGCTCGCTCGCTCTTTCTCTCTCAACTTCACTACAATGCATCTTATGTTCTACTCATGATATAAAATATAATGCATTGTCACAGGCGAAAATAAAGACCATTTCTATACTGCCTGTGACATGACGATTCACAAGAAAGAAAGTACAACATTGTAGATAGACTATTGCCCATTTCACTGCCCTGGCGAGCGCTAGTGGCTACCGGGAGGCGATTCTGCCAACGCTGGCAGGCGTCACAAACAAATTGAGCTTTAACCTGACAAGCGCGATATAGACCTAGGTGCTAGGGTAGTTATTTGTGCATTTCGCGCCCTGGATTCTGACAGAATTCGTTATATTTACAATATAAACCATTATTTGTTTTCGGTATGCTTTTATTTTACATATATGATGTATATATGAACCTTCAAGAGTGCTAAAATAAGTGGGAAAAGCATTTGGGTGGTGAAAAACGAAGATATTGGCCACCCGGTCATAATCTCAGGCGAGAGAGAGACACAGGCAGCCCTCCCCTCTCGCTGTCTGGGAGTCAACTGAGACGAGCGGGGCGGTGTGTGCCGGTGTCTGGGTGTTGCATAACGATCTTTTATGCAACCCACTTGTGCTACATTATCGCGGGGGAGAAAAATAACCGATAAATGATGATAATAAGAGGAAAAATAGGTGATAATTGAGGAGGGGAGGGAGGGGGGAATAAGGTGGGGAAGGAGGGGAGGGGGGTGGGTGAGATTTACATGGATGAGTACTGGAGGGGAATTATCTCACCTAGAGACAAATTCCTTTGTTTTGATAGGCCCTTTTTTTTTATGGAAGGCTTTTTTTATGGTCCTGCTTCCGTGAGGCCTATCGCGTTCCCTATAGGAAGCCTTCCGTGAGGCCTATCGCGCTTGCCGGGTTAATAAGACTTTGTATTCAAATTATTAAAACCAGAGTAAAGATCTTACATCGAGATAAAAACAAGCTTACATGCTATGGAAATACGTAAAAATCGTCCGAATTCACCCCAGTTTACGGTATCCCACATTCATCCTCACGCACTATAGGCTAGAGCATTGGTTCCCAAACTTTTTTTGGACTGCCGCCCCCTTGGCTCCCACTCACACCACTGGAGCCCCCCTACCCACACAAACACAAACAACCGAATATAACCTGTAACTACGTAATGGGTATAATGCGAATTAAAAGCAATAACTAAATCTATCTATCTATCTATTGCCTGACGCCGTGATCCCCGAAGGGGTGGCCACGAACGAACCGCCCCCATGCACCTCTGTCCCCAGTCAGTCGACGCCCCTCCCCCCAACCAGCACCACCTTCGTTCATGTACTTCCTCACTCCATCCTTCCACCTCATATTCGGTCTACCTCTCCCCCTCTGTCCCTCCACCTCGCTCTCATACACCCTCTTAGTCATTCTCGCTTTCCATACGTTCCATATGGCCGAACCATCTCAAGTTGTTCTTTTCACACTTTCCAGCACATCTACCTCCCACCACATCTTCTTACTTCCTCATTAGTCTGTCTATCCCTCCATGTAACTCCGCACACACTCCTTAAGTAATTCATTCACTGCTCTCACTCTTGGTCTGAGTCTCACCAACGTCCATGCTTCGCTTCCGTAAGTCAGTGTCGGATTACCACACTGTCATGCAAGGACTTCTTCACTTCCATCTGACCACCCTATTTTTTGTTACTGCTTTTAGCGTTCCTACAACCCTCTTCCCCTGTTGTACCCTCTCCCGCACCTCTTCATAGTCCCATCTTTACTCAACTGCCCAATACTTAAAAGAGTTGACGATCTCCATAGACCGTTCAGCTTCACCTCACACTCTGTGACTTCACCCCTTTCGAAGACCATAACCTTGCTCTTCCCCGTATTTACCTTCAATTCGTTTTTCGCACACTGTTCCAAACTCATTTACCAGACCCTGCAACTCCCATTCATTATCCTCATCAGAACTGTATCATCCGCAAAACAGTATAGGTAGCTTCCACTCAATTCCTCCCTTTTCAGCGATACACCAACATCCACTGCTCTTGATAGTATTTCTTTCATAACTCCATCCATATATACAGTAAACAACCACGGGGACATCACACACCCCTGTTTCAAACCAACATTCAGGTCAAAGAACTCGCTCTGCTCACTCTCCACACGTACTGCCGCCTTTGCACCCTCATACATGCTCTTCACTGCTTTCAGCAACTTGCCCTCTACTCCGTATATTCTAAGTACTTTCCACAAAACCTTCTCTATCCACTCTGTCATAGGCCTTCTCCAAGTCCATAAAGGCAACATACACCTTTTGTTTCTTCTCCAGATACTTCTCCACAACAATTCAGGGTAAATCTGGATCATCCTCTTCCTTCCTAAAACCTCCCTGCTCGTCGCCTATCCATTTCTCCGTTCTCACTCTCACTCTCTCAATCACTACCCTACTGTATACCTTCCCTACTACGCTTAGAAGACATATTCCTCGGTGGTTACCACACACTCCTCTTTCCCCTTTGCCCTTATATAGGGGGACTATTATGCCAGTCTTCCAGTCATCGGGTGCATCCCTTCTCCCATGCTAGTTTGCACATTTTCCATACCCATTCTATCACTATCTCACCACCATACCTCAACATTTCCCCACACACTCCATCTGTTCCTGGTGCTTTCCCCACTTCACTCTTTTCATGGCTTCCCACACTTCTGACCTCCTGATCCCCACCTCCTCCTCCACTACTTCTACCATATCCAGCTATGTTTGCTGGCTCTTCATTTTCATTTAGCAACTCACTGAAGTACTCCCTCCATCTTTCGACTCTCTCTTGCTTCTCGGCTAGCATCTCCCATTCTTATCTTTCACCCTTACTGTTTCCTTTGCTACCTTCCCTAACTTTCTTGACTTCTTTCCAGAACAGTTTCTTACTCTCCCTCCATTTTACACTCAGATTCCTTCCAAATTCCTCATCTACTCTTCTCTTACTTTCCTTCACTACTCTCTTCACCACCCTCTTACTCTCCACGTACCTCGCTCGTTTCTGTCTCTCGGAATCTTCACTCTGCTACCCAACCACTCTATATGCTTTCTTCTTTCTCCACAGCTATTCGTACCTCTTCTGTCCACCATGCTGTACCTTTCACTCCCCTCCCTTCTCCTCACTCACACACTCCTCACATGCTGCACAGATCTCATCCTTAAACACCTTGCTCATCTCCTCCACTTCCTCCATAACTTCCAGGTCGAACCCACCTAGTCTTTTCCACTGCTCTCCTGTACTCCTCATTTTTCCTCCTGCAACCTCTCCACCCTCCTCACCATTCCACCCTCCTCTCGCCTCCCTCCCGCTCTCCTCACCCACTTCTTTTGTATCCTAACCTTAGCTACCACTACATAATGATCAGACAGACCCCCTCCAATACCCCTATACACCCTAGCATCCATCACAGATTTCTTCATTCGTTCATCCACACATACATAACTAAATACTAGTATATATTTCGCAAATAATACATGGTTTGGACGAGTTCATTAAGTTAGCAAAAAAAAAAAAAAAAACTTTTCATAAACATAAGTAATGGTAACTTAATGCTAATACAGCAGAAAATAAGCAGTAGAATTTTAATAGTAAACAATTGATTCTGCACTTTCCCCACTACTTCTTCCCATTTGAGGTAGGCCTGTTCTGCTTTAAAGTCACCCCTAATGCCTGGGGAATTTGTGCTGCAGTACAATTAAAAAAATTAGGCTACAAATTTACATCTCACCTGTATATCAGTGTTAATGGGAAGGATGGGCTTGGTGCAGAGATACCAACTTCTCAACATCAGGCTTTAAGTCACTGAGAAGAAGTCTTAGATCCCCACGTTCAGTAATTTTCAGTCTGTTTCGTTGTTTGGAAAGAAGCTGGACAACTGCACTGAAGCCCCGTTCTACTAAATATGTGGAATGCAATAAAGAACATCTTAACTTTGTTCCACAGTACAGGGTAGCGGTCAGAAATTCCTGTTTGCAACCAAAAATCTTGATATGATTTTCTGAACTTTGGTCTTAGCTCAATGTCATTTTGAAGTGAAACAAGTTCGTCCTCTATATAGTTTTAAGATTGTTTGGTTGCTGATGTATGGACATTGATAATAATAGTACGTCTTTAGAGATTCATTAATACCAAAATTTGAAATTCTCAATACCAGAATATTTTTGGATTGGTTGTGATGTTGTGACGCCTGCAGCTCAGCAGAACGCCACGTGGGCTCAGCCGCTCGCTTGGCCACTCGCTAGCACTCGCCGGGGCAAGGTATTTGGCTACAGTCTATCTACAATGTTGTTCTTTCCTTCATAGTGTTCGTGTTGTTACAGACAGTCCCGTGGAGGTCTTTATTTTCGTCTGTGACAACGGGAAGCATTTTATATCATGAGTTGAACATAGGATGCATTGTATATAGTTAAGGAGAGAGAATAATATAGGCAGTGGGGTGGTAGTGTGTGCGTGCGTATACATGTGCTGCCTCTCCCCTCGCTTTGTAGGCTCTCGCGCGTGCCGTCTCGCGCGCGTGCCGTCTCGCGCCTCTTGATTGGCTGGTGGTTCCTGGCGCCTTCTGCAGCCCTGCTGCCTGGTGACGTAGCGGCCTGTGATTGGCTGACCACCATGCCTTTGTGTGTGATCCTGGAGGGGTCCCGAGGAGTTCCATCTTCAGAGCTTGCCTGACCAGCATACCCTTCACATATCCCTTGCACCTGTCTCCCGACTTCTACCTATAGAGCACTTTCTCTCTCTCTCTCAACTTCTTACCTCTCATTCTTCCACCCTATTTAATATCATAACTTCCCTTTAGTTCTGCACGATTTCATATATCGGCCATCGTATTATATGCTGAAACTCTCAGATAACCCATGTTTAGTTAGGCATTTTGGAAGGGTTGCCATTTTTGTCTGTAGAGGTTTGACACACTCACGGTGTCTCCCTTCCTGTATCGTGGTGGTCTGCTGGGGGATTTAATGCTAGACTGGGATAAGGCTACTGGTGTTGTGATTTCCGATGTGTACTAGATTTTGTTGAACCTGTACAATCGCAACAGAGACGTGGGAAGCCTAGGTGGTCTTTCCGACTGTGTACCTTGTGAGTTTAGCGCTGTGTTGCGAGTGAGGGCTTTTGCCTCTGCCACCCAACACTGTGCTAACTCGTTTGCTTTGACTTTGAGAGGGTCGCCAGGAGAGAACCAGATACTAGCGATCTGGATCTCTCAAGAGAGCACCCCGTCAATTAACGTAATTTGGCCGCACAGCCTTAAGGACTTCGCTAGGCTACGAGCCGCTTGCTCAGCCATTGTTTCCTAGCCTACTACATCCCAGCTAGACTTTATTCGCCTAGCAGACACCAGATTTAGATTATAAACTCTTTCTGTTATGTATGCATTATTATTCACGGCATTTATTAGTCTAGGTTGTTGTTGAGTTGCACAACCCTAGTAGGCTGTTTCGTTGATGAGGAAGTACTTCTTTTGCTGTTTGAGTTCCTACTATTGCGCAGTTATTATTCCCGTGCCAGTTAACCCTATATGTCCTTACAATTGTCATATCCTGTTCCTGCTTTATACTACAGTTCAAAATCCGATACGATCATCTTACCCCAGCATCAGACTTTCTTCAGAAGATTCCTGCCCGATGCTTTGGGACTTTCGTTCACTTTCTTTAGTATAGGAGTGACAGTTCAGTATTGTTTAGAGTAACTTTAAATATACCTTCTTCTAGTTTGTATTAAATCATTGCAGTGATTTAATTCAGATCTCTATCTTTTTCTAGTATACCTTATTACCGTAATTGTATGTTGTTGTGATCAGGCTGTATCAGAGATCATCAGCCTGTAGTAGCAGTGCACTTATACTGAGTTATAGGATACCCCGTTATCGCAGATTTAACTCTGGAGGGTATAGGTGTTTTTGTGCGCCGGCATTATAAGTTCAGGGGTTGGATCTAGTGTTACCGTTGTGGTTGTGTGCTTTCCTAGTCCAATGATTAAGAACCCTTGTTTTATACGAGCCCCGGTCGTAACAAATGGCGACCTTGCTTAGGATTTTGTGAACTTAGAGAAATATTGCAGGAGTGTTGTGGTCATTTGTTTTTGTTTGAAGGAATATAGTGGACACGTGGATTTTTTTTGGCAAGTAGTATAACACTTAAGAGTCTTCAAGCATTTTTTGAGTGAATAGTGCTACATAAGAGTTTAGGTACTTCTATTTTTTTTTATATAAATGTTGAGAATTTTTGGTGGACACTATGTCGAACGACAGATCAATGTACAGTGAGGACACAGTAAGGGAAGCAGACTCTGAGGTGCAGCAGCGGGCTTTGTTAGATGACATTAGAGTTATAGCTAGTGAGGAGGATGCAAGGAAGTTTCTGGAGATACCTATTACTGTTGACCGGGTGTCGGGGATTGGTCTCCAGTGTTTGGCCACGGTCATGGGCCATGTGGGCACAAGCAGCATGTCGAGAGGTGACCTGGTGGCCTGTGTGCTCGGCGGGGTGCGTGGGGCTTCGGGTGGAGCAGGAGCTGGGGCACTTTCGGCCCAGACCCCATTCCACTCGACTCCTACCATGGCGCCCCCTCGGGCTCCGGAGCCGGGTACGTTCCCACAGGCCGATAGTCACTGGCAGCGTGGTTTGCACTTGGGTGAGTCTCCAATTGTTGCATCTCCTCCTCCTCAAGGTTTGACGGCAGAGATGCTCTTCCAGCTTGAGATGGCTAAGCAGCAGCGGGAATCTGAGCAGCAGCAGCGGCAGTTTGAGATGGCTAAGATTCAGGCTGAGGAGAGAAGGGCCAGATATGAGACTGAGGCTGAGGAGAGAAAGTCCATACGTGAGCAGCAGCAGCAGCAGCGAGAAACAGCTTAGGGTTGAGGCTACGAGGTACTGTGCAGACATAGATCTTGAGAAGTCGCGGGTGGAGTCGACAGGGCAGCGTCTCGGTTCTGGGAATCGAGGTCTTGATCAGTCTTTATCGCACCTGCTCAAGTTGGTCCCTGTATTTGATGAGTTGGGTGTCACTGAATTTGTTATGCGTTTCGAGAAGAAGTGCCGGGAGCACCAATGGCCCGAGGTTAAGTGGGCAGCCCTTGTTTCCTCTAGATTGATTGGCAAAGGACTCAAGGCATATGACGCGTTGCCCTTGAAGTCGTGCATCGATTATGAGGTATTGAAGGAGGCTGTCCTGCGGGCATAGGAGTTACAACCAGAGACGTACAGATTGAAGTTCCGGGGTGTAACGAAGGGTCGTGAGTGCACCTTTCTTGAGCATGCCCGGGATCTTTCCGATGCATTTAGAAACTGGCTGCGTTCTGAGAAGGCATCGACGTTTGAGGAGTTGAAACAGCTGATGCTTCTAGAACAATTTTTTAAGTGTACGGGCAGCGATCTGACGTTGAATCTTAAAGAGAAAAACCCAAGAACTCTTCAGGAGGCAGCTGAGATGGCTGACCTTCGGATGTCACTGATTCGTGGGTGCGGGTCTGCACAACGGAACGATGCAGGTAACAAGGGGCGCAACACTCCACCCCCCTGAGTCAGTGATACACCATATAACCATTACAACAAGAGCAACGATACTAAGTCTGACCATAAACCTAATACTGTCCCGTTTAAGAAGGGTCAGGGCCCTTCCCCACCTCAAGGGAAGCCCAAGGGGGAGTTAGAGTGTTTTCATTGTCATGAGAAGGGGCATTTTACAAGAGCCTGTCCAAGCAAGCTACCTAATGCAGTCGTGTCTTTGGCTCGCAACATTGGGGTGTCCCCGAAGTCGTCTGAGTTTGCCCGGGGTATAACGTCAGGGGCTGGGACACAGCCAGTGGAGAAGAATCCGGAAGGCTCGAACCCTGTCCGCGATGTCTTTTGTGACCATCGAGGGCATGGCTGCGTGAGGTGGGCTGGTAAGAAGCATGGAGTTGAGCTGTTGCGAGACACGGGTGCCTCTCAGACTTTAATGAAGAACTTTACTGGTAGACCAATAAACGCGGCACGGGTGGTTGTGGTGCAGGGTATCAATGCTGTCAAGTCATACCCGTTGGTCAGGATGGAACTGGAGGTGGATGGTGTGACACGAGAGTTGGATGTGGGTGTTGTGGATAACTTGCCTGTTGGGGGCGTCGACCTCCTTCTCGGCAACGACTTTGCGGTGCCTACTTCTGAGGTTTCACCCTTAGTCGTTGCCGAGAAGCCGGCTGACGTGAGTAGGGAGGAACAGGAGTGGGTAGAGAAATGTCAAGTACAACCTATGGCGTGCGTTGTTACAAGACCTCTTGCATCCAAAGTGTCACAGCCTATTCCTCAGTCTTCTGATCAACGGAGGAACGGTTGGAAGAAGATGGCTAATGTTGGTAACAGTTTGAAGAGTTTAGTACCAGCAGCTCTTCTTGGCAACTCAGTATTGGCACCATTGTTGGAGTCTCGAGAAGCCCCAGGACCTGTCACAGCTAGTGAGGAGGTAGGGCAGGAAGAGACTCCGAGGCAGCAACGTTAAACACGGAGAGAAAATAGGGTTGCTCAGTTTGATATTGGGGGAGGACTTGGGTTGCTTCGGAAGCATCTAGACAGGTTGGTTCCCTCAGATATTTGTAAACTGCAGTTGGAGAATCCGGAAGTTCAGAAGTTTGGTAATGGTGCTGTCGAGATCAAACACGAGGACGGGGAAACATGTCATGTGAACCTGTTGGAGGAGTTTGTGAGGCAACCACCTGAGCAGCCTACTGTCCCTGCGTTGGTCTGCAGCGGCCAAGGTGGAGAAGGAGAGGGGGGCAGTAGGGCACAGGTGGAGGAGAGTAGGGATTATCATGTCTCGGCGGAGCAGTGGGCGGGGGACACGAGTCTGGTGGCTGTGGAAGCGCTAGAGCACCTGCCTGAGCAGCACTGTGCAGCGCTCCAGCACCAGCTCGGTTCATACCCCACTGGTCGTGCCGAGCCCCTGAGCCTCACAACTCAGGCGGTGCAAGATGTTCAGCGGGCAGGTCACGTGAATGTTGGGAGACTGTTAGCCTCGTTGTTTCGGTGGTTCAAGGTGGGCGACGAGGCTTTGGCATGGTTGCCAGGTCAGGGTCGACCCATGGCTGCCAAGGGTGGTGGTCAAAAGGAGGACTTTGAGCAGATTGGTGAGGTTGGCTGTGGCATAGAAGTGCCCAGTCGTCGCATAGCCTCCCAATGCTGCTCTAGTCGATTGCAACAGCCCTACCATAGACCGACTGTATCTGGCCATGTCGCTAAAAGCGGTGATGCTGCGCAGGCAGATGTAGTCGTAAGGAATGCGGGGTACGGTATCGGCTGGGAAGCCTTAGCAATAAGGAACTATGGGAGTGACTGCACAGGTGGTACTGATTGTCCCTCTCATGACCTGGCTGTTCTTGGGACGAAGGTGGAGAAGGAGGGAGACTACAGGTTAGAAGCTGCGGTCTCGGCTGGGTTGTGGGAGGGCACTAGGCATGTTCTGCGAGATAAGTTGTTTACTAGGCTGTGGCAGTGCATCCGCATGTTTGTTGCTTCTCCAGGCCTGATGTACGGGGTAGAATCAGACATGGAGGCTGGAGACAGTGCGAGGCTCAGTTTAATTCCCTACCGTATAAATCCTGCTAAAAAGTCTGTCGTGAAAACAGAGCTAGACGACATGTGTAAAAAGGGTCTGAGGGATAAAGTATGTCGTGAGTGGTCGTTGCCTGTAACTTGGCAACCTGTGTTAAGTGGCAAGATCAGTGAGTGTGCATTATCCCTGACAGACGCCTATACCTTATCGAGAGTTGACGACACCATAGACCGCCTCGGGGCTGCATCACCTATCACGAAGGTAGAACTAGTGAAAGGTTATTGGCAGGCCCCGTTGCCGGAAAGAGCGAAGAGAAATGCCAGTCTTGTGATGAACTGGGCAGTTTGTCAGTGTCAGGTGTTGTTGTGCTGCCGGAACACAAGTTGGATGTGTGGCATGCTAAGAGCACTGATAATGTTTTGGCTGATTGTTTGTCACGGGAGGGTTTGTTTGCAGGAGAACCCTCGCCGTTCAGTCAGTGTGTGTTGAGAGTGGAGAAAAATCAGGCTGCCCCTGTAAGTGCAGCCGCCATAAACATATTAAAAATGAAAATTCTATAAAAACTCTTTCTTTAATAGTTAAATTTGTTAAGTATGTTATAGCTAAAGTTCTGAGTCGAACCTGTGCTTCTCTCAGAAGGCTGGGCTAGTAGAAGCTCGCTCTAGGAGCATAGCAGCATAAATTGAGCTATTGTGTTGGGAGGGGTTATAATTTGTTTTGATGAGAACTGAGCTTTGCCTTCTTTGTTGCGAAGTGGTTAGGGTTGGCGAGTCTTATCGGGGTTCTGCTTGTCAGATATAGAGCTCATGGCTGAGCGTCTAATATCTTGGGTGGGGTGTGACGCCTGCAGCTCAGCAGAATGCCACGTGGGCTCAGCCTCTCGCTTGGCCACTCGCTAGCACTCGCCGGGGCAAGGTATTTGGCTACAGTCTATCTACAATGTTGTTCTTTCCTTCATAGTGTTCGTGTTGTTACAGACAGTCCCGTGGAGGTTTTTATTTTCGTCTGTGACAACGGGAAGCATTTTATATCATGAGTTGAACATAGGATGCATTGTATATAGTTAAGGAGAGAGAATAATATAGGCAGTGGGGTGGTAGTGTGTGCGTGCGTATACATATGCTGCCTCACCCCTCGCTTTGTAGGCTCGCGCGCGTGCCATCTCGCGCCTCTTGATTGGCTGGTGGTTCCTGGCGCCTTCTGCAGCCCTGCTGCCTGGTGACATAGCGGCCTGTGATTGGCTGACCACCATGCCTTTGTGTGTGATCCTGGAGGGGTCCCGAGGAGTTCCATCCTCAGAGCTTGCCTGACCAGCATACCCGTCACATATCCCTTGCACCTGTCTCCCAACTTCTACCTATAGAGCACTTTCTCTCTCTCTCTCAACTTCTTACCTCTCATTCTTCCACTCTATTTAATATCATAACTTCCCTTTGGTTCTGCACGATTTCATATATCGGCCATCGTATTATATGCTGAAGCTCTCGAATAACCCATGTTTAGTTAGGCATTTTGGAAGGGTTGCCATTTTTGTCTGTAGAGGTTTGACACACTCACGGTGTCTCCCTTCCTGTATCGTGGTGGTCTGCTGGGGGATTTAATGCTAGACTGGGATAAGGCTACTGGTGTTGTGATTTCCGATGTGTACTAGATTTTGTTGAACCTGTACAATCGCAACGGAGACGTGGGAAGCCTAGGTGCTCTTTCTGACTGTGTACCTTGTGAGTTTAGCGCTGTGTTGCGAGTGAGGGCTTTTGCCTCTGCCACCCAACACTGTGCTAACTCGTTTGCTTTGACTTTGAGAGGGTCGCCAGGAGAGAACCAGATACTAGCGATCTGGATCTCTCAAGAGAGCACCCCGTCAGTTAAAGTAATTTGGCCGCACAGCCTTAAGGACTTCGCTAGGCTACGAGCCGCTTGCTCAGCCATTGTTTCCTAGCCTACTACATCCCAGCTAGACTTTATTCGCCTAGCAGACACCAGATTTTGATTATAAACTCTTTCTGTTATGTATGCATTATTATTCACGGCATTTATTAGTCTAGGTTGTTGTTGAGTTGCACAACCCTAGTAGGCTGTTTCGTTGATGAGGAAGTACTTCTTTTGCTGTTTGTGTTCCTACTATTGCGCAGTTATTATTCCCGTGCCAGTTAACCCTATATGTCCTTACAATTGTCATATCCTGTTCCTGCTTTATACTACAGTTCAAAATCCGATACGATCATCTTACCCCAGCATCAGACTTTCTTCAGAAGATTCCTGCCCGATGCTTTGGGACTTTCGTTCACTTTCTTTAGTATAGGAGTGACAGTTCATTATTGTTTAGAGAAACTTTAAATATACCTTCTTCTAGTTTGCATTAAATCATTGCAGTGATTTAATTAAGATCTCTATCTTTTCCTAGTATACCTTATTACCGTAATTGTATGTTGTTGTGATCAGGTTGTATCAGAGATAATCAGCCTGTAGTAGTAGTGCACTTATACTGAGTTATAGGATACCCCGTTATCGCAGATTTAACTCTGGAGGGTATAGGTGTTTTTGTGCGCCGGCATTATAAGTTCAGGGGTTGGATCTAGTGTTACCGTTGTGGCTGTGTGCTTTCCTAGTCCAATGATTAAGAGCCCTTGTTTTATACGAGCCCCGGTCGTAACAATGTCCTACCGGCGCCCCCCTTCCACCCCCTTTTTCCTTACCGCCCCCCTGGATCCTTCCAACGCCCACAGGGGAGCAGTACCGCCCACTTTGGGAACCACTGGGCTAGACAATACACACCAATTAAATGGCGGTTGGGATTAAGCGACCCTCCCTCGTAAACAGGTAGGCCTACGGTACAAGCTAGATACTTTAGTGAGTTGCCTCGGCATATGAAAGCATATGAAGGTGATTCATTCGTGGCCATCCTCTCTCAGGGATTATGACATCTGGCAATTGATAGAATAAATATTCCCAGTTATGTTTAGTATTGTATGTGTAGCTGGTACATTAATTAGGCTATACAGAGTAACTATATTGAAGCATCTTTTTATTGTATTAAATCTTGCATTGATCTAATTGATCTTTCCATAGCTTCCCTTTTGTGCATTTTAACGTAACTTGCATCTTGTTTGTTATCAGGCTATACCAGTGTGGGTTAGCCTGAAGTAGAGTACATTTATGCCCAGGAGTCTCCCCTTAAGCATACCCCGTTATCACAGATTAACTCTGGAGGGTATAGGTGTTTTTGTTAGCCGGCATATAAGTTCAAGGGTTTGGATCTAGTGTACCGTTGTTGCATAGTGCCCTATTACTAGTCCAACCATTAAGTGCCCTTGTTTTATTCGTAGCCCCGGTCGTAACACAGAACATTATCAGTGCCCTTAACATGCCACACATCCAACTTGTGTTCCGGCAGCAAAACAACACCTGACACTGATAAACTGCCCAGTCCATCACAAGACTGGCACTACTCTTCGCTCTCTCCGGCAACGGGACCTGCCAATAACCTTTCACTATTTCTACCTTCGTGATAAATGATGCAGCCCCGATGCGGTCTATGGGGTCGTCAACTCTGGATAAGGTATAGGCGTCTGTCAGGGATGATGCACCAAATTGTAATGGTAGATGGCCTTTATTCTCAATTTCACTCAATAAATGCTGGTGTTCCCCAGGGATCAGTTTTGGCCCCAACTCTGTTCCTCATTCATATGAATGATCTCATATCTACCACTCATAATCCAATACATTCCTACGCAGATGACTCAACACTCCACAGTTCCTTCACATTTACCAATTCTTTCACCCAACCCGATCTTATAAATTCAAAAATAAACACTGCAATTTCTCTGAACCAGGACCTTTCTAGAATTAATGAATGGGGACAAAAGAATCTAGTTTCCCTTAATGCACAGAAAACCAAGTACATTCAATTTTCTAACCGACAGAATCTCACTGACTCCCATATATTTTTAATGATGTAAATATTCCCACTTCCCCTAGTATTGACATTCTCGGTGTAACATTAACTACTAACTTGAGCTGGACACATTATGTTAGAAGCATTGCTAAGAATGCCTCTAAAAAACTGGGACTCCTGTACAGAGTTCGAGAATTCTTCACTGACGAGCAGTTGGCCGTAATATATAAGTCATGTGCGTTCTCAGATGGATTACTGTTCACCTCTGTGGAGTGGAAGTGGAGTGGTTGCATTGAGGCAGTTGGACAAAATTCAAAATAAAGCTATTAGATTAATCAATAACCCTGCAATCACACAGGACCTTCCTACATTATCCATACGAAGAAACGTTGCATCCCTTGCATTATTCTACAGATATTTTCACAGCAATTGTTCCGAGGAACTTGCTTCAATTGTGCTGCATCTCCATATCTTTCCCTGTAGAACTAGGGCAGCTGAGAGCACCCATGAATTTACACTTTCTCTTCCACAATGCAGAACTTCTTCTTATCAAAATTCATTTATCCCTAGAACTACTACTCTTTGGAATTCACTTCCCTCGAGTTGCTTTCCACAAACTTACAATTTACAAAAGGTTAAATCCAGTTGTTACAAACATTTTATGAATGGAGGATGCCTTTAGGCACATGGACCTTTTTGTTTTATCTGTGTTTTTCCTTCCTCCGTTCATTGTCTCTTAAAAAAAAAAAATGCAATCAACATACACACGGATCTTGCCACTTAACTCAGGTTGCAAAGTTACTGACAACGACCACTCACGATATCCTTTATCCCTCAGACCCTATTCCAACATGTAGTCCAGCTCTGCTTTCACGACAGGCTGTCGAGCAGGATTTATACGGTAGGGAGCCAATTTGAGCCTTGCACTGTCTCCAGCCTCCATGTTGGATTCTACCCCGTACATCAGGCCTGGAGAATCAACAAACATACGGCCACAGCCTAGTAACCAGCTTCTCTTGACGCTTAGGAACAAGAGGTTGCAACTTATCTCGAAGAACAACATGCTCATTGCCCTCCCACAACCCAGCCGAGACCGCAGTTTCTACACTATAGTCTCCCTCCTTCTCCACCTTTATCCCTAGAACAGCCAGGTCACGAGAGGGACAATCTGTACCACCTGTGCAGTCACTCCCACAGTTCATAATTGCTAATGCTCCCCCGCCGATACCGTACATGCGCACCCCCGCATTCTTTGCGACTACATCTGCCTGCGCAGCATCAGCGCCTTCAGCGACATGGCCAGATACAGTCGGTCTATGGTAGGGCTGTTGCATATTACTAGGACAGCATTGGGAGGCTATGCGACGACCGGGCGCCTCCACTCCACAGTCAACCTCACCAATCTGCTCAATGTCCTGATTCAGACCACCACCCTTAGCAGCCATGGGTCGACCCTGACCTGACAACCATGCCAAAGCCTCGTCGCCCACCTTGAACCACTGAAACAACGAGGCTAACGGTTTACTCACACTCAAGTGACCTGTCAGCGGAACATCGTGCACCGCATGAGTTGCGAGGCCTGGGGGCTCGGCACAAACAGTGGGATATGAACCGAGCAGGTGCTGGAGCGCTGCACACTACTGCTCAGGCAGGTGCTCAAGCGCTTCCACAGCCACCTGGCTCATGTCCCCCGCCTACTGCTCCGCCGAGACATGACAATCCCAACTTTCCTCCACCTGTGCCCCACTGCCCCCCTTACATTCTCCACCTTGGCCGCTGCAGACCAACACAGGGACAGTAGGCTGCTCAGGTGGTTGCCTCACAAACTCCTTTAACAGGTTCACATGACATGCTTCCCCATCCTCGTCGAGTTCAATAGCCCCGTTCCCACAACTCTCAAGACTAAGATCTTCTAATTGCACCTGGGAACTACTCTGTCGCGGAGTGCCATCACGCCCTACCATGTCACTAGGGGGGACAGGTTCTGGGGCCACTCTGGATCTCACCTTTGGGTCAAGTACCGAGTCACCAAGGAGTGTCGCTGGATCCAAACTCTCAACCCGACCAGCCTTGAATTTCTCCTTCCGACCCTTCCTCCACTGGTCTGAAACTTGGGTACTAGGCTGTGACACCTGAGCGGACTGAGATCTCTCGAGCCCCGCTTGCCCCTCCCTACTCGTGTCGGCCGCCCTCTCGGCAACGACTAAGGGTGGAACCTCGGAAGTGAGCACCGCAAAGTCGTTACCGAGAAGGAGGTCGACCCCCTCAACTGGCAACTTCTCCACAACCCCCACATCCAACTCTCGTGTCATACCGTCCACCTCAAGCTCTACTCTGACCAGCGGGTAAGACCGCGTAGCATTGATGCCTTGAACCACCACAACCCGAGCCGCGTTAATAGGCTTGCCAGTGAAATTCTTAACAAGTGTCTGGGAAGCGCCCATATCAGGCAACAACTCAAGCCTATGCTCCACACCAGCCCACCTCACAGTGCCGTGCCCCCTATGACCTCAAAAAACATCTCGGACAGGTGACGAGCCCTCCTGCTGCTTCTGCACCGGCGGTGACTTCGCAACCGACTGTTTACCCCGGGCAAACACGGAAGACCTCAAAGACACGCCAATGTTGCTCACTAGTGACACCACTGCTGTAGGCGGTGTGCTCGGACATGAGCGCGCAATATGCCCCTTCTCATGACACCTGAAACACTCCACTTCGCTTATGGACTTCCTCTGAGGTGAGGAAGGGCCCTGGCCTCTCTTTAATGGGAAGGGTTTCGACTTGGGATCAACATTGGCAACAGTACTCTTAAATGGATAATTATTTGTGTCATTAATTCGGGGGGGTGGAGTGGTACGCCCCTTGTTACCTGCCTCAGCTCTCTGTGCAGACCCGCACCCACGAATCAATGACAACCTGAGGTCAGCCATCTTAGCCGCCTCCTGCAGAGTTTTAGGTTGCTTTTCTTTCAGGTTAAGAGTCAAATCACTGCCAGTACATTTAAAAAATTGCTCTAACAACACTAATTGCTTCACTGCCTCAAAAGTAGTTGCCATCTCCGATCTTAACCAATTCCCAAATGCATCTGACAGCTCACTAGCGTGTTCCTGGAAAGTACTCTCCTTTCTTTTGGGAACAGCCCTAAATTTCAGCCTATAGGTCTCTGGCTGCAACACATACGCCCTCAGGACAGCCTCTTTCAACGTCTCATAATTCACGCAGGAATCTAGGGGCAAAGCATCATACGCCTTGAGTGCTTTCCCCGTCAAACGTGACGAAACAAGGGCTGCCCACTTCTCCTCGGGCCATTGGTTCTCCTGGCACTTTTTCTCGAACCGGAGAAAAAATTCGGTAACTCCTAACTCATCAAACACTGGAACCAACTTTAGTAGATGCGACAGGGACTGGTCATGGGCTCGACCCCCCTGGACGACTCGGTTCCTTGTCACCTCTACACGAGTTTTCTCTAGATCAACATCGGTACAATACCTTTCAGACTCAAACTTAAGCTCAGCCTCTCGCTGCTGCTGCTGCTGCCTGAGCTCAGCCTCATGCTTTCGCTGCTCGAGCTCAGCCTCATGCTTTCGCTGCTCGAGTTCAGCCTCTCGCTGCCTGAGCTCAGCCTCATACTTTCGCTGCTCGAGCTCAGACTGCTGCTTAAGTTTGGCGAGCTCGAGCTGAAACAACATCTCGGAAGACAAACCCTGAGGAGGGGGTGCTACTATTGGGGACCCACCCCTTGAATCACCTAGAGGCATACCCAGCTGCCAGCGGCCATCGGCCTGCGGGAACGTACCCGGCTCTGGAGCCCGAGGGGGCGCCATGATAGGATTCGAGTGGAATGGGGGCTGGGCCGAAGGTGACCCAGCTCCAGCTCCACCCGAAGCCCCATGCACCCCACCGAGCACCCAGGTAACCAGCTCACCTCTCGACAAACCGCTAGTACCGGAGAACCCTAAGACCGTGGCTACACACTGCAGTCCGTACCGGTCCAGCCCCGACACCCGATCCGCCGACACAGGCTCCTCAAAAAAAATCCGAGCATCCTCCTCATTGTTCACCACCCGAACGCCGTTAGACAACTCCACCTTCTCCACCTCCTCGCCTGTCTCTCGCACTGTGCCCTCACTATGTTCAGACCCATCCAGTGACATGATGGAGTCAACAAAAAAATTCTCAAGTCAAGACAAAAGTAGCCAAACTCTTGCATAGCTTTATTCACAAAAAATATTTGAAGATGTTCTTGAGTGCAATACTAGGTCACCAATAAACTCCAACAAGTTCTATATATCCTCAAAACAATGTCCACTGCCAACAATGCGAGAAATGAATTCAACTCCAAATGGCAATAAGGTTTCTCCCCCCCCAAAAAAAATGCAATATTCAGTACACTATATACTGGTCTAAGGTCGCCATTTGTTATGACCGGCACTACGAAATAAACAAGGGCACTTAATAATGGACTAGGTCACTAGATGATAGGCTATATCTGCAACAACGGTACGCTAATTCCAAACCCTCGAACTATTACGCCAGTGAATAAAACACTTAAAACCCTCCAGAGTTAATCTACTGGATAACGGGGTATCAATTAACTGGTTTTAGTGCACTTCTACAAAGGCTTTCCGGTGACGGCAAAGCCTACTCACAACAGGAGTACTTTACGTTAATAAAATGCTCTTAAGTAATAACAATGCTTGAATAAACTATAACAAGATTTAATAAAGAAATATATGCTTACGTTAACTTTAGTGTGAGTCTGTACTCAACACTAAACTCTTCAATGCTCTATGAAAACACTGGAAGTCTAGTCCTACAGCAAACAGATAAGGAATCTTATGAAAACGTCTGATTCTCTAAGATGCTCGTTAATATAGAACAGAATGTTACGACCGGGGCTCGTATAAAACAAGGGCTCTTAATCATTGGACTAGGAAAGCACACAGCCACAACGGTAACACTAGATCCAACCCTCGAACTTATAATGCCGGCGCACAAAAACACCTATACCCTCCAGAGTTAAATCTGCGATAACGGGGTATCCTATAACTCAGTATAAGTGCACTACTACTACAGGCTGATGATCTCTGATACAGCCTGATCACAACAACATACAATTACGGTAATAAGGTATACTAGGAAAAGATAGAGATCTTAATTAAATCACTGCAATGATTTAATGCAAACTAGAAGAAGGTATAGTTAAAGTTACTCTAAACAATAATGAACTGTCACTCCTATACTAAAGAAAGTGAACGAAAGTCCCAAAGCATCGAGCAGGAATCTTCTGAAGAAAGTCTGATGCTGGGGTAAGATGATCGTATCGGATTTTGAACTGTAGTATAAAGCAGGAACAGGATATGACAATTGTAAGGACATATAGGGTTAACTGGCACGGAAATAATAACTGCGCAATAGTAGGAACTCAAACAGCAAAAGAATTACTTCCTCATCAACGAAACAGCCTACTAGGGTTGTGCAACTCAACAACAACCTAGACTAATAAATGCCGTGAATAATAATGCATACATAACAGAAAGAGTTTATAATCTAAATCTGGTGTCTGCTAGGCGAATAAAGTCTAGCTGGGATGTAGTAGGCTAGGAAACAATGGCTGAGCAAGCGACTCGTAGCCTAGCGAAGTCCTTAAGGCTGTGCGGCCAAATTACGTTAATTGACGGGGTGCTCTCTTGAGAGATCCAGATCGCTAGTATCTGGTTCTCTCCTGGCGACCCTCTCAAAGTCAAAGCAAACGAGTTAGCACAGTGTTGGGTGGCAGAGGCAAGAGCCCTCACTCGCAACACAGCGCTAAACTCACAAGGTACACAGTCAGAAAGACCACCTAGGCTTCCCACGTCTCCGTTGCGATTGTACAGGTTCAACAAAATCTAGTACACATCGGAAATCACAACACCAGTAGCCTTATCCCAGTCTAGCATTAAATCCCCCAGCAGACCACCACGATACAGGAAGGGAGACACCGTGAGTGTGTCAAACCTCTACAGACAAAAATGGCAACCCTTCCAAAATGCCTAACTAAACATGGGTTATCTGAGAGCTTCAGCATATAATACGATGGCCGATATATGAAATCGTGCAGAACCAAAGGGAAGTTATGATATTAAATAGAGTGGAAGAATGAGAGGTAAGAAGTTGAGAGAGAGAGAGAAAGTGCTCTATAGGTAGAAGTCGGGAGACAGGTGCAAGGGATATGTGACGGGTATGCTGGTCAGGCAAGCTCTGAGGAAGGAACTCCTCGGGACCCCTCCAGGATCACACACAAAGGCATGGTGGTCAGCCAATCACAGGCTGCTACGTCACCAGGCAGCAGGGCTGCAGAAGGCGCCAGGAACCACCAGCCAATCAAGAGGCGTGAGACGCCACGCGCGTGAGCCTACAAAGCGAGGGGGGAGGCAGCACATGTATACGCACGCACACACTAGCACCCCACTGCCTATATTATTCTCTCTCCTTAACTATATACAATGCATCCTATGTTCAACTCATGATATAAAATGCTTCCCGTTGTCACAGACGAAAATAAAGACCTCCATGGGACTGTCTGTAACAACACAAACACTATGAAAGAAAGAACAACATTGTAGATAGACTGTAGCCAAATACCTTGCCCTGGCGAGTGCTAGCGAGTGGCCAAGCGAGCCGGTGAGCCCACGTGGCGTTCTGCTGAGCTGCAGGCGTCACAAGAAATAATGCAGGGGCAGGACACCAAAGCGTGTATCTTAAATACACCAATAAGTAGGATACATATATATAACAAGGGAGTGCAACAACTCTGTGACAGCACTAATAATAGCCACTCAAAACAGTATTTCCTTAGCCAAAGTAACAGCCATACTGGGTTGTGCACCAAGCATCAACCTAGGCTAAAATAATACGTTAATTCCTAAAGCATACACAGTTAGTGTTAATAAACACAATGCTGTCTTTATTACTAATAAAGTCTAGCAGCGGAAAAAAAGGTACCAGGAGGCTAGGCAGAGCGCAAGCATGCTCGTAGACTACTGTCTCCCCTTGAACAGATTTCCCTTATGTTACGTTAAGTGACTAGGAGGCTCTCTTGGTAAGTCCAGATCTCAAGTATCTGGTCTTGCCCTGGCGCTCCACAAAGGTCAGCATACAAGAAAGTGTAGGCAAAAGCCCTTCGCTTGTATACTGCTACACTCGCAAAGGAGAAATATGCACAAGGGTTACAGGCACCTAGCTCCGTCGAAGTCGTACAGGCTTTGACTCGCCATATACATAACGCAGACAACGACTAAAGATACCTTCCACTGTCTAGCATTAAATAGTAACAAAGAACAACTCAATAATTAGAAGCACCCAATGATAATATGACTCATGTGACTATCACTAATAATGCCTAAAGCTAGTGCAAAACATATATGTGAGAACTGGTGCTGGTAATACGACTGGCCGACTATGGAAGTCGTATGCAGAACCAGAAAGGATAAGTAATTGAATAAAGATGAGAAGTAATGGAAAAGAAGAAGTTCAGAGAGAGAAACAGCAGTACAGGGGGTTAGATTGGGGGACAGATTGCAAGGGACGTCTAGGACCAAGCACACTATGCCAAGCTCTGCAGGAGACATGCGGCGGGAGCCCCCCCAGCACCAACACTAGGACAGCGGCACCCAATCACAGACCACTATGTCATGAAATGCAGGCGTCCTAGGATGCGCCAGGCCCGCCAGCCAATCAAGGGCGTGGGAAAGCCCGCCCGAGCGAGGGAGGCACACGTACATACACACGCACATAATACAACCTCGCTCTTTCTCCTTAACTTCACACTGCATATCTTATACTCTATTACTGATATAAAATACTTCCATGTGTCACAGACAAGAATAAAGACCACCACTGATCTGGCTGTGACTACATGAATACTAAGAAAGAAAGAACATCGTTCTACGATTATTATAGCCCATTCCACTGCCCTGGTGAGCGCTAGCGAGTATGAGCACATTCTGGCAAGCTGGCTAGCGTAACAGCATCTCGTAACCAGGAAAAGTCCAGAAATTTGGGGATGATCTGGCAACCTAAACATGACATACTAACTTTTCAAACAAGGTCTTTTGCTCAGCAGACAGGAGCGCACACCAAAAGAAGTCTGTTCAGCAAAGTTGCGCAATTTTTTTATACTTTGGATCTAGCATTACCCGTTACCATAAGAGCTAGGATTCTAATGCAGGAAGTTTGGAGACGTAAAATAGGATGGGATGACAGTTTGCCCGAGGACCTGAATGACCAAGGGACATTGTTGTTGAATGAGTATGCCATCCTATGTACTAAACTTATACCTCGTAAAGTGGCGGCGTTCGGTGACGTTACGTTACACACGTTTTGCGATGCTAGCGCCACGGCATACGGGGTAGCCATATATGTCGTTACTTCATTTGGGGCACATTTAGTTACAGCCCGGGCCAAGGTAGCCCCGGTTAAAAAGGTAACTATCCCTAAAATGGAATTGACTGCCATGCTGCTATTAGCACGTATGGTGCAACATGTACGTGCAGCATACGAGAGTGAATTAAATATTGAAATCGTTCACGTTTGGTGCGATAGTCAGGTCGCACTCAACTGGATACATAGCAAGAAGTCTCTGCCAGTTTATGTGCGGAATAGGGTAGATGAGATTAGAGCCCTTTTGCCAGACGTTGCTTATCATTATGTAAATACAAAAGAAAATTAGTGATCTCATAAGTAGGGGTATAACAGCTAGCCAGTTAGTGAAGTCCGAAATGTGGTGGCATGGTCCAAAGTGGCTGCTCCATGAAAGTGAATGGACGATTTGGCATGCTGTTGGTGAGGGACTTCTGCCACTGGAAACAGTGGCAGTTACAGCCCAACCAAATGAGCCACCGGGTCCTATCATAGAGTGGGCAAGATTCGGTGACTATAATAAACTAGTCAGAGTTGTAGCTTGGGTATTGCGATATGTATCCAATCTCAAGCTTAAAGTAACAGGCCAACTCTGCAACAGGGGTCACAACATTGATGCTCGTGAATTTAAAGCAGCTGAAGTAACTTTGATCAAATGGGTTCAAGTAGAAACCTTTTCCATTGAGTTAGAATCCTTGCAAGGCTCGAATAAGACATTAATGCCTAATATAGTGCGTCAACTAAGGTTTCACCTAGACAATGGCCTCATCAGGTGCGAGGGTCGCCTGAGGTGGTGGGGTGTACCAGACGGCACAAACCGCCCTATACTTATGCCAACAAGACATCACGTTACTGATCTATTGATCATACGTGCACATAGGGAAGTAAAACACTACGGGGTATGTCATATGATATCAAATTTACGTCTCACATGGTGGATACCCAAAGTTCGACAAGTAGCTCTACGCGTCCCTAAGAAAGTGTGTAATATGCCAGACTAAAATGTAAACCATATGCAACTGGACCAGCTCCACCTCTACCTGAATGCCGTGTAAAGAACGTAGAACCTTTCCAAGCTGTAGGGTTAGATTACACAGGGGCATTGAAGACGAGAGAGCATGAGAAGGTTTATATATTATTGTTTACCTGTGCAACATCTCGAGCGGTACACCTAGAACTATGTGATAATATGTCTAGCGAAGAATTTATGCTGGCGTTTAGACGGTTTTGTGCCCGTCGTTCATTCCCTCAACTCATTCTTAGTGACAATGCTCCCACTTATGTCCAAGCATCAAAATATCTAAAGGATATGAGTAGTGATCCTAATATCATCACTTTTTTGGGAGAGAAGTGCGAATGGAGGTTCATTCCAGTTAAGGCACCTTGGTTTGGTGGATTGTGGGAACGATGTGTCGGCATAGTAAAGTCAGGACTCAGAGCGGTTGTAGGACGTGCTCTATTAAAGAAGAGTGATTTGACGACAGTCCTCACAGAGATAGAGGCAGTCGTGAATGATCGCCCGCTTACATATGTGTACACCGACCTGCAAGAACCACTACCAATAACACCAGCTCACTTGCTACATGGAAAACCATTGACTGCGTTTCCATCTGATTTCCAATCCATAGTAGAGTTAGAGGATCCCTCGTTGTACTCTGAGGTAGCGGTGTCTAAGAGATACCAGTATATATCCAGGGTAATCGAGGATTTTAGGAAACGGTGGATTAGTGAATATCTGCTAGCCTTGAGGGAAAGGAGTGTTACTCCCTCTGGTAGAGCAACGGCACCTACTGTTGGTGAAGTTGTTTTAATTAAAGAAGATAGTCCTCGTTTATACTGGAGATTAGGCCGCGTGTTGGAGGTATACAAGGGGGCAGACTCTGTAGAGCGGGTGGCGCTATTGAAGACATCCACTGGAACTACTGTTCGTCCTATCGCACGTTTGTACGCTTTGGAGCTCGATTCCGCATTGCAATCTGATGCTCCACCTGTTATTGCTGGGTCCGAGGATTCTCAAAGGAACGACTCGCCTCTTACTGATGGTGATCATTCTCGGACCGGGACGCGTCCCAGACGCGCTGCTGCTAGCGCCGTCGACTTGTGGCGTCAGAAGATAGCCTCTGGGCAACTTTAGGTTTAAGGTGTGGTTCAGGTCTTTTTTGTGGGGGGAGTGTATCGTAAATACGAAAGGCTATGACTCTTTTGTGATCTCGTATGTCTCTGTGACGTCACAATCGCTCCTACAGCACGACGTAGGACGAGTAGATCGTATATTATAAGATTGTAAATAAGTTAAGTTATAAAAGGCCTAATATGCTATTAAGCAATATTGCCATGGTCTTATGTAGTATAAATGAATTTATCGTATATATTAATATAATTTATCGTATAGAGCAACCTAGATGCGGTACGATAATTTGGGCTCTGGCGTTTTGCCAAGGCAGCAAGGTGTGCCTTCGAGGAACACCAGAGCCTTCACGAACACCAACCAGTTAACATCTATTTTCCGCCCTCAGTTGATCACGCTTTTGAGCCTCCAATCACAATACACTGTCAGCAATACAAACAGCTACACCATCACGACACTCTCATCGACGCCATGACTGACTGACAGATATAGTCCAGCGGCTAAGTGAATAATCATGCACTTTTTGATAAAAGCATGGAACTTGGTACACTGTTAGTATACACCATAAGCAAAATTTTAAAGATTGGAGGCAATCTGGATCTGCCCTATGATGGCCATGGCGGCCATCTTGGAAAATGGCCACCATCGATTTCGAATAAATACTTTTATATCAACACACACGACTCGGGTATTGCAAAATTAATGCATACATAAAAGTATGCCAATTTATGTTTTAGACACTGATAAATCGATTAAGATCATTACTTTGGTCCTATAATTATATTCAAGGGCTTTATTTTAGTAAATAATGGCATTTTATCAAAGGTAAAATAGAAAAGCGAACTGTATTTTCCTCATAACTCAAAAACAAATGTTTTATTCAATAAACAATACGAAGTAAAGTACATAAAGCACACACTGATCATTACATAGATGTATAAACTTTTGTTCATTCATTTATAATTGCTTGAGAAATCTCTTTGGAAATGACACTAGCAGCGAATATCCATAAGAAGGCGGTGGCTGAAAAGTGTGTTTTCAGTAGTAATTTTATTCCACCTTAATTACTAAGTATCCTATAACAAAATAAACTATTTATGAGTATAATTGTCAATCTTGCAATATAATTACACATACATATTAATTTCACATACATAATCAGGCACAGTGGAATAGATCCACTGCAGGCACCTGTTCATGGTTTGGTCTAAGATAAATAAGAAACACTATTTACATAATATTCCAATCAAGTACGCTTGTAAATGCTCTCCAAAGTAAAACTTTTTAAATGAAAGAATGTAGGTACACCCCTTTTTTCTTTAATTTCAGCATAACATTTTATTCAATAAACATGTTTATATTTATTCATATATTATGACCAACAACAATACCAACACAAATAATTTATCACAATGATCATTTTACAAAATGTCTCTGCTAATGAGCACATCTTAGTCCTTAGCTCGCCTTCATGTCACGATTACACCCATGACCACACTTGCAAAGTAATGTGCAGGGCAGATTATCTTTGACACATATACACCGACCTTGGCAACCTTTAGTACATCCACACTTTATCACAGCGCGACACGCTACTCCAGCATGAGGTTGGTCCATCCACTTGACTTCCCATCCAGTCAGGTCATCCTTTTTAGTCCACCCAAAATCTGCTGGGCTGGGCAGGTGTGGTGCTTTATCCAGGGCCTGGTTCCACACATGTCCAGCCTGGTATCCTACTCGAAGCAGGTGTTGGTTCAGGCTATCCTGTGTCGGTGGTATATTTTCTATGTTCCTGTGTTTCTGTGTGAAAAGAGTCTGCCTCGCAATATTTACACTTTCATCAGAGCTTCATCGGTCATATAACAGAACCACAAATCTTTCAAAGGTTGGCAAAAGTTCTCTTATATCAGCTGATGTTGGAGTCTGGGCAATTGCACACAAAGCAGGTGTGATATCAGGGTAGATATTCCAAGTAGTCCACGCTGTAAGTTTCCCTCTTCCAGCAAAACTGGATGTGGTGTCGCACCCTGTGAGTGCATGGAAAGCAGGCAAAGCTTTGCACTTCTGATCACCTAACATCTGAGCTATGAGAGTTGCGTCGATGTACCGAAAATATTTCCCTGTCCCAAAGGCTATGTTAAGCTTTTCACATCCTATCCTGCTAGCTTGGCTGACAGCTAGCACAACATCAGTGTCAACAGTTTTGATCGTGATTCTCCTCAAACCTTGGACTGCACCATCTGCTGCATGAAGGTGCATCCGAGTATCTGCTTCCTCTTGTGTACAAGGGGCCAGGTGATCTTCAATAACTGGTACTGAGCTCTGCACCTTATCTCCAAGAGTCATTACCACTAAACCGTGGAACTGCTTCCCAGTCAGTCGTTCACTTAGAAGACTGAACAGTTCTGTCTTGTTGCCATCTTCCTGTAGAAATTGTTGCCAGTTTCCAGGTAATTTGTTTTTTCCTTCCACTCTTATCCGTGTGCCTTTGCCCCTCTTCGTCCGTGTGGCTGCCTTCAGACTGTCAGATCTGTATGTATCAAAAACTACATCAACACGGCACACAGAGCCCCTGAATTGTTTACCTATGTAGTTCATGAACTCCGATGCATACTCGTCGAATGTATATGCTGTGACAGGTTTCATCATATTTACTATAACTGCACCATCAATAACAACCATATCTGTGTCAGGCTCCGTGTTCTCAGCACCATTTCTGTGTGGGACAACATTTTCCAGGCACTGAAGGAGGTCGGATTTTGTGCCCAGTCTAAGCTGTCCATAATCAGATAGTGAAGGGGGATAAGAATGGTTTTCATGCTTGAAAAAGTCTTCAAGATCAGTATCACGTACTTGGCTAGCAATAAACAATGTTGAGAATAAAGTGCGGTCACGTTTCATGGAGAGCAGCTGCTTCTGGGTGCATGATTTTTCTTTGAGTGTACGTGATCTAAACAACTGCACATTGTTCTTTGGTAATCTTTCACTGATCCCAACAGTGCATTTCACTAGTCTGTTTTCAAAGAATTCGTTGCATTTATCTTCACCTAGTTTTTCTATGTTGCGCATTGATTCAACAACTGCAGTATCTACCACCTCCCGCGTGTCAAGAAATATAAGATCACCACTGGTATCAGTGAATGGGTTACCCATACTCTTCATTGTTTCAACGAGGGACTTGGCATGATCGAGAAATAATGTTTGAGCAGCTGGTTTGTCCTCATGGTGATGTAGGTGGAAGCCTGTTTCCTTCTTGTCAAGTACACTCCGAAATTCCCCAACTCTTGCCATCTCTGGTCCAGCTACCATCCATCTCAATAGTGCTTCAGGCTTCTCAGGGAGTCCAACTGCTCCACCATCACCTTTCATGCAGGCATTATTTTGCTCATGACCTTCGTCCAAAGCTATCCTGGAAACTGGCCGGTATGATTTCTTAATGGTGAACTTGCCCTCACAGAATGCTGCATATATGTCTGGTTGCTTCTCACTCAATGTTATTAGGTCTCCCAGGTGAATGGCTACAGCACGTGCATAGTTGTGGTGATTCAGAGCGTGGAAAAGCCATTGAAGACGTGTCAGCGCATCCACACACAAAATGAAGTTGCCATCATGTACAGATCTATAAAAATATAAACAACCAACCCTTTCTGGCTTCAATAGCACTCAATATAAGCAAATATGTGCCAGTAACATGTCCAAACAACCAAATTATTTTCGAGTGTTGCCAATAAGAAAAAATACGTGTTGCCAATCTAATATGATGCTAATACCTAAAAGATAGACAATTATAGCGTCAACCATCAAGCACAGTAGCGCATGAGACCAAAAATGCTAGAATTAACATAAGTAAACATCATACAAAATAACACGCAGTCACAAACATGTAATATTGAAATATTCTGTTTGTAGATAATAGAGATTTCTTTAAATATATCATATACAACTAAACATATTACATGCTACTAAAATAAATTATACATCTATGTAACGATCAGAGTGAGTTCTTTCAACTTTACTAAGTAGTCATCATTGAAATAAACAATATTTTTTGAGTTATGAGAAAAATAAAGTTTGCTTTTCTACTTTACCTTTGATAAAATGCCATTATTTACTAAAATAAAGCCCTTGAATATAATTATAGGACCAAAGTAATGGGTCTTAATCGATTTATCAGTGTCTAAAACATAAATTGGCATACTTTTATGTATGCATTTGCAATACCCGAGTCGTGTGTTGATATGAAAGTATTTATTTGAAATCGATGGCGGCCATTTTCCAAGATGGCCGCCATGGCCATCATAGGGCAGATCCAGATTGCCTCCAATCTTTAAAATGTTGCTTATGGTGTATACTAACAGTGTACCAAGTTTCATGCTTTTATCAAAAAGTGCACGATTTGGTCCAATAGTGACAATTAGCCGCTGGACTAATAAGCATAATATTCATGTCCATTCCCATGTAATCATTTATTCTTTCTTTAACTTGACTCGTGTCTCCGGACCGAAGTCTCGTTCCCCATTGTCCACCACCATATTGGGTAAACGTTCTCCATTGCCTCATTGCCACGTGGAACTATTGGCGAGTTAATTCCTGGCTAATATTAACCCTTATAACCTTACCCTATATATAAATTTATTATGTGAGACCTTTGGATATAAATTAGCTTGTTTCAGATTGAATTCAATTTAGATATGGAGTAGTTTTCATTTAAATTTATTTATTTGATTCATTATAGCTTAGTAATATTTAACTTCCATTGATAGTTTACCACAACGGATTTGTATCAGGTTTACTCCCCTAGACAGATTGCCAACCAAGGCTGACAGAGTCCCATCCACCCGGATTTGTATAAGGTTGTCTCCCCTAGATGAGTTGCCGACCAAGGCTAACGAGTCCCATACACCCTGTATATACTGTATATATATATACTGTATATGTATATATAGTGTGTACGTATATATATATATATATATATACCAGTACATGTACCGGGTTCAATTTTCCAATTTTTATACAAAAATACTCTGCTGAAACATGACTTACTGGACAGAATGTACAGGACTGTCATTTATTGGTATAATCTTTCATTAGTTTTAATTTATGCAGAGTTTTATCATTACAGGAACATAAAATGCAGTGAATATTAGTTCAGATATACATCACATCAAGTAAGTACCGGTATCAGTATATGCTATAGGTGTTGTTAACCTGGGAACTGCGGGGAGACTCTTAAGAGTTCCCCCGGCGGACTGCGGGGAGACTCTTAAGAGTGAGTGAAAAAAAAATCAACTTTTGACATCGAAAAAAATAAAAAAATAAAAAATATTTTTGTTTGGCCCCTGGGCCATGCAAAATCTCAGTTCTCTACCTCCCCTCCTTCCCCACTTTCCTCCTCTCCTTCAGTTATCACCTATTTTCCCTGTTATTCCCTTATTCTGAGGTATATTTTCGTGCTAACATTAGAAATCTGGTTGCAGGGTGTGGTCATCACTGATAGCAAGCGAATGCAAGAGAGAGAGAGAGAGTATCGATCGACTGTGTCTCAGTGGCCTTGGGGGAAATTGGCGGGAAAGCAGCTTGCCTCACCCATACATTATACAACTCGCGGGCTATATCTCCGATTTTGACCATCCAAACGCTGTTTTCACTCGTTTTATTGTTGTTTCAGGTTAATACCTTTATAATCAACCCATAATAGGCGCATATGGATAAGTATTAATGCTATTAACCCTTGTCTAGCGGGTGCTCTGTGGCCATTTTGGGCCTTTTCAGGCCATTCTGACTGCTATATCAACCATCAGCATGAAGGGAACTGTATTGTGCCGAAAACTAGGCGGAAATCGCTACACAATGACACCACATACAGCTACGTAGCACTTGTGGAGCCCTGACAGTGTTACCTCAAAGATGGAAGTTTAGCTGATTTTGCTACATTGCTCACTTTTAGCGAACTATTGGTCACACTGTCATCCTCAAGCGCGGTGGGGGAACTGGAGTTAGTGTGGGCCGGGAGGCCACAGATGTCGGACGTATGGATCATTACTGTCCCATCCATTTTCACTCGATTTTCACCCTTTTTTCACCCGTTTTTTGCCAGTTTTTTTAACTCGACATAAGTCGCGAGCCGCTAGTTAAGGGTTAATGGTACAATGAATATTTTAGTGACGGAAACATCTCAAATACGTCAGCACAGGGGGACGTTTCCAATTACCCCCATGCGCACTTGTTAGGTTAAATGGTAGGCCTGTCATCATTAGTACAGTACCGATATGCATGTAGGCTACCGGTATATTATATTTTGCCTTACATTGAGTCTTACTCAAAACCGGTATCAATTATTCTTAACAAGAAAGAGGAACATAGTGTATACAAGTTTGAACCAGACTGTGTGAAACCTATGAGAGCTCTCCAGAGTTTTAAATTCAGTTTAATGATCCCAGCTGAAGTCAGTAGCCTCGAGTTGCCGTGATCTTTAAATTTGCTATATATTTGTTTATGCTTGCAAAGAAATACTGGTATATATATATTATAAATAAGAAGGCTAGGCTGGTAGGCATCCCAAATCCTAAACCCAGGGAAAGGAAAACAATAAATAAATAAATACCATATAAGATACAAATAATATATCTCCAGTTAGGGCCACTAGGGGTAAGGATGTAGTATTTGGGCGTACCACCTGCCTTGTTTACACTACTCGGCACGCTCCCGATCATTTTCCCGTCTATTTTGACTGCCGTGGGATATAATAGGTTGAGGGGGTCTTTTTCCAGCCTCACCCCCATAGCCTATGACTTATTGTCATCATCATATATATTTCTAGCAGAGGGCAAATAACAAAGCAAAAAAATAGCCATCAAAATAGACGGGAACATAACCGCGAGCGCACGACAGATATAAACATGACGACCATATTCTTACAGTTTCTTACAGTAGATCCTCTGGAAAAAGGCAAACTAGGCCTGTGTATCCAGCTCAGTACCAGTACTTGCACTGCTGCGGTCGTTCACGGTGTTGGCGGCGGCGGTAGCAGACGCAACATTTTTACTATTCTGTATTTTTGTTTTATAATCAAACTTCAAATCTTGTCTTCCCCATGCTTTATCAAGATACACTTTCAAACTCCCTTATTGATTCGGAATCGACTACATACTGGGGCAGTGCGTTCCACTCATTTACCACTCTATCACAAAATGAGTTCTTTGCCTTCTCAAGCCTATTTCTTTCTTTGTAAATTTTCTTAGAGTGTCCTCTCGTTCTTGTTCCCTCCCGCATCAAGAAGACACCTTCACAAACATCCTCATCGTACTTTCCTGACAGTATCTTAAAAGTTTCTATCATATCCCCTCTCTTTCTCCTATATGCCAGTGTCGGAAGCCCCAGTGTCCTCAACCTCTGCTCATAGCCCGCGTTCTTCAACGTTGGTACCAGCTTGCTAGCTCTCCTCTGCACTTTCTCCACTGCTTCTATATCCTTTACCATATATGGAGCCCACACCTGGTTCGCATATTCCAGGTGCGGCCTAACCAGCGTTGTATAGAGATTCCTGAAGATTTTTTTGTCAAGTGACACAAATGTCCTCCTTATCAGCCCTACAATTCTATTGGCTTTGTTTATCTTTTCCGCTAAATGTTCTGAGAAATTTAACTTATTGTCTATCACTACTCCTATATTATCCTTTTCTGCATTCTCTTCCTCCATTGCTTCATACATACTGTATCCTACCTTGTCTATCTTGCTTGTCCCAATCCGTAAGTACTTGCATTTTTTTGGATGAAAAGGCATTAACCAATGCTCAGACCATCCCTTCATGCCCTCCACATCTCCTTGAAGCAAACCCACATCTTCCTTACTCCTCACTCTTCTATACAGCTTAGTGTCATCCGCATACAGGTATACCTCACTTCCATTAGTTATAACTTCAGGTAAGTCGTTGATAAATATAACGAACAGCAGTGGTCCCAACACAGATCCCTGAGGTACCCCACTTGTAATTTCCCTCCACCCCGAGCCTATTCCATTCACCAGTACCCTCTGTCTCCGATCTTTCAGGAAGGTTTCTATCTATTTCACACATTTCTCCCCTATATTATAGCTTCTAACTTTCTATATTAACCTTTTATGTGGGACCTTATCGAAGGCCTTCATAAAATCGCAATATACCACGTCTATTACATCACCATCTTCTAGAATTTGCATCCAATGATCTACCACCTTAATTAGCTGTAGTACCGTCGACCTCCCCGGCAAGAATCCGAACTGTCTCCCACTGAAAAGTTGGTTTAACTTCATATGCTCCATTATTCCTTCTCTAATTACCGTTTCCATTAGTTTACACACAACACTTGTGAAACTGACTGGTCTATAATTCCCTGGGTCATTTCTCTTTCCCTTCTTAAATATAGCTGTTATGTTCGCCTCTCTCCAGTCCATCGGGATTTGTCCTGTATTAAACGATACCTCAAATAACATTTCCAATGGCTCTACTAACATCTCACCTCCTTCCTTTATGATTCTTGGGTGTATCCCATCCGGTCCCGGTGACTTACTTCTGTTCATTTTTTCTATAGTCCTTCTTATTCTAGCATGGGAAAACTCTATTAGTTTTAGTGCCGGTGCCTGTTTGATGGGAATAGTAGGCACTGCATTATCGACTCCACTGTTAGTACCCCCCCAAAATATTTTCCTAGTACCTCTGCTCTCTCCTTATCAGTCTCAGCTCTACTCCCATCATCCAACCCCCCTACCAGCTCTGGGATCCCTACTCTTCTTGTTAACTTTTCCTGAATGTACTTCCAGAATATTTTTGGATTATCGTTCACATTTCTAGCAATCTCTCTCTCCCTCTCCTTCACCCCCCTCCTTGTCTCCCTCCTTATTTTATTGTTTATTTGTCTGCGTTCCAGATCCACTTCTTAAGCTTCTATACTAGACCCCTCGTTCTTTTTTAACAGTTTTAGTCTTTCCCACAATCGTTTCTTTCTTCTAATCAATGTCCAAAGTTTTCTTTTCATTGGCAATTCTGGGTTCGTTCTTTTCCTCAATTTTAATTTATCCTTATATTCCCTTACTGGTACTCTTTTGGATACAGCATTCTCCAGTTTGACTCTAATTTTCTTCCACATTCCTTCAGCGTCTTCACCGTTCAAGTATTCCCCCCAGTCAATGTCCAAACACCGTCTCAGCAGCTCATAATCTGCTCTATCATACATGTATATTTTTCTATTGCTTCTATTATCCCTCTCTGATTTAATGTTACAACTAAAGCCTATACAGGCATGGTCACTACGACCTATAGGGCTATCCACATTGACATGTTCCACTATATCCTCTTCATTGCGCTAAAAATCAAATCAAGTACACTCCCCTGCGTCCCATCTCTATATCTTTTCATCTCTATAATATGTTGCGTTAAAAAACAATCTCTCACTTTCTCTATAAACTTATTTTCCAGGCTACCCTGTCCGGCTGGAGTAGTACAATTTGCCCAGTTGATCCTTGGTAAATTGAAATCTCCAATCAAAATTTTATATTTGTTCTCTCTATTATCTATTTCCTCCATTGCTTTCAATAGGTTATCATCCTCTCCCCTACTATTATTTGGGCTTCTATATATAGAGGCAATTAGAATTGATCCTCTTGCACATTTTACTTCAATACACAAATACTCACAATACTGCTGTCTCATATCCACCTCATTAACCTTGAGCTCTTTTCTTACATAAATAAACAGTCCTCTTCCGACCTCTGCTCTAATAGCATTTCTCTCATATAACTCAAAACCCTCCAAACTATATTCCACCAGTTCCCTTTCAATTCTAGCATTATTTGGTCTTACTTCCTGTAGGGCTACGACATCAGGTTTTTCCTCTTCATCCTGCAACCTACATATCAGTTCTCTTTTCTTGTCCTGGGTAAACACATCCACATTACTAAACATAATCCTTAATCCATCTACCATTCCTTCAGCAATTACACCATCCCGCTCCTCCAGTCCGTACCTTACTCCCCCGTTAGCAGTACTGGGTCTGCCACTTTGTCTCCTGTCTCTCCCTGTGACACCTCCACCCCGTTCTCCTCCTCCGTCACAACTCCCATCACATTCTCTTCCCTCCCTGATCTCCCCCTCCCTTCTACTCTTATAAACCACTTCCTCACTTTTCCGTCCCTCACTCTCCAGTAAATATTTCTCTTATCCTCCTCACCCAACTTTCCATTATTTTCATCAGCCTTTTCTTGTAATTCCTTCATTTTTGTCCTTTGTTCTATACTCAAATCCTTCTTTAGTCTTATGTGTTTCAGTTTTTCATTTGTATTTAGCCTCCAACTAAAATTTGTCACAGTCTCTGCCACTATCCTAGTTTTAAACTGTACCCTTATAGGTCTCATCTCTCCCCTTTTATATCTACCTATCCTACTGACCTCCTCCACGTGCCCTTCCCATCCATATCCGTCCTCATCCACACCTTTCATGACCTCCTTCACTGTCTCCATATCCCTCACTCCATTATCATTCATATGAGTCTCTATATCTCCATACAAGATTACACCCCTATCCCTGTCCATGGCCTCCCTCACGACACTCTCCTTGTTCTTCATGACTGCAACTTCAACTGCACTCTCAAAACTTTTTTTGGTCATATTAATTTCTTCCTTTTGCTATTTCATAATATCCTCCAAATCCTTGAATTTTTGTTTACCTACCACCGTCCATGCAGTTGACTCCTTTACTTCCGTGAAACGTCCTTCGTATTCCTTCAGCTGCTCCTTCAATGTCATATTCTATGCTCCCAGTTCATCTACCCTTTTCAATACCATCTCTAGGCTATCATTAACTTCCGAAATAGGCCTGCATTCACTTCCTTCGCTAGGCCTATTCCCTTCCCCACCTGTCACACCACACATTACACACAGTGCCTTAACTTTCTCACCAATATCCCCCTTCCATTTCTCCGTATCACTCTTCCACTTTTCCAAATCCTTCACAACAATAATAACCTCTTCTAACTTCTTATCTGTGCTCTTAAACCCACGAAAACGTTGTAACCTTTCTTCCGCCTCCGTCATACCCGAAGTTCCCTCCGCCATGTTTGTTTACAAACTCAACAACTCACAACACTACCGCTGTCCCGTCACTACACACTCTTATTACACTATATATCAACCCTCCACCACACCAATATATCCTCCAAACACTTCACAATCCTTCCTCTTCTTGCTATGCACTCGATATGCACTCGATATTCCGTGAATTACTTGTTCATTCCCATAACATATGCCGGAGCCTCAAAACTTGCGTCCGCCTTCCGCCATTGTGTGCTGCCAATTTTGTGCATACTGTGCATATTTAACATATGCCCAGATACTAAATCCTTCCCGGGCTAGGTTGCAACATCTGCCTTGCCAATGCCATCTTAGCATTTAAAAGAAAAGGCCAAGGGAAGGGCTGGTAGAGTGGCAGGCTGACCCCTGGGCCCACTAAATTTTTAAAAAGCCGCTTTCTGTCTAAGGCAAATACGGTACTTCATACTTAACCTTACCAGGCAAGCAGCTTATGTAGGCCTATATATAGGCCCCCCTCTCTCTCTCTCTCTCTCTCTCTCTCTCTCTCTATATATATATATATATATATATATATATATATATATATATATATATATATATATAGACCGGTATATACCCCCCATTAATTATTGTCATCAACATATAGGCTATATCACCAGCAGGTGTAAATAACAACAGTCAAATTACATGCGATGATGCAAATGTAACTGCGAGCATGCTTCTATGTAAAAATAGCGGAAGGTACGCCCACCAACACAACTCTTACCGGCCTATGTTTCGGAAGGTACGCCCACCAACACAACTCATACCGGCCTATGTTTCAATGAGACTCAAAAACACACTCACGATACACTTACTATATACCGGTACTGGGTACCAATCTAGGCCTAGGCTATTGTCTCATGAAATAAAGTCCCAAAAATATAGAAACATAAAGCTAGCCTACTATTACCATGCAATTTGCAACTGCAGACTGGCCATGTGGAAGCCTAAACTGAATATTGACAAATGCCATATGCTACACCTGGGAAAAAATAACACAAAAACCAGTTATAAGTTGGAGGATGTGACGCTCTCGGCTAAAGAGCAAGCAAAGGATCTAGGTAATACAGTAAGCTCTTCATTAAAATTCCATGACCATGTTGCTGAGGTTACCTCAAAGGCTAACCAGCTACTTGGTACATGAAACATTGAACAATATATTTAAGTTAACCTAACCTAATCTAGTATATTAGGTGACTATTTATGAATGTAAAATTTAAAATTAGGCTATACCGGTATTGCAACATTACCGGTACCAAATTATTGAGATATAAGTACAGGTCTCCCCACTACACAGGATTATACCACGCATTTTCTTCGGCTTTCCTCGGTAAGTGTTGTGTTGGCGGATTTGTAGCCTATATTACGGTTGTGGTAATATTCCTATCTAATTTTTGAATGCTTGGCAAGTTCCTGTGTAGCAGGGAGAACTGTTTTTCAGATGCCTATTTACTAAGAAACATTGAACAATATTGGGAAGGATGTAGTATCTGGGTGTACGGTCGCCATGTTTACATAGGACGTGCGCTCGCAGTTAAGTTTCCGTCTATTTTTTCTGTAATTTGCCCCCTGCTGGCAATATATATGATGATGACAATGGGGGGGGAGGAGGGGGCCAAAGCCCTCCCCCCTTCAACCCATTATTGTATCCCACAGCAGTCAAATTAGACGGGAACATGATCACTAGCGTGTGCATAGACTGTAAACTAGGCACCCTAATAGTACACCCGAATACTACATCCTTGCCATAATATTTTTAACCTATGTATGTATATACTCAGGCACACACCCCAATGCTTGGGGCGGCCGACTCAAAACAGAGCACGAACAGAAACCTTTAAAATTCCAATTCTTAGGGTCCGGGACCACTTTCGCATTCCCTTGCCCCTTTTTCTGTCTCGTTGAGTAGGAGAATTTTACAACGGAGGTCCTGGGAGAAGGATTCCTAGCCTCCTGCCCCCAAACCAAAACTTCACCTAGTATACGTATACAGTATGTACTCCAATTTTGAGAGAAATTGGTCGACATCGCAGGCCGCAAAATTGGATTAACTAACCTTATGGGGAAAAATGAATATGGTCGACATTTCATCAGTGATGGCCCAATTTTTCATGATTTCCGTCATTTATTTGCTTTGTTTGTACACACACACATACATGTAATTATACATCCCACAATAAAGAAAAATACAGAAAAATATAAGACATTATCATTATCCTTGAGAAAATCAAATTAAATGAGCAATTGAGCATTTACCTAGACTCGAAAGATGGCTGAGCTTGCGGGGATGGAGGGAGGGTGTCCGAGGCTTGGGTGGCCCGGCCACCCCTCCCACCCCCCCGAAAACTAGTGCGGAAAGCCCCACTTTCTTACGGCAACACCCGCAAAAGTAGAGTTACATCGGAAAATTAGGTTTTCATCAAAAATTGGTTAGTGGGGTCTCGGTCGCAAAATTGGTGTTTCGCAAAATCAGAACACGCAAAATTGGAGTTGTTGTTGTTGTTGTTGTTGTTCCCCAAGCTGCCTGGCCGAACAGCTCCAAGGCCCCAAGCAAGGCCAAGGCCATAACCGAGTGCCCCCAGAGAACCCTCCCTGCCGGCCACAATAAAGCCTGGGTGACCGAAGCCACTCCATGGCGGGGAGCTGAGGAGGGTGCGGAAACGCCCGGGAAACCAAAGCCCCACCCAGGGCCCTGTGCCCCTCAGCAATTATGAAGAGAAAGTTGAGGGGCAAAGGAAAAATGTGACGCTTTGGCTTCCAATCTTGGCAAAATTGGAGTAACTACCGGTACTGTATATTTGACTATTTATGAATGTAAGATGTAACAATATATTGCAACCTTACCTAATTAGGCTACTGAGATATATGTACAGGTCTCCTCACTACACAGGATTATACCGAATGCTTTTTTCAAAATAATCCCACGGCCAGTTGTTATTTGCCTCCTGCTGGTAATATGTATGATGATGGAATATTTCATGGCACGGTGAATTGGTAAAATGTTATTTGGCTATAACTAATTTTGGTAAATGTACAGTTATACTACCCCTCCCCCACCACCTCCCCCCTTCAAAACACGCCTTTTAGCGTGTTTTTGGATGGTTCAGTAGACGCGGAAACCGAAAAAAACTTATTTTGATACAAATTTATTACCAACCAGATACGAGTTTTTCAGGCCATTTTTTTTTTTTTTTTTTTTTGTATATAGTGTTGTTTAACCCTTTCTCTGCGGGGTGTTTTGGGCTATTTAGGGCATATTCAGGCACTCCTGAATGATAAATCAAGCATCTGCATTAAATGAACTGTATTCTGCCGAAAACTAGGCGAAAATAGCTTCAAAATGAGACCAGAAAGGGCCTCGTACTTGGCCTGGTTCACCCGCAGCGGTGCCATAGAAACGCAGGAAACCCTCTATTTGTTAGCGCTCGCTCGCTCGGCAACACTGTTGTAAGAGGCAGTGAGAGACCCGCGCGAGACACAGTCTACCTCAGTGAGCCGCTCGCTGCTCTGAGGGTCGGAGGTGGGCCCCTCACGCTCCCGCCCACTGACACTCGATTTCTACGGTTTTTACAGGCTTTTAAAGCCTGGAAATTGCTGTAACTTGCCAAAACATTCCAGAACGTCACCAGCAGCGAAAGGGTTAATACCGAGGACCGTCACATTTTAGTATTTTTAACATTAGCCTAGCCTAACCTAACCTATCTCGCCGACGGTCTAAACCCAGCTCACGTTCCCTGTTTATGGTTGCGCGACGGTCTAAACCCAGCTCACGTTCCCTGTTTATGGGTTCGCGAAGGTTTGTAATACTTTAATGTATCTATTTCAAGTCAAATATTTATTTCCGCACATCATCAAACCATACTAAGTCTACTACTAATAATATTAACCCATTAGTACCAACAGAATAGCGACAAAATAGGGATAGTATAACTGTAGATTTATCCTAGTTTCTTATTAGGCCTACTGTATATAGGCTAGGCTACTTATTGAATAGGTAAAATCTATCGAATGCGTAAAAACTGTTAGGTAAGATCCTGTGTAGTGGGAGGAACTGTTTTTCAGATGCCTATTTACTATAAGAATCATTGAACAATATATTTAACCTAGCCTAACCAAAGCCTATTAGTATATTAGTGAACTATTTATTTTATAAATGTAAAATGTAAAATTATATTGTAACATTACCAAATTATTGAGATAAATACAGGTCTAACCGCTACACAGGATTATACCAACTGTTATTGGCAAAAATGTAGTTACCGGGTGTACCGTACTACCGCCCGTCTTGTTTACACTACGCGGACGCTCACCATCATGTTTCCGTCTATTTTGACTGCCTTTGGATACAAAAATACATTACCCTAACCCATAGACCCCTTTACATAAGGACTGGAAACGAGCACTCTCGGAGTTTGAAACTTGGGTCCATTGCTTAAAAGCAGTATCATGAAAGCAGTGGTCTCTCCGACTTTCTTAAACACAAAAATATGTACACAAACACAACTTTACATATAAATGCATGTAATTTCACACGCAATCGTCCATATCCCCGCCATATTGGCGACATAATGTCTCGCCAGAAAACGAACAGCCCAGGACGATGCCAGACGCCAGTCACCCACGAGACACGTTAGAGGCAACACATTTTTGTTCTGCTGTTCGTTATCTCTCAGCTTATTGTAAGTAATTTTCTTATAAATACTTACCAGTCACAAAAGGATCTGTGTAAACAACTTATTTAGCTGATAAATATTAGAATTGAGCTGATGTCAACGGGTTGCTTTGATATGTACTGATAACCATTTTACAACTATTCTTGTTTTTTTGCTTTACAGGAACAATGCCGAAAAGATGTGCTGCATTCAATTGTCGTGGAAACTACAGGGGAGAGCCATACAGTCCTATGGTGTGTTTCCCGAATGAAGAACAAGAACGACATGCATGGATTAGTGCTATGCCAAATAGCCCAGAAAGTTTGAGAGACAGGTCGAAACTATGGATTTGTGCATCACACTTCGACTGCGATTGGGTCACAGTTCGGGGAGGAAAACGACCAGCTGGGCCTCCTACAGTTTTTAAAGGTGTACCCAAGTCTTGCCTCAAACAACTTACGTCAGCTCCTAGGTTAACTAAAACAGTGACAAGTGAAGCAAGACTTAAAAAACAAACTGAATTTGAAAATGAACAAGACAAAATGCATAGTTATGATAAATTTGCAGGAGAGATTGGAAAACACTTCCCTGAGTTTTATATAATGCAAAATGGTAGAGAACTGACAATGTTTAAGACAGATGGTAATGGTAGACCAGTTGATAAGTTTCTTCATTTTAACCCGGGAGCTGGGGGGAGACTCATAAGAGTTCCCCCGGCGCACTGCGGGGAGACTCTTATGAGTGAGTGAAAAAAAAAATCAACTTTTGACATCGAAAAAAAAAATATATAAAAAATATATTTTTATTTTTTGATTTTTTGATTTTTTTTTGGCCCCTGGGCCATGCAAAATCTCAGTCCTCTACCTCCCCTCCTTCCCCACTTTCCTCCTCTCCTTCAGTTATCACCTATTTTCCCTGTTATTCCCTTATTCTGAGGTATATTTTCGTGCTAACATTAGCGAGTTGCAAGCAGGGTGTTGTCATCACTGATGGCAAGCGAGTGCAAGAGAGAGAGAGAGAGTATCGATCGACTGTGTCTCAGTGGCCTTGGGGGAAATTGGCGGGAAAGCAGATTGCCTCACCCATACATTATACAACTCGCGGGCTATATCTCCGATTTTGACCATCCAAACGCTGTTTTCACTCGTTTTATTGTTGTTTCAGGTTAATACCTTTATTATCAACCCATAATAGGCGCATATGGATAAGTATTAATGCTATTAATGGCACAATGAATATTTTAGTGACGGAAACACCTCAAATACGTCAACACAGGGGGACGTTTCCAATTACCCCCATGCGCACTTCAGAGGTTAAGAGGTACAGTCTCCTTTTGGTTTTCTGCAGCTGGTAGTAGCAGAGAAAAGTGGCTTGGAGATACCAAAAAGTAAACTGAATCTTCAAAAAAATAGCTTGGTAAGTAAGTGGTCTCAAATTGAAGAAATAGTGAAAATTATGAACACTCATGAAGCGACTAATACTGACCGCTTAAAAAGAATAATTTCAGAACTTGACTCTATCACAGAATTTCATGAAATTGAATGTTTTCAGTTCATTCAAGCACAGTTACAACTCCTTCTTATTCCTCCTAAAAATCGCCGATATACAAAGCATATGTTAATTCTTGCAGCAGAACTGTTTTGTATATCACCCGCAGCATATAGAATGCTTAGAAACTCCAAAGCAATTAGTCTTCCTTGTGAGAAACAGATTCGCCAATTGTTATCTCGCACTTATGCTGACAAGTGTCTCCCAATCCTTTTTGATCAGTTGAAGCCACAACAGCGGTTAGTTAACATTTTGTTTGATGAAGTCAAGCTTAAGCAGGCCCTTAGATTTACAGGAGAGCATATAGTAGGCTATGCAACAAACGGACCAGAAAATCTAGCAACATCTGCTCTTGCTATTGAAGTTGTTTGTCACTATGGAGGACCACGGTACATCATACGAATTCATCCTGTATCAAAACTGAATGCTATTCAACTGAAGGAAATATTACTTGAGGCTGTATATGTTGTTAAAGCTAGTGGTGGCCATCCAGTATCGTTCATCTGACAACTGTCCACTGAATCAAGCCGTTTACAGAATGCTTGGGGGTCCTGGAAAAGTAACACTAGCACCAGATGGCATAAATGTTTTCCTTGTCTATGATTATGTTCACATCTTCAAGAATATGAGAAACAACTGGATCACAGAGAAATGTCAAGAATTACATTTTAGCAAGGACGGTACAGAATATTTGGCGTGTTGGAGTGATGTTAAAGCTCTTTATAATGAAGATCAGAAGACACCACTTCGTCTGACAAAACTCACACGCTCATCAGTATTTCCTAAACCATTGCAACGTCAGAGTGTGCCCTTAGTTTGCCAAGTGTTCAATGAGAAAACGATTGCTGCATTTGAAGGTCTTAAAGGAACTGTTAAATTTCAGGATGGAACAGTGATATACATAACACTGGTAACCAATTGGTTTAAAATGATGAATGTTAAAAGCAAGTACAGCGCAGTTCATTTACGAGACCAATATCGTGAACCTTGGACATTAAACTGTACAAACTTCAAAGCTCTGCAGGAAATGTGTACAGTTGTATCCAGCTGTCGGTGGACTGGTGGGCATGGCAGAGAGAGAAGAAACTAACACAGTCAACAGCAGATGCCTTTGTCATCACAACAAGGTATAACATAGAAGCAGCACAATATCTTTTTGAAACCCATGATTTTGCTTACATCCTACCTGCTGTTTTTTCACAAGATCCCCTAGAAAAGTTTTTTGGTCAAGCAAGACAACGTAGTGGAGGAAATTTTTACATTGACATTGGGGATGTTCAAGCAGCATCCAAAGTACAGTAGTTGCATCAGCTGTTGAAACGTGACATCGTTCCTGACCGAGCCAAAGAAGTAAGCTGTGAATTTTGTACAGCAGCAATAGATGATGGTGATTTACAACTTCTGGAAGAGCTGACATTACAAGACACTCAACTACTTCTAGATTCAGATGATACTTTAAAACATAAAATTGTCTACATTGGGGGATTTTTAGCTCATAAACATGGACAACAGGAAGTAGATTCTGGGGAATGCTTGTCATCAGAGTTTTTGACTGCGCTCAATCGAGGTGGGCTGAGTATGCCTACACTGGCTACTGTCTTCTTTGTACATAGTGGCATCACCCTTCAAATGTCTCTTCAAGACTCGAAAAAGTGTTGTCGCAATTACTTGAAACAATGCTTGTCTTATGTAGATGCTCCTTTAGCTAGCCATTCAGGAGCATGCCAGACATTCTGTAATGTGTTGTTTAAGGCCTTTGTATTTAATACAAGCGATCGGGAGTGTACACTAGGCTGCTTAAGGCGACAAGAGAAACTTTCTAATGTTTAAGTTAATTATTGTGTTATGTGACTTTTGATATATGTAAAATTATGTGTAAAGTAATATTTTGCAAAGGTTTTACTTTAATTTCTTCTAATATTTAATTAATGTAAGTCATGGTATGATGCTTTGCTTGTATAATACATATTCTTATAAACTATCTCATTATAACTGTATATTTTCCTATTATGTTCAATCACGAAAGAGACTTATGAGTCAATCAACCAAAAACAAATGTTTTATTTTCCTTTACTTGGTTGCTCTAGTTAATAAGATGTTGTAGAGTAAAAACACAAAGTCCCATATCCAGTAAAACTAAAATAAGACCTCAGTTTGTGGGCCTGACAATGGACCCAAGTTCCGGGACCCGAGTATGGCCGACGCCAGTCCTTATGTAGAGAAGTCTATGCCCTAACCAAACAACCTAACCTAACCTAACCTAGTATTATAGATTTATAAGTATTTATTTTATTATAAGTATTTATAGATGATTTATGTTGTATGTCGGTAGTGGTACACCCGGTAACTACATCCTTCCCAAAATCTATCTCGTCATGATAGGACTTCTCTCATTTTGAATTGGTAAAATCTAGCTCTTTTTACGTACCGGTACCGGGTATTGGAGTTGTATCTTGAATTGGTAAAATGTAACTATAACTAGTTACCGTACTTATTACTTATTGAATAGGTAAAATCTATTGAATAGCCTACGTAAAAACTGTATTTTTTCTTATAGGCTAGGCCTATTATTTTCCAGTGTTAGGTGGCTAGAGAGTGTTTCCCAGGCAAAAAAATTACCGAGTTCCGTATGGAGCTCAGTGGTCTGGTTAATCTGCTCTACATAACTAACTAAGGCAAGAATGTTAAGTGCGGGCGTACCGCCAGCCTTGTTTACACTACGCGCAGTGGCGTCGGACCTTTCCCATCATGTTCCCGTCTATTTTGACTGCCTTTGGATATAAAATAACATTAGCCTAACCAAACAACCTAACCTAACCTAGTATTCATGTAGTAATGACAGGGGGCAAATAGCAGAACATATAGCATCGAAATAGACGGGAACGTAACTGCAAGTGCACAACATGACGACCGTACGCCCGAAAACTACATCCATCCCCTAACTAACTAACAACGATAGGACTTCTTTCATTTTGAATCGGTATAATGTAGCTGTTTTTACGTATTGGAGTAAAATCTTGAATAGGTAAAATGTAACTACACCTAATGATAACTCTACAGGCTACAGTGGTATAATCCTGTGTAGCGGGAGGACCTGTATTTATATCTCAAATAATTTGGTAATGTTACAATATATTTTTTACATTTTACATTCATAAATAATCCACTAATATACTAGGTTAGGTTAGGTTAGGTTAGGTTTTGGTTAGGTTAGGTTAAAGATATTGTTCAATGTTTCTTAGTAACTAGGCATCTGAAAAACAATTACTCCCGCTACAGCCTACACAGGATCTTACCGCTACAGCTTCACAACCCCTGATTTGTCGCTATTATGTTGCTCATAATAGGTTACTATTGTTCGTAGTAGACTTAATATGGTTCGAACTTCGATGATGCTCGGAACTGTATATTTGACTTGAAATAGATAGGCCTACATTGAAGTATTAAAAACCTTCACCAAAGTGAAACAAATGTTAATATGATTAAATTGCAACATCCTTATTCTGTATTAGCCTTCATATATTGCGAAATAATTAGTGGTAGCCTAGTTTCGGTAATAGGCCTAGGCCTATGTACCAAAATAAGGGCGAGAGCCTATTCCCTATAGGGGGGTATGGATGTTTCGTCACCATTCCGTTTCGTTACCAACCCGGTTCGTCCCCAAAAACCTGTTTCGTCACCAAAATTCCGACCCATTTCGTCACCAGTATGTTTAATGGGCTCATTTTTAATTTAGGCTCAACTGTTAGGTTAATTTAAGGTTAAGTTAAGTTAAGTTAAGTTAAGATAATATAATAGTATAAAGGAAAACAAATCGTGCCAAGGGGCCTAAGATTCTCATGCATGCGCAGAGGACAGGATTTGGAAGGATTTGGTGCTGCAGACAACGCCTCCCAGAATCTAACAAAACCATATCAGATACATATCTACCGTCCCATAATACAAATAGGCCTAGGCAACCAATCATTAAGTTTTCATCACAAATTATAACCATAAATACTTAAATCAACGTCCAATGGCCTTGAAATGGTAGTGGCTCATTATGATGACGAAACGTCCGAGATCGCGGTGACGAAACGGGTCTGAGAGGTGTTGACGAAACGGCTTGGTGACGAAACGTACTGTATCCCCTATAGTCTAGGCTAATTATCAAAGAAATAACTACATTTCTTGGTAAATATCCTAAGCCTAGGCCTATTAAGTATTAACTTAAGCCCACACAATTGATCTTGGTATAGCCTAGCCTAGGCATAGCCTAATCCTGTGTAGCGGGGAGACTTGTATACTTAGGCCTATATCTCAATAATTTGGTAATGTTACAATATCCTAGGCCTAGGCCTATGTTTACATTTTACAGTCATAAATAGCCTAGTCCACTAATATACTAATAGGGCTAGCCTATAGGATACTAGCCTAATTAGGTTATGTTTTGATTAGGTTAGGTTAAAGATAGGCTAGCCTATTGTTCAGTTTCTTAATAAATAGGCATCTGAAAAGAGTTATGCACGCTACACAGGACCTCACCCTGACCTTAATTGTAACCGTAATTGTGAACACTACCAAACACTGTAGCCTAGGCCTAGGCCCTAAGCTAATTCAAATCTTATTTTTGTGGAAGTGAATGAGCTCGTTCACTCGTTCCTCCACTCACCACTAGTTTGTCTTCACTTTTCGTTATCACTGAGTCTTTTACCTCACTCTGTGTCACTTGACACCATTATTAGGCCGGAATATGACTAAAATAGCGATAAAACACGAGAGGGGTACTTCTTTTCACTAAATTAAAATGTAAAACTTTCAAACTAAACAAACCAAAATTAGGACAAGGAAAATATAAAGTCAAATTAAATTATCAAAATCGCTATGTGGAAACAACTAAATATTTGAAACAGCTGGTGACTGGCGAGCGGGTAACGTCACGTGACTATAGTACCTAGAGGAGAGCATGGCGGCCTGTGATTGGCTGAGCTGAGATGTAAACATAGGGGATATAAGTCGCCACACTATTGGTTACAGCTTATATCCGAGACTTCTAACTTGAACTCTGTTCTAATACAATTAGTTTCAATCTCTTCTCACGGGTGACAGAAGGTCTATATTGGTATGTTTTTTGTTCAGCTCAGTCAGCTGTAGGAGTCTCGGACCCACAATATTCGCGCAAAAAAAGAATTTCTCAAACATGTAGCACCAAACCTTATTATTATACTGTATATATATATATATATATATATATATATATATATATATATATATATATAACAAGAGGAAGAATAGAGATAGAGCTGCGCCATACGCCATGTTTATTACTCGAATTTTCGGCATCAACAAGGTGCCATCTTCAGGTTATACAGACTGATCCTAAAAATATACAAAATAAGTATTATACTATTAGAAAGAAAATGGATCTAATGTAATATATTTTATCACGTAATAAGCTGAAATATACCTGTTGAAAAATCTCCCAAATACATACAAAACAACATTAATCATAACCCACTGGCCTCAAACTCCATCCTGTAAACAATGAACATCAAACAAAAAAGCCACAATTCTTTGATAATTGATAAGCACACAATCACAAAAATACAAAAAACACCCATGTACAGTACCTCAAAAACCTAAGCAAATCGAAAGAGATCCACAACCCATGATAGCTAAGGGACAACTAAACTAACCCAACTCAACCAAACACAACTGTTCATACAACCAATCCCCAAGTTTCGGACACTAATTGCAGAAAAAGATATAAAATAAAACATTATGAATTGTGTGACACGTTAAGTTCAGGATTGATCATTTTTATTAGTAATTTTTCACCAATAAGTGCTTCATAGTGGCTCCGAAACTTGGCAACTATTTGAAAATCCTCAGGAGTGTAGGGGAGGGTTTTGTTCTCTAGCATGATTACGAATGGCCGAAAAAGACATTTTTTGCAAAAATTAACCTGATCGATGACTTTTACCAATGTGCTTGAACATTCGCACTTTAAAGGCACGTCCAGAATATCCTATATACCTGGTCTGACAACCAGGACAAGTAAATATATATATGAGAGATGAGAGAGAGAGAGAGAGATAAATAGAGATCTACATAGATCTAGATTCTAGATAGTGGAGAAAATGAATTTCCTAGTGAATACATATGGTTTGAAAGCACTCCACAATAGTTTGAATAACCTTAGAGGATATATAAAAACATTTGCTTGTAATTTAACCTAAAACTTTTGCAAAATTATTAAGATAATTACATAAGTCACAGACTTTTCTTTCCGAGCCATCTGCCTCAGTTTCCAGGTCACTAACAACAACAACAACAGTACTTTTATCATGATAAATATCCAAATCTACAGAAATGTTAGTTGTATTTGGTAGACTACTAGCTTTCAGATTCAGTAGAAGTGCTACTGAATTGGTATTGATTTTTTTTACTGGTAGGCCTATTGTCTCTAACTTCACAGAACTTAACATGGAATCTGATAAATCATTAACTGAGCAATCTCGATGATGGGAAAAATGGGTGAAACTCCTGGGGTGGTGGAACCATTATTGATTAAACCGTGAAAACATCATCATGTAGCCTACAGGCCTATCATTATTAGGCATTATAATCTGTTGATATCATCCACTTTGACAGGCCACGTTTCTGAAGCACATAATACTGTAGGTCTTTGCGCTACTAATACATGAAGTGTAAACCTTTTTCTTTCAGGGGAGAGGGAGTCGTTTCATGGTTAGAAATGGCAGCAGTTCTCTGCGCTTTCCCCAGCTGCATCTAATTCTGGCAATAGTGGTGGCCTCGGCCCCACCACCGGCAGAGATGGTATCTCCCAAGTAGAAAAACTTGTCCACCATCTCCAGCGACACATTGCCACGGTTCACACTCTCAAGCCGATCATTCAACACAAGCTCAGCTTTGCATACTATACACCCAAATTTCTCAATTTCAGCTTTCTTCCTCGGCAGAGGTCCATTTATTCTACTACAGCGCTTCTTCCCATGAAGTACCCAGAAACGACAGATGCTACACTGAATTGAATTCACGCCCACCCCTTTTCTGCATACTGCACATGGGTATGCACTGTTTTTTTCTACATTTCCACGGCCCAAGCTACTGTGCAAAAACCTTGGTTTTATTGATATTAACTTGTAATTCTTTGTTTGTCATGCCCTCACTCTACCTTCTGAACCTCGGCATCCTGCACATTATCTGTGATTAGAATTAAGCCATCTGTGTATAGCAGTTCCCATGGGAGCCCAGTTCTAAAATCTCCAAATAGGGCCTCCAAAACTATAACAAAGAGGAGAGGGCTCAACAAAAAACCTTGGTGAACTCCAACATGGACTGCAACCTCCTCACTCAGTATTCCTTTCACCCTCACTTCCGTTTGCGAGTCCTCGTACAATTTCTTTATAGCACACACACCAGTCACTCCTCTACACCAAGTTTTCTCATGGCCCACTGCACAACATCCCTGGGCACCTTATCAAAAGCCTTCTCCAGGTTTACAAACACAAGATACAGATCCCTAGCTTTAAGTAAATATTTTTGCCAGTGGCAACAAGAAGGCTACGTTCAAGGAAGTTCCAGTGACTACCTACATCATGTGACCTAGTGCCCCTATTTCTATCCATTTTCTCCAGTTCGCTGCAAACCCTATCTCTATATTCTGATTTATTCAACAACTTTAATTTCCTTTTTGGCATGCATACCTTCTTGCACACAAGATCTCGCTTTAATATTATGTTGAGAGATACATTCTCACTCGGGATGACCTTTAGCCTACATCCCTAAACCACTTCCAGTCATTTCTACATGTTCACCAGGAAATAATCTATCTGGCTACTGGAACCCCCAGAATTGTATGTGATCAGATGACTCACCCGTTTCTTGAACTTCATGTTACACACAACCATGTAAAGTGTAACACAGGACTCCAGTATACATTCGCCTTCTAGATTTCTCCTTCCGTATCCATTTCCTCCATGAATGCCCCTACACACGTGCTCCCACATTTCCATTTAGGTCACGGTCTATTACTGTGGTGTCATTCTCAGAGGCCCGAAACAACACAAATTATGGTCGTTCCAGAAATCTTTCCGTTCTCTACTCAAACCAACCTGTGGGGCATATGCTGATATCACATTCAGTATTCTTTCACCAACTTTCAGCTTCAGTACAATCAATCTTCCATTTACTCTCTTGATCTGAAGAACACTCTTCTTTCACTCCTCGGCCACCAGAACACTCACTCCTCCTTTTGCTTTTTTCAGACTCATCTCCCTTCCAGTAGATCCTGTATCTCTTGTTTTTTGCCAACTATCCACTGTGCACCGCACCACTTCCATCGGCTTTCCTGGGTGCAGCACACATCCACTCTTCTTCTCTCAAGTACTTCCACAACTTCATTTGATCTGCCACTCAAACTTCCTACATTCACATTAGTAAGCCTGAACGCTCGAGAGGCTGCATGCCGTCTCCGGTGAGATTATGTGTTCATCAGACTTGGGTGTTTTCTGTGATGTTGTAATTGTCATAGTCAGCTAAATGGAAGCTGGCCAGGAAAATGTACCGTCCCGAGGACACCGGTTCCAGACTGCCCCAGAGGCCGTTCCCAGCACCTTTCCCCAACAAAGTATTGCCTTTTTATGGCCAAAGTACATCTACCAAATAATTATAAGAAAAACATTGTATTTTTTGCTTAGTAACATGTTACGCTGGGCAGCTTGCCAGAATACGCTCGGGACTCGCTAGCTAGAGTACATGTTGTCACTGACAGATCAGTGGGGATCTTTGTTCTTCTCTGTGACACTTAGAAGTATTTTATATCATTGCTAGAATATAAGATGCATGGTGTGAAGTTAAGGAGAGAGAGAGCAGGGTAGGCAGCGTGGTGGTATGTGCGTGTGTATGTACGTTTGCCTCCCGCGCTTGGAGGAGTCTCCCACGCCCGTGATTGGCTGGCGGCCCTGTCGACGTCATAGAACGCTTGCTCTTCATGACGTAGTCGTCTGTGATTGGCGGCCGCGGTCCTTGGACGGTGGTGCGGGGCTCCTGTCCTTGTGTCTCCTGCAGAGCTAGGCAGAGTGTGCTAGGTCCTACATGTCCCTTGCAACCTGTCTCCCGTGTACATGCTTAGATTGATATGCAGGATTCGAAGTTGCATAATAAATCGTAGGCAGTGTCCACCATCCTTTAACTGTCTTCGTGGTGAGATGCATAAGGTGTTGATTTTCGGTGTGAGCATCCTGGGTTCGAATCCACGGACTGCCACATGTGTTTGTAAATTTCATTAATCGATTTTAGGAGTATAGTTGGTTGTTGGAAGGAACATAATAATATAACCCTCTATACTACTATCTCTCTCTCTGAACTTCTTCGGTTTCATACTTCTCTCTTTATTCAATTACTTATCCCTTCTGGTTCTGCACACGACTTCCATAGTCGGCCAGTCGTATTACCAGCACCAGCTCTCCATATATGTTTGCACTAGTTTTAGGGATTATTAGAGTCATAGTCAAATGGTACCATAGTGTTGGGGTGCTTCTAATTATTGGGCTGTTCTCTCTTATTATTTAATGCTAGACAGTGGAAGGTATCTTTGGTCGTTGTCTGAGTTATGTATGTGGCAAGTCAGAGCCTGTACAACATCGACGAAGCTAGCTAGCCTGTAACCCTTGTGCATATTTTCCTTTGCGAGTGTAGCAGTATACAAGTGAAGGGCTTTTGCCTACTCTCACCTGTATGATTGCTACCTCATTTTGTTGACCTTTGTGGAGCGCCAGGGTAAGACCAGATACTAGAGATCTGGACTTACCAAGAGAGCCTCCAAGTCACTTAACGTAACATAAGGGAAATCTGTTCAAGGGGAGGCAGTAGGCTACGAGCATGCTTGCGCTCTGCCTAGCTGCTTAGTACCTTTTATTCCACTGCTAGACTTTATTAGTGAGAAAGACAGCATTGTGTTTATTAACTTTAATTGTGTATGCTTTAGGAATTATTCACACTTTATTTTAGCCAAAGGTTGATGCATAGTGCATGTGACGCCTGCCAGCGTTGGCAGAATCGCCTCCCGGTAGCCACTAGCACTCGCCAGGGCAGTGAAATGGGCTACAGTCTGTCTACAATGTTGTACTTTCTTTCTTGTGAATCGTCATGTCACAGGCAGGGTAGAAGTGGTCTTTGTTTTCGCCTGTGACAATGCATTGTATTTTATATCATGAGTTGAACATAGATGCATTGTAGTGAAGGAGAGAGAGAGAGCGAGCGAGCAGGGTGGGGGAGGTGAGTATTGCTTTTCCTCCTCCCTCCTCCCTCCCGGAGGAGTTGCTGGCCCGTGTGGTCTTTTCTCTCGGTTTTGATTGGCTGGTGGTTCCTGGCGCCTTCTGCAGGCCTGCTGCCGGGTAACGTAGCGGCCTGTGATTGGCTGACCACCGTGCCTTTGTGTGGGATCCTGGAGGGGTCCAGAGGAGCTATTCTCCTCAGAGCTTTCCTGACTAGCATACCCTTCACATATCCCTTGCTCCTGTCTCCCGACTTCTACCTATAGAGCACTTTCTCTCTCTCTCAACTTCTTACCTCTCATTCTTCTACTCTATTTAATATCATAACTTCCCTTTGGTTCTGCACGATTTCATATATCGGCCATCGTATTATATGCTGAAGCTCTCAGATAACACATATTTAGTTAGGCATTTTGGAAGGGTTACCATATTTGTCTGTAGAGGTTCAACACACTCACGGTGTCTCCCTTCCTGTATCGTGGTGGTCTGCTGGAGGATTTAATGCTAGACTGGGATAGGGCTACTGGTGTTGTGATTTCCATGTGTACTAGGTTTTGTTGAACCTGTACAATCGCAACGGAGACGTGGGAAGCCTAGGTGGTCTTTCTGACTGTGTACCTTGTGAGTTTAGCACTGTGTTGCGAGTGAGGGCTTTTGCCTCTGCCACCCAACACTGTGCTAACTCGTTTGCTTTGACTTTGAGAGGGTCGCCAGGAGAGAACCAGATACTAGCGATCTGGATCTCTCAAGAGAGCACCCCGTCAATTAACGTAATTTGGCCGCACAGCCTTAAGGACTTCGCTAGGCTACGAGCCGCTTGCTCAGCCATTGTTTCCTAGCCTACTACATCCCAGCTAGACTTTATTCGCCTAGCAGACACCAGATTTAGATTATAAACTCTTTCTGTTATGTATGCATTATTATTCACGGCATTTATTAGTCTAGGTTGTTGTTGAGTTGCACAACCCTAGTAGGCTGTTTCGTTGATGAGGAAGTACTTCTTTTGCTGTTTGTGTTCCTACTATTGCACAGTTATTATTCCCGTGCTAGTTAACCCTATATGTCCTTACAATTGTCATATCCTGTTCCTGCTTTATACTACAGTTCAAAATCCGATACGATCATCTTACCCCAGCATCAGACTTTCTTCAGAAGATTCCTGCTCGATGCTTTGGGACTTTCGTTCACTTTCTTTAGTATAGGAGTGACAGTTCATTATTGTTTAGAGTAACTTTAAATATACCTTCTTCTAGTTTGCATTAAATCATTGCAGTGATTTAATTAAGATCTCTATCTTTTTCTAGTATACCTTATTACCGTAATTGTATGTTGTTGTGATCAGGCTGTATCAGAGATCATCAGCCTGTAGTAGTAGTGCACTTATACTGAGTTATAGGATACCCCGGTATCGCAGATTTAACTCTGGAGGGTATAGGTGTTTTTGTGCGCCGGCATTATAAGTTCAGGGGTTGGATCTAGTGTTACCGTTGTGGCTGTGTGCTTTCCTAGTCCAATGATTAAGAGCCCTTGTTTTATACGAGCCCCGGTCGTAACAAATGGCGACCTTGCTTAGGATTTTGTGAACTTAGAGAAATATTGCAGGAGTGTTGTGGTAATTTGTTTTTGTTTGAAGGAATATAGTGGACACATTGATTTTTTTTTGGCAAGTAGTATAACATTTAAGAGTCTTCAAGCATTTTTTGAGTGAATAGTGCTACATAAGAGTTTAGGTACTTCTATTTTTTTTTTATATAAACGTTGAGAATTTTTGGTGGACACTGTCGAACGACGGATCAATGTACAGTGAGGACACAGTAAGGGAAGCAGACTCTGAGGTGCAGCAGCGGGCTTTTTTAGATGACATTAGAGTTATAGCTAGTGAGGAGGATGCAAGGAAGTTTCTGGAGATACCTATTACTGTTGACCGGGTGTCGGGGAATGATCGATATGGTCTCCAGTGTTTGGCCACGGTCATGGGGCATGTGGGCACAAGCAGCATGTCGAGAGGTGACCTGGTGGCCTGTGTGCTCGGCGGGGTGCGTGGGCCTTCGGGTGGAGCGGGAGCTGGGGCACTTTCGGCCCAGCCCCCATTCCACTCGACTCCTACCATGGCGCCCCCTCGGGCTCCGGAGCCGGGTACGGTCCAGCAGGCCGATAGTCACTGGCAGCGTGGTTTGCACTTGGGTGAGTCTCCAATTATTGCATCTCCTCCTCAAGGTTTAACTGCAGATATGCTCTTCCAGCTTGAGATGGCTAAGATGCAGCTGCAGCAGAAGCGGGAATCTGAGCTGCAGCAGCGGGAGTTTGAGATGGCTAAGATTCAGGCTGAGGAGAGAAGGGCCAGATATGAGCTCGAGCAACGGCAGCGAGAGAGTGAGGCTGAGGAGAGAAGGGCCAGATATGAGACTGAGGCTGAGGAGAGAAAGGCGAAGTACTGTGCAGACATAGATCTTGAGAAGTCTAGGGTGGAGTCGACAGGGCAGCGTCTCGGTTCTGGGAATCGAGGTCTTGATCAGTCGTTATCGCACCTGCTCTAGTTGGTCCCTGTATTTGATGAGTCGGGTGTCACTGAATTTGTTATGCGTTTCGAGAAGAAGTGCCGGGAGCACCAATGGCCCGAGGTTAAGTGGGCAGCCCTTGTTTCCTCTAGATTGATTGGCAAAGGACTCAAGGCATATGATGCGTTGCCCTTGGAGTCGTGCATCGATTACGAGGTATTGAAGGAGGCTGTCCTGCGGGCATATGAGTTACAACCAGAGACGTACAGATTGAAGTTCCGGGGTGTAACGAAGGGTCGTGAGTGCACCTTTCTTGAGCATGCCCGGGATCTGTCCGATGCATTTAGAAACTGGCTGCGTTCTGAGAAGGCATCGACGTTTGAGGAGTTGAAACAGCTGATGCTTCTAGAACAATTTTTTAAGTGTACGGGCAGCGATCTGACGTTGAATCTTAAAGAGAAAAACCCAAGAACTCTTCAGGAGGCAGCTGAGATGGCTGACCTTCCGATGTCACTGATTCGTGGGTGCGGGCCTGCATAACGGAACGATGCAGGTAACAAGGGGCGCAACACTCCACCCCCCCGAGTCAGTGATACACCATATAACCATTACAACAAGAGCAACGATACTAAGTCTGACCATAAACCTAATACCGTCCCGTTTAAGAAGGGTCAGGGCCCTTCCCCACCTCAAGGGAAGCCCAAGGGGGAGTTAGAGTGTTTTCATTGTCATGAGAAGGGGCATTTTGCAAGAGCCTGTCCAAGCAAGCTACCTAATGCAGTTGTGTCTTTGGCGCGCAACATTGGGGTGTCCCCGAAGTCGTCTGAGTTTGCCCGGGGTATAACGTCAGAGGCTGGGACACAGCCAGTGGAGAAGAATCCGGAAGGCTCGAACCCTGTCCGCGATGTCTTTTGTGACCATCGAGGGCATGACTGCGTGAAGTGGGCTGGTAAGAAGCATGGAGTTGAGCTGTTGCGAGACACGGGTGCCTCTCAGACTTTAATGAAGAACTTTACTGGTAGACAAATAAACGCGGCACGGGTGGTTGTTGTGCAAGGTATCAATGCTGTCAAGTCATACCCGTTGGTCAGGATGGAACTGGAGGTGGATGGTGTGACACGAGAGTTGGATGTGGGTGTTGTGGAGAACTTGCCTGTTGGGGGCGTCGACCTCCTTCTCGGCAACGACTTTGCGGTGCCTACTTCTGAGGTTTCACCCTTAGTCGTTGCCAAGAAGCAGGCCGACGTGAGTAGGGAGGAAGAGGAGTGGGTAGAGAAGTGTCAAGTACAACCTATGGCGTGCGTTGTTACAAGACCTCTTGCATCCAAAGTGTCACAGCCTATTCCTCAGTCTTCTGATCAACGGAGGAACGGTTGGAAGAAGATGGCTAATGTTGGTAACAGTTTGAAGAGTTTAGTACCAGCGGCTCTTCTTGGCAACTCCGTATTGGCACCATTGTTGGAGTCTGGAGAAGCCCCAGGACCTGCCACAGTTAGTGAGGAGGTAGGGCAGGAAGAGACTCCGAGGCAGCAACGTTACACACGGAGAGAAAAAAGGGTTGCTCAGTTTGATATTGGGGGAGGACTTGGGTTGCTTCGGAAGCATCTAGACAGGTTGGTTCCCTCAGATATTTGTAAACTGCAGTTGGAGGATCCGGAAGTTCAGAAGTGTGGTAATGGTGCTGTCGAGATCAAACACGAGAACGGGGAAACATGTCATGTGAACCTGTTGGAGGAGTTTGTGAGGCAACCACCTGAGCAGCCTACTGTCCCTGCGTTGGTCTGCAGCGGCCAAGGTGGAGAAGGAGAGGGGGCAGTAGGGATTGTCATGTCTCGGCGGAGCAGTGGGCGGGGGACACGAGTTTGGTGGCTGTGGAAACGCTAGAGCACCTGCCTGAGCAGCAGTGTGCAGCGCTCCAGCACCAGCTCGGTTCATACCCCACTGGTCGTGCCGAGCCCCTGAGCCTCACAACTCAGGCGATGCAAGATGTTCCGCGGGCAGGTCACGTGAATGTTGAGAGACCGTTAGCCTTGTTGTTTCGGTGGTTCAAGGTGGGCGACGAGGCTTGGACATGGTTGTCAGGTCAAGGTCGAGCCATGGCTGCCAAGGGTCTGTGAGATAAGTTGTTTACTAGGCTGTGGCAGTGCATCCGCATGTTTATTGCTTCTCCAGGCCTGATGTACGGGGTAGAATCCGACATGGAGGCTGGAGACAGTGCGAGGCTCAGTTTAATTCCCTACCGTATAAATCCTGCTAAAAAGTCTGTCGTGAAACAGAGCTAGACGACATGTGGAAAAAGGGTCTGAGGGATAAAGTATGTCGTGAGTGGTCGTTGCCTGTAACTTGGCAACCTGTGTTAAGTGGCAAGATCAGTGAGTGTGTTGATTGCGAGAGTGTGTGTGCATTATCCCTGACAGACGCCTATACTTTATCGAGAGTTGACGACACCATAGACCGCCTCGGGGTTACATCACCTATCACGAAGGTAGAACTAGTGAAAGGGTATTGGCAGGCCCCGTTGCCGGAAAGAGCGAAGAGAAGTGCCAGTCTTGTGATGAACTGGGCAGTTTATCAGTGTCAGGTGTTGTTGTGCTGCCGGAACACAAGTTGGATGTGTGGCATGCTAAGGGCACTGATAATGTTGTGGCTGATTGTTTGTCACGGGAGGGTTTGTTTGCAGGAGAATCCTCGCCGTTCAGTCAGTGTGTGTTGAGAGTGGAGAAAAACTAGGCTTGCCCCTGTAAGTGCAGCCGCCATAAACATATTAAACAAATAAAAAATCACATAAAAACCTCTTTCTTTTGATAGTTAATTGTAAGTTGCCTATGTTATAGCTAAAGTCCAAGTTGAACCTGTCTTTCACTTAGGAGGCTGGGTTCTGTGAAGCTCGCTCTGGGAGCATAGCAGGCTAAAATTATACTATTATGTTTGGGAGGGGTTATAAGATTTTCTTTATGTTGATATGTTGTTTTATGTAAGATTGAGCTTTGCATTTCATTTTTGGCGGAGTGGCTATGTGTGACGGGTCTTGTCGGCATTCTGCCTTGTCAGATATCGTGCTCGCCTAATGTTGAGCATCCTATATCTTAGGCGGGGTGTGACGCCTGCCAGCGTTGGCAGAATCGTCTCCCGGTAGCCACTAGCACTCGCCAGGGCAGTGAAATGGGCTACAGTCTGTCTACAATGTTGTACTTTCTTTCTTGTGAATCGTCATGTCACAGGCAGGGTAGAAGTTGTCTTTGTTTTCGCCTGTGACAATGCATTGTATTTTATATCATGAGTTGAACATAAGATGCATTGTAGTGAAGGAGAGAGAGAGAGCGAGCGAGCAGGGTGGGGGAGGTGAGTGGTGCTTTTCCTCCTCCCTCCTCCCTCCCGGAGGAGTTGCTGGCCCGCGTGGTCTTTTCTCTCGGTTTTGATTGGCTGGTGGTTCCTGGCGCCTTCTGCAGGCCTGCTGCCGGAGCGGCCTGTGATTGGCGGACCACCAGAGATTGTGTATAGGAGATAGGAGTCTTCCTATGCATTCTATTAATAAAAAGGTGCCTCTAAACGTTGCCAGTTACCCTTTTTCGACATTTTTTTTCAGCGCCATCTATTGCAGGGTTCCAGAACTACTCAACGTGAATAAATCTACGGATGTACACTCCATTCTGTTTTTGTTTTTAATTATATGTACAGGTACACTACTTCTCTCTCTCTTTCTCTCTCTCTCTCTCTCTATGTATATATATATATATATATACAGTATACTGTATATACGATATATATATATATATACTGTATATATATATTTATATATATATATATATTATTTATGTTTGACCAATGTTTGAGTGTGGCTGTGTACTTCCAAGTTAGTAACTTATATTACAATGTAAATACTAGTCTTCAATTGAGATTAGTTTTTCATATAGGCTACATTCATTGTTAATAAATTTACAGTCAATATCAAATAATCATCAACAGCCTTCATGATCCATTGCAAACCATATCCTTATTCTCAAGGGCAACCACAGCCTCCTTACATCATCACGGAGGCTTGGTTCAGCTTGGTAAGCTATGTAATTAACCCCTTCTATACCGACGACGTCTTTTGTTTTTATTCTGGATCCTACTAATCGATTGTATTCACTTTAGGAAGGATCTTTAGCAATTATAAGGCTTCGAACTATCTCAATCAACCCTTTTAACTACCACAGATCCTTTCTAAGCTGTATAAAATCGTCTACATATTGCTAGAATAAAATATAACATACGACAACGGTACAGAAGGGGTTAATGGAGTATTGTTCACATATCAGTGTAGGCAATACTTTGGAGTGCTTTTGCATATCAGTGTAGGCTACTCTTAAATCATTGTATTCTTAATGACTATGGCTGATATGGTGATAGCAAACAAGTTACATGAGTTTCTATAGACTCTACCCAAGACACGTGTACACCATTTCAGCAAGGGAGAGGAACTGTCAATAAACAGACGACAGAAGTATTTTCCCGCGATAGGGAGGAGCTATGCGCTACCGCCATCTATTGCAGGGTTCCAGCCAAATCCGTAAATAATGGCCAACTACTATTAACACGGCTGATTTTCCAAGACACCCCTCTTAGGTATTCTTACTCTATGCTGACCACCGTGCCTTTGTGTGGGATCCTGGAGGGGTCCAGAGGAGCTATTCTCCTCAGAGCTTTCCTGACTAGCATACCCTTCACATATCCCCAGCTCCTGTCTCCCGACTTCTACCTATAGAGCACTTTCTCTCTCTCTCAACTTCTTACCTCTCATTCTTCTACTCTATTTAATATCATAACTTCCCTTTGGTTCTGCACAATTTCATATATCGGCCATCGTATTATATGCTGAAGCTCTCAGATAACACATGTTTAGTTAGGCATTTTGGAAGGGTTACCATATTTGTCTGTAGAGGTTCAACACACTCACGGTGTCTCCCTTCCTGTATCGTGGTGGTCTGCTTGGGGATTTAATGCTAGACTGGGATAGGGCTACTGGTGTTGTGATTTCCATGTGTACTAGGTTTTGTTGAACCTGTACAATCGCAACGGAGACGTGGGAAGCCTAGGTGGTCTTTCTGACTGTGTACCTTGTGAGTTTAGCACTGTGTTGCGAGTGAGGGCTTTTGCCTCTGCCACCCAACACTGTGCTAACTCGTTTGCTTTGACTTTGAGAGGGTCGCCAGGAGAGAACCAGATACTAGCGATCTGGATCTCTCAAGAGAGCACCCCGTCAATTAACGTAATTTGGCCGCACAGCCTTAAGGACTTCGCTAGGCTACGAGCCGCTTGCTCAGCCATTGTTTCCTAGCCTACTACATCCCAGATAGACTTTATTCGCCTAGCAGACACCAGATTTAGATTATAAACTCTTTCTGTTATGTATGCATTATTATTCACAGCATTTATTAGTCTAGGTTGTTGTTGAGTTGCACAACCCTAGTAGGCTGTTTCGTTGATGAGGAAGTACTTCTTTTGCTGTTTGAGCTCCTACTATTGCGCAGTTATTATTCCCGTGCCAGTTAACCCTATATGTCCTTACAATTGTCATATCCTGTTCCTGCTTTATACTACAGTTCAAAATCCGATACGATCATCTTACCCCAGCATCAGACTTTCTTCAGAAGATTCCTGCTCGATGCTTTGGGACTTTCGTTCACTTTCTTTAGTATAGGAGTGACAGTTCATTATTGTTTAGAGTAACTTTAAATATACCTTCTTCTAGTTTGCATTAAATCATTGCAGTGATTTAATTAAGATCTCTATCTTTTTCTAGTATACCTTATTACCGTAATTGTATGTTGTTGTGATCAGGCTGTATCAGAGATCATCAGCCTGTAGTAGTAGTGCACTTATACTGAGTTATAGGATACCCCGGTATCACAGATTTAACTCTGGAGGGTATAGGTGTTTTTGTGCGCCGGCATTATAAGTTCAGGGGTTGGATCTAGTGTTACCGTTGTGGCTGTGTGCTTTCCTAGTCCAATGATTAAGAGCCCTTGTTTTATACGAGCCCCGGTCGTAACATGCGCAACCCAGTTTGGCTATTACGTTGGCTACGGAAGTACTGTTCCTGAGTGGTTATTATTAGTGCTGTCACAGAGTTGTTGCACTCCCTTGTTATATATATGTATCCTGCTTATTGGTGTATTTAAGATACACGCTTTGGTGTCCTGCCCCTGCATTTATTCATGTTCTGTATTAACGAGCATCTTAGAGCATCAGACCTTTTCAGAAGATTCCATCTCTGATTGCTGTAGGACTAGACTTCCAGTGTTTTCATAGAGCATTGTAGAGTTTAGTGTTGAGTACAGACTCACACTAAAGTTAACGTAAGCATGTAATTCTTTATTTAATCTTGTTATAGTTTATTCAAGCATTGTTATTACTTAAGAGCATTTTATTAACGTAAAGTACTCCTGTTGTGAGCAGGCTTTGCCGTCATCGGTAAGCCTTTGTAGAAGTGCACTAAAACCCAGTTAATTGATACCCCGTTATCCAGGAGATTAACTCTGGAGGGTTTAAGTGTTTTGTTCGCCGGCGAAATAGTTCGAGGGTTTGGAATTAGCGTACCGTTCTTGCAGATATAGCCGATCATCTAGTCCAATATTGAGTGCCCTTGTTTATTTCGTAGTGCCGGTCGTAACAAACATAACAGTATCACCCCAACATCTGACAGCCACCCAGTATCCCATTATAGAAAACATCTATCTATTTCATATCAGGCCGATATCCTTTTGCCATTTCTAAACTGTTATACATTGGTCTCACATAGGAAATCTAATATCCTTTAGTATGGTTATATGGCAGTACCAGCCGAACATCTGGTACCAAACACAATGCCGATTAACGGAAAGCCACTATAAATATGATGAAGGACCAATAAAGTTTTGCCTTCTTCTGGCCGAAGTACAATGGCCCGTTGTAAGGAAGCCATTATCTATTCTCATAGGGAAATTCATTGATGAATTCAATATTGGGTCGATATAATTTGGCCATTTATTTACTGCTATGCATATGCCCAATACAGGGCAACTGTTATTCTTTAGTACTGCAATATGCCAGTATTGGTCATACATGTGGAAGACTACCTTAGGCCGGTTAATGTTTAATAGTAATAAACATAATATTAGACCACTATCTTTGGGCCTTTTTCTGGGCTACATACAATGGCCCGATATAGGCAAGTCATCATCTCTTAAGCACCCGTCACACCTAGCCGATTTTAGGCCAAGACTGTCCGCGACCTAAGGGTCGTGGACAGTCTTTGTCTACGTCGCCGCGCATCATGGGCCGTCGCCAACCTAACAAACAGGTCGGGATTGGTCTTCACATACCCTTTCAAAAGTTCTACAAGCGTAACATTTGAAATCAAGTCGGCGTGGAGTGAGGTAAAAAAAATGGGACGGGAAGGGGACTGGAGGCTAATGGCGTGTGACGGCGCTTGGCGGCGCTTGACGGCGATTGACGACGCTTGACGGGAAACGGTAGGCGTCAGTGCGGCGGCACACGGCACCATAAATGAGGTCTGCGTCAGGCGGCGTCACCATAACAACCTGCGGGGATCAGCGGCGGCTTGCGGCGACCCAACGATGCCCTAACGGTCCTGGATTATGTACTCCCGAGGGGGTGGTCGCCGTCAAACGGGGTCATAGGCGGCGGTGGTTGGCGGCCATCCCCTCCAAGCGGCGTAAAAACATACCGGGGTCTCCGTTATGCGCCGCCATGCGGGGACCCCCTCCCGTTACGGTGGCTGAAGGTATACTGATGAGGCCCACCCTTTGGTGTAGCTTTTATATACCCCACCTTCAGTTCGGTCGCCGTCGTTCGGGGTCATGCGGGCCGGGGTCACCGTCCATACTGAAGGGGTCGCCGCTCATCGGCACAGTAATGCATATTGACGCCGCCCTAACTCCTGTCGACGCCGTTCGTCGGGTCATTATCGACGCACTACGCCGCAGATCGGCACTCCAGCGGCGACCTAAAACTCACATTCAGTCCGGCACGGGCGCCGCTCTACCCCGTCAGGTCGCCGTCAGGTGGCGTGGCCATCCATACTGAGTCCCGTCCAAAAATCACCCCCCCCCCCAATCCTTAATCTCTCCGCCGAAGGTCGCCACTCCTGACCACGACTCAAGGTCGTGGTCAGTCTTGGCTCAAGTCGGCATGGTGTGACGCCTGCTTTACTTTCCGATATATGCCAGTATTGGCCCAAGGTCTGATAACCACATAATTCTCGATGATTGAAAATATTGATTACATTAAAGTTGGGCCGATATAACTTTGCCACTTCAAGGCCGTTACTCATTGGCCCAACACAGAAAGTTCATGATCCATCATGACTAGCTAATGCCAGTATTGGCCCCAATTATTGAAGACAACCAATTACCGGTTAATGGAAAATCATACTGAATAAGATATTGGACCAATACAAGTTTGCCATCTTCTGGCCAAAACACAATAGCCAGGTATAGGAAAGCCATCATCTGTTATTTCTTAGTTTCTTACAGTAGATCCTCTGGAAAAAGGCAAACTAGGCCTGTGTATCCAGCTCAGTACCAGTACTTGCACTGCTGCGGTCGTTCACGGTGTTGGCGGCGGCGGTAGCAGACGCAACATTTTTACTATTCTGTATTTTTGTTTTATAATCAAACTTCAAATCTTGTCTTCCCCATGCCTTATCAAGATTACTTTCAAACTCCCTTATTGATTCGGAATCGACTACATACTGGGGCAGTGCGTTCCACTCATTTACCACTCTATCACAAAATGAGTTCTTTGCCTTCTCAAGCCTATTTCTTTCTTTGTAAATTTTCTTAGAGTGTCCTCTCGTTCTTGTTCCCTCCCGCATCAAGAAGATACCTTCACACACATCCTCATCGTACTTTCCTGACACTATCTTAAAAGTCTCTATCATATCCCCTCTCTTTCTCCTATATGCCAGTGTCGGAAGCCCCAGTGTTCTCAACCTTTGCTCATAGCCCGCGTTCTTCAACGTTGGTACCAGCTTGCTAGCTCTCCTCTGCACTTTCTCCGCTGCTTCTATATCCTTTACCATATATGGAGCCCACACCTGGTTCGCATATTCCAGGTGCGGCCTAACCAGCGCTGTATAGAGATTCCTGAAGATTTCTTCGTCAAGTGACACAAATGTCCTCCTTATCAGCCCTACAATTATATTGGCTTGGTTTATTTTTTCCGCTAAACGTTCTGAGAAATTTAACTTATTGTCTATCACTACTCCTATATCCTTTTCTGCATTCACTTCCTCCATCTCTTCATACATACTGTATCCTACCTTGTCTATCTTGCTTGTCCCAATCCGCATGTACTTGCATTTTTTTGGATGAAAAGGCATTAACCAATGCTCAGACCATCCCTTCATGCCCTCCACATCTCCTTGAAGCAAACCAACATCTTCCTTACTCCTCACTCTTCTATACAGCTTAGTGTCATCCGCATACAGGTATACCTCACTTCCATTAGTTATAACTTCAGGTAAATCGTTGATAAATATAACGAACAACAGTGGTCCCAACACAGATCCCTGAGGTACCCCACTTGTAATTTCCCTCCACCCCGAGCCTATTCCATTCACCAGTACCCTGTCTCCGATCTTTCAGGAAGGCTTCTATCCATTTCACACATTTCTCCCCTATATTATAGCTTCTAACTTTCTCTATTAACCTTTTATGTGGGACCTTATCGAAGGGCTTCATAAAATCGCAATATACCACGTCTATTACATCACCATCTTCCAGAATTTGCATCCAATCATCTACCACCTTAATTAGCTGTAGTACCGTCGACCTCCCCGGCAAGAATCCGAACTGTCTCCCACTGAAAAGTTGGTTTGACTTCATATGCTCCATTATTCCTTCTCTAATTACCGTTTCCATTAGTTTACACACTACACTTGTCAAACTGACTGGTCTATAATTCCCTGGGTCATTTCTCTTTCCCTTCTTAAATATAGCTGTTATGTTCGCCTCTCTCCAGTCCATCGGGATTTGTCCTGTATTAAACGATACCTCAAATAACATTTTCAATGGCTCTACTAACATCTGTTACATCTCACCTCCTTCCTTTATGATTCTTGGGTGTATCCCATCCGGTCCCGGTGACTTACTTCTGTTCATTTTTTCTATAGCCCTTGTGACGCCTGCAGCTCAGCAGAACGCCACATGGGCTCAGCCGCTCGCTTGGCCACTCGCTAGCACTCGCCGGGGCAAGGTATTTGGCTACAGTCTATCTACAATGTTGTTCTTTTTTTCATAGTTTTCGTGTTGTTACAGACAGTCCCGTGGAGGTCTTTATTTTCGTCTGTGACAACGGGAAGCATTTTATATCATGAGTTGAACATAGGATGCATTGTATATAGTTAAGGAGAGAGAATAATATAAGCAGTGGGGTGGTAGTGTGTGCATGCGTATACATGTGCTGCCTCCCCCCTCGCTTTGTAGGCTCGTGCGCGTGCCGTCTCGCGCCTCTTGATTGACTGGTGGTTCCTGGCGCCTTCTGCAGCCATGCTGCCTGATGACGTAGCAGCCTGTGATTGGCTGACCACCATGCCTTTGTGTGTGATCCTGGAGGGGTCCCGAGGAGTGTTCCATCCTCAGAGCTTTCCTGACTAGCATACCCTTCACATGTCCCTTGCCCCCCTGTCTCCCAACTTCTACCTATAGAGCACTTTCTCTCTCTCTCAACTTCTTACCTCTCATTCTTCTACTCTATTTAATATCATAACTTCCCTTTGGTTCTGCACGATTTCATATATCGGCCATCGTATTATATGCTGAAGCTCTCAAATAACACATGTTTAGTTAGGCATTTTGGAAGGGTTACCATATTTGTCTGTAGAGGTTCAACACACTCACGGTGTCTCCCTTCCTGTATCGTGGTGGTCTGCTGGGGGATTTAATGCTAGACTGGGATAGGGCTACTGGTGTTGTGATTTCCATGTGTACTAGGTTTTGTTGAACCTGTACAATTGCAACGGAGACGTGGGAAGCCTAGGTGGTCTTTCTGACTGTGTACCTTGTGAGTTTAGCACTGTGTTGCGAGTGAGGGCTTTTGCCTCTGCCACCCAACACTGTGCTAACTCGTTTGCTTTGACTTTGAGAGGGTCGCCAGGAGAGAACCAGATACTAGCGATCTGGATCTCTCAAGAGAGCACCCCGTCAATTAACGTAATTTGGCCGCACAGCTTTAAGGACTTCGCTAGGCTACGAGCCGCTTGCTCAGCCATTGTTTCCTAGCCTACTACATCCCAGCTAGACTTTATTCGCCTAGCAGACACCAGATTTAGATTATAATATCTTTCTGTTATGTATGCATTATTATTCACGGCATTTATTAGTCTAGGTTGTTGTTGAGTTGCACAACCCTAGTAGGCTGTTTCGTTGATGAGGAAGTACTTCTTTTGCTGTTTGAGTTCCTACTATTGAGCAGTTATTATTCCTGTGCCAGTTAACCCTATATGTCCTTACAATTGTCATATCCTGTTCCTGCTTTATACTACAGTTCAAAATCCGATACGATCATCTTACCCCAGCATCAGACTTCCTTCAGAAGATTCCTGCTCGATGCTTTGAGACTTTCGTTCACTTTCTTTAGTATAGGAGTGACAGTTCATTATTGTTTAGAGAAACTTTAAATATACCTTCTAGTTTGCATTAAATCATTGCAGTGATTTAATTAAGATCTCTATCTTTTCCTAGTATACCTTATTACCGTAATTGTATGTTATTGTGATCAGGTTGTATCAGATATCATCAGCCTGTAGTAGTAGTGCACTTATACTGAGTTATAGGATATCCCGTTATCACAGATTTAACTCTGGAGGGGTATAGGTGTTTTTGTGCGCCGGCATTATAAGTTCAGGGGTTGGATCTAGTGTTACCGTTGTGGCTGTGTGCTTTCCTAGTCCAATGATTAAGAGCCCTTGTTTTATACGAGCCCCGGTCGTAACAAATGGCGACCTTGCTTAGGATTTTGTGAACTTAGAGAAATATTGCAGGAGTGTTGTGGTCATTTGTTTTTGTTTAGAGGAATATAGTGGACACGTGGATTTTTTTTGGCAAGTAGTATCACACTTAAGAGTCTTCGAGCATCTTGTATTTTTGAGTGAATAGTGCTGCATAAGAGTTTAGGTTTTTTTTTTTTTTATAAACGTTGAGAATTTTCGGTGGACACTATGTCGGACGACGGATCAGTGTACAGTGAGGACACAGTACGGGAAACAGAAACTGAGGTGCAGCAGCGGGCTTTGTTAGATGACATTAGAGTTATAGTTAGTGAGGAGGATGCAAGGAAGTTTCTGGAGATACCTATTACTGCTGACCGAGTGTCGGGGATTGATCGGTATGGTCTCCAGTGTTTGGCCACGGTCATGGGGCATGTGGGCACAAGCAGCATGTCGAGAGGTGACCTGGTGGCCTGTGTGCTCGGCGGGGTGCGTGGGGCTTCGGGTGGAGCGGGAGCTGGGGCACTTTCGGCCCAGCCCCCATTCCACTCGACTCCTACCATGGCGCCCCCTCGGGCTCCGGAGCTGGGTACGGTCCCGCAGGCCGATAGTCACTGGCAGTGTGGTTTGCACTTGGGTGAGTCTCCAATTGTTGCATCTCCTCCTCCTCAAGGTTTAACTGCAGATATGCTCTTCCAGCTTGAGATGGCTAAGATGCAGCTGCAGCAGAAGCGGGAATCTGAGCAGCAGCAGCGGGAGTTTGAGATGGCTAAGATTCAGGCTGAGGAGAGAAGGGCCAGATATGAGAGTGAGCTTAAGCAGAGAGAGCTTGAACAACGAAAACATGAATCTGAGATTGAGATGTCCAGGATTCAGTCTGAGGAGAGAAAGGCCATGTACTGTGCAGACAAAGATCTTGAGAGGTCTCGGGTGGAGACGACAGGGCAGCGTCTCGGTTCTGGGAATCGAGGTCTTGATCAGTCTTTGTCGCACCTGCTCAAGTTGGTCCCTGTATTTGATGAGTCGGGTGTCACTGAATTTTTTATGTGTTTCGAGAAGAAGTGCCGGGAGCACCAATGGCCCGAGGTTAAGTGGGCAGCCCTTGTTTCCTCTAGATTGGTTGGCAAAGGACTCGAGGCATATGATGCGTTGCCCTTGGAGTCATGCATCGATTACGAGGTATTGAAGGAGGCTGTCCTGCGGGCATATGAGTTACAACCAGAGATGTACAGATTGAAGTTCCGGGGTGTAACGAAGGGTCGTGAGTGCATGCATGCCCGGGATCTGTCCGATGCATTTAGAAACTGGCTGCGTTCTGAGAAGGCATCGACGTTTGAGGAGTTGAAACAGCTGATGCTTCTAGAACAATTTTTTAAGTGTACGGGCAGCGATCTGACGTTGAATCTTAAAGAGAAAAACCCAAGAACTCTTCAGGAGGCAGCTGAGATGGCTGACCTTCGGATGTCACTGATTCGTGGGTGCGGGTCTGCACAACGTGACGATGCAGGTAACAAGGGGCGCAACACTCCACCTCCCCCGAGTCAGTGATACACCATATAACCATTACAACAAGAGCAACGATACTAAGTCTGACCATAAACCTAATACCGTCCCATTTAAGAAGGGTCAGGGCCCTTCCCCACCTCAAGGGAAGCCCAAGGGGGAGTTAGAGTGTTTTCATTGTCATGAGAAGGGCCATTTTGCAAGAGCCTGTCCAAGCAAGCTACCTAATGCAGTTGTGTCTTTGGCTCGCAACATTGGGGTGTCCCCGAAGTCGTCTGAGTTTGCCCGGGGTATAACGTCAGAGGCTGGGACACAGCCAGTGGAGAAGAATCCGGAAGGCTCGAGCCCTGTCCGCGATGTCTTTTGTGACCATCGAGGGCATGGCTGCGTGAAGTGGGCTGGTATGAAGCATGGAGTTGAGCTGTTGCGAGACACGGGTGCCTCTCAGACTTTAATGAAGAACTTTACTGGTAGACCAATAAACGTGGCACGGGTGGTTGTGGTGCAGGGTATCAATGCTGTCAAGTCATACCCGTTGGTCAGGATGGAACTGGAGGTGGATGGTGTGACACGAGAGTTGGATGTGGGTGTTGTGGAGAACTTGCCTGTTGGGGGCGTCGACCTCCTTCTCGGCAACGACTTTGCGGTGCCTACTTCTGAGGTTTCACCCTTAGTCGTTGCCGAGAAGCCGGCCGACGTGAGTAGGGAGGAACAGGAGTGGGTAGAGAAATGTCAAGTACAACCTATGGTGTGCGTTGTTACAAGACCTCTTGCATCCAAAGTGTCACAGCCTATTCCTCAGTCTTCTGATCAACGGAGGAACGGTTGGAAGAAGATGGCTAATGTTGGTAACAGTTTGAAGAGTTTAGTACCAAGGCTCTTCTTGGCAACTCAGTATTGGCACCATTGTTGGAGTCTGGAGAGGCCCCAGGACCTGTCACAGCTAGTGAGGAGGTAGGGCAGGAAGAGACTCCGAGGCAGCAACGTTACACACGGAGAGAAAAAAGGGTTGCTCAGTTTGATATTGGGGGAGGACTTGGGTTGCTTCGGAAGCATCTAGACAGGTTGGTTCCCTCAGATATTTGTAAACTGCAGTTGGAGGATCCGGAAGTTCAGAAGTGTGGTAATGGTGCTGTCGAGATCAAACACGAGGACGGGGAAACATGTCATGTGAACCTGTTGGAGGAGTTTGTGAGGCAACCACCTGAGCAGCCTACTGTCCCTGCGTTGGTCTGCAGCAGCCAAGGTTGAGAAGGAGAGGGGGGCAGTAGGGCACAGGTGGAGGAGAGTAGGGATTGTCATGTCTCGGCGGAGCAGTGGGCGGGGGACACGAGTCTGGTGGCTGTGGAAGCGCTGGAGCACCTGCCTGAGAAGCAGTGTGCAGCGCTCCAGCACCAGCTCGGTTCATACCCCACTGGTCGTGCCGGGCACCCGAGCCTCACAACTTAGGCGGTGCAAGATGTTCCGCGGGGAGGTCACGTGAATGTTGAGAGACCGTTAGCCTCGTTGTTTCGGTGGTTCATGGTGGGCGACGAGGCTTGGACATGGTTGTCAGGTCAAGGTCGACCCATGGCTGCCAAGGGTGGTGGTCAAAAGGAGGACTTTGAGCAGATTGGTGAGGTTGGCTGTGGCATAGAATTGCCCGGTCGTCGCATAGCCTCCCAATGCTGCTCTAGTCGAATGCATCAGCCCTACCATATACCGACTGTATCTGGCCACGTCTCTAAAAGCGGTGATGCTGCGCAGGCAGATGTAGTCGTAAGGAATGCGGGGGTGTGCATGTACGGTATCGGCGGGGAAGCCTTAGCAATAATGAACTATGGGAGTGACTGCACAGGTGATACTGATTGTCCCTCTCATGACCTGGCTGTTCTAGGGAAGAAGGTGGAGAAGGAGGGAGACTACAGGTTAGAAGCTGCGGTCTCGGCTGGGTTGTGGGAGGGCACTAGGCATGTTCTGCGAGATAAGTTGTTTACTAGGCTGTGGCAGTGCATCCGCATGTTTGTTGCTTCTCCAGGCCTGATGTACGGGGTAGAATCCGACATGGAGGCTGGAGACAGTGCGAGGCTCAGTTTAATTCCCTACCGTATAAATCCTGCTAAAAACCCTGTCGTGAAAACAGAGCTAGACGACATGTGGAAAAAGGGTCTGAGGGATAAAGGATATTATGAGTGGTCGTTGCCAGTGAGTTTGCAACCTGAGTTGAGTGGCAAGATCAGTGTGTGTGCATTTTCCCTGACAGACACCTATCCATTGCCCAAGGGTCTGAGGGATAAGGAATGTCGTGAGTGGTCGTTGCCTGTAACTTGGCAACCTGTGTTAAGTGGCAAGATCAGTGTGTGTGTTGATTGCGAGAGTGTGTGTGCATTATCCCTGACAGACGCCTATACCTTATCGAGAGTTGACGACACCATAGACCGCCTCGGGGCTGCATCGCCTATCACGAAGGTAGAACTAGTGAAAGGTTATTGGCAGGCCCCATTGCCGGAAAGAGCGAAGAGAAATGCCAGTCTTGTGATGAACTGGGCAGTTTATCAGTGCCAGGTGTTGTTTTGCTGCCGGGACACAAGTTGGATGTGTGGCATGCTAAGGCACTGATAATGTTTTGGCTGATTGTTTGTCACGGGAGGGTTTGTTTGCAGGAGAACCCTCGCCGTTCAGTCAGTGTGTGTTGAGAGTGGAGTAAAATTGGCTTGCCCCTGTAAGTGCAGCCGCCAAAACCATATTAAAAATTAAAATTCTATAAAAACTCTTTCTTTAATAGTTAAATTTTTTAAGTATGTTATAGCTAAAGTTCTGAGTCGAACCTGTGCTTCTCTCAGAAGGCTGGGCTAGTAGAATCTCGCTCTAGGAGCATAGCAGTATGAATTAATTAAGCTATTGTGTTGGGCGGGGTTGTAATTTTTGTTTATGAGAACTGAGCTTTGCCTCCTTTGTTGCGAAGTGGTTAGGGGTGGCCAGTCTTATCGGGGTTCTGCTTGTCAGATATAGAGCTCATGGTTGAGCGTCTAATATCTTGGGTGGGGTGTGACGACTGCAGCTCGGCAAAACGCCACGTGGGCTCAACCGCTCGCTTGGCCACTCGCTAGCACTCGCCGGGGCAAGGTATTTGGCTACAGTCTATCTACAATGTTGTTCTTTTTTTCATAGTGTTCGTGTTGTTACAGACAGTCCCGTGGAGGTCTTTATTTTCGTCTGTGACAACGGGAAGCATTTTATATCATGAGTTGAACATAGGATGCATTGTATATAGTTAAGGAGAGAGAATAATATAGGCAGTGGGGTGGTAGTGTGTGCGTGCGTATACATGTGCTTCCTCCCCCCTCGCTTTGTAGGCTCGCACGCGTGCCGTCTCGCGCCTCTTGATTGGCTGGTGGTTCCTGGCGCCTTCTGCAGCCCTGCTGCCTGGTGACGTAGCAGCCTGTGATTGGCTGACCACCATGCATTTGTGTGTGATCCTGGAGGGGTCCCGAGGAGTTCCATCCTCAGAGCTTTGCTGACTAGTATACCCTTCACATGTCCCTTGCCCCCCTGTCTCCCGACTTCTACCTATAGAGCACTTTCTCTCTCTCTCAACTTCTTACCTCTCATTCTTCTACTCTATTTAATATCATAACTTCCCTTTGGTTCTGCACGATTTCATATATCGGCCATCGTATTATATGCTGAAGCTCTCAGATAACACATGTTTAGTTAGGCATTTTGGAAGGGTTACCATTTATGTCTGTAGAGGTTTGACACACTCACAGTGTCTCCCTTTCTGTATTGTGGTGGTCTGCTGGGGGATTTAATGCTAGACTGGGATAAGGCTACTGGTGTTGTGATTTCCGATGTGTACTAGGTTTTGTTGAACCTGTACAATCGCAACGGAGACGTGGGAAGCCTAGGTGGTCTTTCTGACTGTGTACCTTGTGAGTTTAGCACTGTGTTGCGAGTGAGGGCTTTTGCCTCTGCCACCCAACACTGTGCTAACTCGTTTGCTTTGACTTTGAGAGGGTCGCCAGGAGAGAACCAGATACTAGCGATCTGGATCTCTCAAGAGAGCACCCTGTCAATTAACGTAATTTGGCCGCACAGCCTTAAGGACTTCGCTAGGCTACGAGCCGCTTGCTCAGCCATTGTTTCCTAGCCTACTACATCCCAGCTAGACTTTATTCGCCTAGCAGACACCAGATTTAGATTATAAACTCTTTCTGTTATGTATGCATTATTATTCACGGCATTTATTAGTCTAGGTTGTTGTTGAGTTGCACAACCCTAGTAGGCTGTTTCGTTGATGAGGAAGTACTTCTTTTGCTGTTTGAGTTCCTACTATTGCGCAGTTATTATTCCCGTGCCAGTTAACCCTATATGTCCTTACAATTGTCATATCCTGTTCCTGCTTTATACTACAGTTCAAAATCCGATACGATCATCTTAACCTAGCATCAGACTTTCTTCAGAAGATTCCTGCTCGATGCTTTGGGACTTTCGTTCACTTTCTTTAGTATAGGAGTGACAGTTCATTATTGTTTAGAGTAACTTTAAATATACTTTCTTCTAGTTTGCATTAAATCATTGGAGTGATTTAATTAAGATCTCAATCTTTTCCTAGTATACCATATTACCGTAATTATATGTTGTTGTGATCAGGCTGTATCAGAGATCATCAGCCTGTAGTAGTAGTGCACTTATACTGAGTTATAGGATACCCCATTATCGCAGATTTAACTCTGGAGGGTATAGGTGTTTTTGTGCGCCGGCATTATAAGTTCAGGGGTTGGATCTAGTGTTACCGTTGTGGCTGTGTGCTTTCCTAGTCCAATGATTAAGAGCCCTTGTTTTATACGAGCCCCGGTCGTAACAACTTTTCCATCCAATTAATTGTATGGTGATAATATCAGAAGTATTCCGTTTCATCAATTCACCTACTCTTATTATTTCTCTTCACCGTCTCTTTTCACACTGCAATGGTGCATATCTCTCTCTTCTACGGCTATTACAATAATCAATGTTCTTCTGAGCTTTTCCAGTGTATACCTCTTCCTCTAGGGGGCATGCAACTTTCAACACATTCCCTACCCTTATTCTACCCAACTCCCTCTCCAAGAGTGAATCGATTTTTCCAGTCTTCCTTCTAATCAAGAAATACGCTGTGAACTCCCTCCCTCAATATGTCTTTCCCTCATCCCAAGACTTATAGTGTTTCAACCCCTGTATGTCCAGACATTTTGATCTAACGTTCTTATGACAGAGTTGACAAAGAAGGTTTGTGGAAAGTATTTAGAAAGTAGATGGTAGGTTAGTGAATGCGGTGCAGAGCATGTATGAGGGTGCAAAGGCGGTATTTGGGCAGTGTGATGAGTAAAGATGAGAGTATGGAGGATGAAGTGCGGGATAAGGTACAACAGAAGAAGAGAGTTGTATGAACGCTAAAAGCAGTGACAAACCGTTGCATGAAAGTATGGTTATTCCGATACGTCGTATGAAAGTGAACCATGGACGTTGTTTGAGAGACATAAATGAAGAGTGAGAGTGGTGGAAATGCGTTACTTGATAAATGCGAACAATCAGAGAAAACAAGAATACATATATATATATATATATATATATATATATATATATTATTTTTATTAATCTCACCACCACACCCCCAATGAAATTAATTAAAGTATATATGATCCACCAGGATTCGAACCCGGGTTATCACACACATATTTTTGCCACCTTAACCATTACACCACCAGGACGGTTAAAGGTTTATGCACACGCCTACGACTTATTATCCATTCTCGAATACTGGATATTAATCTAATCATGTTTATATTCCCAACCGCACTATGGTAGCCTACTGTTTAAGTGAGAGGAAAGAATATTCATGGGGCACAGATCATATAGACCGGCCTCTCGAAGAAATATCCCTAAACCTACTAATAATATTATTTTTATTAATCTCACCACCACACCCCCAATGAAATTAATTAAAGTATATATGATCCACCAGGATTCGAACCCGGGTTATCACACACATATTTTTGCCACCTTAACCATTACACCTATCAAAGATCTAAGTGTTTGAAGCTTGATAGAGGCTCACCCATCAGACGATCCTCAAGTGAGTTATTAACTTAACTATATGAATACCTCGGTTCTTTACATTGGTGTTCTTTGAAAGACAGCTCCATGGGAGGAGTCGGCCTAAATACTGAAGAACGGTAGCATTTGTTTGGTATATAATACAATGATGTGTATCACAAATATTTGTTTAGATAACATTACATACACTTTATTTATTAATGTATTTTTTTTTTTTTTCAATTTCCAAGTTGTCGCATTTATAGAAAAACTATTCAATCTAATGTTTTTGGGAAATAAGAAGATGAAGTTACAGTCTTGGAATTCTTAATTTGCATACTAGGTAAATATTAGTATACAATCTATTATTTCACCCTTGGGGCAATGGGACATTCATTATTTTTGACCTTGTGGGCTTTTTGTTTTGGTAAAATATTTGTGGTAAGTAGGCCTATTATGTTTAGCTATTAATTCCACGCGTCTTTTGAAAACGCATTAATTGAACATGTGAACAATATTTATGAATATCACTTTTCTAGAGCGTCCAATGAACATACTCTTAATTAGGGATTCATAAGCCAAGCAACTTCACTGAAAAAAGAGAGGGTAAAGCAAATCGCAGTTTGAAAGACGAGTTACAGAAAATATGCTCACTCCAGAAAGACCGAAATGGCTTTACTAATTTCAACTCCAACGTAAAGTACCATGAGTAAAAACCCGTACCAAAAGTAGACACAAACAAAACGCCTTCGAAAGGCTCTGCCCTCTGTCATATAATGGCTATATGGATATTACCTATTTCTAGTCCGCTTTCATCAACAGAGAATCCGTCCACTTCTGAGGTTTTCTCTTTTATTTTAGTGCAAGTATATTATTCACAAAACAAAAACAAACGGAACCAAGGTACAGTTTTGAAAAGCTACATTAACCTTTAGCTTTAGCATGACAACGGATAAATGCCAGGCAATAGTAGACAGGAACACCACTTGTAAAACAAAAGACAATAACTGGGAAAACAAAAATATACAACAACAATTCCTGGGTCGAGATACAGAACACCGAAGCTTCACTTCTCTTTGGATCAGTCAACCGGGAGAATGTGTCGATCTTTCTCTGTTCCAAAAAATTGTGTCGTTCCTCGACCCTGTGGAACAATTAGTGTAACTCCCTCCACGTTAAAAATCTTCAAGAAACAATAAACCTTCAGGCACAAACAGCGCTGTTTACTCATTACAGGGAGGTTAAAAAGGTCACAGGGAGATGAATTACAGTCAAACTAGTCTTAATTGTTTCTGATTACAGCTGAATACTTCGACGTTTAGTAATGTTTTTGTTGTGTTACTTGACTTGGGCGTCAAACTGATACTTTACTTTAGCTTTTGGGCTGCATAATAATGATTACATTTTCATAGTACCTGTACATTTCCTCATTCGCTATTGAATTTCATCTGTACATATATGTTTTTATAATAATCTATTGTGGTATGCAATGTTATGATAATACAACTATTTAGTGTTATGTAGTTAGTTTACCATATGTAAGCTAAATAATGAACTGATATTGGTTTTTGTATGTGCTTGAAGGAGACAAAAGGCGAAGCTGCCTGTAACAAGTGTCCCCCTGCAAGGTTGAAAGAGCCAAAAACAAGGTGCGTTACAGGTAATTTAGGTATGTTGGAAACAAGTATGGTGTGCTTGTTAAATGTAGTGAAGTGAATAGGAGGAGGATGTGTTTGTGAGAATTAGCCGGATTACTCTCTGTGTAGGTGAGGCACCCATATAAACAGTGGGGAAAGCCAGGCTAATTAAACCGGATTTCCAGCAACTCTTTATCATATGCCTATATAGCCTCCCCTTGGTACTGCCCTACTCGATTTGTGCCTACAATATGGTGAGAGGCCCATCTTAATGTACAAGGTTGGTGTTTGTTGTTGTGGTTGATCATGGGCCGGTGAATGTATTTAGCGGATATCTTACTATATTAATAGTATCGTGAACTGGGGCAAACATTCCGACATATATAGCCTATGGTGTATGTACTATGTTGTTATGTGATGGTGTCTGATTTGGATGATGAAAGAAGTTTAGTTGTACTGTTTAAAGGTGGAGAGGGTGAATTTATAGTAGAGGTGGATGGTTGGTGAATGATTTTAGATTGAGTTATGGGTGTTGGCAAAAGAGTGGTAGAGGTGGATGCATGTGTTTGTATGATTGGTTTAGGTAATCGTGAGGGAAGATTCAGTGGTATTTGGAATGAGGGAAAGTGAAGAGAAAGTGGTTTGAGAGTGAGGTGATGGAGAAAGTGTGGGAAGTTCAGAATTGGTGGTGGGGAGGAGGGGCTTAGATGGTGGCGGGAGGTGCTTAGGAATGTCAGGGTCAGGTGGTTTAGCGCGGAAGGAGTCAGATGTTATTGTTGTTGTTGAGGTAGAGGGAAAAGATAAATTTAATGGTGGAAGGGTTTTTAGGGAGAAGGAAGATTAGCTGGTTTGTTAAAGTATAAGGAAGTTTAGGAGAGGTAGAAGTAGAAGGTATGTGAATGAGATTATTGTTAACTGTAGAGCGTTTTAAGGGAGACGTAGGGGTAGATGTGGTGTTGGAAGAGGATTGTGAGAGTGGTAGAGGTAGAGGGTTTTATGATTGGCTTTGGTAGGTGTGAGGGAAGACGTTTTTTAGGTAGAGTAGGTGGTGAATCAGTAGAGGGACTAAGTGAAAGGGAAGAAGGGGAAAGCATAGGAAGGTCAACTTCGGACGAGGCAGAAGTGTGTTGAGTACTAGTGGCGAGGGTGGGCGGGGCCTATGTGGCGCCGGGAGCGAGAGTAGTGGGGTGGTGGTGGTACAAAGGAGTACAAAGGAAATCAAGCAACAACAGAGCTAGTGACCCTTCTGGTCGTGAGACGTAGAGGGTACGTTATCAATAACTGGAATAGGTGTATGTGGTAGAATGGGGAGAGGGATGATGGGGGGAATTGGAGAAGGGAGCAATGACTCTGTGAGAGAAAGGTTTTGATTATTATTAACAGGGCATGCAGTATTATCAACTGGGTCAGCTAGCATGGATACATTATTGATTATAGGTGGAAATTGGCATACATAGCTGTCTATATAACAATTACATACTCACATAAATATGTGTAATTATAGGGTTTGCAAACTTTTTTGACCAATTAACTTTTTTTTACCAGCGAATGTACATTAGCTGATAAGCTGACTTGCAGTTAGGGGCAGTAAATTTATCGGAAGCTAATCGGTCCTCTAGCGATTTTCAAAGTTAGCTTAAAAGCTAACCATCTAACAAAATATTTAGCTTGATATTAGCTGATAGCTGATTAGCGGAAATCGTGTACACCACTGATCAATAGCATGTATTTTACCTATCCTATGTGAACACATTGTGAACATTTTTTTAAAATAATCATTTAATAATAAGTCAATATTCCTTAAGTAAAAAAAATATTAAATTAATAGTTTCAATAAAACCAAAATAATTCTGTGCACAATGTTCTTTGGATAACACCCGAGTTATTACGTTGCAAAGATAAATATGTTTTCAACATTTAATGACGAATCAATGAAATACCCTAAATTTTATAGAAATATTAAAGAAATCCGCATAATTATCTCCTCGTTCGTGCGTCCCTTGACCCCTGGCTATGTGGCGAAACAGGAAGCTGAAGTTGGCCAGAATCCATTTTCCCCTCTCGGTGGGGTACTTGGTCTTCTGACCAGACTTGACATTGCTCAGCTTCCCGTAGCGAGTTTTCATTCCCTTCACCCACAGCCCAAGTTGAGGGACTGTTGAAGAAGAAAAAAACAAAGAGTTAATAAATGTATACATTGAAATGTATTGAAAATCTATGACACCGAAAAAAATTGCTGGCGATCAACAACAGCAATTATTCTGTCACTTTAATCTGGTCATATGTACGTCAGTTAGCCTATATATATAATGAAATATTTCACAAAAGCATCTGCACACAGGGTATGATAGTACCCTTGTAAAACACAAAATATCACAAATAACAGTGTTTACACAACTCGCGCGTGTTTGCATGACCTGTGCAGTAAAGAAAATATGCAAATAACAAAGTTCTTGACACCAGGGCACCCAATTAATCACGTTATCATAAACCAACACTGCTTCGCACACAATGTCAATTTTATTTGATATGCAAAACACTTTTTTTTATCAAACATTATTGCACAGTTTCACACAAACACTCACTTTGACGTTTTCAACTTACCAGTTACGTTGAGAGATTTGGTCTTCCCGTCGTAGGCGGCCTCCTTTTTTTCTTTATTCCTGAATGCCTTCAGGCCCTTATCATAAAGGAATGGTCTCTCATGAAACCATTCCACCAGGTCTTGCTCCTGCTCGTCAGTGAAGGCAACATAGTTAATCTTGCCTGGAGGAGGCGTAGAATATTAGCGGCTCGCTTGGTGTAGTGACTAGCGTCTCGGACTTCCACCCAGAAGGCCCGGGTTCGCGCCCACGCTCGGCGCATTAAAGATTTTTCACAAGCACTGAGTCGTTACCATCCCTCATGAGCAAAGGGATGGGGTAGTAGTACAGGACCCCAATGGAAATACGCCTAATCGGCCTTATTGAGCTATCCTTAGCTAGCTTAGCATGCGCTAGCTTTAAGAACTATTATTATTATTATTATGTGATGCATGGGTTCCTCCTCCTCAGGTGTGATGGTTGCTCGCTCCCCTTGCGTCTCCTCCTCCAGTCCCCATTTGGGTGAGCCAGAGTGCGATGACTGGGACGAAGAAGGGGATGGCGTTGCAAGTATTTTGGTACTGGTGCCTGGTTTTGGGTCTTGGGGTGTGTCGTCTCGGGGTGTGTCACTCTTCTTTGTCTTGGTTGTAGACTTCTTGGGGGCCTTCTTCAAGGTCTTCTTTGTAGGTTTTGGATTTCTCGGCATGATGAATGTTTGGAAAACGGGTGCGCGGAGGGTGTAGGTGCGTGCGATCGCTGTCGTCAAAACTAGGGTAATGACCTCCTGAAAGGACTGGCGTTTATATATGGTCAGTGAAAAGTGGGCGACCGTAGATAGTGTTATCGCAAGGGTCACGGCGTCCCCGATATGATTTCTGTGCCCAACATTCGCCCTCATTCGACCATCATTCACCCTCATTCGACCCATGTCGCTATTTTGACGTGTTGTATTAGCTGATATTAGCCGAAACACTCGCTGCATTCGCACAATCACCGCACGGAAGTCGCCATAATCGAGCGAATTCGCCCACAAGCAGCTTTGCCAATAATGGCAAATCGCCATATTTGCTCCAAAGCTCGCAGAGCATTCGCCCACAATCGCACATATTCGCCCAATGTTTGCTCGGCATTCGCACAACATTAGCTCGATTCGCCCAACATTCCCAAAATTTGCCCACATTCGCCGGTAATGGCGAATAGGGGGACAAAAGTACTAATTGTGCGCCTATAGTGCGACCAAGGGCGAATGAAGTGAGACAAAGGGCAAATGTCGCACAACATTCGCCAACATTTTGAATTTGCAGCCGTTTTTTGGGCATGTTAAAAATTTACGGCAAATCTGTGGGAATCTGAGCTTACATGGGCGAATCTAGGGCGACCGATATGCGATTTTGGCGACAATGGGAGAATGTTCCAGCGAATATGGCGAATTTTGGGACATTGACAAAAAAATCCTGTCGCCCTCTGTCGCTGGGCGTTCGCCATCGAAAAGTCGCACAGTGGGATATCCCCTGTAGTTTAAACTGCCAGGCCCAGCCCCACTACTGGGTCGCCAGTCAGTTGGCAGAAAACATCAAGTAGATAAATGGTTTAGATTCCACACACTCACACACACACTTCACTATATGCTTTTAGACAGAGTATGTATAAGCTAAAAAATATGTAGTATTAAATCCCGGAGATAGTGAACATTTGATGTTGTATATCGTAGGTAGGCCTATGCCAAGTTATATATTCAATGCTATATATTGCAGAGACGGTTTTAGTTATGGGTCAACTATGTTATGTTCAGGCACATAACGGAATCGGCATAACAATGAAGACGAGGGTTCTGTTCAATACCCACGTTCCTTGTATAATGCCTACTGTAGTTAGGTTTTAACCTTTTTAGCACGAGTAACGTCAGTGTCAATATATTATAATTACCATTAAACGATATTATTCAACTTAGGAAAGACTTCTACCGATCAAAGGCTATAAATTATCTTATCAAATCCTTATAGCAACCAAAAATCCTTTCAAAGCTGCATAAAACCGTCTAAATGTAGCTACAATTAAATAAAAAATACGTCTCTCAGACTGAAAAGGTTAAATTTCTTAAGTATAATTTATCAGAGATAGGTAAAAGCAAAATATTTATTTTTATTTTTTTATTTTTTTTGAGACAATGAACGGAGGAAGGAAAAACACAGATAAAACAAAAAAGGTCCGTGTGCCTAAAGGCATCCTCCATTCATAAAATGTTTGTAACAACTGGATTTAAACTGTTGTAGATTGTAAGTTTGTGGAAAGCAACTCGAGGGAAGTGAATTCCAAAGAGTAGTAGTTCTGGGGATAAATTAATTTTGTTAAGCAGAAGTTCTGCATTGTGGAGGAGAAAGTGTAAATTCATGGGCGCTCTCAGCTGCCCTAGTTCTACGGGGAAAGATGTGGAGAGGCGGCACAATTGAAGCAAGTTCCTCGGAACAATTGCTGTGAAAATATCTGTAGAATAATGCAACGGATGCAACGTTTTTTCGTATGGATAATGTAGGAAGGTCCTGTGTGATTGCAGGGTTATTGATTAATCTAATACCTTTATTTTGAATGTTGTCCAACTGCCTCAATGCAACCACTCCACTTCCACTCCACAGAGGTGAACAGTAATCCATCTGAGAACGCACATGACTTTTATATATTACGGCCAACTGCTCGTCAGTGAAGCATTCTCGAACTCTGTACAGGAGTCCCAGTTTTTTAGAGGCTTTCTTAGCAATGCTTCTAACATAATGTGTCCAGCTCAGGTTAGTAGTTAATGTTACACCGAGAATGTCAATACTAGGGGAAGTGGGAATATTTACATCATTAAAAAATATATGGGAGTCAGTGAAATTCTGTCGGTTAGAAAATTGAATGTACTTGGGTTTCTGTGCATTAAAGGAAACTAGATTCTTTTGTCCCAATTCATTAATTCTAGAATGGTCCTGGTTCAGAGAAATTGCAGTGTTTATTTTTGAATTTGTAAGATCGGGTTGGGTGAAAGAATTGGTAAATGTGAAGGAACTGTGGAGTGTTGAGTCATCTGCGTAGGAATGTATTGGATTATGAGTGGTAGATATGAGATCATTGATATGAATGAGGAACAGAGTTAGGGCCAAAACTGATCCCTGGGGAACACCAGCATTTATTGAGTGAAATTGAGAATAAAGGCTGTTACGACCGGCACTACGAAATAAACAAGGGCACTTATTAATGGACTAGATGATAGGCTATATCTGCAATAACGGTACGCTAATTCCAAACCCTCGAACTATTACGCCGGAGAACAAAACACTTAAACCCTCCAGAGTTAATCTACTGGATAACGGGATAACAATTAACTGGGTTTTAGTGCACTTCTACAAAGGCTTTCCGGTGACGGCAAAGCCTACTCACAACAGGAGTACTTTATGTTAATAAAATGCTCTTAAGTAATAACAATGCTTAAATAAACTATAACAAGATTTAATAAAGGAATATATGCTTATGTTAACTTTAGTGTGAGTCTGTACTCAACACTAAACTCTTCAATGCTCTATGAAAACACTGGAAGTCTAGTCCTACAGCAAACAGATATGGAATCTTCTGAAAACGTCTGATGCTCTAAGATGCTCGTCAAATATAGAACAGAAATAATGCAGGGGCAGGACACCAAAACGTGTATCTTAAATACACCGACAAGTAGGATACATATACTGTATATAAAACAAGGGAGTGCAACTACTCTGTGACAGCACTAATAATAGCCACTCAAAACAGTACTTCCTTAGCCAAAGTAACAGCCATACTGGGTTGTGCCCTATGCATCAACCTAGGCAAAAAGAATACGTGAATAATTCCTAAAACATACGCAGTTAAAGTTAATAAACACAATGCTGTCTTTATTACTAATAAAGTCTAGCAGCGGCATAAAAGGTACCAGGAGGCTAGGCAGAGCGCAAGCATGCTCGTAGCCTACTGTCTCCCCTTGAACAGATTTCCCTTATGTTACGTTAAGTGACTAGGAGGCTCTCTTGGTAAGTCCAGATCTCAAGTATCTGGTCTTACCCTGGCGCTCCACAAAGGTCAACAAAATGAGGTAGCAAGCATACAAGTAAGTGTAGGCAAAAGCCCTTCGCTTGTATACTGCTACACTCGCAAAGGAAAATTATGCACATGGGTTACAGGCACCTAGCTCCATCGAAGTCGTACAGGCTCTGACTTGCCATGTACATAACTCAGACAACGACTAAAGATACCCTCCACTGTCTAGCATTAAATAGTAACAAAGAACAACTCAATAATTAGAAGCACCCAATGATAATATGACTCCTGTGACTATGACTAATAATCCTTAAAGCTAGTGCAAAACGTATATGTGAGAACTGGTGCTGGTAATACGACTGGCCGACTATGGAAGTCGTATGCAGAACCAGAAGGGATAAGTAACTGAATAAAGATGAGAAGTAATGGAAAAGAAGAAGTTCAGAGAGAGAAACAGTAGTACAGGGGGTTAGATTGGGGACAGATTGCAAGGGACGTCTAGGACCAAGCACACCATGCCAAGCTCTAAGGAGACACGCGGGCAGGAGCCCCCCAGCACCAACACTAGGACAGCGGCACCCAATCACAGACCACTACGTCATGAAGAGCAAGCGTCATAGGACGCGCCAGGCCTGCCGGCCAATCAAGAGTGTGGGAACCTCCGCCCAAGCGAGGAAGGCACACGTACATACACACGCACATAATACAACCTCGCTGCCTCCTTCGTTCTCTCTCTCCTTAACTTCACACTACACATCTTATACTCTATCACTGATATACAATACTTCCAAGTGTCACAGACAAGAATAAAGACCACCACTGATCTGGCTGTGACAACATGAATACTAAGAAAGAAAGAACATCGTTCTACGATTATTATAGCCCATTTCACTGCCCTGGCGAGCGCTAGCGAGTACGAGCACATTCTGGCAAGCTGGCCAGCGTAACACCCCGCCCAGGATGTGGGACGTTTTAACCTCAGGTAAACGCCACATCTGACCAGACAGAATGCTCATCAACCCCGCCTCACCCAGCTACTCCCCCAAGTTGTGAAAACAAGGCACAATCACAAACATAAAACACTTCATTATATAAAAAAAATCTACGCAACACTTCCCCAAAATAATAGTATCACTTAACAATATTACGCTCAACGAGCAAGCTTCAACAAGCCTAGCCTACTAAGACAAAACTCAGAATGTCTTAGATTCTTGCTGTAACATACTGCACTTATATACAATCAAAAGAAAGAGTTTTTATGTGAGGTTTTTGTATTATTTGTAATAGTGTTTTTGGCAGCTTTGCACTACAGGGGCAAGCCTAATTTTTCTCCACTCTCAAACAAACACTGACTGAACGGCGAGGGTGCTCCTTGAAGCGTACCCTCCCGTGACAAACAATCAGCCAGAACATTATCAGTGCCCTTAACCCGTTGAGCCCCGGCTAGTTATAATATTTTGTTCACCCCAGTCCCAAGCCATTTTCACTTCCTATTTTTGTTTGCTAAAATGGAAGACAAGGATGAGAAATGAAAACAAAACAAAAACAAAAAATCACCTCGGATATTTTTTTTTTTTGGGGGTGGGGGCCTCAACAAAATTTGTTGAGCCAAAATGGAAGAGAATGGTGAGAAATGAAAAAAAAAATCACCTTGGTCATTTGGGGGGCGGGGGGGGGGGGGGGGGGTCGAAAATTCGTCTCCCCCCGCATGACCACCCGCCCGGGAGCACTAGGATAAAAACTGAGTATGGCATTGTACGGCATACATCCTAAGGAGTGTCTCACATAAATCTCAAGCCTCTAGCTCCCATACGACCGGAGTAATGAAGGTTCAAAGTGGCGATGAACTAACTAAGCCCACCACCACCAGCCGCGTGGCTGTCTTGGCCCGCTCACACCTACCAGCCCGGTTCCCACACACACTACGGTACCTCCCCCTCCTATTCTCCCGCCATTTCCTACCTTACGAGCCACGTAACTGATTTTAATATGTCGGACGCACGTGATGCGTCGCTGGGAGTTGGTGATCAAACACTGCCGACGCATCACGTGCGACGCTGGGTCTCACTGGGTTAACATGCCACACATCCAACTTGTGTTCCGGCAGCAAAACAACACCTAGCACTGATAAACTGCCCAGTCCATCACAAGACTGGCACTTCTCTTCGCTCTCTTCGGCAACGGGACCTGCCAATAACCTTTCACTATTTCCACCTTAGTGATAAACGAGGCAGCCCCGATGCGGTCTATGCGGTCAACTCTGGGTAAGGTATAGGCATCTGTCAGGGATGCTGCACCAACACTTGCAAACAACACAAACACGGATCTTGCCACTTAACTCAGGTTGCAAAGTTACTGGCTACGACCACTCACGATATCCCTTATCCCTCAGACCCTTCTCCAACATGTAGTCCAGCTCTGCTTTCACAACAGGCTGTCGAGCAGGATTTATACGGTAGGGAGCCAATTTGAGCCTTGCACTGTCTCCAGCCTCCATGTCGGATTCTACCCCGTACATCAGGCCTGGAGAATCAACAAACATGCGGACGTACTGCCACAGCCTAGTAAACAACTTCTCTTGGCGCTTAGGAACAAGAGGTTGCAACTTATCTCGAAGAACCACATGCTCATTGCCCTCCCACAACCCAGCCGGGACCGCAGTTTCTACACTATAATCTCCCTCCTTCTCCACCTTTGTCCCTAGAACAGCCAGGTCATGAGAGGGACAATCTGTACCACCTGTGCAGTCACTCCCACAGTTCATAATTGCTAATGCTTCCCCTCCGATACCGTACATGCGCACCCCCGCATTCCTTGCGACTACATCTGCCTGCGCAGCATCACCGCCTTCAGCGACACGGCCAGATACAGTCGGTCTATGGTAGGGCTGTTGCATTCTACTAGAGCAGCATTGGGAGGCTATGCGACGACCGGGCGCATCCACTCCACAGCCAACCTCACCAATCTGCTCAATGTCCTGATACTGACCACCACCCTTAGCAGCCCTGGGTCGACCCTGACCTGACAACCATGCTAAAGCCTCGTCGCCCACCTTGAACAGCTTCAACAACGAGGCCAACGGTTTACTCACACTCAAGTGACCTGCCAGCGGAACATCGTGCACCGCATGAGTTGTGAGGCCTGGGTGCTCGGCACAAACAGTGGGGTATGAACCGAGCAGGTGCTGGATCGCTGCACACTGCTGCTCAGGCAGGTGCTCAAGCGCTTCCACAGCCACCTGTCTCGTGTTCCCCGCCCACTGCTCCGCCGAGACATGACAATCCCAACTTTCCTCCACCTGTGCCCCACTGTCCCCCTCTCCTTCTCCACCTTGGCCGCTGCAGACCAACACAGGGACAGTAGGCTGCTCAGGTGGTTGCCTCACAAACTCCTTTAACAGGTTCACATGACATGCTTCCCCGTCCTCGTCGAGTTCAATAGCCCTGTTCCCACAACTCTCAAGACTAAGATCTTCTAGTTGTACCTGGGAACTACTCTGTTGCGGAGTGCCATCATGCCCTACCATGTCACTAGGGGGGACAGGTTCTGGGGCCACTCCAGAGCTCAACTTGGGTGCAAGTACCGAGTCACCAAGGAGTGTCGCTGGGTCCAAACTCTCAACCCGACCAGCCTTGACTTTCTCCTTCCGACCCTTCCTCCGCTGGTCTGAAACTTCGGTAATAGGCTGTGACACCTGAGCGGACTGAGATCTCTCGAGCCCCTCCTGCCCCTCCCTACTCGTGTCGGCCGCCCTCTCGGCAACGACAAAGGGTGGAACCTCGGAAGTGAGCACCGCAAAGTCGTTACCGAGAAGGAGGTCGACCCCCTCAACTGGCAACTTCTCCACAACACCCACATCCATCTCTCGTGTCACACCGTCCACCTCAAGCTCTACACTGACCAGCGCGTAAGACCGCGTAGCATTGATGCCTTGAACCACCACAACCCGAGCCGCGTTAATAGGCTTGCCAGTGAAATTCTTAACAAGTGTCTGGGAAGCGCCCGTATCACGCAGCAACTCAAGCCTATGCTCCACACCAGCCCACCTCACAGTGCCGTGCCCCCTATGACCACAAAAAGCATCTCGGACGGGTGACGAGCCCTCCTGCTGCTTCTGCACCGACTGTGAGCAACCGACATGTTACCCCGGGCATACACGGAAGACCTCAAGACACACCGATGTTGCTCACTAGTGACACCACTGCTGTAGGCGGTGCTCGGACATGAGCGCGCAATATGCCCCTTCTCATGACACTTGAAACACTCCACTTCGCTCTTGGACTTCCTCTGAGGTGAGGAAGGGCCCTGGCCTTTCTTTAATGGGAAGGGTTTCGACTTGGGATCATAATTGGCACCAGTATTCTTAAATGGGTAATTAGTTGTGTCCTTAATTCGGGGGGGTGGAGTGGTACGCCCCTGGTTACCTGCCTCAGCTCTCTGTGCAGACCTGCACCCACGAATCAATGACAACCTGAGGTCAGCCATCTGAGCCGCCTCTTGCAGAGTTTTAGGTTGCTTTTCTTTCAGGTTAAGAGTCAAGTCACTGCCAGTACATTTAAAAAATTGCTCTAACAACACTAATTGCTTCACTGCATCAAAAGTAGTTGCCTTCTCCGATCTTAACCAATTCTCAAATGCATCTGACCGCTCTCTAGCGTGTTCCTGGAAAGTACTCTCCTTTCTCTTGGGAACAGCCCTAAATATCAGCCTATAGGTCTCTGGCTGCAACTCATATGCCCTCAGGACAGCCTCTTTCAACGCCTCATAATTCACGCAGGAATCTAGGGGCAAAGCATCATACGCCTTGAGTGCTTTCCCCGTCAATCGTGACGAAACAAGGGCTGCCCACTTCTCCTCCGGCCATTGGTGCTCCTGGCACTTTTTCTCGAACTGGAGAAAAAATTTGGTAACTCCTAACTCATCAAACACTGGAACCAACTGTAGTAGATGTGACAGGGACTGGTCATGGGGTCGACCCCCCTGGACGACCCGGTTCCTCGTCACCTCTACACGAGTTTTCTCTAGGTCAATATCGGCACAATACCTTGCAGCCTCATACTTATACTTGAGCTCAGACTCATGCTGCTGCTGCCTGAGCTCAGCCTCTCGCTCCTGCTGCTGCTGCCTGAGCTCAGCCTCATGCTTAGCCTGTCGCTCCTGCTGCTGAAGTTTGGCGAGCTCGAGCTGAAACAACATCTCGGAAGACAAACCCTGAGGAGGGAGTGCTACTACCGGGGACCCACCCCGTGAGTCACCTAGAGGCATACCCAACCGCCAACGGGCATCAGCCTGCGGGAACGTACCCGGCTCCGGAGCCCGAGGGGGCGCCATGATAGGAGTCGAGTGGAATGGGGGCTGAGCCGAAGGTGCCCCTGCTCCCGCTCCACCCGAAGCCCCATGCACCCCACCGAGCACACAGGTAACCAGCTCACCTTTCGACAAACCGCTAGTACCGGACAACCTTAAGACTGTGGCTAGCCACTGCAGTCCGTACCGGTCCAGTCCCGACACCCGGTCCGCCGTCACAGGCTCCTCCAAAAAAATCTGAGCATCCTCCTCATTGTTCACCACCCGAACGCCGTCAACCAACTCCACCTTCTCCACCTCCTCGCCTGTGTCTCGCACTGTGCCCTCACTATACTCAGAGCCGTCCAGTGACATGATGGAGTCAACAACAAAATTCTCAAGTCAAGACAAAAGTAGCCAAACTCTCGCGTAGCTTTATTCACAAAAAATATTTGAAGATGTTCTTGAGTGCAATACTAGGTCACCAATATACTCCAACAAGTTCTATATATCCTCAAAACAATGTCCACTGCCAACAATGCAAGAAATAAATACAACCCCAAATGGCAATAAGATTTCTCCAAAAAAAAAAAATGCAATATTCAGTTCACTATATACTGGTCTAAGGTCGCCTTTTGTTACAACCGGCACTACGAAATAAACAAGGGCACTTAACACCTTACGAGCGGCCTAGGCGGTAATTTATATGTACCGCCCATCGGGGTGTTTTTATCCTAAATAGGGTTGTTTACGTGATCATTTTCATGCCTAAATAAGACCCAGAGCGTAAAACAAGTATCTATCCCTGAAAGGGCATAAACAGAGCTTTCCAATGACACCCCAACCATCCTTGTACGACCACTGGTTCTCTTGCAACGATCGCGCAACACGAGTGCAAAAACCATGTAATTAGGTACTTTCCCTACATAATTCCCTGTGTAGCGAGTGCGAGAGGGTGGGGGAGGGTGGGATTCATGTCAGTAGGTCCGCCGCGGTGGTCTGGAGCAGTCATATGCTTGCTACGCTCCTCCCACCACTCATCTCTCTCTCTCAGCAACATTACGTGGTGAAAATAGCACACGACATAAGTTGTGAACCGCCACTTAGTCCATATTTATTTCACACGACATAAGTTGCGCGCCGCCAAAGAAGGGTTAATAATGGACTAGATGATAGGCTATATCAGCAACAACGGTACGCTAATTCCAAACCCTCGAACTATTACACCGGTGAACAAAACACTTAAACCCTCCAGAGTTAATCTACTGGATAACGGGGTATCAATTAACTGGGTTTTAGTGCACTTCTACAAAGGCTTTCCGGTGACGGCAAAGCCTACTCACAACAGGAGTACTTTACGTTAATAAAATGCTCTCAAGTAATAACAATGCTTAAATAAACTATAACAAGATTTAATAAAGGAGTATAGCTTACGTTAACTTTATTGTGAGTCTGTACTCAACACTAAACTCTTCAATGCTCTATGAAAACACTGGAAGTCTAGTCCTACAGCAAACAGATATGGAATCTTCTGAAAATGTCTGATGCTCTAAGATGCTCGTCAAATATAGAACAGAAATAATGCAGGGGCAGGACACCAAAGCGTGTATCTTAAATACGCCGACAAGTAGGATACATATATATAAAACAAGGGAGTGCAACTACTCTGTGACAGCACTAATAATAGCCACTCAAAACAGTACTTCCTTAGCCAAAGTAACAGCCATACTGGGTTGTGCCCTATGCATTAACCTAGGCAAAAAGAATACGTGAATAATTCCTAAAACATACGCAGTTAAAGTTAATAAACACAATGCTGTCTTTATTACTAATAAAGTCTAGCAGCGGAATAAAAGGTACCAGGAGGCTAGGCAGAGCGCAAGCATGCTCGTAGCCTACTGTCTCCCCTTGAACAGATTTCCCTTATGTTACGTTAAGTGACTAGGAGGCTCTCTTGGTAAGTCCAGATCTCAAGTATCTGGTCTTACCCTGGCGCTCCACAAAGGTCAACAAAATGAGGTAGCAAGCATACAAGTAAGTGTAGGCAAAAGCCCTTCGCTTGTATACTGCTACACTCGCAAAGGAAAATTGTGCACACAGGTTACAGGCACCTAGCTCCGTCGAAGTCGTACATGCTCTGACTTGCCATGTACATAACTCAGACAACGACTAAAGATACCCTCCACTGTCTAGCATTAAATAGTAACAAAGAACAACTCAATAATTAGAAGCACCCAATGATAATATGACTCATGTGACTATGACTAATAATCCCTAAAGCTAGTGCAAAACGTATATGTGAGAACTGGTGCTGGTAATACGACTGGCCGACTATGGAAGTCGTATGCAGAACCAGAAGGGATAAGTAACTGAATAAAGATGAGAAGTAATGGAAAAGAAGAAGTTCAGAGAGAGAAACAGTAGTACAGGGGGTTAGATTGGGGACAGATTGCAAGGCACGTCTAGAACCAAGCACACTATGCCAAGCTCTAAGGAGACATGCGGGCAGGAGCCCCCCAGCACCAAAACTAGGACAGCGGCACCCAATCACAGACCACTACGTCATGAAGAGCAAGCGTCATAGGACGCGCCAGGCCCGCCGGCCAATCAAGAGCGTAGGAACCTCCGCCCGAGCGAGGAAGGCACACGTACATACACACGCACTTAATACAAACTCGCTGCCTCCTTCGTTCTCTCTCTCCTTAACTTCACACTACACATCTTATACTCTATCACTGATATAAAATACTTCCAAGTGTCACAGACAAGAATAAAGACCACCACTGATCTGGCTGTGACAACATGAATACTAAGAAAGAAAGAACATCGTTCTACGATTTTTATAGCCCATTTCACTGCCCTGGCGAGCGCTAGCGAGTACGAGCACATTCTGGCAAGCTGGCCAGCGTAACAAGGCCATCTACCATTACACATATTTTTCTGTTATGAAGATAAGAAGAAATTAGTGGAACTAATGATGCTAGGCCGTAGTGTGATATCTTCAACAATAAGGATTGATGCCAGACTCTATCAAATGCCTTTGATATATCCAGTGCTATTGTATGTGTTTCACCATGTTGGTCTGTAGCTTCGTTGATTTGATGCGTAAGAAGGCAAAGAATGTCTGCATTTGATCGACATCGTCTAAAACCATATTGCCTATCACTGATTAATTTATTATTCTCAAGATGCTTAATTATGTGATTATTTAATATAATTTCAAAGACTTTAGAAAGAGTGGGAGTTATAGCTATTGGTCTGTAGTTTGATGGATCTGAAGAAGCACCTTTTTTAGGAACTGGATGGATGTTTGCGAAACACAATAGGCCTATGATATCCTCTATGTAAACTATACTACATTACACGTTTCTGACCTCGTTTAGCATACACCAGTAACGCCAGTGTCATGACATGTTATAATATTACTTGTCATACAGAGAGAGAGAGATATTTACATAGTTTTACATAAATAGGCCTACACTGGCCACAGATATCTTACGATTTCTGGAAGTTGGTCAGGACTTAGTAGAGATATTAACCCTAAGAGTAAGAGAAAGTGGAAGGAAAGGATAGTAAAGATGAATGTTCTCCTTCCCCCCCCCCCCCATCCGGCAATTTGCCGTACATGAAAACGAGTGAATAACCTTGCAGGGTTCAGAAATCGATTGAAGGATTTGTATAGAATAATTATAAATGTAAAGGATATATTATGCATACCTTCACCTCTTTGGTTTCTGCTCTCTGCAATTGTCAGTGTTAATCTGGCAGGTTATCTTGTCAGTAAATCATGTCCTACTCCAGAACAAGTTCTCTGTGGTATGAGTCTAGTCTTCTATTTATATGTGTATATTGTGCCACTTTCTATAACTTCATAATTGCTGAGGGGCACTGGGCCTTGGGTGGGGCTTTAGTTTCCCGGGCGTTTCCGCACCCTCCTCAGCTCCCTGCCTTGGAGTGGCTTCGGTTACCTGGGCTTTATTAGTGGTAAGCAGGGAGGGTTTTGTGGGGGTGCTCGTTTATGGCCTTGTCCTTGCTCGGGACCTTGGGGCTGTTCGGCCAGACAGCCTGGGGAACAGCAAAAACAACAAAACTTCATTAGGGAGCTCATTCCACTGCCCTATTATAGTGTGGGTGAAGATATCTTTAGTTATGTCTAGGATCCCTTTCTTGCCCATTATTTTTAATTGGTTTCCTCTTGTGGAACTCTCCTTGGCTATCTTCAGTAGATTATTGGAATTTACATTACTGATTCCTTTCAGAATCTTTAAACACTATCAGCTGCCCACTTATTCTCCTTTCTTAACCGTAAAGAGATCAAGTTCCCTTAATCTCTCATTGTGTTGTATATTTTTAAGGAATGAGATCAATCTTGTTGCTCTGCGCTGAACGGATTCGAGTGTCTATATGTCTTTTATCATGTAGGGAGATCAAAACTGCACATCTTAGCCTACTCACACTACTTTTATATAAGGGTATAACTAGGGCTTAACGGCTATCAACCCTGCAGGATTTTTAAACCAGGATATGTCTGTGGGCAAATCAAGATAGGAGCCTCGGTTCGAGAATTCTAGTTCCTTGGTGTTATTTGTATTCGGTAAATTGATAATGGATATGAAGTAATACTTATGTTGTTGTGCTAATAAATTCCAAATCCCGGGTTTTCTCATTAAAATTGAGAGATGATACGTTGTGTAGCGCTCGTAATACTGTCAGTTACCTGCTCTCACGTGAGTGTATTGTATACATGTAAATTGACCTACGGTAGGATAATGCTATATTATTTATCGTTTTACATTAACAGCAGTTACCTTATTTATTGTATTTATGTTATTATATAATTATCATAATAATCACCATAAACAGCCTTAGTTTGTCCACTGCAGGCCGAAGACCTCTCACAAACGTTTCTAATCTAGCTGGTCAGTTGTTATCCTGTCCCGTCTTACTTTAGCAAACATTCCGATCTCATCCCTCTATCTGTCTATCCCTTCCTCTAGCTCCATCTCTAGATTCCCATTTTGTTCCTTTATTTGTCCATCTCTTATCATCTCTTCTAGATATATGATCTTTCCAAGCCCATTTCCTCTTGTTAATGCGATTATCTTCTACTTGTGTTTATTCTCTTATCCAATATGCTCTTTGTGTCGCTCCAAGTTATCCCTAACATTATCCTCTCTATATCTTCATGGGCACTACAATTTTTATAGATTATGAAACTTTGTTATACTCCAAGTTTATGATCCATTAATTAGTACAGGAATGACACATTGTTTGCATACGTTTCTCTTAAATGCAAGGGGCAACTAGCTTTTCATAATAACATTCTGCTTACCAAATGCGCTCCATTCCATATCTATCCTTGGCCTGATTTCTCTAGAGTGATCCGAGTTTGTTTCTATAACCTGGCCTACTGTAGGTATACAGTATATATTCCTCCACTGAATCTGGCACATAATCCTCTAACTTCATTTGTTGTGGTTGCATAATTATGATCATTCACCATACTCTTGGGTTTCTATTCATTATTGTCAACACTACTTTAACCCTCCGGATCCGGGGGCCTTCATATGAGGCGATCTTCGTGTCCGGGGGTATTCCTGAAAAATGGCTATTTTCATAATTCGATATCTACTGATTGAGACCACCTAGAGCAGTCAACTAAATTGCATAGTGTAGAACCAACCTTCGTCTGTAGACTGCCATTGAGTTGAGATCGCTACGACAAGTGGTTGCCGAGATATGATGATGGGAATGGAGGTAATTTCCCGCGTATTTTCGCCTGTGTCCGAACGCTTCGCTGCGGCCCTGGCTAGCACACACTATGTTACTCGTTGCTTCGGTGGATTTGGTACCGGTAGACGATATTATGTTTGTATGGTGATAATGTCATAGTTATTGTGTCATTTATTTCTTTTACAACCATTATTGAGTTATGTGAAACTTTTTATAACATATTTTCGGCACTTTCACTGTTATTGGATATTATTGTGTCACTTTCACTCTTATTACTCTTCTTGTTATGAATTATTGTCACTCACTGTTATTATTGAGTTATTATTACTTGTTATACATTTGTGTGTCACTTTCACTTACTATGCTAGGCTACGCTATGCTAGGCTAGGCTAGGCGAGCATACGGTACCGCATCTTCACTAACCACTTCTTCATCGTCAAAGTCACTCTCAAGTTCACTCAGTTCACTATCGTCATTATCCTCGTCATTATCGTCCTCATCGGTACTAATAAAGCCCAGAAGCTCTAATCCATCCGCCACTTCACCCTCATCTTCACTAACCACTTGTTCTTCGTCAAAGTCACTCCCAAGTTCACTCAGTTCACTATAATCACTCAGTTCACTATATTTGCTTAGTTCTTCCAGAGTGTGTGCAACACCATTGGGACTAAGCACTGTTTTCTTGGTCGTTTTAGCCTTGCTTTTGTTAGGCGTACGGTAACGCCGCCGGCGATTCGGATACAGCGATTTTTTGGATTACCTCCATCCATCTTGGATGCGCACTAAGAACTGATGCTGCCTGTTAGTTTGTGCTTGGTGGCGCTGCGGTAGCCCACGCACAAACAAAAATCCGCCCGCGCGATTTAAACCCTTTGATTTTGCCTCATATGAAGCCTCCCGGACTCCTAACCATTATACGTTTTGCCTCATATGAGTCCTCCCGGATCCCAAGGGTTAAGGCTTTTATCGTTTATATCATCCATCATTTGTTGTAACTCTTCCCCAGAGTCATTAGGATAAACTTTGTCATCAGCGAATCTGAGGTTGCTTTGAGGTTGCTTTGATGCTCCCCATTAACATTTATTCCTTTATTGTCCCATTCAAGATTACTAAATATGTCTTCCAAACACGCGTGAACAGATTTGATATTGTATAATATAGTCTACCTAATTACAACAGTTTTAATGCACGTTATAGTTTGATAATTTTGAATGCAAACAGTAGCATTTCAACTGTAAGGAACCACAACAAATAAATAAATAAATAAATATAATAAAGAAATATATAAATATATCAGAAAACAATAATCACTATTACCGTGATCTATTTGGTTGCCGTTACATATGCCTATACAATACATACGCAACTGTGTATGGGCGGAGCTTATTAACTATCAATGCACTTGTTTCACTGGCGTCAAGCTCGCTGAACCAGCAAAGGTAGACATTGTTCGAACCTGCTGCCAGTGTGTGGCTAGGACTTTGGCACAACCCTGATCTACGACTTACCGCCGTGAGTGTACCTCTGTAATTATGTCAAACATACAATTGTTATGACCCATACATCATTCCTATACAGTATATGACATTACCGGTGCAAATAAAAACAAAATCAATAGACTTTGTGGGTTGAATGTGGGTGGAAGCTATCAGTGTAGAGAACAACGGGGGTCTGGGGGCGGCTGCTCCGAGGTTAGATTAGGATGTTAGGTCAAGGGGAGATTTCCACTTGAGGGATTTTTTGTTAAACCCCTTTCTCACTTATGTTTAGCCCCATTGCTATTGAGATTATAAGACGTTCGCCTTATTAGTTGGGCTATTTTCAGAACTTTCACCCCATTTCTGTCAACTTTAAGACCTTTAGTGCTATTTAGGTGTTGATTTTTTCTTAGTGAGCGATAGCGAGCCTGTATTTTAAGAGGAACCGTCTTCGGCTGGGACATTTTTCTACCCAAAATTTTACAAATCTATCATGAAAGGGGGTCTAAGGAGTGAATTATAAGTGTGATGGAAGTCTAAGGAACAAACTAAAAACCTCCCCTTAATTATTACAAAATAGGGTTTTCGGTGGGCATGTTTTAGCACTGTTGGATAATAGATAAATAATAATTTTCACCATTAATGACATAAACAGAAATTATGTATGGGTAATAACAATTGTATACATGACATAACTATCGAGGTACCTCCATTGCAGTATAAACTCAACCTTGACCTATGCGACAATACATCGTATTAATGTATATTAACCTCTCCGCGGCGCACAGTTTTTTTTTTACAGGTACATACTGTGCGCATGTATGATCATTTTGGGACCCATTGCCAATTTCGATAAAAAGTACATCAGCGTGTAGGGAATGTTTGCGTGCATCGGCCCATATATATTTGACCCCCCAAAAAATGTCTTGGGGGGGGGGGGGGGAGAACGGTCCGTAGTTGAAAAATGTGGAGCGAATGGCACCGCGCAGCTAGATTGTCATCGAGCGGCGAGATTTCCCGGCCTAATTTTCACACGCCCAGGGGATAGAATCTGAGGGAGGAGGGGGTGGGTTACCGCGTAATATCACATATATCTCCTTTTTTTATCCCTTTTAGGCTATGTAGAGTACGTATACATGTGTAGGCCACCCATATAACAATGAATATGCCTCTAGTGACCAAAAATTGCAATATATAAGGGAATTATCAATGAATATTTAGGCGGGAATGAAGATGGGTTGGAGGTTTGGCGGAAATTTATGAGATGAGAGTGTGGTTTGCGCTATAATATTACGTATATCTCGTACGTAGAGCACTGTCATGCTATAATACAGACTTGTACGTATGTAGACGTGCCATATAACAATATATATACCGCATATAGACCAATTCATGCGATATTTACGCACATTATCAATGAGTTTCTATGCGTGAACCAAGGTGTGATTGAGTTGTGCTGGGAATGAAAGGGGGAGAGGGTGTTTTGCGCCATAAATATCACGTATATCTCGTACTTAGAGCACTGTCATGCTATAATACAGACTTGTACGTATGTAGATGTGCCATACAACAATATATATACCGCATATAGACCAATTCATGCGATATTTACGTACATTATCAATGAGTTTCTAGCAGACGGAAGCCTAAAAGGGTGGGTGGGGGTGGGTGGGTGGGAGGGAGGCAGGGAGTGAGTCGTGGAGAGAGTGAAGGCAGGGAGATCTAGCAGGAAACATATGCAGCTGTGTGATAATTGTGGAGGCGCCCCAGGCGTATGGATGTCTTGGGATTTTGAACTTTATGTCTAGCAGGTGTCTGGGGTTCGTTGCCACCAAGAGGTCTACAATAACATGAGTCAGGAATGGAGAGAGAGAGAAAGTGAGACATGCGTATGCCGTACGTATAAATGGACTTCAGAATTGCAAGCAGACATTGCATTTTAGACACATGTTAAGTACCACAGAAATATGTAGGCCATTGACTGTAAATAAAGTACTATATTATAGACCAGGAACGAGGGTGGTCAGTAAACATCGGCAGTTAACCTTTTTTGATAGATAGCTAAATATAGACTGGTGTCGCCTTACACTTGCGAAAGGGTAGATTGCCACCAGAGAAACTTATATTTATTTATTTCCAAGTAATATGCAATCAAAATGTATATTCGAGACCTACTGCAAGTATTTGTATGACAGTCATGACTATGCATAATCCAATATACGCGCATAAGGGCGTAGGCGAGATATAAGAAAGCTGGTTGAGCAATTTTCGACTCCCACACAGTTATTATTCATTATTATTTACAATATTATACAATACAAATGTATTTGTGAAGAGTATTTTATGCATTATTGTATTTATACAAATTTTGTTCCCAGACAAAGCTGCAGTGGCTGGAGGGAGCGGCAAGGGTCACCCACTGACCGCTTGACCGTGTGATAATGACTGGAGTCACACTGAGAGGGGCAATTTTGCTGAGTGTTTGGGCAATTTTTGACAGAATAAAGTTATATAATTACTAATTTTTGACAGAGACAAACTTTTATAAACCTTTGCATGATATAATTGATAATCCCATCAATTTACAAACGTAAATTGGTGGGATAATTCGTTGTTTTTGGTATATTGTCATTTCGATTGTAGACACGAAGTTTTGAGTGACATTTGGTATGAGCTCCTGTGGCATGGTTGGTAAGGTCGCGGACTGGAAAACTCAAAGTGTGGTAGGGTACTGGGATCGAATCCAAGAGGGGGTTATGGGGAAGGTTTTATACTGTTTAGATAAATTTTGATAAACAATTTTTTTTACAAGATCATGCCATTGTATTCAAACAATATGAAATATTCATAGAATATATCATATTGTAAGAATACAATGACATGACCTTGTATTTTTTTTTTTTTTATTGTTTTATTTTATTATCTTAGTAGGTTTGACAGGATTTATTGAAACATATTTATTTTGGTACAATTCATTTGAGGTAAGAACATATATACACATTACTTTGGCTATAACAAACATATATATTGATATACTAAAAAAGAAGGCATATTACATGGAAATCTTTGAAACTTATAAACTAAATAATGAAAGATACAATTATATAATGTAAAAAGCTATATCACAGGGATCTTTGGAACTTATACATTATATAATATATATGTAACATTATGAGGTAGCATGATCAATTAGGTCAGGTCAGGTAAGGTAGGGCGTGAGTCCAGGGCAGGGCAGGGGGCGGCACTCAGTAGTTTTTGAACATGTGGTAGTCCCTGAAGCAGTCACCCAAGCAGAGTGCAACTTTGCACTCGGCGCACATTGAGGCGACTCTTTTTGTTACATGGGGTTTCCTGACACTGGAGCTGCAGACGTGGCACTGCACCTGCCTGTGACGAGTGCCAATCAGCTCGGTGGTGGTTGGGTAGTGTCGTTCAACCCCCAGCTGGATGCGGTCAGGGACGTGAACGCCTGACAGTTGACAGTCAGACTTGTCCACCAGGCGCATGTTCTTTGTGTAGTCCACTACCATGTCGGGCTTATAGATGGTCTTCCTGGTTCGGTAGTGGATTTTACCAGAGTCCATCTGGGCACCTGTGTGGACTGTGGAAAGCAGGTGAACGTCTCTTTTGTCCTTCCACTTCAGGGCTACCACTTTCCCGGACTTTTCAAGTTGCTTGTACTTCTGCCCCTTTCGTCGCCTTCTTCGGACATGCCTCTCGCGGTGTTCCTGGGCCAGTTCGTCTTCAGAAGGTGTGTCACTGGAGGAGGCATCTGACAGAGGAATGACATTACCTGTGAACTTAGGCATAAACTTTCTTGTCTTTCTGACAGTCCCACATGACGCCGTTTGGTTGTCATGAAGAAACTGGCAGAGAGAAGGAGAAGTATACCAGTTGTCAGTGTAGATGATGTGGCCTTTGCCCAGGTAAGGTGCCAACATTTTCCTGACGATGGCACCTGACATGCCCATGGGGTCACCGGGAGCGGCTTTCGATACGTCAATGTCAGTTCCTGTATACACGATCATGTCAAGCACTATTCCAGTTTCACAGTCGCACAACACGAAGAGCTTGATTCCGAACCTATGCCTTTTCAAGGGGATATACTGCTTGAAAACAAGACGTCCTTTGAAGAGCACGAGCGACTCATCAATCACCAAATTGAGGAAGGGGTAAAAGTATTTCCTATACCTCTCCAACAACATGGTGAACACATCCCGAACTTTCCATATCCTGTCAATCCTGTTAGGATTTTCGTTGTCTGCAAAGTGCATAAATCTTAGCAGCAACAAAAATCTGTCACGAGTCATGAACTTATTGAAAGTTGGGGTGGCGATGAGAGGGTCGTGCTTCCAGTAGTGTTGCAACACATGCTTCTTGCAAAGAGGCATGAGGAACAACAAGGCAAAAAACGTCATGAATTCTTCCACAGTCGTATCCACCCACCCTCGTATTCTCGCTTTTGGAGAAATGACGTTCAATTTGCCAAACACCCACCTGTAGTAGGCGTTTGTTTGGGCAACGATGTAAGTCATTACCTCCAAATCGAAAAAAGAGAGGAAGAAGTCACTTTCGTTTGCGTTATCGTCACAGGGCCAGTCATCAGTTGTACCTGACGTCCCAGGATTGAACTGGGGCATGTCAGGCACAAAATTGACCCCGTCAGACCACTCAAACGAAGGCATGCCAGGGACCGGAATGTCGCCTCCGTCTGCTTCTGCATCTGAAATATCGCTGTCATGTTCGCGATACAACACAGCATCATCATCACCCTCTTCTTCACTAGACAGACGCCCTTCTTCATTCTCATCACCGACGTCTGACTCACTTCCACTGTCCACTCCCAAATCCCCCCACCCTTGGTCCCGTGCTAGGGCGTCGTCGTCGAAACCCGCAGGGCTGCCAATGCCCTGCGAATCACCACCAAACAGCAGGGCGGCGTACTTGGATGGTGTCAGATGTTTTCTGCTCACTCTAGCACGTAGGGGCGTCTTATGGGCAGGGGCAGAAGGGCCGGCAGGGGCGGCAGTGGTGCGTGGTGCAGTGGGCCTGGAGGCAGGCAAGATGATGGTGGTGCCTGTCGCCCCTTTCCCTTTCCCTGTTCCTTGGGCAGGGGCGGCAGGGGCAGCAGGGGCGGCAGGGACAGCAGGGCCGGCAGGGCCAGAAGTCGCTTTCCCTCTCCCTTTCCCCTTCCCCTTCCCTTTTCCTTGGGCAGGGGCGGCAGGGGCAGCCGGGCCAGGGGCGGCTGGTGGTGGTGGTGGTGGCAGGCGTACGGGTTTTCTTCCCTACGCCCGTGCCTTTGATTTTGCCTGCCCCCGCAGGTTCTGCAGCCCTAGGGCGGCCTCCTGCGTCGCTGGTACTGGTGGCAGGGGTGGCAGTGGTGGTGGTAGTGGTTGTTGCAGTGGCCTGGGTCGTGGTGGCAGTGTCCACAAAGGCCAATGACCTCTGTGCAATTGCCTTGCTTGCACGTATTTTACGTGCTTTTGGTGCTGGTGCTTCGTCCTCCGAGCTGTAGGGCGTGTCGTACTGGTAGCTAGGGTTTCTGGTAGCAACCCTCTGCCTTCCACGGTGGCTGACACCACCAGAAGGAGGGCTGGTTGTGTCATCAGGGCGCGAGCGTGAGGGATGTGTGGGCTCCATGACTAGTGGTGGTGCTTGCACGAGTGCGGGGCGAGCGTGTGGCGGGGTGGTATCGAGAGTTGACATGTAGTACTATACCCACACCAATTTGTAGCCGCCTGCCTATAAACCCGCGGTTTTGGTACGGGTTCAAAAGCCTTGCTCTTAAGAGTCTTCCCGCAGTCCACCGGGGGAACTCTTAAGAGTCTTCCCGTAGTTCCCGGGTTAATGGTCTTACTCGCTCAAGCATTATTATTACGGTAAAATTACAGCTTTGCCCCCCCCCCCCCCGTTTTCGTTAGTTTCCTGTGGTAGTGGATTATATATTGGGGCAAGAGACTGGGGTTCTCGAAAAGGTGCTCCAGTTCTGACTTATAGTGTGATGGCTTAATAATCCAGAAGGGTTTATAGCCCCTGAAGACCTAATTTAACAACTAAATGATTGTAGATACCTTAAAGGGACCTTAATGGATAATTATAACCTATTTACTACAGGTACAGCCGAACATGTATGTCTTAGAGTGTACAGTAAGCATTCCTTAACACCTTCTGTACCGGCGATGTATTTTTAATTGTAGATTTGCTATATTAAGACGATTTTGTGCAGTTTAAGAAGAGTCTGTGATAGTAAAAAGGGTTAAGTGAAATAGTTCGAAGCCTGTTAATTGCTGGAGGCCTTTTTAATAATGAATACAATCATCAAATATTAGCCAGCATAAAGATAAAAGGATTATACCGGTACTGAAAGGGTTAAGCGAAGAATAATATTATTAGTGTTAGCCAAAAGTTAAAAGCAAAAAGCAAATTGTGGACAGAGACATACAAGAGACTGTTTAACTCCTTGACAGCGAGAAGGCTTTTTAAAGCTAACAAGAACTAATAATCTATCTATTAACAGACGCCGTGTTCCCCAAAGGGGTGGCCACGAACGAAACGCCACCATGCACTTCTGTTCCCAGGCAGTCGACGTCCCTCCTCCCATCCAGCACCGCTTTCACGTATACACTTCTTAGCTTTAATAACGATAGATTTAAGGGAAGGTTTTTTGTTTGTTCCCTAGAACTCCATCAAGCTTAATATTACACCCCTTTGAGCCCTCTTCAAGATAAATCTGTACATTTTTCGGTAGAAACATTCATGCCGAAGGCCGGTTCCTCTTAAATTACAGGCTCGCTATCGCTTGCCAGGAAAAAATCGACACCTAAATGGCACAATAGGTCGTAAAATTCACAGAAGTTGCGCGAACATTCTTAAAATCTTAAAAGCAATGGGGCTAAACATGAGGGGAAAGGGGTCAACAAAATAATCCCTCTCCTCCCCCTAAGTACCATTTACTAACTTTAAGGTTAACCCAGCTTCATAACAGTAAATCCTAAATGACTCAGGAACTCATGACTATAATTATTATTATACTGTATAATGATTATACTAGTTGTAGTAATTCTAGCAGTAGTAACAGTAATACTTATAACAGTAAGTCTAGTAAAACATGTAGTAGTATCACTCAGACGAATTATGGACGTTTTATGAATAACGAAAACAGTTTTCATATATGCAACTGTTGCAATTAAACTTTTGTAATTAAAATGCAATTCAGGCCATGAAGTGGTGGTTGTTGCGAGTGAAACATATTGTACATTCCCTCGCTAATGGATGTTAATGGCGGCTCAGATCTTGAATTAATTATTTGTGAAATGGTTTGATGTACCTGTCAGGTAATATATTAACCGAGCTTTGTTAGCGAAAGTGGTTATAGTTATTATGTAACAAAGTGTAGCCAGAATTAGGTTAAAAGGACGGCGCCGGTACAGAAGGGGTTAACCTGCATGCAACCACTGAACCTACTAACTTCAAACCACCGACCATCCAACCTTCAACCATCCTACCACTGTGCTAGTACCATATTAACCCTCTCCGACATATGACGCAATGTTGAGCCTATTGGGGATACTTTAAAGCCTTTGTTACCATCAGGGGTATTTAGAAACCTTTAGTTTTGTTACTTCAACCTCTGCAGTTGACTTTCAGTTAGCTGTGGGTAGAAAACTAATTTTGGGGAGGTAATTATAAGAGTGAGATAACTCTATTTCTTATTGCTAATCTAGCAACCTCTTCGTCATAAATGCGTGAAAGGGTTAACCATCCTACCACTCTACTACTGTCCTATTATCCATTCAATCACTCAACATACTACTATTATATTAGCCATCCAACCCCTCGACTTACTATCATCCAACCACCCTACTTTCATATTAACCATCCAACCACTCACCTTCGACCATCATACCACACTACTACTTTCATATTAACCATCCAACCACTCACCTTCTACCATCCTACCACACTACTACTTTCATATTAACCATCCAACCACTCACCTTCTACCATCCTACCACACTACTACTTTCATTTTAACCATTCAACCACTCACCTTCTACCATCATACCACACTACTACTTTCATATTAACCATCCAACCACTCACCTTCTACCGTCATACCACACTACTACTTTCATATTGACCATCCAACCACTCACCTTCTACCATCCTACCACACTACTACTTTCATATTAACCATCCAACCACTCACCTACTACCATCATACCACACTACTACTTTCATATTAACCATCCAACCACTCACCTTCTACCATCATACCACACTACTACTTTCATATTAACCATCCAACCACTCACCTTCTACCATCCTACCACACTACTACTTTCATATTAACCATCCAACCACTCACCTTCTACCATCATACCACACTACTACTTTCAAATTAACCATCCAACCACTCACCTTCTACCATCATACCACACTACTACTTTCATATTAACCATCCAACCACTCACCTTCTACCATGCTACCACACTACTACTTTCATATTAACCATCCAACCACTCACCTTCTACCAACCTACCACACTACTACTTTCATATTAACCATCCAACAACCACTCACCTTCTACCAACCTACTACTCTACTACTTTCATATTAACCATCCAACCACTCACCTTCTACCAACCTACCACACTACTACTTTCATATTGACCATCAAACCACTCACCTTCTACCAACCTACCACACTACTACTTTCATATTGACCATCCAACCACACACCTTCTACCAACCTACCACACTACTACTTTCATATTGACCATCCAACCACACACCTTCTACCAACCTACCACACTACTACTTTCATATTGACCATCAAACCACTCACCTTCTACCAACCTACCACACTACTACTTTCATATTGACCATCCAACCACACACCTTCTACCAACCTACCACACTACTACTTTCATATTGACCATCCAACCACTCACCTTCTACCACACTACTACTTTCATATTGACCATCCAACCACTCACCTTCTACCAACCTACTACTCTACTACTTTCATATTAACCATCCAACCACTCACCTTCTATCATCATACCACACTACTACTTTCATATTAACCATCCAACCACTCACCTTCTACCAATCAACCACACTACTACTATCATATATAACCCTCCAACCACTCGACTTACTACCATACAACCACCCTACTACCATAATAACCATCCAAACACTCAACAGCACCCATCATGAACCTGCTGCACCTATTGGTATCGTTCCTGCAGCACTGATGACCCCCGGCACCGCTCACCCTGATTCGCTCTCACACCATTTCTTCCCGCTAACGTTCCTATATTTCCACATCTTCCACCAAAACGTTTCTATTTTTTCATTTCTTCCACCGAAACGTTTCTATATTTTAACTTCTTCCTCCAAACGTTCCTATATTTTCATATCTTCCACCAAAACGTTTCTATATTTTCACTTCTTCCCCCAAACGTATATATATTTTGTGGATTACCAGTTCCTCTTTACCCCGCTCCGCTTGGGTGGACTATTTCACGGCCACCGGAGCTCTCCACTTTATAGCTACTCGCCTCCGCCAAGGTTTAAGAGATTATCACAGTGGCTGGCTTTCTATGTTGGTGGCCAGGCTGTTTTGGGTACGGGGAACATATGGTAGAGATGGGAGCTGCTCTGCGAGCTATGTATAGGGGGGTGGGGGGCTTATGTGTGTGTGTGTGTGTGTGTATGTTGGTGGCCAGACTGTTTTGGGTATGAGGAACATATGGTAGAGATGAGAGCAGCTCTGCGAGCTATGTATTGGGGGGTGGGGAGGCTTATGTGTGTGTGTGTGTGTATGTTGGTGGCCAGACTGTTTTGGGTATGAGGAACATTATAGTAGAGATGAGAGAGGCTCTGAGGGGCTATGTATAGGGAGAGCGTATGTGTGTGTGTTCCAGCATTATGTTTGTTTTGTTTTTTTATATGAACTGATATTGTATGCCCCCTCAATATATATATATATATATATATATATATATATATATATATATACACAGGGTGTCTCAATATAAATGTGACCCATTTGACTGTTAATAACTCTGCCAATATTAATGATATTATTCTCTTTTTTCAGGTTTGGAAGATCATAGCATAACATTGAAAAATCATCTATCAAACTGCCTTGGACAATAGAGGAAAAAACTATGTGTGTCACTGCTTATCTGGAGACAAAATCCTTCAAATCGGTACAGGCAAAATTCCGCAGGGAATTCAACTTTAATAACTATCCCCATAAATTCCAAATTACCCGTTGGGTAAACAAATTTAAAGCAACAGGATCATTAAACAAGCTCAGTAAAAAAGCAGAACAATCCACAAGTGGCAGGAAGTTGACTGCAAGATGTCCTGAAAATGTGGATGTGGTGAGAGATTCTGTCGGAAGGAGCCCAAAAAAGTCCATCCGAAGACGTTCCCAAGAGATGGGTCTTTCTCGTGCGTCAGTGCACAGAATCTTGAAGAAGGACCTTAAACTCTATCCATACAGAATCCAGATTATGCAGAAACTCACGCCAGCCGACATGGAAAAACGTGTTGTGATGTGCCAGTGGTTCGAGACCAAGATCGAAGAGGATTCTGACTTTCTCGATAATGTTTGGTTCAGCGACGAAGCACACTTCTCACTCTGCGGACATGTCAATAGCAAGAACTCAGTGTTCTGGGGATCAGAATCACCAGACGAGGGTCTTCAGAGACCATTGCACTCTGTGAAATGCACTGCTTGGGTGGCCATCTCAAAACATGGCATAATTGGACCATTTTGGTTTGAAAATGAAGCCGGGGAGACAGTCACTGTCACAAAGGAGCGTTACATTGTGGTGTTAAACAAGTTCTGGAGGACACTTGGAGCACGTCGTGGAGTGAATCGAGGTGTGCAATGGTTTCAACAAGATGGGGCAACTCCACATACTGCTAACATCACAATGGAGTGGCTCGATCATCGATTCCCTAATCGGCTGATCAGCAGACGCCGCGAACCAGAGTGGTCTCCGCGTTCACCCGATCTGAACCCCCCGGATTTTTATCTCTGGGGGTTCTTGAAGGACAACGTGTATGGGAACAATCCTCAATTTATTGCCGAGCTGAAAGTGGCCATAACCCAGACGATACGTGCCATACAGAAGCAAGAGTGTGTGAGGGTTATCGATAACTTCGCTCGTAGGCTACAAGTGTGTCATCAGCGCAGAGGCACACATTTAGAACATGTGCTGTAAAAATGTAGCTTTTGAGCAAGAGATACCAAATAAACATTTATTTTAATTGTTATCATGTCAGCTTCTAGGAAATGTAATATTTTTTTGAGTTTCTTGTCTGGGCAATAAATCATGAACATATTAATGGGTCACATTTATATTGAGACACCCTGTATATATATATATATATATATATATATATATATATATATATATATATATATATATATATATATATTATATATATATATATAAATAAGTAATAATGTTATGTTTACTTTACTTTTAAACCTTATGGAATAGTTAAAAATGTTACTTGGATTCAGATGCTTTTTTTTTCTTCAAATAGCAACCACTCCAAAAGCTCGACAAATATTCCTAATTCTGATTGTCAAACTGAGGACAAGAATACAATGCAGGACTATTCGTCAGTGTGTTTGAGTGTGTTTGTGTCTGTGCAAGAGTTCGAACAAGTTGTAAGCCTTACCCTACGTCCGCAATATGTACGGCTACTGACACATGTTCGTGAGGCCGATTCCTCTTGAATTACAGGCTCGTTGTCGCTCACCAGGAAAATATCAACACCTATATGACACGAACAGTCTTAATTTTGACGAATAAATGTGGCGAAAGGTCTTAAAATCGCCAAACAAATGAGTCGAACGTCTTGAAATCTGGACACAAATGAGGCTTAACCTGAAGAAGAAGGGGGAAGAGAAAAATTACCCATCTTCCCTTAACCTTTTGTATTGTCAAGCATTAATTATGTAAGTCACAATATTCCTCACGAAACTTGAACAGATATTTGATAACAAAGGAATTTGTTCACACGTGCTTATAGGCAATTATATTCAGATTACTGGACAGATAACCAAAGTACAGCTAATAACGAACATCGTGAGCTCTTGCGCTTTTCTTTATGCAAATATATCTATTTACATTGATGTTCGGCATCAAATCAGCTATAAAATAGTGTATTACATAATGTGTATATATTGTTATATAGCAGATTTACTCTACAACTTACAACATCAATCTGAATGGATATGTTGTATAAAGAACTCGCAAGAGCTCAGGAACATTTGTTAGTAGCTGTACTTTGGTTATCTGTCATGTAATCTGAATTTAATTACCCATAAGCACGCGAGAACACACTTTTTGTATTAATTTATTTTTCTTGTTTCGTGAGGAATATTGTTTGGTGTATAATTAAAGCTTGGCATTACAAAATGTTAAGCCATTCTGATTTACGGTCCACTTCACTTAGTTAACATTGGACTTCAGAGGCTACCAACCCATTTGGATTATTTAGCCAGCACACTGCAAGTTAAAAGCAACGTCAGGACTGGAGCCCCTTTTAGATAATCCAGTCCCTTGTCACTTCACTGTTAGTTAGTTACATAAAATAGGACTTCAGAGGCTATCAACCCTTCTGAATTATTTAGCCAGCACACTGTAAATCAAGGCCAACATCAGGACCGACCGGAGCCCCTTTTTCGAGAACTCATACCCTTGCCACTTCACTATACAAGCCTGAGCATAATATTATACTGCACTGCAAAGGCTCGCTCACAGTTAATGTCAGAATATAATATGTTTAGTCAGATTATTTTTCTTTCTTCCGTTTATTCAGTACATCCAGATGAATACATATTGCCTAGCCCCTTATTGTTTAACCAATTAATTCTAGCTTCAATACAACTTTCCTGGCCTTAAAGGTCACAGTATATTCGTAGAATTATTGCCTCAAATAGTCCCCCGCGACATAATTCATTAGTATTATTGTTATTATGATGATGATGATGACGATTACTATTGTGGTTGTTGTTATTATTATTATTGTTAATATTATTTTAGTTATTATTATTCCCTTAAATTTGGCTCTCTGTCACTCTTTTAGCTATTGGGGAGACACTCGTTACAGGCAACCTGCCTTTTGTCTCCTTTAATACACATAGCAAAACAATTATTAATATTATCATCATTATTAGTATTACTATTATCATTAATATTATTTATATCATTATCATAATTATTATATAGCATCAGTTTAAGTTGTATTATTTTTACAATCTCGAATTATATTAAACAAGTCTCACATATGAGAGTTACTGAATATAACACAGTAATAATCTAATTATATATGTTCACTCCCAACACCAAACTCCCCCCAATGAAATGAATGTGCTCCTCCCTGGATTCGAACCTGGGATACCACATACATATATTAAAGACTCTAAACATTACACCAGCACAGGCAGTAATATCTGCTGATATACGCACCTCTCTAACATTCCACAAAAGATTCCCTTCATTTACATTCTAATTTTTGCTCATGGTTTCTTGTGCTCAGCGATTTCAGCAGGAGGTTCATATTTCGCGCAGTTAATTTGGCCAGCTTCCGGCTTTGTCTGCGAACTTAATCTAAACCTTTTCCAGGGACACTAAAGGAGAACACAAGTGTACGATTATCATTCAGAGCCGAAAATTAGTTTATTCCTGGACGTTCTTTACATTCATTTCGCAAACTAACTTTTTTAATTTGCGAATCCTCAGGGAACGGTATAATAATTTAGGACTGAATTAATATAAAATGATCGTGCTAAGTTGGCATATTACTATACTTGTATGCTTTACACTAGCATGCATGCAAGTGCGTTTTATTTTTTTCTAATGATTCACAGGCAACATTTAATATTCTTAAGCCTTTGGCATATTTGATTCTTCAGCTTCACTGCTTCTATTTATATATTCAGTCATCATATATCAATACTACATTTACTGGTATATATATAATTTTATATATATATATGTATATATATATATATATATATATGTATATGTGTATTGTATATTTATATATATATATATATAATTATATATGTATATATATATATATGCAGTACATAGAAATATTTTATACATATATATATATATAGATATATACATATATATATATATATATATATATATATATATATTGTTACGATTCTGGACCTCAGTTGTTTAGAGACGGTATACGAAAATAATTACTAATGGAAATGCACCTTGTCTCTCTACCAAACAACACCACGACGCAACAGGTAAGAGCACTTTGAACGCTTCCAGGCTCTTCTCAGGGCTTAAGGTGCACACTGCCCTGCTCCTATTCTAAATAATAAGTAGAACAGAAATAATCATGTAACTTACTAACTACGAGAACTGGAAACCAACACCGGGATTAGCAATGCTGGGTTGGATAATCAAAACAGTTAAATACATAAGCTACCAGCAGACATCAACGAAAAAGAAAGAGTGCAGGTGTACTTCGAGCATAACAGGCTATGCGCGCCCTCGACAATACTAAACCGTGCGCAAACCAACCACCGGTAATCCACTCTCAACCCAAGAGAGTTGCACATAATATTTTATACATATAATAATGTTCTAACAATACAAGGCAGTGTCCTAATATGACTACTAACCTCGGGGTGATATTAGTGGAAGCAAGTTGCCCTGACCACCTCTAATATCACACCAGTATATCCTGCTTCAACCTGGGCCCCCCAGTGAGTTACCGCCCAAACAATGAACTCTTAGAGTCCACCTCCCACACTCACTTAACTATGGGGGGTGTCCAGACTGAAGCTGGATTCCTAATTAACATTAACACTTAAAGAGCGGGGCCCGACTTAAGTCGGTATCTAAAAAGAAGCAAGTTAGGAGCATTATTAATGTGTTTAAAGGGTTAAAATCGAGTGCAAATGGCCGGGAGCGCAGCAGGCCACACGGCCGACACCCAGGGCTTAACGCCGCCCACTGACTCACACTCCCTCTGTTCTCGAGAGGCCGGCAGTGTAGCCAGTAGTGAGTGTAGCTGGAAAAAATATGCCGCTATATGCTAAATTCCCATGTTAGTGGTAGCACTGCATGAAAACGACGAGTGCTACGTAGCTCGTTCTGGTCTCATTTTGAAGCTTGTAGCGCCTAGGTTTTTGCTGAATACATTTCTTTTCATGCAGATACTTGATTGATCATTCAGGAGGGCCTGAATATGCCCAAAATAGCCCAAAAACCCCCGCTAGACGAGGGTTAAACACTCCGTTGCCTCAGTTCGAAACCCAAGATAGGGAACACAAGTGCTGGGGCAGAACCATCAAGGTTGTTACCGGGTCCTAAGCACGAACACTGGGAAAAATATGTAGGGGTTATGGATGTGGGAAGGCGTTGAATGTAGCTCTAAAACATGACGTCACTCACCATCTGCGCATGCGTGATAATCTAGGCCCCCCTTGGCCCCGCCCCTCACCTCCGTTGCGTTTAAATATACCCTTCAAACCGTTACATCCAGATCTCTCCATAGCTCACTCTGTAGAACGCCTGCCCATCACTGAGGAAACCAGAGATCGATCCCACTCGTATTTGGTATATTTTTTATTTTTTTTATTTCGTTATATTTGTTATTTTGGTTGTTTTTGTTATATTTTAGGGTTAGGTTAGGTTAGGTAAGGTTAATCTAATCTAATCCAATATAATAGTTGTACATTTGAGATGCGGGGCCTAGATTCTCACGCAAGCGCAGATGGTGAGTGACGTCATGTTTTAGAGCTACATTCAACGCCTCCCATGGATGTGTGTGTGTGTGGACTGTCTATGGGGTTAACAGTGCTTATTAGTAAGGACCCCGGCAAATCTCCCAGCTCTTCCCTATCACGGATTCCGACGTAGCCACCGGAGGTACAGAATATTTAAAACAAAGGGAAATATAATAAAATGCTGATCAGAGGAAAAGGATAATTAGAAGAAGAACTGAATGTCTAGGATTCTCTGTTAATTACGTTACGTTACTCTTTTGAAAGCAAGGAAAAATAAACGGGGCCGACTGATGGGTCACGAGAGAGAAGGGGACACCAACTAGCTAGTCTGGCCGCCAATGAGAGAATGAGAGGACCGGATGTTGCAGAGCACCGCGGAGGGCAGCCTCAAAACGAAGGGGTTGCGAAATCTCACCACACAATATGATAAGACTAAGACACTTCACAAGAATAACTTATACTAAAGTATTCCTGTGTTAACAACTTAACTAAAACAGTGTGGCAGGTAAAATAAAGTACATCTTTATATTGTAACACAACTGAACTTGCAATGATCACATAATTAATTAAACTCATGTTGCTTAGCAACCTTACCTCCCGTGAGGCAAGAGCAACAAGCTGTCAACGCCTCCATCGCCAGCCACACTAGCCAGCAAACTACACGTTGCCGCTTAACTAACAACTGGTTAGACGAAACAGATAACACTCTATGGGCTCATTCTACACAAATGTTTATTGAGACAAAAATGCGTAGAGGCACGGCAAAACTAGTCATGTGTAATTGGAAGGGTATCGGGGTGAAACTCACAATACCAGGAATTTCTAATAGACTTGGCACAGCTGCTTTCAGAAGTCAGGCGCCACTACCGTCTAGCTATTCCTAAAAGACCCTGGTCATTGTGACACCCTCACCACGGGGGGGGGGGGGGGTTTGAAGCTTTGAAACAAAACTTTCATCATTAGTTTACAACTGCAAAATATTTACATTGACAGTCTTTTGTATTTTTACATTTTATAGATTTTTTTTACATGAGTAAATATAACTTACTAACTAAATAGCCTCGTGCTCTCCTATCATTCCTCAGAGGACTCACGGGACAAACAGTCTGCCAGGACATTATCAACACCACGGATGTGCCTAACATCGAGATGATATTCTTGCAACATCAGACTCCAGCGAGTAAGTCTCTGGTTTTTGTCCTTGAGCCTATTAAGAAACTGCAGAGGATGATGGTCAGAGTAGATTCTGAGCACGGGCCCGTAGGGTGGCAAATAAACAGCGAAATGGTGTAAACTCAAAATAATAGCTAGCAACTCCCTCTCGATCACAGAATAATTCTTGTGTGGTCAGTTAAACTTTTTCGAAGAGTAGAAAAGGGGATGCTCAACATCATCCATGTAGACTAAACAATTGGGGACATACACAACCCTGCCCATTAACCCCTGAAAGGGGGCGGGAGAATTATTCAAGCCGTAAGGCATTACTTGGCACTGATACACTCCTCCCCCCACCACAAAACTAGCGATTTTCTTGGCACGTTCTGGTAGTGGGACTTGCAAATAGCCTTTAACCCTTAATTAGCGGCGAGCAACATAAGTCGAGTTAAATAAAGCTGGACTATGTGGCGGCGCTCGACATAGGTCGAGTGGCAATTTCAGCACGTAATGTGGCTGAGAGAGAGAGACAAATGGTGGCAGGAGACTAGCGAGCGTATGACTGCTCCAGACCACCGCGGCGAACCTACTGACACAAATCTCAGCTCCCTCCTCCCTCTCTCACTCGCTACATACTCAATTATGTACTGAAAGTACCGAATTACCTGCTTTTTGCACTCGCGTTGCACGGTTATTGCAAGAAAACTATCCATCATACAAGGATCGTTATGGTGTCATTCGAAAGCTCTGTTTATGCCCTTTCAGGGATATGTACTTGTTTTACGTTCTGGGTCTTATTTAGGCATGAAAATGATCACGTAAACAGCCCTATTTTGGCTAAAAACACCCCGCTGTGCGGTACACATAAATAAACCGCATAGGCCGCTCGTAAGGTGTTAACTAAGTCCACTTTTTTTATGCATGTGGCTGCCCCAATCTTGTCTACCGAGTCATCAACTCTCGGTAAAGGGTAGGTATCTGTCTTGGAGAGTAAATTTACTTTGCAAGGTGGTAATTTTATAGGCTTGTTCTCTCCCACATCGATGTTATGCACCACCCAAGATGTCAAACCTGGTGCATCCCCGAACACATGTGGATAAGCCCACAAGGTAGTAAACATCTCCTCAACCCTTTCCGGAGGTAAATGGGTCAATTTCTCCCGCAGGCCCAGGTACCCGATCTCTGCCCATGTCCCAGCCGGCACAGCCTCACCTGGGAAAAGCTCCCTCTCCTCCTTCATGCCTTCTACATCCAGGACAGGGCAACGAAACACGGCATCCTGGTCCCTGGGACCGGAGAATTGGGGAGAGTACAGAGGGGGGTTGAGAGGCACTGCAGGAGCCTTGCCTTGCGTTCCCACAGTGCATGAACAGCTAGCCCTGGGACCTGGGTTATCCAACCACCATCCACCAGGCCCGGGCTCACCCTGCACCTCCGACTCCAACTCTCCAGTCAATAACATAGGCAAGAAATTTACCATATCTGACTCAACTTTCTCTACTGACCCGTTCTGAGTGGATACAGTAGCACAAACTGCCTCACACAACTCCCCGTTAACATGGCATAGCAGATGGGTCTTATGTCTGTCTGGATGACTCTCCCTGACCGTAGAAAACAAGTGTGTTAATAAAGCATCACTCTGCGGTGCCTCACCAATCTCCCCCGGTGCCACGGTGGTAAGATTAGGTATAGCCTCCAAGTCGGTCTGATTCGATGATACAGGATCAACCGGTCCTCCCGTAGGGACCCGATCGCTCCCTTCAGTATCACCTCTGGCACCGGGTGAAACGAGAGAGGAGCTTTCCGCTGAGCCTTCCTCCTCGTGCTGCACACCCTCGGCACCCTGTAGATCAGTCGAATCTATGGGTGTTGCAGATTCAGTACTGTACATCTCCTCGATCAGATCTATCTCCTCCCCTAACAATTGCTGTGCAACCTGGGCCATAGATTTCTATCCTCACACACCGGAAACAAATCGGGAGGTAGCTTCTTAGACTCCTTGTTCCTCTCCTCAGGTTGTACCTGCTCCGACACCACTACCGGAGGTGGAAAGACTCTGCTCCCTGCCATATCTGCTCCAAGCAGAAAATCAATCCCCTCCACAGGTAATGTGTCCACGACCGCTACCTTCGCCGTCACCGTGACTACAGGACACCTAAGATGAACAGGAACAAGGCTATAATAGGCCTCAGTGTTTACACCTCGACATAACACAAACTCGTCAGATTTTATCGGCTTCCCCGTCATGTTCAAACACATGGACTGCTTAGCTCCTGAATCCCTAAGAACCTTGACTGGATACACCTTCCCACACAGCTCTACTTCACCCTAATGAACGAAAGCCTGGCACCAAGCGAGCGAGGCTTCTGGACCTGCAATGGTACCTAGTTGAGACACTTTGTCGGGGGCAGGCTGTGCCACGGCCGTTGGCACCCCATGCTTCACCCTTCGGTCTGCCTCCAACCTCGGTAACAAAGATTCATCCCCTCCTCCCTGGATACCAACCACTAACGACACAGGCTTAGCAAGCGCTGCAGAAGAGTTTGCCTGGGGACAGTTTGGTTTAATATGTCCGGTCTGTTTACACCCATAACAACTAACAACACTGGAATCAGGTCGGGCTGAATTTGGTGATTTTGGTCTGTCTCCACCGTTATTATTACGTGTGGGACTAGGGCCACTATTGCTGTACCCTCCGCTTCCACCTGCTCGGTACTTCTCGTCACGGGCAGTCGTGGGGGGGGCATATCTGGCACGATCAGTAAAACCCTTGGTTGCCAACACTCGATCGTCAGCCCACACGGCAGCATCATACAGCTTGCCGGGGCGCTTCTCACGGATCTTTTGGCATATCTCTCTGTCGACATTGTTGGTAAAGTATTCTAGCAGGAAAGGCTCAACTGCCTCATTTAAATTGGTTACATTTTCACTCAAAAGCCAACGAGACAAACAATCACGGAGTTACTTAGCAAACTCAACATGAGTATGATTAGGCTTCTTCCTTGCTTTACGAAATTTAAGGCGATAGGATTCTGGTCTGAGTTCATAAGCCTTAAGGATAGCCTGCTTTAAATTATCATACTCTGCTAAGTTCTCTGCTGACATCCTATCATATGCCTCGAGCGCTTTTCCCTTGAGAACATTTGCCACCAATGCCGCCCAGCGTTCCCGTGGCCACTCGAACTCCCGTGCTTTCTTTTCAAATCTCTGGAACCATTCAGTGACTTTTTCCTCGTCAATAGCGGGAACGAGCTTCAGGCTACGAGACAACTTTAACTCGCTAGATTCCTCCCTGTGTACCGTGTCCACTTGTCCCCTTGTGTACCTACCCCCGTCTACCTCAACTTTGGTTCTTTGTAACTCCATTGTCATTCTCTGTGTTTCTAACCTCTCCTGCATCTCTCTCTCTTCTCTTTTCTCCTGCCTTTCTCTCTCTCTCTCTTCTCTTTTCTCCTGCATTTCCAATTTCTTCAATTCTAGTTGTACTAGATCATCACTCAATAGCCCTACCGGGACAAAAGTAGGGGGTGGTGTAGGAACATAAGCGGGACGGTAACGTGGCTGAATCGTAGAAAGTCCGGCTGGGATAAATGGGGGGGGGGGAGGTGTAACCTGGTTCTGTGCCGCCCCGTCAGCGGCAGGAGTAAAAAGGAGTGTAAAGGATAAAAATGGGGTTGAGTAAGTTGGGGCACACCAGAGGGCACGTCAGGCAACAACGAGGGATTAACAGTAGGACAGGTAAACTGGGAAGACGTTATGCTCTCATTAAAAGGACTGGATGTGCGCGGCGGAGAGCGTGCAGGTATCTCATTAAAAGGACTGGGTGTGTGCGGCGGAGAGCGTGCAGGTGTGATATACCCTCCTGCCGGCACAGTTGTTGACTCAACCTCCTCTTGAACGTCATAATAATACTGTCATATATACAAATGACATGCTTCCCTCGTGGTAAGAAGAGACCCCTTTACTCCCAACACTGTTGCTATCAACCTCAATTCCTCCACCCTTCTCAACTGCATTTGTGTTCAGACATAATAAAATATAAATGCTAGACACCTATTCTAAAAAAAAATCCTCTGATCAAAATAAATCTTATTAATACTGCTGGTACTATTCTGATTATCCTAGGCAAGGTCGCCACTGTTACGAATCTGGACCTCAGTTGTTTAGAGACGGTATACGAAAATAATTACTAATGGAAATGCACCTTGTCTCTCTACCAAACAACACCACGACGCAACAGGTTAGAGCCCTTTGAACACTTCCAGGCTCTTCTCAGGGCTTAAGGTGCACACTGCCCTGCTCCTATTCTAAATAATAAGTAGAACAGAAATAATCATGTAACTTACTAGCTACGAGAACTGGAAACCAACACCGGGATTAGCAATGCTGGGTTGGATAATCAAAACAGTTAAATACATAAGCTACCAGCAGACATCAACGAAAAAGAAAGAGTGCAGGTGTACTTCGAGCATAACAGGCTATGCGCGCCCTCGACAATACTAAACCGTGCGCAAATCAGCCACCGGGTAATCCACTCTCAACCCAAGAGAGTTGCACATAATATTTGATACATATAATAATGGTCTAACAATACAAGGCAGTGTCCTAATATGACTACTAACCTCGGGGTGATATTAGTGGAAGCAAGTTGCCCTGACCACCTCTAATATCACATCAGTATATCCTGCTTCAACCTGGGCCCCCCAGTGAGTTACCGCCCAAACAATGAACTCATAGAGTCCACCTCCCACACTCACTTAACTATGGGGGGGGGGGTCCAGACTGAAGCTGGATTCCTAATTAATATTAAACACTCCGTTGCCTCAGTTCGAAACCCGAGATAGGGAACACACAAGTGCTGGGGCAGAACCGTCAAGGTTGTTACCGGGTCCTAAGCACGAACACTGGGAAAAATATGTAGGGGTTATGGATGTGTGTGTGTGTGGACTGTCTATGGGGTTAACAGTGCTTATTAGTAAGGACCCGGCCAAGTCTCCCAGCTCTTCCCTATCACGGATTCCGACGTAGCCACCGGAGGTACAGAATATTTAAAACAAAGGGAAATATAATAAAATGCTGATCAGAGGAAAAGGATAATTAAAAGAAGAACTGAATGTCTAGGATTCTCTGTTAATTAGTTACGTTACTCTTATGCAAGCAAGGAAAATTAAACAGGGCCGACTGATGGGTCATGAGAGAGAAGGGGACACCAACTAGCTAGTCTGGCCGCCAACGAGAGAATGAGGGGACCGGATGTTGCAGAGCACCGCGGAGGCCAGCCTCAAAACGAAGGGGTTGCAAAATCTCACCACACAATATGATAAGACTAAGACACTTCACAAGAATAACTTATTCTAAAGTATTCCTGTGTTAACAACTTAACTAAAACAGTGTGGCAGGTAAAATAAAGTACATCTTTATATTGTAACACAACTGAACTTGCAATGATCACATAATTAATTAAACTCATGTTGCTTAACAACCTTACCTCCCGCGAGGCAAGAGCAACAAGCTGTCAACGCCTCCCTCGCCAGCCACACTAGCCAGCAAACTACACGTTGCCGCTTAACTAACAACTGGTTAGACGAAACTGATAACACTATGGGCTCATTCTACACAAAATGTTTATCGAGACAAAAATGCTTAGAGGCACGGCAAAACTAGTCATGTGTAATTGGAAGGGTATCGGGGTGAAACTCACAATACCAGGTATTTCTAATAGACTTGGCACAGCTGCTTTCAGAAGTCAGGCGCCACTACCGTCTAGCTACTCCTAAAAGACCCTGGTCATTGTGACAATATATATATAAAGAAACTCCAGCCTAGCATGGGGTCACATGAATACTCTACACCCTTGCCGTGCTTTAAAATGTTAACTGGTTAGTACGTGCAGTCTTCAATAAATGTACATACACCCCAAGTAGCTTAGGATAATATACTACATATTTTTCGTACTGATATTGGTATCCCCTACGAGTTCATACTATACTTCGTAGTATACTTTTTTTGTCAAGTGTCTTCATGTAGGCTTTTCTTTGCTTTTAGGCTGATGATGGATTTTGTTTCCCTTTACCGGGCAAGTGACCATATATGGTAACTTAAACGGGTGGCAAAGATGGCGTCCCCCAGCCACCCGCAGATGTCGAAACATGGTGCAATCGCCTCCCAGCCAATCAGGATGCATCACGTCACAACCCAAGACACTGACGTCAGAGCTTCCCCAGCTCCCCATTCGCTCAGAGCCGAGGGAATTTCAGTCTTCCTCCAACCTTTGTCAGAGACGCACTTTCGCCCAAAGTTGCTCCCACGCCCACGACCCTACCACCCGACATAATGCCGGTAAGTTGATGAAACCCAAACATTGTACAATAGAATAAATGTGCTATCAAATGATATTGGTGTCAATTACGTGAGGGTTATAGAAATTGATGTAATCCACGAGTGAAAAATCGTATGTCCATATATGGACATACGCCCGTCTATCGTAATTTTCAGATGTCCATATATGGACATTTGGCCCGTCTATCGTAATTTTTTTATTGACACTAATAGTTTTTTATAACTAGATATAACTTTTTATATAAATTCCACAATTCATTATGGGTTGTGGGTAAAGTTGTGTAGCACATTAATACATGCTCCAGTGACAACAATGCCATATTTTGATGTGTTTTTCATTAGTGAATAATTAATTATGTGTGTTTTTTTTTATTTTAACCAAATTTCTTCATATATTATTACATTTTTGGGTCAAATTCTATATTCAAATAATGTTCATTATAATGAACATATTGTACACTATTTATTTATATTATAATTATTATATATACATTTTGTGATATTACTAAAGATATTTGTTATTATATATATGCATAATATATATATATATATATATATATATATATATATATATATATATATATATATAATTTATATACCGGTATAGGCCTATATTATATATTTTTTTATTTTTATTTTTTTATTAGTGTATTGACTTTTTTGGATACATTTCTAACAAATTATTTCTCTTTCAGTTACTGACAGGACTCTTCTACAAGCGGGCCCGCCGCTGCGAGGCTACTGTGGTGCCTGCCGACCCTAACATCAGCGACGATGAATTCATGGATGACGACGACGTCGCTGACCCGGACTTCATGCTGCCACCACCCCACGATGTCAACACACCTCACGCGTCGGATGAACCGAACCCCAAGAGGAAGTGTGTCGGGCCTGCATTTGAAGAAGTACCAGAGGAGCTTGAGGATGAGGAGGATGAGGAGGAGGCTATGGAGGTATCGCTAGAGGCTAACGCATCCAAGGGTAAGGGTAAGAAGTCCCAAGCACGGCCCACAACCTGGAAGAAGGTGGACATCCAGAACCAACCCCTGCCCGCCTATCACCACAAACCTCCGCAGTACATCGAGGCTCCTCACCAGTATTTTGCCTGATTCATAACTCCACAGGTAATGCAACATATAACCTACCAGACCAACTTATATGCCACCCAGAAGGACATCGCCACGACTTTTTCGACCACTGAGGAAGAGATGATGGTGTTCATCAGTATCCTACTGAGTGTCCCTCCCTGGACGACTACTGGGCTATGTACACTCGGGTTCCTCAGGTGGCCGACCTCATGTTATCGAAGCGCTTCCGACTACTCCGCCGAACCATCCACTTCAATGAAAACTCCCAGCTGGGTGGCACCATCGACAGGTTCTACAAGGTCCGTCCCCTCTTCACTTTCATGACCGATGCCTTCAGGAGTGAGCCTCAAACACCCAAGCAGTCCATCGATGAGGTCATGGTGGGATACAAGGGAAAGACAGCAGGGAATCTCAGGCAGTACATCAAGAACAAGCCTGACAAGTGGGGATTCAAACTGTTCTCCAGAGCCTCGGAGGATGGTTTCATCCACGACATGGTCCTCTACCAGGGGAAGACTACTCTACCTTCCCATGGTATCCCCCTAACCCCAGAACAAGAGGCCCTCGGAGCCACCAGCCAGATTGTGTCGGTTCTAGCCAGCACCCTGACCTCATCCAGTACCACAGCCATCTTTGCCGACAACTTCTTCACGAGTCTGGAGCTGGTGAGGTACCTGCAGGCGAGAGACATCAGGTACACAGGGACTGCGAGGGACAACAGGATCGGCAACCCTCCTCTTAAGTCGGCCAAGGAGATGGAGAAGAAGGCTGTCCCTCGTGGTACTTATGACTACCTAACCACCGATGATGGCATCCTGGCTCTGAGGTGGAAGGACAACAAGGCTGTGACTGTGCTGTCCACTGACCTGGGGCTGGAGCCGGTGTCTAAGTGCAAGAGGTACAGCAAGGACACCAAGAAGAAGGAGGATGTCGATTGCCCCAATGTTATCAAGAGCTACAATGCAAACATGGGGGGCATCGACAAGAGTGACATGCTGGTGCACCTGTATCGTACCCCCATGAAGTCCAAGACGTGGTACATGAGGCTCTTTGCCTATTGTGTGGACCTCTGCCTGACCAATGCATGGCTGTGTTACAGGCGGGACTGCCGGTCACTAGGCGAAAAGGGAATGTGCCTCAAGGACTTCAGGATACAGGTGTTCCGTTGCACCAGCAACAAGAAGTCCATGATCGCTCGGCCTCTGAGGAGCTCCTTGTCCTCGTCACCTGGCAGCCCCAACACCTCCAACCCCAACACCTCCAGCCCCAACACCGACAACAACGCCATCGACCTACCCAAACCCATCCGTGGTCAGCGCAGCCAAATGCCTGACACTATGGTGCGGTTTGACAGGACCCTCTTCCTCATCCCACTGTATGTCACCCGGCAGACCTGCAAGCACTGTAGCCGGAAAGGTAATATAATCCGGTCTAATGTGCTCTGCCAGGTGTGCAAGGTACACCTGTGTCTCAACGCCGACAGGAACTGCTTCAAGGACTACCACACACGTGTTGCCTAGGTTCAAGAGGCAAGGAATGTTGAAAAGAGGTGGGAAATCCGGGTACAAAAGTACTTGGTCAACAAACAACTATAATGTAAGGTATTTTTATTCTAATATATTTTTGATAAGTTTTTTAAATAAAACAATGATTTTACTGTCATGTAGTGTTTATTTATCCATATTTATTGTTTTCAATATTGCAACTTTCTGAAATGTTATGACCATAGACCGGCAAGTGACCATATATAGTCACTTCACAAATTTCAATTTGCAACCTCAAAATCAACATTTTTGAAAAAAAATCAAAAGTAAATATGTCTTAGAAAATTGTCTACTTTCATGGTCTAGGGTAAAAAAATCGATAATATAAGTACATCTATGAGTGCCCGGTAAAGGGTTAAGCCGAAATGCGTTCCAATTAAAGATGTTCATCACAACGCTGGTTTTACTATTCATATTGCGACTCCGCTTCGCTCGTGATGAGAGTATTGCTTCTAGAATATATATATATATATATATATATATATATATATACCGGTATATAATTATGTACTGTATATTTATATATATATATATATATATATATATAAATATTATTTTTTTATTTGTGTTATTTGTGAGTGAGAGAGACCGAAGGTAAAACTGCCTGTAGCGAGTGCCTCCCCCAGAGTTGAAAGAGTGACAGGGCCAAAATCAAGGGACGTTCGAACCAAAATGCCTGGACACATGGAGTTTGAAGTAATTTAAGTCATAGGAAGAGGGAAAGACTGGTTATGGGAGAGAGTTCCAGAGCTCAGCAGTTGAATAGAAAAAAGACAGAATAGTGTTTCACTCTTGGGTTGGAGAGCTGCACAGAGTAGGGATGGGATTGTGTTGCAAGATGGGTACTACGTACCCTACGTAGAAGAGGTGGTATACACAGGGAAACCTCTGAGGAACACTTATTATTGTAGTAGCGATAGAATAGCGAGAGAGATGCAACATTGCGGCGAAGAGAGAGATTTTTTATTGATTGATATATTTTTTTTTATTGCCGAAAGGTACATATACAATAAGAATGATGATACATATAGTAATTAATGTGGCAAATGCAGCTAGCTAAGAAATAGTTCATGTTAGCTAGCTATATAGGCATAATAAAATATATGAAGCTAAACAGCACATAGTTGCTTAACAATTATTAGATGTAATATACAATATTCAAGCTATAATAATTTGTAGTGGTTCTTACTAAATTATACAATTGATATGTGACCTACTCAGTATGCCAAAATATATTAAAGATAAGGCAAGTATACATAATTATAAACAAAACTTTTGCTTTCAGAGACTGCAATTAAGTACTAGTATTGATTAAGGAAGCTTTGTTTGATTTTAGTTTTAAATGAAAATAAAGATTCGGAGTGTCTAACAGATTCGTTCAACGTGTTCCACAATTTCGGTCCCCTGTAATGTAGGCTACGTTGTCCATGTGTTGTTCTATAGTAAGGTAGTCGTAATGACTCCTCGACTCCTCGTGTGTTAAAATTGTGTGTCATTAAGTCAAAATTGCCATCCATAAGTAATTGTTGATTTAGATCTTTATATACAAAACGGACTGCTTATGAAAAAAGAATATCATTTAATTTCAATAAACCAAGATCTTTATATATATAGGTCCAGTGTGAGCGTTATATGATTGAATAGTAATAATTCGTAATATCTTTTTCTGAGCTAGAAATATGGCGTCTAAATAAGTTTTATTGGCTCCTCCCCAGATAGTAGCACAATAAATAATATGAGGATAAATTAAAGCAAAATACATTTGTTTTAGTGAGTTGATGTTGAACGAATCTCTTGTTTTATAAACTATTCCAGTAATTTTAGATATTTTCTATTTTATGTTATATATGTGTGTTTTCCAGGTCATTGCGCTGTCGATGGTAACACCAAGAAATTCAGCTTCCTTAACCTGCTCAATAATGTGTTCATCGATTTTAATGACAATATTGGGAATTTGATTCGAGCTAAAATGAGTCACTAAATAATGAGTTTTACCAAGATTGAGCGTTAAACTGTTTGATTTAATCCAATTAGAAACTTTGCTAATTTCTTCATTCATTTGATTTGATAATTCGAGAATATTATTACCCTGTAGATAAATATTGGTATCATCGGCATAAAGTAGAAATTTTATTTTAGTGCTTGAATTTATAATATCATTAATAAACAGATTAAACAACACCGGACCAAGTACCGAACCCTGTGGGACACCATACTTCATATTCCTGTATTCTGAACAAGTGTTATTGAAAAATACAAATTGTTTACGGTTACTTAAATAACTCTTAAACCAGTTAAGGGGTGGGCCTCGTATTCCGTAATTCTCTAGTTTTTTAATTAAAATATTTTGGGGTATGGTGTCAAAGGCTTTTGATAGATCACAAAAGACAGTCAATTGGTATGATTTTGTGTCTAAAACCTTGTACATTTCTTTAGAGAGCTGGTAAATGGCACACTCAGTTGATGACCTGGGACGAAAATCAAACTGGTATTTCGTTAGAACATTGGTTTCTAAATATTGTGTTAGCCTGGAGCAGACAACTTTTTCAAATATTTTGCTAAATATTGTGAGTAGGGAAATTGGCCTATAGTTTTGGGGGTTGGATCTGCCACCGTTTTCAAAAATTGGAATTACTTTAGCTATTTGTAGGTAATTAGGAAATATACCTGATTTGAAGGATCGGTTAATTATGTGTTTAAGAAAAGGAACAATTTCGTTTATACATTCCTTAACAATAGGAACAGGTATGTCATGATAACCACATGAAGAGTTTTTTAAATTAGTAATGACCGAGTGGAGTTCCTTTTCCGAAACTAGAGCTAACCTGAACGAAAAATTCACTGGGTCAGGAAGGTATTTTTCAAAGTCTGAAGGGTCTGTCCTAATATTACGGCTCAAGTTTTCTCCTACCGAACTGAAGTATTCATTGAATCCTTCAGCGATCTGCTTCGTTTCTGTTGTTGGTGTACCGTTAAATATCATATGTTGCGGGGGTTCATCTCGTTTGTTTCTGTTTAATATTGTATTAATAAAGTTCCAGGTTTTCCTCATGTTACCAGAATATTCAGTTAACTTAGATTTGTGATCATTATTCTTCGCATCCTTTATTGTGCGCGTTAATATTTTTCTCTAATTCTTGAATTAGTCTCCATAGGTTGCCATTTTGCAGCTTTCTTTTGTAATTTATTTTAACTTTATATAATTAGTAATTGCTGGTGTTATGCATAGCTTATTGAGGTATTTTATCTGTATTTAAATCTCACGTTTGGGACAGTATTCATCAAAAATTATTTTAAAATTTTGCATATACGAATTAAATGTAGAATTTATGTCATTTGTTAGGCTTGAGCGCCAGTTGTATTCCTTTAATGCAGTTTTGAGTTTTGCTAGGTTTTCTGTTGTGGGTGACCTTGTGATTTTAGTAATGTGAGTATTTAATTGATTTACTTGTAGATCGGGGTAAATAAAATTACTAGTAACTGGAAAATGATCCGTAATTTCCATAAAAAGTATGCTACTCGAATTATAGTACTCAATATCTGTAGTCCATATGTGATCTAATAGAGTGGCACTATCATTAGTTATACGTGTAGGTTTTGTTATAGTTGGATAGTACAGTCTACGACAGAACTTGTTGTCATGGCCTGAGACAATGTGTTAGTTCACTTATCTTTTAATAGATGGCCCTTTAATCGCTTCTAATAAAAGGGGGCGGGGTTAATATAGAGGTTGGAAGGAGGAGGAGTCAAACGTGTGTGTGTTTGTTCTAGAACAGCACGCAGAATTAGTTTATTTTAACATAACACAGGCTATATTATTAGATTAGCCCATGCCTGATCACAAATAAGTAACACACATCAGGTGTTGCGTTATTTATGGAATTTAATATACAGACAATCAAGTTTCTATCCTTCGAACTTCCCATTCCCCCCTCCTCCCCTTCTCTCTGCTGCCTTCCCCTATCTCCCCCCTTCTCTCTTTTTCTCTTCCCCTTCTCTCTCCTAACCGAATATATAATTTTCCTCATCATCGTGTTCAAAGCTGTCCATAAAAATTACTTTGGTGTTTTAATAATACTGTTCTGCATCAACTACCTCCTGTATTCTCGTTGGCGCTGATTTAAAAATGTTCCAACTTATATTAGGGCGGCGACGGATCCCCCCCCCCCCAGCCTGCCCCCCGACCCCACTCCTCCCGCCCTTTCCAATCCTAACCTGAACCACATTCCACTCCATGACATGATGGCCCACAAATTCTCTATTGGGTTCATGTCACACACCCTTGTGGACCAGCTAAACCCCGGATGGGGTCAGGTCAGGTGAAGGTATTGAAGGATAAGCCTTTACAACGGCACCTCGTAGCTACTTTCTACTTTTCCTATTTTCTGAAGAGTGTAGAGAGGGGAGAAGGGGTGTTGGAGAGAGACGAAGTTGTTGTAGTGACTTTGTTATGTGTGTTATTAGTCTGAGTACGTCGTAAGGCTCAGGATGGCTATGGCACGCACTGAAGACTGCCGCATTTCCTCAATAATGCTAATACCTTTTCTAGTTTGCCTGGACCAGTGTGTGTGTGTGTGTGTGTGTGTGTTTCATGTTATCATATGTGAGTGATTTGTGCCCATTACGTTGTATATGATCATGTGTGTGATGTGCGTTTTATGTTATCGGGTGTGAGTGTGTGTGTTTTGTATCCTGTGTTAGAGTTGGTTCGGGTGGGTTGGTGTTTGCATGTGACGGAGAGAGGTTGAACCGCCGTCTCCCTAAACATTACAAATTGTGGAGGTCATAAGTATATGTATTATTCAACTTATTCCTTAAGCCACCACAAATAACTTGAATCCTAAGTGTTATTGATACATTTAATATATATACAAACAAATATAGACGTGTTCTTCGGGAATCGTAGCTTAAGTAGGAATAGGATAACTAGCAAGGCAGCGAGCAATAGGTGTTGTTCGCTGCCTCGCTAGTTATCCTATTCTCAAACAATATATGTTTGTTATTTTAGACATCCCTAACATTTATTATGTATATGTAAATTCAAAACAATCGCATAGTATTAATCTGCGTATTTTAGAGGGTATCATTTACGTCCGAGAGAGAGAGAGAGAGAGAGAGAGAGAGAGAGAGAGAGAGAGAGAGAGAGATAGGTGGGAGGGAGGGAGGGGAGAGAAAGCGGGTGTAGAAGGAGAGTTGGGGTGAAAGGGAGAGGGGGAATGGGAAGTGCGAAGGATATAAACTTGATTGTCTGTATATTAACCCTTATTTAGCGGCGAGCAACATAAGTCGAGTTAAATAAAGCTGGACTATGTGGCGGCGCTCGACATAGGTCGAGTGGCAATTTCAGCACGTAATGTGGCTGAGAGAGAGAGACAAGTGGTGGCAGGAGACTAGCGAGCGTATGACTGCTCCAGACCACCGCGGCGAACCTACTGACACAAATCTCAGCTCCCTCCTCCCTCTCTCACTCGCTACATACTCAATTATGTACTGAAAGTACCGAATTACCTGCTTTTTGCACTCGCGTTGCACGGTTATTGCAAGAAAACTATCCATCATACAAGGATCGTTATGGTGTCATTCGAAAGCTCTGTTTATGCCCTTTCAGGGATAGGTACTTGTTTTACGTTCTGGGTCTTATTTAGGCATGAAAATGATCACGTAAACAGCCCTATTTTGGCTAAAAACACCCCGCTGTGCGGTACACATAAATAAACCGCATAGGCCGCTCGTAAGGTGTTAAATTCCATACATAACGCAACACCTGATGTGTGTTACTTATTTGTGATCCAGCATGAGCTAATCTCATAATATAGCCTGTGTGTTATGTTAAAATAAAGTTATTCTGCATGCTGTTATAGAACACACATACACACACACACACACGCACGTTTGACTCCTCCTCCTTCCAACCTCTATATTAACCCCGCCCCCTTTTATTAGAAGCGATTAAAGGGCCATCTATTAAAAGATAAGTGAACTAATACATTGCCTCAGGCCATGACAGCAGTTCTGTCGTAGACTGTACATATGGGAATACATTAGAGTTATAAAGTTGTGTACTGGATTATGCTGATAATTTAAAAGGTTCAAATTAAAATCTCCCATAATATAGCAGGGAACGCTTCCGTTGGTTGAGATTGTTTCTAATATTTCGTTAAATGAGTCATAGAAGAGGGTGAATTGCGAACTGGGGGGTCTATATATCATACCGACAAGGAATGTATTAGTTTGGTGTTTAACTTCTATAAAGAGTGTCTCTAAGTGAGGTAATAGCTTAGTAAGGTCCTGTCGGACCGTCGCTTGTATGTAATCCCTTACAAATATTGCTACACCACCCTGTTTGGTATTTTTATTATTAAAGTACGAACGATAATTAGGAATATCATATATATCACATATATTATCATTGAGGCGAGTTTCACACAAACCAATTACGCTCATTTTATTTTCAAGTTCTGAGAGACACTGATCTTTAAAATCATCTATGTGCAATGGTAAGCTACGAATAGTAATGGATAATAAGCTGAAGGTACATAGCGGGAGCTCAACTTGACGATCACCTAAAAATACATAATTGCAGTTTGGCTCATTTAAATTGCTGTTTGTGAGGTCGAAATTGTTAGAAGTGTCACAGTCTCGATACGTGTGGTCGTCCAAATGAAATGGATTGAAAACTAGTTCGTTAAGAGTTTCTAGCGGATAGTTGTGTACATTAGGATTAAATAATCTTAGAAGGTCTCTGTTACATAATTCGAAAAATAGGAAGATTTGAGAGGAATAAGACATTTATAATTAGGTTAAAAACAGTTATTTGGTAGACATAATTATAAGGTATAGGTATGAATGCACGAGTTTCAGTATTATTTTTGGCGTAGATTCATTTGATTTTTCTTGGTACTGTTGTTGCTATTTCTACCGCTGCTGCTGATTTTGTTGATGTTGTTCCTGCCAATGGCTCTGCGTGTAGGAGTGACGGTATTCTCAGAGGGGTCAGCCACCACCACAGGCGTGGCGGGGGGATCCCGCAGGGGAGGCGGCAGCGAAAGCCTATCCCCGCCACCAGACGCCTCCACAGGGGCAGACCCGTCCATTGGCGGGGCCGACGACGGGGCCGGAGTCCGCGGGGTGGATCCCGCAAAGGACAGCGACGCAGCAGCTGCCGACGGTACAGGTCCCTCCACTCGGTCACCAGGCCCAGCAGTCCCCTCTACCACCCGAACCACGTCACCAACACCACCAGCAGTGGGACCCGACATACTTCCAGATACTGACTTTTCTTTGATTACTAACTTTGTATGGCGGAAAAAGGCAATCTTACCGTCTTGTCGGGCTTTCTTGAGCTGTGGCATTTGTTCTTTTATTAAAGCTTGGGATGCAGGACACAGGTCTTCATTAATATAGATTTTTGTATCACGTAATTTGTTAGCATTTCTCTTCACTGCTACCCGGTCTGCGAAAGATGAAAATCTGACCACTATGCTGCGAGGCAGGTTACCGTAGGGCTGTCCGACGCGATGGGCACGTTCGATGTTGACGGGGGGCAGCTGCAGCTTATCCACCAACCACATCCTTACCAACTCAGCCGTCTGCTCCCAGGTCTCGCCGCTCCGCCGCTCACCCAATCCAACAATCCGCAGGTTGTTTCTCCGGCTGTAGTCTTCTTGGTAGTTTGTTTGTTGTTGGAGTTCTTTTGTATGAGATTTGAGCTCCTCATTTTGTTGTAGAGTTTGCCAATACTCTTCTTGTCTTCTTTCTTCGCTGTTGTTAGTTCATTAACTTCTTTCTTTAAGTCGTCTACTTCTTGCTGGGTATATTCTAAGCTTCGTGTAACTTCTGAGACTTTCTTTTCTAGTGAATCAATTTTGGAATTAAGTTGAGTCACTATTATATCTGTGGCATGGCGGTAAGCCTTCTCTTGCGATTCGAGAAGTAGCTTGATAACTGAGGTCTCCATTTTATGAAGCTTCGTTCCGTGTGTGTTTTTGTGCTTGGTCAGGAGGTAAAACAACCACGTGTGTCCAGCTCCGCTTCCAGTCGAAGACTAGATTGCAGGGAGTTGGTAAGAGGACGAGAGTTAATGATACGAAAGGCTTTCCTTTCTTTGTCTTGGAGTGCGGTGTGAGAGGATCCTCCCTACACATGTGAACAATACTCAATACAAGGACGCACTGTGTCCCTGTGTAGAGCCAGAAGCTGTGCAGGTGTAAAGAACCCCTTGAGGCGGTTGAGCGCACCCAACTTCTGGGAGGCTGCCTTAACAGGACTGGTAATATCGCCCTTCCAAGTGAGAGCAGAAGAAAAGGAGATACCAACAATATTGAGAGAAGACGAAGGATTAATTTTTGTATTGTTGAAGTGTAATGGATAGTTCTTTGGAAGTTCCGAACGGGTAGTAAGAAGAAGAAATTTGGTTTTGGAAGTATTAAAGGTAACAAAGTTTGATATGCCCCAATTGAAAATAGTAGTTAAATCAGAAGTAAAGTGTTGCATGGCTTCATTACGTTTGTCTTTGAGGGATTACTGGCTGGGTCGCTCAGGAAAACTAATTGAGTAGTGTAAGGTAGAGTCGTCTGCGTATGAATGAATGGGACTGGAGGTACAGTTGAGAAGATCATTTATGAAAAATTAGAAAGAAAATGGGAGATAGGACAGAGGTCTGAGGAACACCGGACTTGACAGGATGAGGAAGTGAGAGATGACCGTCCACAATCGCAGCTGTGGAACGGCCGGAAAGCAAATTAGAGACAAAGGCACAGATGGAGGGATAGAAACCGAAGAAGGGTAGTTTAGAAATCAAAGATTTGTGCCAGACTCTATCGAAGGCCTTCAATATGTCTAGTGCAATAGAGAAGTTCTCACCGAAGTCCCGAAAGGATGATGTCCAAGAGTTGGTAAGATATGAAAGAAGATCACCAGCAGAGCGACTCTTAAGGATGCCATACTGGCGATCTAAGAGTAGATTATGAGAAGATAAATGCTTAAGGAATTTGGATGCAAGAATAGTTACAAAAACTTTAAAGATACAAGAGATGAGAGCAATAGGACGATAGTTGGAGGGTTCAGAGCGGTCACCCTTCTTTGGGACAGGTTGAATGCGAGCAAATTTCCAGCAAAAAGGGAAGATGTTAGAGGAGAGACAGAGACGAAAGAGTTTGCCTAGGCAGGGAGTCAGCACGCAAGATCAGTTTTTAAGTATAACAGGAGGAACATGATCCCAGAGAGGGTAGAAAGTACATCTTTAAAGGGAGATTAGGATATTAGGCAAAAGTAGGGGTGAAGAGGGTGGAGAGGAAGGAATAGCACCGGAATCATCCAAAGTGGAGTTTCTAGCAAAAGTTTGAGAAAATAGTTCAGCTTTGTCAGAGGAAGAACTGATGGTTTTGATTTCTGATGGCACATCAGAGTGGAAAATGGGAGGAAAAGACGAGGAAGACAAATTGTTGGAGAGGTTTTTAGCTAGATGCCAGAAAGCTTGGGAAGAGCTAGAGTTAGATAGTTCAGTGCATTTATTATGGATGAAAGAGTGCTTGGCAAGTCGAAGAACAGATTTGGTTTGATTCCGGGCAGAAACTATAGGAAGAATGAAAAACTTGATTTTTTAGGCGTCGCTACCGTTTGAATGCTTCCTCCTTGTTGGGGGCAGCAGTAGAACAAGCGTAAGAAACCCAAGATTTTTTTGGCAATAGACTGAGAGAAAGAAAATAGAATGTATGCCTCCATGCCCGAGAGGATTACCTTGGTAATGCGATCAGCACTCTCCGAGGGTTTCCGGCCACGAAAGCAAATGTCATTCCATGGGAAATCAAAGAAGTACTGACGAAGCGCCTCCCAGTCGGCAGCGCTAAAGTGCCATAAGCGCCGCCGGCAGGGAGGATCAGGTGGCCATACCGGAGAAATAGGACTGGTGACAGATATTAATTTATGGTCGGAGGAGGCCAAAGGAGAGAAAAGATTCATAGTATAAGCAGAAGGGTTAGAGGTTAGAAATAAGTCAAGAATGTTGGGACGATCTCCGAAGCGATCCGGGATACGGGTGGGTTGCTGCACTAGCTGCTTTAGGTCATTTAGGATATTTAAGATGTAGGCTTGCTCACCAGGTTGGTCAGTGGAAACAGAGGAGAGCTATTGGTGGTGGTGAACGTTGAAATCTTTTAGGATGGAGATTTCTGCGAAAGCAGAGATGAATAGAATGTGTTCCACTTTAGAAGTTAGATAGCCGAAGAATTTTGGATAGTAAGTAGAATTAGGGGAGAGATAAACAGTGCAGAACTATTTAGTTTGAGAGTGACAAGAAAGCTTTAGCCAGAGAGTTGAGAATTCAGAAGAGTCTAAGTTGGGAACACGAGAGAAATCGAGATTGTTGCGCAAATATACGTAACATCCCCCTTTGGGGGATCCTAACTGAGGATAGAGATAGTAGGAGGATACAGAGAAGGGTTTGCTGTCAGTAGTCCCGGACACCTGAGTTTTGGTGAGAAAGAGAAGATCAGGGTTGGCACAGAGTGAAAGTTAGAGGAAAGGCCATGAATGTTGCAGACATTTGCATAGACAAGTGAAAATCGAGAAAAGTATGAATTACAGGAAAATAATTATCCTGCAACCATGTAGCTTCCTTAAAATAAAAGTTGAATGTTGAAAGATAAAGAACAGCATTCCCCATGTATTAATGTATGTATTGTATTTTTAAGACAAATATTAACTTCACTATAATTCAAAAAATGAAATCACAATGCCCCTAATATTCCAAAGTCAATTAAACATGATCCAAATTAAACCTTGAATATCACCTGACGGAAATTGAGGACAGCTAGGCAAGCCTTGTCGATGATCCGTCTAATAGCCACTGGTGAACTAGAACGAGATCCAAGGTCAGGTAGTGCTGATAGGGTTAAGCCAAATCGTCCCTATAATAACTCTCGAAACAGAAGAAGTGCCCGTTCTAGTGTGTGTCCAATACCTAGAAGTGAATATTCTAGAAGAGGTGTGTGACCTAGAAGTGAAAAATCTAGTTGTGAAGGATAGGCTCTAGAAGTAAAAGTTCTAGTTTAGTAGCCCAGCACTAGAAGTGAATAATCTAGATGCCCTGTGAATACTAGAAGTGATTATTCTACCTGGGTGAAAACATTTAGATGCCCTGTGAATACTAGAAGTGATTATTCTAGCTTGGTGAAAACACGCCGTCTCTCTCTCTGATAAATAAGAGAAACTTAGAGACGTACAAAGTGAATCGCTGACCAGATTAATCTAAAGGATCATTCTTCACCAGTCTAAGTGTTTCTTTAGTTCTTGAGTTTTGGAATTATTGTGAAGGCTTTATAAGATATATTGAGTGTTCGTTATAATTTGATCAAGACCCCTTTGGTCCCGCAGATTAATAAAACCGTATTTCCTATATGTGAGAACCTTATATGCATCTTTCTCGTATTTAATATCTATAACACTCAGAATATATCTTCGTTATATTTCCTAGAATATTATATACAGTATATGAGTGCGACCTAGATACATATGAAAGCATCACCTTTCTACATTTTATGAACACCAGTAGATCTTATTTTATGTGTGTATTCTCAGTGTATATCTATGTGTGTAAGAAAGTGTTCAAAGAGAGAGCGTAAATACTATAACTAGTTCGAATTAAAATACTACCCCGCTACGGATATTCCTAGGTCCAATGTAAGATATACCTTCAGATAACTAGTAATCCATACTTCCTTAAATTCTTTTTCCGTGTACGTTCGACTACCTCCTCCATGTTTTCTGATTAATTTAATTTCTAGTTAATCTTGTGAATAATTCGGTCCACCACGTTATCGGTGAATATAATCAGTTTGGGAATTTCTATTTACCTAACTGTGTTCTAGCCTATACATTTTGGCTATTTTGATTCATTACGGGAGTTCTATGTGTGACGCCTACCAGCGTTGGCAGAATCGCCTCTCGGTAGCCACTAGCACTCGCCAGGTACATCGAAATGGGCTACAGTTATCAGAGAATGTTGTTCTTTCTTTCCTAGCAATCGTATTGTCACAGACAGTCCAGTGGTGGACTTTGTTTTCGTCTGTGACAACGGGAAGTGTTTTATATCATTAATAGAATATAACATGCATTGTATAAAGTTAAGGAGAAAGAACGATGTAGGCAGTGTGGTGGTAATGTGTGCGTGTGTATGCATGTGCTGCCTCCCTCGATCGGAGGCTCGCGCGCGGGCTTTCTCACGCCCTTGATTGGCCGGCGTGTCTGGCTGTGTCACGTGACACCTGCTGCCTTGTGACGTCTCGGCCTGTGATTGGCTGATGTTACGTCCTGGGATATATAAACACTGGGCTCTTTCTATTGGACTAGGTATGCGGTGTGACGCCTCCCGGCGTTAGAAGAATGGTTGCGTGGGCCATTGCAGCTCGCTAGCGCTCGCCAGGATGGGGGGATGGGCTACAGTTGTCCTAGAATGATCTGCATTGTTTAATTAGTGTCGTGTTGCCACAGACAGTCTAGAAATGGTCTTTGTTTTGGTCTGTGACCGCGCCTTGTATTTTATATTCGCTATAATATAAATGTTGCTTGTGTGGGAGGCGAGCGAGAGAGGGTGAGGGAGTACACCTGGCAGCGGGGGTGAGCTGTGATGCGGCTCGCTTGGGCGCTGACGGCGTTGGCGGCCGGGTGGTCAACTAGTCCCTTCCCGTCGCGGCCTCATGTTTTTTACCAGCTCAGAGCTTGCCTGACACGCGTATCGTCTACTTCCTTTGCAATTCTGTCCCCCATACTCGCCACTTTGCATACTATTTCTCTCTCTCGACTTCTCCTTTCTCATTCTCTAATCTTTATTAAACTCAACATCCCTTCTGGTTTCAGCATAGACGTTCACCATCGGCCAGTCGTATTGTATGCGAAGCTCTCGGATATTTCCATGTATTAGGCTTTAATGAGATTTGGAGAGACGGACTTTTCCGTGTGTGTCCTCTCTCGGGAAGGTTGTAGACCGGTATATGTCTCCCTGGCAAGGTGTTGAGTGATTCTGCTGGGTTATTTAAAGCTAGACTAGGGGTAAGGTTACTGTGTCGTTGTCTCTGATGTGTGCAGCTAAGCCCTGCACGACATCGACAGGTACTGTGGGAGCCTAAGTTGTCTTCGGGTGGGTTTACTTTGTGAGCACAGCGCTGTGGTGTGAGAGGGCCATAGCCTATCCCTCACAACATAGTGCTGCCTCTTTGTGTTGACTTCTGAGGGATCGCCAGGATAGAACTAGGTACTAGAGACCTAGATTTATCAAGAGAGCATCCCCGTCATATAACGTAATCTTCATTATACCACCTTCGGACAACATTAGGCTACGAGCCGCATGCTCACCCATTGTTGCCCTGCCTTGATACCCCAGCTAGACTTTATTAACTGAGCAGACACTGGTTAGAGATAAGCCCCCCCATTATATGTATGCAACATTATTATTCACTGCACTTTTGAGCCGAGGTTGTTGTTGAGTTGCACAACCCTAGTAGGCTGTTGCGTTGTGTCACAAAGCATTTCTTTAGTTGTCGAGCATTACTACCTTTGCGCAGTCTTTATTATTCGCCTGCCTATTATTACTATATGTCCTAGCATTTATTGTGACCCGTATTCTGCATTATAATTGTTCAAGATTCTTTACGAACATCTTCCCAGCATCAGACTTATTTCAGAAGTTTCCAGTTGATGTTGCAGGACTAGCATTGCACTTTCTTTAATACAGGAGTGCCAGTTATTTGAGTATCTACCGTAACGTTAATTAATCACGTTAACTATCTTTTCTTGTGTAACCTAATCGAGTAATCTTTTACTGTTTGAGAATAGGCTGTTTCATCGAGGGTCAGCCTAGTGTGTGTGCACCAGTTACCGAGTCATAGGATACCTCGTTGTCCAGGCACGACTCAGGGCGGTAATGGTGTTTTGTTTTCCAGTGTTTAAGGCAGGGGTTGGATCTAGTGTTACCGTTGTTGCATTTTGCCATTATCTAGTCCAATGTTGAAGAGCCCTGTGTCTTTGAGAACCTGGATCGTAACATCGGCAACAAGCGACAACGGAAAACGCTAGATCCAACCCTTATCTATAAACCCCGGGCAACAAACCACCCTAAACCGTCAAGAGTCCTGCCTGGACAACGAGGTATCCTATGACTCGGTTACAGGGTGCACGCACTATAGACTGCTGATAGTCAAGCAGGCTATATAAAAGATCACACAATTAAATTGACTTAAAGCTTCAAGGAAAAGATAGATAACGGAATTAAATTGCAGAAACAATTTAATAACAAACTAGAAGAAAGTACATTTAACGTTACGTTAATTAATACAACTAAACACCCCTGCGTGAAAGAAGGTGAAAGCAAACAGTCCTCAAAACATCGTACAGGTAGACAAGATGTGGGTTTCTAAACTGCATGCGGCTACTGTAGGATCTGATGCTTAGCAAAGAAAGTACGTTACGGATTTAGAGAACTCTTAACTCATAAGCAGGAATAAATACTAGTGATAGGACATACAGTGTATAATGGCATAGGTATAATTAAATAAAGGCAGCAACTCACAACATAAACCACATACAGGTGTGCTTCTCACTCTTAGACAGGCAAGCCTGCTCGGACAGAGTCTCTAAGCCACACCCTGACTCACAATGCTCACAAAAACGGTAAACTGTGGCACAATAACAAGCATACAGAGATAATAAACCCCAATCTGTTAATCTGCCAGGTGGCAGAGGTCTAGCCGAAAGGATATAGGCTTCGGATACCCGGGCTGAGCCACCTGCTCTAGCCTAGGGACGTTCCCAGGTCTGTGCGCCAAATTACTCTAATTGAAAGGGTGCTCTCTTGAGAGACTCAGATCGCAAGTATCTGACTCTCTCCTGGCGACCCTAAAACAAAAGCAAGACGTACTAGCGCAGTGCCGAGTGGACTAGGCAATGGCCCTCACACAACACAACGCTAGACACACAGGGACACAGACAAGAAAATGCCCCCAGACTCCCACGGGTATCCTAGTAAAGTCGAGCGGGTCCACGGGACTCGCACCAACAGACTTTACTTAAAGGATCGCAAAAAGCCTCCCCTCCGGTCTAGCCCCTGCTAACCTGACACAAGAACACACTAGCAAGCATGAAAACCACCAAATATGAGACAACAAAAAAGCTTCCTAGGTCTCATTAACAATTACATCCCTGCATAAGGCCCAAAATCCTATCTAGTTATCTGAGAGCTCGTCGTTAATACAATAATAGATATAAGGTCTATCAAGGGGATGGGATAATTAAATAGATTGGTGAAGTAGTGGAAAGAAGGTATACAAAGTATGAGAGAACGTTTCTAAGTGGGGTTGAGAGGGATAGATATCAAGGGGGTCCGAAGGGTACGACAATGAGGTGAGCTCTAAGTCTTGAATCTGTCTGGACCCCCCCCCCCCCCCCCTAGGCATGCAGAATACATCCCAGGCTTGGCAACACTCAACACAGTTGCCGGGTCGAAATCCTCTACCCCGTGCGTGAGTCGAAACTAAGCCTAACGTTGCAATCAAATACATGTGGCAGCGCTTCAGGCTCGTCCCAAGCTGGTCTCTCCGCGCGAAGCAACGTCCCAAGCCGGTCTCTCTCTCCCGCTCGTCTCTCTCTCCCGCTCGTCTCTCCCCGCTCTCACTAGACTTACATCTTATATATTATAATGAAACAATCAACTATCGAAAATAAAATATACTAAGATGCGTTGGTTAAGAATAAGGGCAGCTTCAAGCTGTGAAACAACATAAGAATATCCCAGACATTAGTTACATTGTCGTAGGATATATACTAAGGGAAAGCCTGCCGGCCGGCTACCACCAGCCGGTTTCTAAACGGTTGGGCAGCCGACGCGCGCGCATGCCCGCACGTGGTTACTATGCAGAAGTGTCACACCTCCCCTAAGATATAAGACCCTTGACTAAGTTCTTCATATCTAACAGAAAGCTTCTCATAGTACCACACACTGTTGCGACACAAGGCACTATATATAAAAAAAAAAATAAAGACTGTTGCGCTCCACCGAGCAAGTTCAACTAACTCAGCGACAATAAGCGAAAACATTCAACTTAGATACTGCTACAACATCTTATAAAAAATTCTACACATTATAAAAAATAAAGAGTTTTTATAAGATTTTTGCTTTTTAAATTTTTTTTTTTTCGGCTGAACTACAGTGACAGCCTATTTTCCTCCACACTCAACCCTCAATCCTGTGGCAGTCTAACCAACATCATCCACCCTTGATAGACAATCCGCTATCACGTTATCAGAACCGGCAATATGGCATATGTCCAAATTATACTCCTGATGCATGAGTGACCACCTGGTTAGCCTCATATTCCGGTTATAAAACTGATTCAAGAATTTCAGAGGGTGATGATCGGTATAAACCACTACAACTGGTCCGAAAGCAGGAACATATGCATCGAAGTGCCTGAGCGCCAGCACTATCGCCAGGAGTTCTTTTTCAATTACAGAGTAATTCCTTTGTGCACTATTGAATTTTTTACTGTAAAAACTCACTGGATGTTCGATACCTTCATCATCTGTCTGTAACAAGACAGTCCCAGCCCCTACGCCACTGGCATCAGTCGCCAGCTGAAAAGATCTGCTGAAGTCCGGGGCCCTGAGTATGGGGTGGGTACATAACAAGTGTTTTACCAAGGAAAACGCCTCTGCACACTCAGGAAACCACCGGAACTTCTTGTCCTTAGATAATAAGTCAGTTAAAGGTGCAAGTACAGTCGAATAGCCTTTGCTGAAGCGACGATAATAGCCAATCATACCTAGAAACCGCATGATTTGTTTCTTAGTCGTAGGCTGGGGAAACTGATCGATGGCTTTGATCTTTGTCTGTGGAGGGCACACCTGACCCTTCCCCACCTCGAATCCCAGGTACAAAGCTGTGGCTTTGACAAAATCGCACTTACCCAGGTTTACCACCAAACCTGCTTCATTCAGTTTATTAAAAAGCTGTCCGATGTGAGCACAGTGACTGTTAAAATCATCGTCGTATATTATAACATCATCTAGGTACACCGTACAGTTGGGAATGTCGGCTACAATGTCGTTCATTAATTTCTGAAACGTTGCCGGGGACATTTTTCAGCCCGTATGGCATAACATGGCAACGATATGTGGCACCGTCCACCACAAACCCACACACCTCTCGCGCTCGCTCAGACAAGGGCACTTGCCAATAACCCTTAACAAGGTCTATCTTAGTGAGGAACTTGGCTTTTCCTATCTTATCCACACTGTCGTCCACGCGAGGGAGAGGGTAGGCATTTGTGGGGGTTAAACCATTCAACCTGCGGAAATCTATACAAAACCGCACCTTGCCATCTGGTTTGGGCTGCAGTGTGACTGGGGAAGTCCACCTTACTGCACCCTCAGAAATCAGCCCACGTTTCAGCATATAATCCAGCTCTTCCCTAAGTGCTGGTAATTTAATAGGGGGAACACGGTATGGCACTGATTTAAAGGGCGGGTGGTCCCCAACATCGACATCGTGCACCGCTTGAGTAGTGAGGCCAGGATGCTCCGCGAAAACAGCTGGGTTTGAATCAAACATGTGCTGCACAGCTACACACTGTTGCTCAGGCAGGTGCAATATCAACTCGTGAGCCACTTGTCTAGAATTCCCCGCCCACTGATCCGCGGAAACATGACAATCCCAATTATCCTCCCCCGCAGCTTGACTGTCCCTTCCTCCTTCTCCACCACGATCGCTGCAGATCAACACCGGGACAGTGAGAGGCTCGGAGGGGCGCCTCACATACTCTTTCATCAGATTTACATGGCAAAGGTGGTTCATTTTCTTACGATCAGGAGTACCTACTAAATAGTCTAGATCAGAAACCTTCCTTACAACCCGATACGGACCAGAATACTTGGCAGACAAGGGGTGTCCCACCAGAGGCAGTAGTATCAGTACCTCCTGATCTACTTGAAACTCCCTCAGCTTCACCTTCTGGTCGTATCTGTCCTTCATCTGAGCTTGTGAACTCTTAAGGTTCCGACCTGCTACCTCCAGGCTCTTTAGCATTATCTCACGGCTTTCAACAACATACTTCAGAAGCGAGCATGGCTTTGTGACTCCCTCCCAGATCTCCTTGACTATGTGGAGGGGCCCCCTGACCCTGTGTCCAAAAACCAACTCGTTCGGGCTAAATCCCAAGCTCTCCCCAGGTACTTCTCTCGCAGCAAATAAAACGTATGGGAGACCTAGATCCCAGTCCTTCCCATTTTCCATGCAATAACACCGCAACATACTCTTGAGAGTCGAGTGCCACCTTTCCAAAACTCCCTGACTCTCGGGATGGTAGGCAGATGACACCACAGACACTATCCCATGTTGCTGCATGGTCTGCTTAAACAGAGCAGAAGTAAAATTGGATCCCTGATCAGACTGGATCTCCTGAGGGTAGCCATAACGAGAGAAATAGACAAGTAGGTTTTTGACAACAGTCTTAGCCATCCCTTTGCGCATGGGGTAAGCATCTGGATACCGTGTTGCTACATCCATTACAGTTAGTACAAATTTATTGCCGGCACTAGTGGGGGGCAATGGGCCAACCATATCGATAACTACTTTGCTGAAGGGCGGCCCAATGACAGGGATGGGTTGTAACGGGGCTCTCGGGATGACCTGATTGGGTTTCCCAACAACTTGACAAGTGTGACACTGTGACACCCATGACACGACACTCGCCTTTAACCCAGTCCACCAGAAAAGCTTTCTCAGAGCTGCCTCCGTCTTACGTGCCCCCAGGTGCCCTGCCAAAGGCACATCATGAGCTAATCTCAATAAGCTCTCACGGCACACCCTCGGTACTACTATCTGGTCCACTAATCCTGACCCGCCATCCCACTTTTTCTTGGGATCCTGATGTCTCCGATACAAAATCCCCTCGGACAAGAAAAAATCACCAGGCTGCGCATCCCCATCGCTCTCCAGTTCGACAGCATCATTACCACACGCCCTGACTTCAGGATCTTCCAGCTGCAAGGAACATATATCAGCAGGTGCGAGATTATCCAGGTTCATCTTAAATAATTTATTTCCACCTCCAATGTCCCGCTGAGCCATCCTTTCCTCACGCTGCGCATAACGATGCTGCCACAGAGTCTCTTCCTGCCCTGCACCTGCACTAGCGGTGACAGGTCCCGGGGCCTCTCCAGACTCTAACATAGGTGCCAATAATGAGTCACCAAGAAACACTGCCGGCTCAAAACTCTCCAATTGACCAACACTTCCCGTTTTCTTGTGACCTTTCCTCCGCCTTTTCCTCTGCCGGCCGGCTACCACCAGCCGGTTTCTAAACGGCTTGGCAGCCGACGCGCGTGCATGCCCGCACGTGGTTACTATGCAGAAGCGTCACACCGACCACCGCGTCTTTGTGGGCTACTGTGTTCATGGGGGTCCACAGGAGCTGTCCTCCTCAGGACAGGATGGGCGTGCATGCATCTAACATCCCTTGCTTACTCTCTCCCCCGATCACCACCTTTAGAACTGTTTCTCTCTCTAAACTTCTTCTTTTCCATTACTTCTCATCTTTATTCAATTACTTATCCCCTTGGGTTCTGCATACGGTTTCCATAGCCGGCCCATTGTATTGCATGCGCCGTCCTCTGAGATATTTACATGTACTTAGAATAGGTTATGAGGGTTCTTAGTTAGTATAGGTTATGAACTATGTGTGTCTCCATTATTGATTTAGTGTTTCTGCTCTTTTATTTAATGCTAGACTGGGATAAGGTAACTGTAGGCGTTGTCATCGATGTGTGTATGGTTTGCTTATACCTACACGACTTCGACCGGTCCTGTGGTAGCCTGTGCTGTCTTTTTGGTTGTGTCCTTTGCGAGTGCAGCTTTGTGTTGACTGAGGGCTTTGGCCTGTGCCAGTTCCACACTTTGCTGTCTCTTTGCTTGGCTTTAGAGGGTCGCCAGGATAGAACCAGATACTTGTGATCTGGATCTATCAAGAGAGCACCCTAGTCAATTAACGTAACTTAAAGGATACAGCCTTAAGGACATCGCTAGGCTACGAGCCTGTCTTGCTCAACCCCAGTTCCTTACCTAGAGTATCCCAGCTAGACATTATTAATTGAGTAGACACTTATTAGTATTTAATATAAGCTCTTTGATATGTATGCATTATTATTCACAGCATTTATAAGTCTAGGTTGTTGCTGAGCCGCACAACCATAGTAGACTGTTTCGTTAATGAGGAAGTACTTCTTTTAGTGTCGAACATTACTACCGTTGCGCATTTATAGTATTCTCGTGTCAGTTAACATTATATGTCCTATCTTTTTGTGTATTCGCTTTACACGTGTGGTGTCCTGTCTCCTGCCTTTATATAGTTAAGATACGAGCATCTTATGAGCATCAGACTTTCTTCAGAAGTTTCCAGGTCTATGCTGTAGGACTATACTTCACTTTCTTTCAGATAGGAGTGAAGAGTTTATTGTTGTTTAGAGTAACTGTATTGAAGCATCTTTTTATTGTATTAAATCTTGCAGTGATTTAATTGATCTTTCCCTAGATTCTTGTTTACGCATTTTAAAGTAACTTGCATCCTGTGTGTTATCAGGCTATACCAGTGTGGGTTAGCCTGAAGTAGAGTACATTTATACCCAGTTAAGAACACCCCGTTATTTCAGATTAACTCTGGAGGGTATAGGTGTTTTGTTCGCCGGCATATAAGTTCGAGGGTTTGGATCTAGCGTACCGTTGTTGCATAGTGCCCTATTACTAGTCCAAGCAGTAAGTGCCCTTGTTTCTATTCGCAGTCCCGGTCGTAACAAATGGCGACCTTGCCTAGTATCTTATCTTAGTCGTCACAACATCCTAGTGAACTAAGAGATAATTGTAGGATTTTTGGACATTTGTTTTTTGAGGAATATTTTGGACACGTGGGAATTTTTTGGCAACGTAGTATAGCACTTGAGTTGTCTTCAAGCATTTTTGAGTGAATAGTGCTACATAAGAGTAGGTACTTTTTTTTTTTTATAAACGTTGAGGATTTCCGGTGGACACTATGTCGAACGACGGATCAGTGTACAGTGAGGACACAGTACGGGAAGCAGGCGAGGAGGTGGAGAAGGTGGAGTTGTCTAGCGGCGCTCGGGTGGTAAACAGTGAGGGGGAGCCTCGGATATTTTTGGAGGAGCCTGTGTCAGCGGGTCGGGTGTCGGGGCTAGACCGGTACGGACTACAGTGTGTAGCCACAGTCTTAGGGTTTCCTGGTACTAGCGGTTTGTCGAGAGGTGAGCTGGTTACCTGTGTGCTCGGTGGGGTGCGTGGGGCTTCGGGTGGAGCGGGAGCTGGGGCACCTGCCCAGCCCCCATTCCACTCGACTCCTACCATGGCGCCCCCTCGGGCTCCGGAGCCGGGTACGTTCCCGCAGGCCGATGGCCGCTGACGGTTGGGTATGCCTCTAGGTGATTCACGGGGTGGGTCCCCGATAGTAGCACCCCCTCCTCAAGGTTTGTCTGCCAAGATGTTGTTTCAGCTCGAACTCGCCAAACTGCAGGCTGAGCAACGAAAGCATGAATCTGAGCAGCAGCAGCAGCTTGGGATGGCTAAGATTCAGGCTGAGGAGAGAAAGGCCGTACGTGAGGCTGAGCTTCAGGTGGAGGCTACGAAGTACTGTGCAGACAGAGATCTTGAGAAGTCTCGGGTGGAGTCGTCAGGGCAGCGTCTCAGTTCTGGGAATCGAGGTCTTGATCAGTCTTTATCGCACCTTCTTAAGTTAGTCCCTGCATTTGACGAGTCGGGTGTCACCGACTTTTTCCTGCGTTTTGAGAAGAAGTGCCGGGAGCACCAATGGCCCGAGGTTAAGTGGGCAGCTCTTGTTTCCTCTAGGTTGGTTGGCAAAGGACTCAAGGCATATGATGCGCTGCCCTTGGAGTCTTGCATCAATTATGAGGTATTGAAGGAGGCTGTTCTGCGGGCATATGAGTTACAACCAGAGACATATACTGTAGGTTGAAGTTTCGGGGTGTTACGAAGGGTCGTGAGTGTACTTTTCTAGAACATGCCCGGGAACTGTCTGATGCTTTGAGAAATTGGCTGAGGTCAGAGAAGGTGACGACATTCGAGGAGCTTGAGCAGTTAGTCCTTCTAGAGCAATTTTTTAAGTGCACAGGCGGCGACCTGACTTTGAACCTCAAAGAGAAACAACCTAAAACTCTACAAAAGGCAGCTGAGTTGGCTGACCTGAGAGTATCGCTGATTCGTGGGTGCGGGTCTGCACAACCGACCGATGCATTTAACAAGGGGCGCAACACTCCACCCTCCCGAGTCAGTGATACAACAGTTAATAACAAAAGTGAGAGCAATGATACTAATTTTGATCACAAACCCAAACCCGTCCCGTTTAAAAAAGGTCAGGGCCCTTCCCCACCTCAGGGGAAGTCCAAGGGTGAAGTAGAGTGTTTTCGGTGTCATAATAAGGGGCATTTTGCACGTTCCTGCCCTAGTAACCAACCTACAGCAGTCATGTCTTTGGCTCGCAACATTGGGGTGTCTCTGAGGTCTTCTGCATTTACCCGGGGTGATATGTCAGATGCGGGGGCACAGCCAGTGAAGGAGTGTCCGGAAGGCTCGAAACCTGTCCGCGATGCTTTTTGCGGCCATAGAGGGCGTGGCTGCGTGAGTTGGGATGGTTGCAAGCATGGGTTGGAGTTGTTGCGAGATACAGGTGCATCCCAGACTCTGATGAAAAACTTTACAGGCAAACCTATAAACGCGGCACGGGTAGTAGTGGTGCAGGGTATTAATGCTACACAGTCATACCCGTTGGTTCGAGTAGAGCTGGAGGTTGATGGTGTGACACGGGAGATTGATGTTGGAATCGTAGAGAAACTGCCAGTAGAGGGCGTCGACCTTCTTCTCGGCAACGACTTTGCGGTACCTACTTCTGAGGTTCCACCCTTAGTCGGTGCCGAGAGGGCGGCCGACGTGAGTAGGGAGGGGCAGGAGTGGGTCGAGAGGTGTCAATTACAGCAGAAGGCGTGTGTTGTCACCCGATCTCGTGCATCTAAGGTGTCACAGCCTATTCCTCAGTCTCTAGACCAGCTGAGGAATGGTCGGCAGGAGCAAGCTAAAGTTGGGAGTAGTTTTGTGAGTTTTAATCCAGCGGCTCTTATTGGCGACTTAGTATTAGCACCAACGTTTAGGTCCGGAGTGGCCCCAGAACCTGTCACACTTGGTGAGGAGGTAGGGCGTGAGAAAACTCCGAGACAGCAAGTGGAACTCGAGGACGGTGAAACATGTCATGTGAACCTGTTAGAGTTTGTGAGGCAACCACCTGAGCAGCCTACTGTCCCTATGTTGGTCTGCAGCGGCCAAGGTGGAGAAGGAGAGGGGGGCAGTGGGGCACAGGTGGAGGAGAATTGGGATTGTCATGTCTCGGTGGAGCAGTGGGCGGGGGACACGAGCCAGGTGGCTGTGGAAGCGCTAGAGCACCTGCCTGAGCAGCAGTGTGCAGCGCTCCAGCACCCGCTCGGTTCATACCCCACTGTTTGTGCCGAGCACCCAGGCCTCACAACTCTTGCGGTGCACGAGGTTCCGCTGAGTGTCAGTAGACCGTTGGCCTCGTTGTTTCAGTGGTTCAAGGTGGGCGACGAGGCTTTGGCATGGTTGTCAGGTCAGGGTCGACCAATGGCTGCTAAGGGTAGTGGTCAGAACCAGGATATTGAGCAGATTGGTGAGGTTGGCTGGGGAGTGGATGTGCCCAGTCGTCGCATAGCCTCCCAATGCTGCTCTAGTATTATGCAACAGCCCTACCATAGACCGACTGTATCTGGCCATGTCGCTGAAGGCGGTGATGCTGCGCAGGCAGATGTAGTCGCAAGGAATGCGGGGGTGCGCATGTACGGTATCGGCGGGGAGGCCTTAGCAATTATGAACTATGGGAGTGACTGCACAGGTGGTACAGATTGTCACTCTCATGACCTGGCTGTTCTGGGAACAAAGGTGGAGAAGGAGGGCGGCTATAGTGTAGAAACTGTGGTCTCGGCTGGGTTGTGGGAGGGCAATGAGCATGTCGTTCGTCGAGAGAAGTTTCAACCTCTTGTTCCTGAGCGTCAAGAGAAGTTGTTTACTAGGCTTTGGCAGTATATCCGCATGTTTGTTAATTCTCCAGGCCTGATGTACGGGGTAGAATCCGACATGGAGGCTGGAGACAGTGCAAGGTTCAAATTGACTCCCTACCGTCAAAATCCTGCTCGACAGCCTGTGGTGAAAGCAGAGCTGGACTACGTGTTGACGAAGGGTCTGAGGGATAAGGAATGTCGTGAGTGGTCGTTGCCTGTAACTTTGCAACCTGTGTTAAGTGGCAAGATCAGTGGGTGTGTTGATTGCAAGAGTGTGTGTGAATTATCCCTGACAGACTCCTATACCTTATCGAGAGTTGACGATCCCATAGACCGCATCGGGGCTGCATCGCTTATCACGAAGGTAGAACTAGTGAAAGGTTTTTGGCAGGTCCCGTTGCCAGAAAGAGCGAAGAGAAGTGCGAGTCTTGTGATGAACTGGTCAGTTTATCAGTGCCAGGTGTTGTTTTGCTGCCGGAACACAAGTTGGATGTGTGGCATGTTAAGGGCACTGATAATGTTGTGGCTGATTGTTTGTCACGGGAGGGTACGCTTCGGGGAGCACCCTCGCCGTTCAGTCAGTGTGTGTTTGAGAGTTGAGAAAAAACCAGGCTTGCCCCTGTAGAGCAGCCGCCAAAAACAACATTAAAATTAAATAAAAAATCACATAAAAACTCTTTCTTTTTGATAGTTAATTGTAAGTTGCCAATATTATAGCTAAAGTCCTAAGTTGAACCTGTCTTTCACTTAGTAGGCTGGGCTCTGTGAAGCTCGCTCAGGGAGCATAGCAGGCTAAATTATACTATTATGTTTGGGAGGGGTTGTAAGATTTTCTTTATGTTAATATGTTGTTTTATATAAGAATTGAGCTTTGCATTTCATTGCTGGTGGAGTGGCTAGGTGTGGCGGGTCTTATCGGCATTCTGCGTTGTCAGATATCGTGCTCGCCTAATGTTGAGCGTCCTATATCTTGGGCGGGGTGTGACGCCTACCAGCGTTGGTAGAATCGCCTCTCGGTAGCCACTAGCGCTCGCCAGGGACATCGAAATGGGCTACAGTTATCAGAGAATGTTGTTCTTTCTTTCCTAGCAATCGTATTGTCACAGACAGTCCAGTGGTGGTCTTTGTTTTCGTCTGTGACAACGGGAAGTGTTTTATATCATTAATAGAATATAACATGCATTGTATAAAGTTAAGGAGAAAGAAGGATGTAGGCAGTGTGGTGGTAATGTGTGCGTGTGTATGCATGTGCTGCCTCCCTCGCTCGGAGGCTCGCGCGCGGGCTTTCTCACGCCCTTGATTGGCCGGCGTGTCTGGCTATGTCACGTGACACCTGCTGCCTTTTGACGTCTCGGCCTGTGATTGGCCGGTCTTTGTGGGCTCCTGTGTTCATGGGGGTCCACAGGAGCTGTCCTCCTCAGGACAGGCTAGGCGTGCATGCATCTAACATCCCTTGCTTACTCTCTCCCCCGATCACCACCTTTAGAACTGTTTCTCTCTCTGAACTTCTTCATTTCCATTACTTCTCATCTTTATTCAATTACTTATCCCCTTGGGTTCTGCATACGGTTTCCATAGCCGGCCAATTGTATTGCATGCGCCGTCCTCTGAGATATTTACATGTACTTAGAATAGTTTTTGAGGGTTCTTAGTTAGTATAGGTTATGAACTCTGTGTGTCTCCATTATTGATTTAGTGTTTCTGCTCTTTTATTTAATGCTAGACTGGGATAAGGTAACTGTAGGCGTTGTCATCGATGTGTGTATGGTTTGCTTATACCTACACGACTTCGACCGGTCCTGTGGTAGCCTATGCTGTCTTTTTGGTTGTGTCCTTTGCGAGTGCAGCTTTGTGTTGACTGAGGGCTTTGGCCTGTGCCAGTTCCACACTTTGCTGCCTCTTTGCTTGGCTTTAGAGGGTCGCCAGGATAGAACCAGATACTTGTGATCTGGATCTATCAAGAGAGCACCCTAGTCAATTAACGTAACTTAAAGGATACAGCCTTAAGGACATCGCTAGGCTACGAGCCTGTCCTGCTCAACCCCAGTTCCTTACCTAGAGTATCTCAGCTAGACATTATTAATTGAGTAGCCACTTATTAGTATTTTAATATAAGCTCTTTGATATGGATGCATTATTATTCACAGCATTTATAAGTCTAGGTTGTTGCTGAGCCGCACAACCATAGTAGACTGTTTCGTTAATGAGGAAGTACTTCTTTTAGTGTCGAGCATTACTACCGTTGCGCATTTATAGTATTCTCGTGTCAGTTAACATTATATGTCCTATCTTTTTATGTATTCGCTTTACACGTGTGGTGTCCTGTCTCCTGCCTTTATATAGTTAAGATACGAGCATCTTATGAGCATCAGACTTTCTCCAGAAGTTTCCAGGTCTATGCTGTAGGAGTATACTTCACTTTCTTTCAGATAGGAGTGAAGAGTTTATTGTTGTTTAGAGTAACTATATTGAAGCATCTTTTTATTGTATTAAATCTTGCAGTGATTTAATTGATCTTTCCCTAGATTCTTGTTTACGCATTTTAACATAACTTGCATCCTGTGTGTTATCAGGCTATACCAGTGTGGATTAGCCTGAAGTAGAGTACATTTATGCTCAGTTAAGGATACCCCGTTATCGCAGATTAACTCTGGAGGGTATAGGTGTTTTGTTCGCCGGCATATAAGTTCGAGGGTTTGGATCTAGCGTACCGTTGTTGCATAGTGCCCTATTACTAGTCCAAGCATTAAGTGCCCTTGTTTTTATTCGCAGTCCCGGTTGTAACATATGAATTAATTTTTATTTTATATTCGCAGCCTATACATTTTGGCTATCTTGATTCACTAATTTAGTTCTGTGAGTTTATTATATATTATACTCTGAGCGAACAAATTCTCGACTAATTTATTTCTATATTACGTTTGCGAAATAGAAATTCCTTTTTACAAGTTAATAATTATAGTTCATATGAGACTATATTAATTTTCGTAGATCTGGTGTCAAATTATTCACTAGTTGACCCTTATCATCTATTCATAAATTAAACTATCCTATTTCCAATACTAACGTAAGATTTGTATCTAGCTTTCCGAGAGCAAATATTCCATATAGTTATAGCATACTGCATACTGTATTATATTATTCTATCAAAACCTAACTCGCATTTTTCATTACACTAAAAATACAAGGCTTCAAAACTCATATAAAAAACCCAACTAACACACCCTCAGACGGCACAGCCATTGCTATTAAAAACAACCTAATCCACAAAATATATGATGATTTCATATCTGATCTTCTTGCGGTTGAAATTCAAACAACAACAGGAAAAATAATTATAGCAACTGTTTATCTACCCCCTAAAAGGCTTTTCCTCCCAACCCCTGACTTTTATAAATTATTCAGAATGAACGTCCCAGTCTACCTAATGGGAGATCTAAATGCAAAGCACCCCACTCTCAATACAAGAACCCAAAATACTGTAGGAAGACAAATTGGACAAATGATTACAAGAGGACTAGTAAGACACATTGGACCTCAGTTCTCAACCTTCCATGCCATAAACTCATCAACAACTTGTTACGTCCTGGGATATATAAACACTGGGCTCTTTCTATTGGACTAGGTATGCGGAAACAAGCAACAACGGAAAACGCTAGATCCAACCTTTATCTATAAACCCCGGGCAACAAACCACCCTAAACCGTCAAGAGTCCTGCCTGGACAACGAGGTATCCTATGACTCGGTTACAGGGTGCACGCACTATAGACTGCTGATAGTCAAGCAGGCTATATAAAAGATCACACAATTAAGTTGACTTAAAGCTTCAAGGAAAAGATAGATAACGGAATTAAATTGCAGAAACAATTTAATAACAAACTAGAAGAAAGTACATTTAACGTTACGTTAATTAATACAACTAATCACCCCTGCGTGAAAGAAGGTGAAAGCAAACAGTCCTCAAAACATCGTACAGGTAGACAAGATGCAGGTTTCTAAACTGCATGCGGCTACTGTAGGATCTGATGCTTAGCAAAGAAATACGTTACGGATTTAGAGAACTCTTAACTCATAAGCAGGAATAAATACTAGTGATAGGCCATACAGTGTATAATGGCATAGGTATAATTAAATAAAGGCAGCAACTCGCAACATAACCACATACAGGTGTGCTTCTCACTCTTAGTCAGGCAAGCCTGCTCGGACAGAGTCTCTAAGCCACACCCTGACTCACAATGCTCACAAAAACGGTAAACTGTGGCACAATAACAAGCATACAGAGATGATAAACCCCTATCTGTTAATCTGCCAGGTGGCAGAGGTCTAGCCGGAAGGATATAGGCTTCGGATACCCGGGCTGAGCCACCTGCTCTAGCCTAGGGACGTTCCCAAGTCTGTGCGCCAAATTACTCTAATTGAAAGGGTGCTCTCTTGAGAGACTCAGATCGCAAGTATCTGACTCTCTCCTGGCGACCCTAAAACAAAAGCAAGACGTGCTAGCGCAGTGCTGAGGGGACTAGGCAAGGGCCCTCACACAACACAACACTAGACACACAGGGACACAGACAAGAAAATGCCCCCAGACTCCCACGGGTATCCTAGTAAAGTCGTGCGGGTCCACAGGACTCGCACCAGCAGACTTTACTTAAAGGATCGCAAAAAGCCTCCCCTCCGGTCTAGCCCCTGCTAACCTGACACAAGAACACACTAGCAAGCATGAAACCACCAAATATGAGACAACAAAAAAGCTTCCTAGGTCTCATTAACAATTACGTCTCTGCATAAGGCCCAAAATCCTATCTAGTTATCTGAGAGCGCGTCGTTAATACAATAATAGATATAAGGTCTATCAAGGGGATGGGATAATTAAATAGATTGGTGAAGTAGTGGAAAGAAGGTATACAAAGTAAGAGAGAAAGTTTCTAAGTGGGGTTGAGAGGGATAGATATCAACGGGGTCCGAAGGGTACGACAGTGAGGTGAGCTCTGAGTCTTGAGTCTGTCTGGACCCCGACCCCCCCCCCCTAGGCATGCAAAATACATCCCATGCTTGGCAACACTCAACACAGTTGCCGGGTCAAAATCCTCTACCCCTGGCGTGAGTCGAAACTAAGCCTAACGTTGCTATCAAATGCACGTGGCAACATCAGGCTCGTCCCAAGCTGGACTCTCCGTGCGAAGCAACGTCCCCCAGCCGGTCTCTCTCTCCCGCTCGTCTCCTCCCACTCTCACTAGACTTACATCTTATATATTATAATGAAACAATCAACTATCGAGAATAAAATATACTAAGATGCGTTAGTTAAGAATAAGGGCAGCTTCAAGCTGTGAAACAACATAAGAATATCCCAGACATTAGTTACATTGTCGTAGGATATATACTAAGGAAAAGCCGGCCGGTTTCTAAACGGCTGGGCAGCCGACGCGCGCGCATGCCCGCACGTGGCTACTATGCAGGAGCGTCACAAACTCCAGACATAGTACTTACAAACAACAAAACATTCCACAACATACACCTAGCACCCGGCCCTTTGACACCAAGTGACCATGTCCCCATAGTAGCAACCATTTCAACGTCACCCATTATCATACCATCACCTCCAAGACCAAACTTCAATGCAGCAAACTGGGAAAACTTTAAAAACGAAATTGACAACAAACTGATAGAGACAAATAACATTGATACAGGGACATTAGACGAAATAGAAGATGCACTCGACGACTGGTACAGTATCATACAAAACACCACAAATACTCACATCCCGAAAACACGAAACAAAATACTACACAGTACTAGATTCAGTCAACAAACAAAAAACACACAAATACAATACAATACACTAAGACAACAAGCCCAGATATATGGATGGACATACGTTCAGTACAGACAATACAAACAACTCCAAGAAACACTACAAAATACTATGACACAAGAACATACTGAAATGTGGTCAAATAAGATCATGGAAACAGCAAACACCTACAATGGTCCGGCAATATTTTGGAGAAAACTAAAAGCCCTCCAAGGACATGACTCTCATGAAGCTAACTACACAATAGATAACCAAGGGAACAAAATCTACTCTCACACAGATCAAGCAAAAATACACAAACAATACTGGGAGTCAATTTTAAACGAAGAAGACGAAGAAGAAATACCACAATACGACAGAATAAGAGATTACATGCAAGGAAACCTACATAGAATCACACCGTATCAAACAGCCAACCCAGACAGACTCGACATCAATGACCCACTCACTAGACCGCTAACAACGATAGAAATACAAGAAATAATTAAGAAAATGAAAAAATCATGCCCAGGACAAAGTAATATTAACAAAACAATCCTAATCAATCTCCCCAACTCAGCAATAACAAGATTAAAAGAAATATTCAATGCTTCCCTATCAGCAGGTTACTTTCCAAAAAAAATCAAAGAAGCCACCATAAGATTAATCCCCAAACCCGGAAAAAACCCTCACTACACTGAAAACCAAAGGCCAATATCTCTACTTGAAGTACCTGGAAAAATCTTGGAAAAAATCATAAACAAAAGACTCAGAACACACATGAACACAAACACCCTATACAATAACACACAATTCGGATTCAGAGAAGGTAGAGGAACAACTCATGCATTAGCACTAGCCACTGAATTAGTAGCCAACAACAAAGCCTACAAAGGACAATGCCACATCATCCTGAGGGACATCTCAAAAGCCTTTGATAAAGTCTGGCACTTGGGATTGAAATTCAAAATCCTCAATTTAAACTTACCAATAATAATAGAAAAACTACTCTGTAATTTCCTAGACGACAGAAAAGCAAAAGTAAAAATCAAATCAACCCTGAGTGACAGTTTTACAATTGGCTGTGGGGTCCCACAGGGATCAGGTCTCTCTCCACCTCTCTTCATAAACTACACTTCAGATACACCACCTTCACAAACAGGCACAAACATTTCATACGCAGACGATATAACACAGATTGTAGGATACGCAGGACCATCAAGGGCAATAATGGCAAGAAAAACAATAAGAGAAGCAGATATAATTAACAACTATGAAAAAGAATGGAATATAAAAACAAACACTAATAAATTCACAATAATTCAACTTGCAGTAAAAAATAAGGAACAAATTATAATAAACCAAGAAATAATTGAAAATAAAAATGCAGGTAAAATCTTATGACTTCATATAATCACCACAGGTTATATAAAACATGCAACAGAAAGAGAGAAACAAGCCAATGTTGCCCTCCATAAACTATATAGATTTAGGGAAATGGGAACACAAATTAAAACCCATCTTGTAAAAGCAATAATACTACCTATTCTTGATTATCCACCAATTCCAACTCCCACACTAAGTAGAACGCAACTAAGGAAACTACAAAAAATACAAAACAAAGCACTAAGATTTGCCACAAATCAGACATATCCTTATACAATGACAACACGACAAATACACGAGGCAACAAACACACTTCCACTTAACATCCGGCTTCACAATCAAGCTAAAAAAATATGGGCACATCTAGACAATCTAGAGGACCCAACATTAGAGAAAATAAAAGAAGACCAAGAAGTAATAGAAGAAAGGCAATTTCACAAATGGTTCCCAAGCAGTCTCAAAATAATAAATAACATAATAGAACCTGAACCTATCTATTAAGGCATCATAACAAAGAAATAAACATCTTTTAAAATTAAAAATATCAAAACAACTTAAATAAGACGTAAAGTATCAAACTAAAATTAAGTCAAACACATAGTTTTTAGCTAGCTACACAAGAAGAACACTAAAAACACACCAATTGCAACAAAACAAAACACATATACAAAAAACACAGCAAGGCGGTATGCCCGCCAACTTTTACTCTCCTCCTTTCCTTCATATTTCTGACTTTACCTCTCCCCGCCCACACCTCTTCCTTCCTCCCCTTCCCCCGCTAGGGGAAAAAAATAATAATAAATACAAAAACAAAATTACAAGCTTATTATAATAAGATTATATATTTATTTTTGTGTTCTATCTTTCTCTCTTTTCCGCTATACAATTCTGGGGACCTCCTCTTTCTTACCCTAACTGAACTGGTCGATAGCCACCTGCTGGCTTAACCCTCCTTCTATATCCTGAGTGGCGGCCAGTTAAAGGGGTTTTGCTAGGGGACAACAACAATCTGGCAGCATCAGTTATTATGTCAGCCTTCCTCCTTAACCTTGCAGTGCCGGTGACGTCATTATCATTTTCGTTCAGCTACCTATCTATCTATCTATTTATTGTCTGACGCTGTGGGTGGCCACGAACGAAATGCCTCCACGCACCTCTGTCCCCAGTTAGCCGATGCCCCTCCTCCCAAACCAGCACCACGTTCATTCATATACTTCTTCACTCCATCCTTCCACCTCTCTGTCCTTCCACCTCGCTCATGTACATCTTCTTAGTCATGCTCTTGCTTCCTATACGTTCCATATGGCATAACCATCTCAATGTGTTCATTTTCACATTTTCCAGCACATCTACCTACACACCACACCTTCCTCTTACTTTTTTTTTTTTTTTTTTTTTTTAAGAGACAATGAACGGAGGAAGGAAAAACACAGATAAAACAAAAAGGTCCATGTGCCTAAAGGCATCCTCCATTCATAAAATGTTTGTAACAACTGGATTTAAACATTTGTAGATTGTAAGTTTGTGGAAAGCAATTCGAGGGAAGTGAATTCCAAAGAGTAGTAGCTCTGGGGATAAATGAATTCTGATAAGCAGAAGTTCTGCATTGTGGAGGAGAAAGTGTAATTCATGGGCGCTCAGCTGCCCTAGTTCTACGGGGAAAGATGTGGAGAGGCGGCACAATTGAAGCAAGTTCCTCGGAACAATTGCTGTGAAAATATCTGTAGAATAATGCAAGGGATGCAACGTTTCTTCGTATGGATAATGTAGGAAGGTCCTGTGTGATTGCAGGGTTATTGATTAATCTAATAGCTTTATTTTGAATTTTGTCCAACTGCCTCAATGCAACCACTCCACTTCCACCCCACAGAGGTGAACAGTAATCCATCTGAGAACGCTCATGACTTTATATCACGGCCAACTGCTCGTCAGTGAAGAATTCTCGAACTCTGTACAGGAGTCCCAGTTTTTAAGAGGCATTCTTAGCAATGCTTCTAACATAATGTGTCCAGCTCAAGTTAGTAGTTAATGTTACACCGAGAATGTCAATACTAGGGGAAGTGGGAATATTTACATCATTAAAAAATATATGGGAGTCAGTGAGATTCTGTCGGTTAGAAAATTGAATGTACTTGGTTTTCTGTGCATTAAAGGAAACTAGATTCTTTTGTCCCCATCCATGCATCCTCATGCATCTGTCTATTACTCCATGTAACTTATTTATACCCCTCTCACTCACCGGCCCACCTCACAAATATACCTACAGATTCTCACTCCACACCACCTCGTAACACTATGGCTCACATGTACCACACAAATCCTTCCACCAACTCTCCCTCCAAACCAAGTCATCTCTCCACACCATCTCGCGACATCACCAAATACTACTCCCATAACCCACACCCCTGCCCAGGCCTCCCCAGACCGTGTCATGAGCACTCGCACCTCCACACACGGCCCTAATGACCCCCCTACTCCCACACACCTACAAAGGCCAACTACTCCAGTATGCAGATACTTTTATGAAAAGAAAATGTTTCTTTGGACCAAGAGGTAAATTAAATGGAGCAAACATTTACAATAATATAGTCAGATATGGGAAGTGCAGGTTTGGTGGAAACTGCAAATACCACCATCTGCCCCTCTGCCAGGCCTCACTCGAAAATAAGGCTTTTTATGATATCGAATGCCCAGATTTCCATGTTAGAGGGAAATGGAGGAATGCGGTAAACAACTCAGATGGTAGCCAAAAAAACTCTCAAGGTATGCGAGAGCGAGACAGAAACAGAAGGCAACGAGTGGTATGGCAGAAGATGAACAGAATGAGAATGTTGGAGGACCAGATAGAGCACCTCGAGCACATCCTGTCCTCCCAAGCGTGGCACAGGGATGTGCTCTACGAGCGACCCCAACCGTCTCCCTAAGATTGTTAGGTACGCAAAGCAAGGCAAATAGCCTCTCCCCACTCCTGTCTCCAAACATACAAGGATTACAAAATAAAACCACAAACAAAGTACCATTTATTAGGGGCCTACTAGAAGAAGGGAATGCTATGTTTGCAGCTCTCACAGAAATACATATTAACCCTTAACTGGCGGCGCGCATCATATGTCGAGTGAAAGAAATTTGGACTATGTGGCGGCTTACAACATAAGTCGTGTGGCATTTTCAGCACGTAATGTTGCTGAGAGAGAGAGAGAGACAAGTGGTGGCAGGAGAGTAGCGAGCGTATGACTGCTCCAGACCACCGCGGTGGACCAACTGACATGAATCCCACCCTCTTCCACCCTCTCACACTCGCTACATAGTGAATTGTGTGGGGAAAGTACCGAATTACATGGTTTTTGCACTCGTGTTGCGCGGTTGTTGCAAGAAAACTAGCGGTCATACAAGGATCGTTGGGGTGTCATTGGAAAGCTCTGTTTATGCCCTTTCAGGGATAGATACTTGTTTTATGCTCTAGGTCTTATTTAGGCATGAAAATGATCACGTAAACAGCCCTATTTTGGGTAAAAACACCCCGCTGGTGGCTACATATTATTTACTGCCTAGGCCGCTCGTTAGGTGTTAAGGAATACGAAGATAGTGAAGTATGGATTCCTGGCTATAATCTCCATAGGGCAGACAGAAAGCATAGAACACGCGGAGGGGTAGCATTGTACATCCATGACTCTCTGATATGTACTGAATTTCTAAATAACAGCAATGAAGTAGTGGAAATACTTGGGGTAAAAATAGAATCCTTAAATTTAGCTATTATTATCACATACCGACCCCCGGATACATCTGTAGACAAGTTCAAACCCCAGATCAGCAGGATAAACACCGCAATAGAAGGCCTAGGAAACCCAACACCAAATATTATATGGTTAGATTTTAATCTGCCAAATATTACATGGAGGCAATTAGAAAATCAGGTAGTGGCGAACAACACCGGAGAAGCAAATACGAGAGAGCTATTAAAGCTCTGTGATCTTTTTAGCCTTTCCCAGCATGTAAATTAACCCAGACGGGGGAATAATATCCTAGACCTTGTTTTCACCAACAATGACTCCCTAGTTCATAGTATGACCATTTCGGACACAACTTTCTCAGATCATAAATTAATTGAAATAAACACAAACCTAGCAAGTGTCCTAAAAAACCCAGAAGTGAGACCAAAAACAGGCCCTTTCAGCAAATTTAATATAAATAACAAAAATGTTAGGTGGGAAGAGGTGAACCAGGAAATGGAGGAAATAGACTGGGAAGTTTTGATGAATAACCTAACACCAACAGAATGCCTAGTCTTGATAACAGAGACTATGACCCAAATCTGTAGCCACCACATTATCTGAAAGGCAAACAAGACGAAGAAGCAAACAAGAACAGGAAAGAAGGAAGCTGTACAGAAGGAGGAAATTACTAACACAACGACGCACAAAACAAAATCGACAGGATAGGCAAAAAGACCAACTGGATAGAGAAATTGTGATAATTGAACAAATTCTAAGAATCTCATATGAACTACACCATAAATAGAAGAGGAGAGATAAGCTATTGCAGGTATAAAGGAAAATTCCAAGTACTTCTTTTCATATGCCAAACGAAAGACTAAAACAGCATCAAATATCGGCCCATTAACCCTTAACTGGCGGCGCGCATCATATGTCGAGTGAAAGAAATTTGGACTATGTGGCGGCTCACAACATAAGTCGTGTGGCATTTTCAGCACGTAATGTTGCTGAGAGAGAGAGACAAGTGGTGGCAGGAGAGTAGCGAGCGTATGACTGCTCCAGACCACCGCGGTGGACCAACTGACATGAATCCCACCCTCCTCCACCCTCTCACACTCGCTACATAGTGAATTGTGTGGGGAAAGTACCGAATTACATGGTTGTTGCGCGGTTGTTGCAAGAAAACCAGCGGTCATACAAGGATCGTTGGGGTGTCATTGGAAAGCTCTGTTTATGCCCTTTCAGGGATAGATACTTGTTTTACGCTCTGGGTCTTATTTAGGCATGAAAATGATCACGTAAACAGCCCTATTTTGGGTAAAAACACCCCGCTGGTGGCTACATATTATTTACCGCCTAGGCCGCTCGTTAGGTGTTAAGTAACGGGGATGGGTCATTCACAGGAGACAAAAAGGATATGGACGAACTCTTAAGCTGGCAGTATGAAATGGCCTTCAGTGAGGTGAGCCGGACGAAACAAAAGCCATCAGAGACAAAAATAAATTTTTCATGGAAAACTTCCCTACAGAAACCACTCAGATGCTGGATATTGATTTCGGTCCAAAAGACATAGAAGGGGCAATTTCCAACATGCCATCCCACTCGGCACCAGGCCCAGACTCATGGAATTCGATCCTAATGAAGAATGGTAAGGAAAGTCTCTCAAAATCCTTGGCTATAATTTGGAGAAGGAGTCTAGACACTGGCGAAATACCAGATAGCTTGAAAAACGCAATAATTGCCCCTCTGCATAAAGGAGGGAGTAAAGTATTACAAAAAAACTACCGCCCGGTAGCTCTAACATCTCACATCATTAAGGTTTTCGAGCGAGTCCTGCGAAGCAAAATTTCAACATTCATGGAGGTACATGAACTACACAACACCGGTCAACATGGGTTCAGAGCGGGAAAATCATGTCTCTCACAACTTTTGGAACATTATGACAAAATTCTTCACTCGCTAGAAAAAAAGAAACGTGGATGTCATTTACACTAATTTTGCCAAGGCATTTGATAAATGTGACCATGGTACAATAGCCCACAAACTCAAAGCAAAATGTATAACTGGGAAAATAGGACGATGGATATTCAACTTCCTCGTAAACCGCAAACAATCAGTAGCAGTAATCCGAGTCACATCTGAGCCTTTGGATGTCAAAAGCTCAGTTCCCCAAGGAACAGTGCTAGCTCCCCTTCTTTTCCTCATTCTCATCAATTACATAGATGCCAACACAAGACACAGTACAGTGTCTTCTTTTGCTGATGACACAAAACTAAGCATGGTAGTAAACACACAGGAGGACACGGGCCGGCTGCAGGAAGACATAAATGTAGTGTTCCAGTGGACCAGGGAAAACAACATGCAATTCAATGAAGAAAAATTCCAATTAATACGATACAGAGATAATAATGTCGTTAAAGAGAATACAAACTACGTTACAGAATCCAACCACATGATAGAACGTAAAGACAGTGTGAAAGACCTTGGAATGTTAATGTCTGAAAATATGGAATTCAAAGAACATAACCAGGTCAAAGTTGCAGCTACAAAATGGCTAACGGGATGGATTCTGCGGACATTTATCACTTATCACACGCAGTGAATTGCCTATGATTTCGCTCTTCAAATCTCTAGTGCTACCGCGGCTTGAATACTGTAACGTACTAACATCCCCATACAAAGCAGGCGAAATAAACGATCTAGAGAGTGTACAAAGGAATTTCACCTCGCATAATTATAAACTTGGTTAAAATGTTACACTATTGGGAGCGTTTAGGATCACGGAAACTGTACTCGGAGCGTAGAAGAGAACGTTACCTAATAATATACACATGGACAATCGCAGAGGGTTTAGTACCAAACCTACATACCCCGATAGTCATGAAATTCAGTGATAGAAGAGGCTGGGAATGTAATATCCCCCGGATGAAAAACCGGGGTGCTATTGGCTCTCTCCGAGAGGGTTGGTTATCACACAGAGGCCCACGTCTCTTCAACAAACTCCCACGGCGAATAGGAGACATTAAGGGCGTCTCGTTAAACAACTTCAAGAGAGACCTCGATGTCAAACTGCAAAAAGTGCCAGACGAGCCCATCTTTGCTGGGGAGCGAACTGCCCCTTCGAACAGTCTGCTGCACCAAATCACAACCCAGAATGAGGGGCGACGCGCTCCTCGGTGCCGCTAGGAGAGTGGCGAACACAACCTTAAGTAGGCAACCTTAGGTAGGTATTCAAGAGTGTCTTGCACTTTCTCGTTATTTGATGTATAATTGGTATATATACAGGTAACGACGTAGTAGTATGATATAGTATATATTTTAATTATTAGCTATTATTATTACATAACCAGTCAAATGAGGAGAGGAATCTTTTCTTTTATAAAGGATAGTCAAGCTATATACTAGCAGCATAAAGTATAGAAAAGTGTTGGTGCAGATATACAGAACAAAGTCAACCACAAAGGGAATTCAGCAGCAGTATAGGGAGGAGTTTGGATACAATCCTCTTTTTAAAATCAACATTGGTTAACAGAAATAGAACCATTTAGATGAAACTCAACCATTAACACATATTTAAACCCTTCTTTACAGGCGACGTCTTTTCGATTTTATTGTAGCTATGTTTAGACGATTTTTTGCAGTTTAAGAAGGATTTATGGTAGTAAAAAGGGTTAAGAGAGATACTTCAAACCTGTTAGATGCTGGAGGCCCTTTTTAACCGGCACAACAATCTTCTAATAGTGGCCAGGATAATGTTATAAAGACGTAGCCGGTACAGATTGGGTTAAGATATACATTTTGGACAAAAAGGTGCAATGAGAAGGAATCACATTCATCAAGAAGAAGGGAGAGAGATAAACATGTATTACTGTACGATAGAGTACACTCATGAATATACAACATATTTTGTTTTTATTCTTTGAGTCATAGACTACAGTAGATCTGGACTGGACACGAAAATGGAACTTTGCAGTAAGGGACCCAAAATCGGAGAATGAACCCCCAAGTACGAACCTCGAAACCGCGAAAATAACACATTTTCGCGGTTTACAGGTTCGAACTTGAGGTTTCGTTTTCCGATTTTGGGTCCCTTACTGCAGTTTCATTTTCGTGTCCAGTCCAGATTTGCTGTAGTCTATGTTTGAGTCAATAGGATACAATGTATGTTGAAGAAACAAATATGTGATTTATGTTGGCAACCACTGAACCTTTACGAGTTCCGGCTGCCCATAAATACTGGCAAGACAAATGATGACTGACTTGCCTAAAATATAAGAGCACAAGTTATAGACTCGTCTTTTGTGGAAGGAAATGCGTAATAAGATCATTTGGATGCATTAAAATAGTATTAAGCAGGATATTTGTTTTATATTTTTTTGGGTTTTTAGTTGGCCTGGTTATGAAACTGTCTTTCATTATATAACCTAATAATGCAATATTTTAGTCGTTGTCATTAGTCTACCAGTTATCAAAAATACTATGCCAACTGGTTCCATGTCATCTCAACCAGTAGACCATTTCAACCAGTAGCTCTCAACCAGAGCCAAATTAACCCAGACCAACCAAACCAGTGACAAAATATAGTACTAACCTAACCTAATCTAACCTAACCTAACCGTATTGGTTGATTTGGTACTGGTTGAGAGGTACTGGTTGAAATGGTCTACTGGTTGAGTTGACCGGTCACCATGCCAACTCTGTTTTCTCTGTAGCAGTGGTATTAAGACAACAGTGGTGTTATCTGAGCTACAGTAAGGGTAGACCTTCTTACCGTCCCTCCCACCATCTGGCTATATCCTTCACACTTTATAACAGACTCTCAACCATTTGTGTTCCCATTCTGACACTTCCTCCTGTTTCGTATTTGGCCTAGCCCATGTGGCGGATTAGCATTTAGCATCTAACTGTATACACACAACCTGCAGCTTGGCTACACAGATGTATACAAAGGCAGCATTGCCAATTTCTATTAACTGGGTAGCCACATTATGCGTCACCCTGTATAACAGGCTTGAGCAAACACGCAAACTCACGAGCATATCTAATATTATATTCAAATGTTTGCAAATAAAGGATGTGCAACATACTCATATCACTAACACTGTATTTTCCCAATCCAAAATTCAATCAATAACACCGTAATAATATGGCTTAACTTATTAACCCTTGGTTACCCCTATCCTGTTATGATGATTGTATCACCACTTTCCCACCCACCACTCTCCTTCCACTACCACAGGCACTTGTTAGTGTCAGATCACAGGACTTAGCTGTCCAATAGTTTCCAAGTGTATACATACTAAATAACACTGGCGTGATGTGAATATATAAAACGTTTTGCTTCACTGTAATTCAAACCTATTATACTTTTAACCATTGTTCCCGCTCTCTGAATGTAAAAAATAAATAAAACACGGATGCAAACAATGTTATGATAGTTGTATCATCAGCGTCATGTAAATTGCATATACGAGGAGCGGAACAAAACAACGGAAAGGTATTGTGACAGGAAGGGGTGGATGTTTTAAGGTTCAGGTTGTAGGTATGAATATGTAGACGGTGAAAGCTGTCATTCAGTAAAAAATAATGTTAGTGATGTAAAATTTTGAACAATAACTAGATATGCATTAAAGATACTGTTAGAACTAGACATGTTGTACATTAGATTATCTGCTAGTTGTTGTTGTTGTTGTTCCCTAAGCTGCCTGGCCGAACAGCCCCGAGTCCTTAAGGAAGGCCATGGCCACGGTCGGGCCCTCCCACAGAGCTCTCAAAGAGTAAATTGTGTTGTTGGCGTAAGTGGTTGTGTGAAATGCAGTCTTCTATGATGTGTTTAATGGTATGGGGTGCTGTGTTACAACCCGGGCAGGTGTCGACGACGGAGTCATCCAGTCTCTTCTGATAGCTCAGAAGAGCTGGATGGTGTCCGCATCTCAGCCTGGCCAGGTGGACTCTGTCCTCGCGAGGAAGGGAGGATTCAGAAGGATGGATTTCGGGAGGTCGCGCTTGCAGCTGCGTGTTGTCTATGAGTGAGTGGATGGAATGGCGAGTGATATGAGTATGGATGTGCTTCCGGAAGTTGGTTTGGGGTGGGCAGGGAGGGAGAGAAGACAGTATTTGTGTGTGATAGCGTGTGCTGGGTGTTGTTTTGATATTTCTTGGTGTCTGTGGGTGTGTTGCCATGTAGTGTAGTGGGTGGTGTTGATTCGCGGAGGCTGCTGCCAGGAATTGTGTGCCTTTCATGTCTAGATGATCTTTGACTTTGAGGACTTTGGTTTCTTGATGTAGGTGATCTGTGGGTGTCGTAGCTGTGCATCCTGTGATGATTTTCAGGGCTTTATTTTATCTTATCTGCTAGTAGTATGTGACAGAAAAAAAAGTCATCTGAGGTTGTGTATACATACACATGACCAGAATGACAATGATTGTGATAAGAGAATGACAGTGATAAAGACCTGTACAGATCATTATAATAGGAAGTGTGTTGTGATAAGAGAATGACAGTGATAAAGACCTGTACAGATCATTATAATAGGAAGTGTGTTGTGATAAGAGAATGACAGTGATAAAGACCTGACCAGATCATTATAATAGGAAGTGTGTTGTGATAAGAGAATGATAGTGATAAAGACCTGTACAGATCATTATAATAGGAAGTGTGTTGTGATAAGAGAATGACAGTGATAAAGACCTGTACATATCATTATAATAGGAAGTGTGTTGTGATAAGAGAATGACAGTGATAAAGACCTGTACAGATCATTATAATAGGAAGTGTGTTGTGATAAGAGAATGACAGTGATAAAGACCTGTACAGATCATTATAATAGCAAGTGTGTTGTGATAAGAGAATGACAGTGATAAAGACCTGTACAGATCATTATAACAGGAAGTGTGTTGTGATAAGAGAATGACAGTGATAAAGACCTGTACAGATCATTATAATAGGAAGTGTGTTGTGATAAGAGAATGACAGTGATAAAGACCTGTACAGATCATTATAATAGGAAGTGTGTTGTGATAAAGAGAATGACAGTGATAAAGACCTGTACAGATCATTATAATAGGAAGTGTGTTGTGATAAGAGAATGACAGTGATAAAGACCTGTACAGATCATTATAATAGGAAGTGTGTTGTGATAAGAGAATGACAGTGATAAAGACCTGTACAGATCATTATAATAGGAAGTGTGTTGTGATAAGAGAATGACAGTGATAAAGACCTGTACAGATCATTATAATAGGAAGTGTGTTTGGTAAATACTGAGGCTAATCGCGTTCCTCGCAATTATGTCTGAATTCTTTGATTGATAACTTGAAACGGGCCATTATGACCATCCAAATTGGATAGCCAAAACTCTTACCGTTTATACCAGCTATTATTGTAATGTTTTAATATAAACTACATGGATTTATCATCACCAATGTATCTTTGATAGGTAAGTTATTATGAACATTATAATTAGGCTATTTATGCACATACTATTTAGCAAAGTATGGCAACACCAGGTACATTTTAATTATTAATTTGTATCATGCGCCAGCCATGATTTGAGCCCAGGCAAGTAGTGCAGCACTCCCGCACTTAAACCTCTAGACCACAGAGGAGCTTAAAAATAGTAGGTTCATTTGGAATTATATCCCATCCACCACCACCCGCTCCGACTCGTGATCGCGCAGCTAGATACCATACACACAAACATCTCACACACAAACACTAGCAACTAAGTACTAGAGAAGGATACAAGTAATCTGGGGCACATTGAAGGCTTAACTGATAAACAAGTAGAGCCCTAATAAATTATTAATTTGTGTCATAATAGGAGAAACACGTAGAATTCCTCAAATATGATTTTAATGCAACTATTTTTTTCTAGCATTGCCAATTAACATAACTTACTTTCCAAATTGGGTTTCTAACTTTCCTGAACATGATACATATTCAAGCCAAAACTTATGAAGATAAATCTAATACCAACATTAAATGAATATAACATTTACGTTATGATGTATCGAGGACAGTGATGGGCTTATACTGCTTTCGTGAAAGTCTAAAACTTCCCCCCAATAATGGACTTATCGCTGTGCTTCTAAAAAAATATCCCTCGTAAATTTTGTGTCTGGGTTCTGAGGTGGTCCATTGATCGGTGGGGGGAGGGAGAGGACGATGAGAAGGGAGGGGGGGGGGGGGGGGGGGGGGGGGTTAAGGGGTGACTGTTAGCTCGTATATCACACAATTTAAACTAAATGTCAGTCTTACGAATATAAAAGAGGAGATGTGTTCAAGAATATGTTATTAGTTTGGGCATGTAGAGATAAATTAATATCTAAAATCCGTGTTCTGATGCAAGTCAATGAAGTATTGTAAGTGGGAGCTACACGGAGGGGTAGGTCTAGAAAGATGTGGGATTAGGATATACACGCTAATCTTACATTTAGGAATCTACAAGTGATGCACTAAGCTTACATTAGGATACGAAACTAAAACCAAGGCCCATGTCGTTCTATTATACTTTAAAATTGTGAAATAGATGTGCACTGCCAGCAAGGAAACTCGTCATAGCTTAGAACTCAAACACTGATAAAAAACGGATATATATTACTGATTTGTGAATGAAGATTTAACATATGACTGTAAGTGTTTTAATGTCCAATAATGACATTGTATTTCCTACCAAATTATGAGTCCGTGCTACAGAGGACAAACTTCACCCAGGTGCTGAAGTTAGGTCTTGCCAATTAGGTCTTGCTCGAGTGAGCAGCATTTTAAAAGGTTATCTTGAAAACAGCCTTCTCGTTTGGTTGGTTGGTGAAGCCTTAATTAAGAGCCCGTTCATTGTACCCTCAGCAGGAGGAGTCACCTTCATGGAGGTCACAAGTCTGGCTGGCTGTGTCTGTACAGTCACAGTAAATAGTTCGGGGAAAATCGTGGTTAAGTGATGTACAAGGTGAACGGAGAACATAATTATATATGTAAGCCCTCTACCGGAATTTAAAAGCAGTATTCGATATGTGAATAAAAACAGTCTTCAGGTGGAATTGTGTAGTACCGTATGTAGACTTAATTATTTACTGATGTTAGTGAAATATGTGTAATATAAATATAACACACGGAGTATATATGTCCGGGATTATATACTGTATCATTTAATTGTAGTGCGTAATTTGTTGAAGGAAAGTCCTTGCTCTGAGAGAAGCTTACTCGAATCACATTAATCCATTAACAGAGATAATCTTAAACAAGACTGGATATGAGCTTTCTAAAAAGTTGGATATGTTATGTTTACGAAATGTAAATTAATAATGGTATGGTGATTTGTTAGCTAAATGTAGTAAGTCCGGTTTAGGAAACGTATATCTGTCACTATGTGTCCCCTTCATCCATCCAATAGTCTATTCAGTATAATCTGGCAAGAGATCTAACATGACATTTGTAACAGAGAAGGAGCTAGGGCAAATGTGTTGTAAATATACATGCCTATTCCCTGGCTGCCTCTTCCTAAATGGAAAACAAACAATTAGATTGATTATACTATTCCAGTTATTCCATTTTTGTTTTTATAGTTACACAGGTCAATATATCTGACCTAACTATAGTATAATGCATAGTCTATAGCGTATATACATGTCAAAATATATCTGCATTACAAATTAATTATATTATTACTCCATACACTCTAAACAGAGAATTACATTACCTGTTATGCCCCTTTCCCACTTATGCGACTTCATATGATCTTCGTCGCCGAGGACGTAGTCTTGTCAATTCGCAACGAATGTGTGAGACGTCTACGATTTTGACCGTAAAAAACCGTTGACAAGTTTACATTCGGCGACGATGTCGCCGATGGGTAAGACGTAATCGGCGACATTATGCGATGTCATCGGCAAATTGAGCGATGGATCTCCGATGACCTCGGCGAGAACTGTCACATTTGAATAAAATATTGCGAAATAATGCGAAGGATGAACGAATCCTCGGCGTATGTTCTGCGACGTCCTCGGCGAATTAAGCGATCGTTCGGCGAATACCTCGGTGAGATTATCCGAAAACTTTTTGCATATATTTCATGGCAAAAACATAAGAACAAAAGAAAACGGGAGTCTGCAGAAAGCCGATCGGCCCACACAAGGCAGATCCCTGTCGCACCCAACCCCAATTACAAGGCCTAATTATAGACCCAACTCACTAATGCCTTGAGGACTGACCTCACCAAAACGGTCAGAGATCGACACAAGATTACGGGGTCTGCAGAACGCCGATTGGCCCACACCAAGCAGATCCCCCCTCATACCCAACCCAACTCGTCAAAAATGTACAAATTTATCTTAAAATCGCCAAACTAATGGGCCGAACGTCATAAAATATGAAAACTAATGGGGTTAACCATGAGGAAGAAAGGTGACCAGAAAAACAACCCATCTCCCCTTAATTCGAAGATTGGCAATGTCCGGCTTTGCCGGAGAAATTTTTCTATCAAATAATGTACAAATTTAGCTTGCTCTCAAAACAAAAAATATATATGATGGCTCGCTACCGCTCACCAGGAAAATATTGAAACCTGGATGGGGGTAAACGTCTTAAAACAGTAGGCTGAACGGGGCCGAACGGATACAAGGCAAAGAGAGAGGGAGAGAAATAGAAGAAGAAAAAAACGAGGAGAGAGAGAGAGAAAGAGAAAACAAAAAACAGCGAGGTGGGCTCAATGTTTGCGTTACGGCTTACAAATTGAGACCACCTCGCCTTTTTTTTCTTCTCTCTTTCTCTCCCTCTCTCCTCGTTTTTTTTTCTTTTCTATTTCTCTCCCTCTCTCTTTGCCTTGTATCCGTTCAGCCTACTGTTTTAAGACGTTTACCCCCATACAGGTTTCAATATTTTCCTGGTGAGCGGTAGCGAGCCAACATATATATATTTTTGTTTTGAGAGCAAGCTAAATTTGTACATTTTTCGATAGAAAAATCTCTCCGGCGAAGCCGGATTTCTCCATATAATGCTGGTTCGCTATTGCTTGCCAGGAAGATATCGATACTTGGATGGGGATAAACGTCTTAAAACAGTTGGCTGAATGGGGCTGAATGGATACAACCAGAGAAAGAGAGAAAAGGAGAGAAAGAGAAAAAAAATAAAAAAGGTGAACCCCCCACGAGAGGTGCATAGAAAAAAGGGTTGACAGGTTCACTATAGGCCTAATCATTTTTTTTTACCCACCTCGCCGAAGGTGCTCTTTGGCCTCGGCAAGTGTGTTTTGAGCATTCCGCGATGTCGCAAGCCCCTTCGCATGCCTCGTGCAGAGCATACCCCTGGCGGGTATACTCTCGGCGAGTACTTGTGCGCAAGTCGACGACTAATCGACGAGGAAATCGCCGATGAATTTTGTGCATCGTCGATGTTCTCAGAACATCTGAGAGCATTGGTGAGCCGCCGTGCAGCATTTCAATTTTTTTTTTGGTGAGAAACCCTCCGCGATGTCTCGCCGATGATCTCCGAGGGCCTCTCAGATCCCTCTGCGATGTTCGACGATGCTTGCGAGGGCTACGAACCCTCGTGAGTCCTCGTCCAAAATTTTTAACAGTCAGAACATTTTCGATGACCCGCGAGGGCCCATGCGAGGCCTTGCGAGTCATACGATTATTATGCGAGGGTATACGATTGTTGTCCGACATTTCATGAATGTGCCAATTTATGGGTGTCGGCGATGAAAATCGTATGAAGTCGCATATGTGGGAAAGGGGCATTAGAATAGTGGTTGCTAGAAGAATGTCAGAATTTCAACACCTGATATATTTGTTATGAACAAATAGATGATATGCATAATTACAGGTGATATACAAGTATACGAACGTTAGATAAGAGAGGTGATAAAGGAGAAGGCAAATTACAGGTATAAGGACGAGTGAAATAATAAATATGAGGTGTAGGAAGCAGGGCACATAAAGCTATATGTGATTTACACCAACTCTTTATGTGAGTAAACTTATAACCCTATTGTATTTTGGCTACAATAAATATGTTTCTTTGTTAAACCAATATTAGTGGGTGCTCAATGTCGGTGGTATTTAGTATTTGGTGTTCCATCTTTATCAGTCTCTGTTTCCATCTGTCATCATTACCGCTGCCAGCCTCTTTTCTGTCTTGGGTTGCGAGCTCTTAATGGTTCTCATATTGTGCCTTATTGTCATTGGTCGTTGAATTGTCAACATTACGCGCCAATTTGCATAATTGGAACTGTATACTGTCATCTAGAATACATAAACACAGTATTGCACTAAGTGTGATTATGTACCCATTAATTATTAGCAACTGTATAATATCCTCATGTGAATACACTCTTCTAGTAATAGCCACCCAGGAATTAACACTCAAACCGTGGTGCCCGTCATATGACAGGCGAGAGATAAATGGACTATCCTCCGATGCCCCCGTCATATGACGGGCGTCATTTTGAGCACATTAGAGGCTCTGAGAGAGAGTCCGTGCGTTGGGAGGACGATAGACGAGCTCTGACCGCTCGGCACCATCACTTGGCCGCGTGTGGGACCACTGCCGCCTCCCTACACACACCCGGCCTCGCGAGACAAGAAAAAAAACAAGGAAATGACCTTATTTAGGGAATTTTCACCTCCGGTTGCGCGATCGCTACAGGATAACCCGTGGTTGTACAAGGATGATTCAGGTGTCATTGGAAAGCTCTATTATCGCCCTTTTACGGATACATAATTGTATTACGCTCTGGCTCTTGTTTATGCATGAAAAAGAGCATGGAATGAAACTCGTTTTCAGTAAATATACCTGCCTGGCAGGTAGGTCGTGTCACAAACGGCCCCGTCCTTTGGGGGTTAAGTAAGCGTCACCGCCTAGTGGGCTTAAACAAAATTTTAATCACCATTCCTTTTCCTTCTGAAACATGCAGACCCTTCTTTGGTCATCAATGAGTGCACATAATTTCTTAATAAATAGTACAATTCAATGAAGCTGTGATAATCACTATAACATGGTGCGGATTATATAATATATTTGCTTGAATGTTACGTTGTTGTCTCGTTTTTATAAGGTAAATTGAAAATATCCACATTCTCTATTTATATTTGTGCATGTTCACACACCATGTATCCTGTCAAATCATCAGACGTCGTTTTTGTTTTAGTTTACCTTATACCAATTATACTATCAAACAGTATCATTCATCTAAAATACATTTAAATTAAAAATCATTTCAAGACATATTCACTAATAATAAAGGTTCAACATTTTCATATCATGGAATAAACACCTGCATTAACATTACATTTGTACCAATTAACACCAGTCACGCAAATAGCCCTAGTCATAACAAACATCAATATGCTCATCACAGGTTTTAACAAAGAGAACCTCGACCAGTTAACAGTGTACAAACAGTAGTAACAAAGATAACCTGGACCAGTTAACAAGGTAGCTGACTGTACACACAGTAGTAACAAAGATAACCTGGACCAGTTAACAAGGCATATGACTGTACACACAGTAGTAACAAAGATAACCTGGACCAGTTAACAAGGCAGATGACTGTACACACAGTAGTAACAAAGATAACCTGGACCAGTTAACAGTGTAGATGACTGTACACACAGTAGTAACAAAGATAAGCTGGACCAGTTAACAAGGCACATGAATGTACACACAGTAGTAACAAAGAGGATCACAACCAAATTTCATGATCGGGTCTTAGTTTATAAACAATTGTAAAAGAGCCTGGTGATCATTACAGTCTGGTAAATGTCGGCTATTTCCATTACCAGCGAAGAGAACAACCAGAATGAAGAGGTCATTATTTATGAATTATATAACCTGGCAACTGTGAAGGCCAAAATGGTGCTTACAAACATAAGATTCAGTCAGTGGTGGGCAACTTAGTTGAGTTATCCAGGCTGGTACACTAGAGGGTTATTTTTATCCTTGATCGGACGACACCAAATATGTGATTCGTTAGATCAATCTATACCTTGTCAAATATTGTTGTGTATGTTATTACAGTAAACAGATACCGAAGAAATATTTGTTTATGAAACACAGAAACTAGCAAAATTTATTCTTATCAACAATAAATATAACGTGTGTCGAAACTCGAAATTATTAAGCATCCAATTATGTAAATGTAGTTACCATATAATTTATGTTTTCTTTTTCATCGGGTTACTCCATTTTCTATTGTGTAACCATTCAGTTATATTTAATATATACATATAATATGTATAATAGAAGTATGTGTATGAAGAATTATAATATAAGATAGCAGGATATTTGTTTTAAATTACAATACAGTACTGTACTTACACATCGCAATATATAGCAATTGCACAGAGATACTGATTTGGGAGTAACAATATCGAGGAACCTAAAACCGAGTCAACAATATTCAGAAGTTGATTAGAAAGCAAACAAAATAGTTGGCTTTATAGGCAGGTAATTTGAGCCAAAATCCAGAGAAGTTATCCTAACTCTTTAGAATTCCTTAGTCCGCCCTCTTCTGGAATACTGCGTTCAATCCTGGTGCCCTTATTACCAAAAATATATATACAAGCCAGAACAATTTCAACGTAGAGTTACCAAAATTTTACCTAGCCTAAGGAACAAACCTTACAAGGAGCGTCCTAGATAATTAAATATATTTCCTTTAACCCAGCGCAAATTAAGAAGCGACTTAATTCAAGTGTTCAAAATCATTAACCTGACAAGCGCGATATAGACCTAGGTGCTAGGGTAGTTATTTGTGCATTTCTAGCCCTGGATTCTGACAGAATTCGTTATATTTACAATATAAAGCATTATTTGTTTTCGGTATGCTTTTATTTTACATATATGATGTATATATGAACCTTCAAGAGTGCTAAAATAAGTGGGAAAAGCATTTGGGTGGTGAAAAACGAAGATATTGGCCACCCGGTCATAATCTCAGGCGAGAGAGAGCCACAGGCAGCCCTCCCCTCTCGCTGTCTGGGAGTCAACTGAGACGAGCGGGGTGGTGTGTGCCGGTGTCTGGGTGTTGCATAACGATCTTTTATGCAACCCACTTGTGCTACATTATCGCGGGAGAGAAAAATAACCGATAAATGATGATAATAAGGGGATAAATAGGTGATAATTGAGGAGGGGGGGGAGGGGGGAATAAGGTGGGGAAGGAGGGGAGGGGGAGGGGTGAGAAACACATGGATGAGTACTAGAGGGGAATTATCTCACCTAGAGACAAAATCCTTTGTTTTGATAGGCCCTTTTTTTTTTGGAAGGCTTTTTTTATGGTCTTGCTTCCGTGAGGCCTATCGCGTTCCCTATAGGAAGCCTTCCGTGAGGCCTATCGCGCTTGCCGGGTTAAGGGCATCACAATATGAACTGTAGTAAGTACTTCATTGTCGACCAATCTAATTAAAGGCGGGGAAACGGTTGCAAAATTAATAGTAAATCATTTAACTCACACGAATCTAAGAATTTCTTCTTCAGTCGAGTTGTTAACTTGTGGAATGGGCTTCCCCGAAACGTTATAGACTGCACCACCATTGATTCTTTGAAACTTCGCATAGACAAATATCTTGCCTCAAACCCGCGAATGACTGCGTTTGTAAATTAATAACTATATTTTATTCCCACCTCAGACTCATCAAGAATTATTGCATATACAGTACATACTGTATACTGAATATTCATACAGTGCTATTTAATCAGGGAACAATGAGGGTATTTTTTGTTTTGGCATTTCGGTGTGCTGTGGTAATGCACTGAAACTAGGTACAGCACAAATTCCATCCCAATAATATCTTCCCATTGACATATTGCGATTCGAACCCGGGTCCATTGGATTACCAGTCCAGTGGCAAGACCACTCTGCCACACTTAGTGTCCCAAATGTTGCTTAACCTACCCCACGGACCTGTTAAGCAACCGCACCTGAATTGACAGGAGGTGCCAGCGCGGGAGAGCCGAGCCAAGGATAATGGGGTTTCAAAGTTATCTGGATGGTGTACAGATCGCACAGGACTTAAATGACATTGGATGAACGATCGGGCTAGGTGTAGGGCAGACATGCATGAACCTAGTTGTATCCCATACAGGAAAGTGCCCATGATACAGGGTTGTAAAAGGATAAACCCTCGGCCCTGGTCATCAGAATGGCTTCAAACACCAAATGTGAGACTGCATCATGGCAGACCAACTGGACCAAGTGTTGCCTCTGTCAAACAGAGAAGAGCGAATGCCTAACATCTCCACTTGCAAATCCTGCCAGAAGAGTAGAGGATGGATACAGCCTCTTAGGGAGGAATATTCCTCTATTTCATACAGTGAATGCGCTACCGATCAAGATGGACCCACGAAGGCTTGATGACGGCAGTGGGATAGAGGCAACCTTGAGGAAAAATCAAGCACAGTACCATGCTAGTTGCAGGCTTCTGTTCAGCAACACTAAGTTACAAAGGGCAGAAAAGAGATCATCTCCTGCAACAGATGAGAACAGCAGCATCGGCAGCAGCAAAATACCACGGAGAATGTCAGACCCCAAACGGATAGAATGTTTCATATGTGAGGAGGAGGGAGATCTGGATGACTTTAGACAAGCTATGACCATGAAACTGAACAAGAGAGTTAACAAGTGTGCAAAGACTCTCAATGATGGAAAGCTGCTTGCCAAACTGAGTGCTGGAGATGTGGCGCAGGAACTGAAGTACCACAGAGCATGCTTGGCTGGTCTCTACAACCGAGAACGAGCTCACCTGCGTGCTGAAAAGCTGAGGAAGGCAGAAAACTCTGAGGTAGGAAAGAGGGAAGCATATCCAATTGCCTTCTCTGAACTGGTAACATACATCATTGAGAAAAAATCTGCAAGTGAGAGTTCAGCTCCATCAGTCTTCCGACTTGCCGACCTATGTATACTCTATAGGCAGAGGCTGGAGCAGCTTGGCATCGACAGTCCTGATGTTCATGCTACCCGACTGAAGGACCAGCTGCTTCAACACATCCCTGATCTACAAGCTGAACATCATGGAAGTGATGTCCTACTGGCCTTTAAGAAGGATGTAGGGTCAATTCTTGCACAAGCAAGCAAATATGGAGAAGCCGTTCATCTTGCAAAGGCTGCTGGGATGATAAGACGTGAAATGCTTCAACACAAATCACAGTGGAATGGCACATTCCATGATGGGTGCCTAGAAGATGCTGTACCATCATCACTGCTTCAGTTTGTTTGCATGATTGAGCATGGAGCAGACATCAAGTCACAACTCCAACATGGAGTCTCAAAGTCTGACCTTGCTATGGCTCAGCTCTTACAGTACAACTGTTTTGCCAATACAAGGCCGGATCTCACGTCCACAGACATTCCAAGGACCGGGAGACACCATTTGTTGTGTACATGGGCATGTCTGTGTTTGTCAAAACAAGGAAGAGGCAGCTCATAGACATGCTCCATGATATTGGACTCAGCATCACCTATGATAGAGTCTTAGAAATCTCAGCCCAGCTTGGAGAAACTGTTGTAGCTCAGTACGTGGATGATGGAGTTGTCTGTCCACCAGTGTTGAGGAAGCAGGTATTCACAACGTTCGCGGTGGACAACATCGACCACAACCCAACAGCGACTACAGCTCAAACTTCCTTCCATGGTACCAGTATGTCTCTGTTCCAACACCCAATCCCTGAACATCCTGGTGAGGAACGACAGCCAGTGAAGCTCAGTGGAGATAACAGGGTGAAGAATGTTCCTGAGCTTCCTGAAGCATTCACCAATGTTAAACCAGCGTACCTTACTAAGAAGCCCAAACCTCCAGCTGTGCCAAGCCAATTATACCGAGCACTACACTCAATCCAGTCACACCTGAAGGAAGAATACAGGTGGCTAGAAGAGGTGTCTGTCACTGAGAGTGTGGGTGATACTCTCAGTATCACATGGCCAGCCAACCATGCAGCACAGAAGAGGAGCCAGCCTTTTGAAGTGAGCATGACATCACTGTTACATTTGATACAAGACCAGGCTCACTCTGTTTCAACCATCAAACATGCCATGAGGAAGATTCGAGATACAGTGGCATTCCTCAACCCAGGACAGACTCCGGTCATAGCTGCTGACCAACCACTGTTTGCACTAGCAAAACAAATCCAGTGGCAGTGGCCTGGGTATGGAGGGGACAAATTTGTTATCATGTTTGGGGGACTTCACATAGAGAAGGCTGCGCTTGGTTCCCTTGGAACACTACTGGAACACAGTGGCTGGACCAGTGCTATTGCTGAAGCAGGGGTGGCCTCATCTGGTACAGCTGAGTCATTCCTGACTGTGTCAAGTATCACCAGGACAAGATTGGCCCACCAGATCACAGCATGCAGCCTGTATAAACTGAAGAAAGAAGCCTACCAAAACTACTACTCTGAGGAGTCCGGCAGACCAACGCTGACCTTTGAAGACTGGTGTGATCAGCGGAGACCTCAGAGTCCACAGTTCCAGTTCTGGGATCTGGTTTTGGACATGGAGCTGGTCGTGCTCCTGGTGATACGCTCCTTCAGGGAAGGAAACTTCGACCTGTACCGTGAAGCACTCCCAGAACTGATCCCCTACTTCTTCGCGAATAACAATGTCAATTATGCTCGGTGGCTTCCAGTTCACTTCAGAGACATGATGTCTCTTGAGAAGCAGCATCAAGACGTAGCCAGAGAGTTTCACAAAGGAAACATTGTTGTCCACAAGTCCAGAAGAGACTTCTCTGCCATGGCCATTGACCAAGCCCATGAACAGAACAACGCAGCCATGAAGGGTGATGGAGGAGCCATTGGACTAACAGAGGACCCAGGGGCACTTCGGAGATGGATGGTGGCTGGACCTGAAGTGAGCCATCTAGTATCTGTATATGAGGCCATTTCTGGTGTGAAAGACGCAACCATCAGCACCAAACACCATGAACAGACCTTAAGTGCCAAGACATCTTTCCTTGAGAGGGTGGAGGCACTGTTCATAGTGATAAAAGAGATGGGCAACCCTTTCCAAGAAGAGTCCACTAATTTGCTGGTGCTGGACACAAAGAACATTGCAGATCCAGCACTAGCTGAACTGGTTGCTAGTCATCACGAGAGAGGCAAGGAGAAGTTCCAGTTATTTATGGAGGCCTTGGAGAATGAAGAAGAATGCACATTCTATAATCCAATCAAGAAGAACAAGGCTTCTTTCTTCAAGCACGAGCAGGCAGCCAGCAGCTCCAAGGAGAAAGTGCTCAAAGATGACTGTCACTTGTTCTCCCGGCTCTTCATCTCCTACCAAAACAGACAGTGTGACTTGCAAGAATTCTTCAAGCATGAGAACCAGTCAGCACCTGCATCTCTCAGTGACAATGGCAGGCTTCGTATGTGCCAGAAGTCACAGCTAACTGAAACTCTTCAGGCACTGGTGACATTGCCTGACAGCGAACCAGAGGGAGACACCATCATCATTGATGGATCAGCGCTCATCAATTCCCTGCCTCCACACAGCCCAAAGACTTTCGATGACTATGCAAAAGAAGACATCCTTCCAAAAGTGGAATCCTTTGGCACCACATTCAAGCGAGTCGATGTCATCTTTGATGTGTACAAGAAGTCTAGTCTGAAATCTGAAACCAGGTCAAAAAGAGGTCAGGGGTTCAGAAGAAGAGTGACTGGAACCAGCAAGACCCCAACAAACTGGAGAAGCTTTCTGCGGGATGACAACAACAAAACTGAGCTCTTCCACTTTCTCGCAGAGAAAATATGTCAGGCTGAAACCACAAGTATGGTCATCGTGACAAAAGGAGAAGATGTCATCAGCAACAAAATCAAATCCCTCGATGCTGTGGCCCCATGCTGTCATGAAGAAGCTGATACCCGTATATTTGTACATGGCAAACATGCAACTGCAGAGGGTAGCAAGTCACTTGTCATCAAAGCCAATGACACTGACGTGCTCGTCATAGCAGTGTCTAAGCTGCCATCCCTGCAGAGGCTTGGTCTTCAAAAAATGTGGATTGCTTTAGGGCAGGGAGCCAATGCTCGATGGATACCAGTCCATGAGGTAGTTTCTGCAATAGGACCTGAGAAAGCCAGTGGGATCCTGTATTTCCATGCATTCACGGGCTGTGACGCGGTCTCGTCTTTCCATGGGAAGGGAAAGAAATCTGCATGGCTGACTTGGGAAGTCTGTGATGAGGTTTCTGAAACCTTTACAAAACTCAGCAACTGCCCAACAGAGGTTTCTGAGGATGACCTGCAGAAGCTGGAGAACTTTGCTGTCCTCATGTATGACAGATCAAGTGCAGCCACCGGTGTTGACGAGGCAAGGCTGAATCTCTTTGCCCGTAAGCAGAGGTCCTATGATGCGATCCCACCAACCAGTGCAGCCCTCATGGAACATACAAAACGTGCTGCTTACCAGGCTGGTATCATATGGGGTCAAGCAACAGTAACCAATCCAGAAGTCGTCAGTCCTGCCGACTGGGGATGGAATCGGAAGGAAGACATATGGCAGATCTGTTGGACAACGCTTCCACCTATTGCAGCCAGCTGTCGGGAACTGACCCAGTGTTCCTGCAAGAAAGGCTGCAACTGGAGATGCAAATGCTTTCGTTCAGGGCTCGCCTGCACTACACTCTGCAGCTGTGTATGTCAGCTGTAGTGATACATATACATATGTATATTTAATGTTTATATTGTGTATATAAAGTATTAGGAGTATTATTTGATGTGTTATGTTGTTATTTTATATAAAGTGTTAATTTTCTACCATTTACAGTATCTAGGGTTCGATCCCCCACGAGGACCACATTGATTTAATTTCATTGATTTATTTTACTAAATATATATTTGGTTGGTGGGTTAGAGCACGTCAGGCAGATTTGCTAAGTAGACCCTTGGGAACCACCATGCCAAATTTGGTGCTTGTATCACATTTTGCAAAACAAAATCTATTATCTACCCCACTAACCACACTATCAATCCCTTAACACTACACCACACCATCACTACCTTAACACCACACCACACCATTACTCCTTTAACACTACACCACACCATCATTCCCTTAACACTACATCACACCATCACTACCCTAACACTACACCATCACTACTTTAACACCACACCACACCATTACTCTCTAAATACTACACCACACCACCATTCCCTTAACACTACAACACACCATCACTCCCTTAACACTACACCACACCATCACTACCTTAACACTACACCACGCCATCATTCCCTTACACACTACACTACACCACACCATCAGGTGTGGTGGAATGGGCTGGACACTTGACTGGTAATCCAATGGACCCTGGTTTGAAACCTGATACGTCAATGGGAAGATACTATTGTGATGGAATTTGTGTTGTACCTAGTATCAGTGCATTACCACAAAGCCCACCGAAACGCAAAACAATACCTCATTCTATCTATCTATCTATTGCCGGACGCCTTCATCCCCTTATGAGGGTAGCCATACACAGAATGCCCCCAAGCGGACCTATTCCCTGTGAGAGGGACAACCCGAGCCAGTTTAGTGAAGGACTTACAGGATTGACCACTCAATTTAGGATTCGTCCAACTCCGAGGCCCTCTGTGCATCTTGTTAGCACTATTTTTCTACAGTGGTGTTCGGCTAATCCATCCACTAACCTGCCTTACCCTTAGGAAAGCAGTACAGATTTGTATCAGGTTTACTCCCCACGACAGGTTGCCAACCAAGGCTGACGAGTCCCATCCACCCGGCTTTGTATAAGGTTGTCTCCCCTAGATGAGTTGCCGACCAAGGCTAACGAGTCCCATCAACCCGTCATTGTTCTCTGATTAAATAGCACTGTATGAATATTCCCATATAAAAAATATGCTACAGGGGAGCAATGCCTAGTGAGTTAATTGCTCAATAGGTGGCGTTCTAAGAGTGAGGGTCAGAGTCTAGGGGGTCAGACGATGAATCAGCTACAGAGATGGGGCTGCTTAGAGTCGTGAGTGGATGCTTTGCATGTCTCACTCTCTAGAATGGAACAAGACCTTGCGGGCTTCACAGTGTGGAGTGGTAGAAAGTGCAGGCTCTCTCCTAGTAGGAATATACAGAAAACAAGAACAAAAAACACACACAAATTGTATCCTGTATGTACCTAGCCCATACATCTCTGTTTGGATATTAAAGAGTACAAAGGAAATCAAGCAACAACAGGTCTAGTGACCCCTCTAGGCTGCTTGTCCTCCAAAACACTGAGGATCAGGTGTCCAAACAGTGGTTTAGAGTGGGTAAGGGAACATTGAAAGGGGAACTACTGACCTGGAACTAATGTTCGTGGCAGGATTGGGAAGTTAGTAGGGAACAGATATGTTAGTAACATAACACAGTTATAAGTGAACTTTCGCATATCTGGGAAAAAGAGAATAACGTCTTAGTAATATATATACGCAATAATCCTTTTGAATTTGAGGGGGGAATAAAATAAAGTTATTAATTTACAAACGCAGTCAGTCGCGGGTTTGATGCAAGATATTTGTCTAGGCGAAGTTTAAAAGAATCAACAGTGCTGTAGTCTATAACGTCTCGGGGAAGCCCCTTCCATAAGTTGACAACTCGATTTATGAAGACATTCTTAGATTCGTGTGAGTTAAAAGATTTACCAATAATTTTGCAACCCACGTGCAATTAGATTGGTCAATAGTGAAGTACTTACTACAGTTCATATTGTTGATGCTTTTGATGATTTTGAACACTTGAATTAAGTCGCCTCTTAATCTGCGCTGGGTTAAAGGATATATATTTAATTATCTCAGACGCTCCCAGTATGGTTTGTTCTCTAGGCTAGGTATCATTTTGGTAACTCTACGTTGAACTCGTTCTAACTTGTCTAAATCTTTTGGGTAATAAGGGCACCAGGATTGAACGCAGTATTCCAGAAGAGGGTGGACTAAGGAATTGTAAAGAGTTAGGATAACTTCTTTGGATTTATGCTCAAATGACCTCCCTATAAAGCCAATTATTTTGTTTGCCTTCTTAACAACTTCTGAACATTGCTGACTCGGTTTTAGGTTACTCGATATTGTTACTCCCAGATCGGTTTCTCTGTCTACAATCTTAAGCTGAGTGCCATTCATCAAATAGTTTGCTTTCTCATTTTGGTATCCGATACGTAGTATTTTACATTTATCCGCATTGAAACTCATTTGCCAAATGTGGGCCCAACATGACAACTTATCTAGATTGTGTTGCATATCGTCAACTTGTTCTTTTGAGAGTACGCTATTTGCAATTTTTGTATCGTCAGCAAACTTTGAGATTGTACAGGTGAGACCCTCATCTATGTCGTTAATGTAAATTAGAAAGATAATTGGTCCTAGTACCGATCCCTTGGGTACCCCGCTACTTACATTGGTCCATTTAGATGCCTTACCGTTTATTACTACTCTTTGTCTTCTGTCGCTGAGCCAATTTTCTATCCATTTCAACACACCGTCTTGTATTCCATGCGCTTATAGATTTAGCAGTAAACGTTTGAGAGGAAGTTTGTCGAAGGCTTTTTGAAAATCAAGGTATATAATGTTTACAGCTTTACTCTCATCATTGAGGTTGAGGATATCGTGGAAGAAGTCAAAGAGGTTTGTTAAGAAGGAACGTTTGTTACGAAAGCCATGTCGAGTATCTTTAAGTATATTATTTTCCTCTAAGTCTGTCTCTTATGAGTGTTTCTAGCATTTTACATAAAACGGAGGTTTAAGCTAATTGGCCGATAGTTACTGGGTAGGGATTTGCTGCTATTTTTTAATATCGGTGTTACGTTGATATTATGTTAAGTCACAGGATATAATAAATTCTGTTTACGAGAACCTATGAAACCTTTGGAGGTGATGCATTGGTGAATATTGTCTTGCCCGTAACCTTGCTTAACCGTCTACTATTTAGACAATGAAAACAAAGAGTCTATTTTCGGAATTTTCTAAATTTCTCTCTCTCTCTCTCTCTCTCTCTATATATATATATATATATATATATATATATATATATATAATTTGTGTGCATGTATGGTCATTATGGTTATCCAAGTTCTAATGGTCTCTTACCTCTCCACATTATAATGAACACAGGATTGTTCCGGACATTACCCTGGAGTATAACGCTGCATTACTCTATCTTAATAAATAAAGGTCAATGTCTGTCTGTCTGTCTGTCAGTTACCCGAGTTACCCGACCTTTGTTACTAAACTCCTCCCACAGTTTTGGTGCCAGGTGGGAGTGTGGGGCACCGTTGGAAAGCCCAGGCTTTGGAGATGGTTTTAGGCGAGTTTAGTGGAAATCAGAGACACTTTTGTTTAATAAAATTTTCGGCAGAACTTATGTAGTATACGGAAGCGAAAAAAATGCGAAAAAAATGGCCGTTTGGGGCAGAAGGAGGCCTCCGATAGAAAAGGTGTATGGAACGAAAGTTGTTCGCAGCCCCCCAAAATGGGGGTACGGATGAGGTCAGATCCAAAATCGGAGGTCATTTAGCGGCCGAAATCGAGGTCGCCGTTTAATGAGGCACAGGGAGGTCGAGGCCGGTGATTATGGCAGTAGTAGTATTGTGATGATTGTGGTAGATGGATGGATGGATGGATAGATGGATGGATGGATAGATGGATGGATGGATGGATAGATGGATGGATGGATGAATAGATGGATGGATGGATAGATGGATGGATGGATAGATGGGTGGATGGAAGGATAGGTGGATGGTGATTATGGTAGTAGAATTTAAACCCGGGCAACGCCGGGTACCCCCACTAGTTACATAATATATATACCTAGTGTGCAAACACGTTTTCATAACAATAACTCAATAATTTGAGTAATATGCACAACACTTTCGAGTACAACACACATTTTGAATACGGACATTTACGCTTCATTGTAGAACGAGTTATACACCCTTACTATACTCATGACTTAGTTTAGGCTCGTGTGATTATACAATTGAATCGTGTTTACTGCTTGGTATTTGCAGAGTTGTTGTGTATAAATATGTATGAGAACTTGGAGAGAGAGAGAGAGAGAGAGTGAGAGTGAGAGTGAGAGAGAGAGAGAGAGAGATGGAATGTGAAGAATATTTATATGAGTATGAATATCTTGATATATCTCCTAATATCCATCAAGGATCCTAACACACACACACACATATATATATATATATATATATATATATATATATATATATATATATATATATATATATATATATATGAAGCTTAACGATATCTGAATATATACGTTCGCCAAGTTATACCAAATTTGCCTAAATATGCGGGTTTATTTTCATTAGAGCACCTACTGTCTCGTATTATTTTTATTAATCTCACCACCACACCCCCAATGAAATTAATTAAAGTATATATGATCCACCGGGATTCGAACCCGGGTTATCATATTAGGTTCTCGTAGGGCAAATTCTGAATATGGAAAACGTGTGTGCATATTAGTAGGTTTAAGGTGGTGGTGCTGGTGGTGGGACTTTGTCTGTGTAGTCTGTGTGTGTGTGTGTGTGTGTGTGTCTGAGTTTGCAAACATGGACGCACTGAAAGTTTCCTCAGTTTCATCCACTAGATTGTACAATGTGTATTTTCATGTCATCATGGTGCCATTCTTTAATCACTGGACTAGACTACTGCCAGACGGAAAAAACAATGAATGGGAGGTGCTGGGTCTGCTAAATTGTATATGTCTGGACCTGTGAGAGAAAGACGGAACTTGAAGGTAAATGTGATGAAGAGTAACGTCATGATCTTTGAGTGGGATGCAGTCACAGAGTGTGAGGTCAGGTTGATTGGTCAGGTTATAATATTAACAGCTCATACAAGTATTTGGGCAATGCGATGAGTACAGATGGGAGTATACGTGATGGAGTGTGAGAGGGGGTATAAAATGGGAAGAGAGTTGCAGGAATCAACGCCACAATTTTGATATATTATTGAACAAATTATATGAATACTACAAATGATACTACTATATGAATTAATATATCATAGCATCACATAACACTGGAACCGCAATACGTTTGGAGGACTCCGGCCGTTCCATAGCTGCGGTTGTGGACGGCCATCGCTCACTTCCTCACCCTATAAACTCCGGTGTTCCTCAGAGCTCTGTCCTATCTCCTATTCTCTTTCTAATATTTATAAATGATCTTCTCAACTGTACCTCAACTCCCATCCATTCATACGCAGACGACTCAACCTTACACTACTCCATTAGTTTTTCAGAACGCCCAAGCCAGCAATTCCTCAACGACAAACGGAATGAAGCCATAGAACACTTAAATTCTGATCTAACTACTATCTCCAATTGGGGCAGAGAAAACCTTGTTACCTTTAATGCTTCCAAAGCCCAATTTCTCCCTCTATTTACCCGTCAGGAACTCCCAGCGGACTATCCCTTATTCTTCAACAATACAAAAATCAATCCTTCATCTTCTCTCAATATTCTAGGTGTCTTTTTTTTCTTCTGCTCTCAGTTGGAAGGACCATAGTACCAGTCTTGCTAAGGCAGCCTCCCAGAAGCTGGGTGTGCTCAACTGCCTTGGGGGGTTCTTTACCCCTGCACAGCTTCTTGCTCTGTACAGGGGCATAGTGCGTCCTTGTATTGAGTATTGTTCACATGTGTGGGGAGGTTCCTCTCACACCGCTCTCCTAGACAAAGTTGAAAGGAAGGCCTTTCGTATCATTACCTCCCGTCCACTCACCAATTCTCTGCAATCTCTCTCTCTCCGCCGCAATGTTGCATATCTCTCGCTATTCTATCACTACTACAATAATCAGTGTTCCTCAGAGCTTTCCCAGTGTATACCACCTCCTTTACGTAGGGCACGTGGTACCCGTCTTGCAACACAATCCCACCCCTACTCTGTGCAACTCTCCAACCCAAGAGTGAAATGTTACTCTCAAACTTTCTTCTATTCAACAGCTGAGCTCTGGAACTCTCTCCCAGAATCAGTCTTTCCCTCTTCCTATTTCCTTAAATTTCTTCAAACACCGTGTGTCCAGGCATTTTGGCTCGAACATCCCTTGATTTTGGCCCTGTCACTCTTTCAACGATGGGGGATTGGGGGAGGCACCCGGTATAGGCAGTTCTGCCTTTTACCTCCGTCACTCACATTGAAAAAATAAATAAATAATAATTTATAACACTTATTTGGCACCTCCACACCTAGGCCATAACCTGTTAGTACAGAGAATACACTGGATGCGTGTTCTGTTCTACCGAATATACTGTATGTTCAAAGCTTGGCTCCACAGTTGATGTGACTTTCAAAAGGGACATTGGTGAAAAGTGACAGACAGACAATGACAGAGGGAATTATCAATAGCAGCATCAACTGGCACCATCAGTCAGGAATGTAGTATTCCTCTTTAAGGTAGGGATGGAGTGAGAGGGAACTGCAGGCCTTAGTTAAATATGGTAAATTATGATGAAAATTTATTAGTAAATATCATGATGGTCATAATAATTGGGAGCATAAATTCTTCAAATACATTACATTATAATAACAATACCTACAACTGATTGCGAGTGAAAAACAAAATATATATACCATGATTATATACTGTATATATATATATATATATATATATATATATATATATATATATATATATATATATATATATACATTATATACAAATAGTAGACCTAAGAGACAAGCTAAACAAGAGGATCTTCGAAAGAGGTAAACCAAATATATGATAACAAAACGTCTGAAGGCTCGTATACATAAATAAGGTGCATATTTGGAAAGCTACCCACTACCGCAATATCATTATGCATATCATCAAAATAAATACAAGTGAGTAATTATATAACAAATATATATCAAGGAAATTCCAAGTAATATCCTCCGCATTTCCTTTATCGTCCTTTCTTACTGAAAAAAACGGAGACACACAGGAAATATGATAATAATTTATGACACTAATAGCAGATGAGGAAATAGTGAAGGAAAGCAAAATATAGGAAATCACATATATTATGAAGGATAAAGAAATATAGGAGACAAATCGAAATAGGGCAAGAGCCAACAAAAAATGAAAATAGTAAGTGAAAAAGAACATGCAAGATATAAATAGGTGTTACAAGGAACTGGGATGAACCGAAAGAAAAATAATACTTAGATAAATGCCGGGTTAACCTGTTAACTGGACATATAAAAATATAAGTACGATAGTGTTACAGAAATGATGAGTATCAGGACAAAATATATAGTACAGGTGAAGAGGGAATCCCTGTAATGAATCACAACCCTTAAATCAGAGATACTCATTTTATGCAGGCTGTATATCAATTATCTCTTTCAGTATACCATAACACATTCGTGCATGTCAATCTGTTAGAAAAGGGGAAAACGTTTCATCTAAAACGAAAAGTTGAACACCCAGGACAAAACACGGGAGGCCCAGAACATAATTTGTCAAGCGCATTTAGTTCCAATAAATTGTTTTACCCCTCCCATGTGACAACCAAAACATACCAACGATTGCATCACCATGGATACAACACAGAACAAGGAAGACCGCAAAAAACAACAAGGCTCTAACGTGTGTTCGAGCATAGTCAAAGTTTGACTCAACTTGTTGCAGGGAACGAGATATAAGAATATACATTATATCATCAATATATAGCCAATGTAATTATAGGTAAGTAGTATAAGATTAACAGATAAACATTTCCAGTGTAATGATTATGTGCTGTTCTATGTATTATGCAGTTAATCAACACATTACTGACACAAACACCATGAATAATCTATAATCAATAACTTCAGAGGAACGATATATCTACAGTACACTTTGTAATTAACTATCACCCTAAGTCATACTGTATAATTGATTACTTGTACATTTTCTACTGATACTTGTGTATATACATTAATTTCGACATATACTAATGCACACATAAACCTAGACTAATATCATCATTGTTAACGACTCTCTTCCAAATTAGCCTTTCATCAAACATTGGTAAGGTTACAGGTATCTTTTGTAATTTAAACTAACTCATTAGCATGTCCTTAACCAATGTTGCTCTATATTAAATTACACATACATATACTGTAGCTCATAGGCATGAGTAGGTCAAGTACCTGTTTTGAGCTGAACATCATATTCAACTTCATATATGCTTACAATAATTTCAAATACAATACATTTAGGCCCAGGGCAGCATCATACATATTATACTGTGCATTAATCTGGGCTTATACAGTTTACCATGTTCATCTCTACAACACAACCTCGGAAATATTGAAAGGTTCCGATATAAATGTTTGTCTCTCAGAAATGTTATATTTGTACGATGAACACTATGTTATGTGTTTTAGTGTACTTATTGTAATTTGACAATCTACTGGTAAAATGCATGAGTGCTATTCATGACTGTAAACTATTACCTATTAGTATATATTTTGTACCAATTCTTTCAAGATTAAACAGGATAAGATCATAAATGGGATACCGTCTTTTAACTTGTAGGTGGAATCAAGATGGAAGGTGAGATACCACGGTGGTCGGCTGAGGTGAATATATAGTACATACTTATTACGAGGCTCCATGAGAGAGAGAGAGACAGTTGTCCTGTTTGAATCACAGAAACCTCAATACATACTGGTATTAAATGTATCGAGGTTGAAGGCTCGACAGAGTGTGAGGGAGTGTGGATGTGAGGGAGTGTGGAATTAAGGTAGTGTGGATGTGAGTGAGTGTGGATGTGAGGGAGTGTGGTTGTGAAAGTGAGTGTGGATTTAAGAGAGTGGATGTAAGGGAGTGTTGCTGTTAGGGAGTGTGGGTGTGAGGGAGTGTGGATGTGTGCGGGTGTGGGTGTGAGGGAATGTGGATGTGAGGGAGTGTGGATGTGAGGGAGTGTGGGTGTGAGGGAGTGTGGATGTGAGGGAGTGTGGATGTGAGGGAGTGTGGGTGTGAGGAAGTATGACTGTGTGGATGTGAGGTAGTGTGGATGTGTGCGGGTGAGGGAGTGTGGATGTGAGGAAGTGTGGCTGTGAGGGAGTGTGGGTGTGAGGAAGTATGACTGTGAGGGAGTGTGGATGTGAGGGAGTTTGGCTGTGAGGTAGTGTGGATGAGAGGGAGTGTGGATGTGTGGGTGTGAGGGGACGTGGACGTGAGGGAGTGTGGATGTGAGGAAGTGTGGATTTGAGGTAGTGTGGGTGTGAGGGAGTGTGGGTGTTAGGTTGTGTGGATGTGCGGGAGTGTGGATGAGAGAGAGAGAGAGAATACGCTAGATACACAGACAGAGAAACTGACTCTGAAAAAGAACCATAAGCAAGAGAGGGTACAGGAACAAAGATGAATGACAATGAATATCCAAGCATGTCAAAGGTGAACGACACAAATGGGATTGGAGCTAATTTCATAGAGAAATAGACAATATAATGTGATACACACATATACTATGATACAGCATTACCTAAAGTGCACAAAATATACGATCAACAGCTTGGTGAATATAGTAATATGTACAGATCAAAGAAAGTGCAAGAGAAAGGGTATATTTATAAAGGAACGTTAAGTACAGGATGACATGAAAGAGGAGATAGAGAGTAAGAAGAAAAACAAACTCTACACTACAAATATAATACATATTAATGTTATGTTGTACCTTAAGAATTTGACTAAATGGATAATCATATATAGTAGCACTCTTATATAATTATATCCACCGGACATTTGTTTGACTCACGGCCTTTACATCACTTATCTAAGCTTCACATTTAGTTCCATCCAAAGTAAATTTAAATAATACATAATAACAATGTGAGAACCCACAATATTTGCCAGGCCAATAATTGGAATTAATCAATTGCATTTGGATTTGAGCAGAAACAGCTAATCTAAAGATAGTGTAATTAATATTACCCCGTGACTGTGGAGTTACCCATATGTCCCACTGGTACAGTGATTCTTGTATATATAATGTTTTACATTGATGACAATTGTGAGTAAATTATGACAATAACTGTCATAGACTTTAAGAACTTTAATGGTTCTTAATGTCTGTGTTTAAGTTTTGAGTTCTTGTATTCTCATGTACAGCTCAACTAGCATAATCATATCAAGAAGTCAGAACAGTAAGCACTGAGAAGCTTAGTTAACCCTTGTACACATAAGCTAGCATGTAAAAGTCATCTATTCGCCCCTGGCGGTAAGGGGGCCTCCATCTTATGGTGGAGGAAAACAAATAATATGCCCCACGCGTCCTACTGCGTGTGTGTCGTACAAGGCGACTAATAGGGGGAATGGGGGTAGATTGTAGGCACCAATCGAACAGGGCTAAACCCAGAAGAGCCTGTGGGCATTTGATAAGGAATCGCTGGAACTACTGTTTCATTTGCTTGGCCTCTCTTACTGATTCCCTTTGTGCCTCACTTACACTGAGAGTAGTCCAGCATGCTCTCACAAACCCCTCCTCCTTCTATCTACTTCACTACACTTAACATGCACACCACACTTTCTCCTTCATAATTATTAAAAACATAAATGATAAACACAAGCCCAGCCTCAGAGTCCCCCAGGGGGGGGGGGGGGGGGACCATAAATACCCCCACACATGCCCAACCTTCCCCTGACGACCCCTCTAAATACTCTGGACCACGGCCTGTCACTCTTACTATCAACTTTTGCAATATTCGCGGCCTTTCCTCTAATTTTCACTCTATCGAACACCATCTCTCCTCTTCCAAACCTTATCTTCTTTTCCTCACCGAAACTCAGGTGTTTGAAGCAACTGCCAGCAGCCCCTTCTCTGTATCCTCGTACGTTCTCTATCCTAGTTTCAAAGCCAGAGGCGGATGTTGTGCATATGTACACAACAAACTCACTTGCTCTCCTGTTCCCGATTTTGACTCCTCTGAATTCTCAACTGTATGGTTCAAACTATCCTGTCATTCTCATACTAAATATTTCTGTGCTGTCTATCTTTCCCCTAACTCTACCGACTTTCCCAAATTCTTCGACTATCTAAACTCTAAAGTGGAACACATTCTATCTATCTCTCCCTTCTCTGAGATCTCCATCTTAGGAGATTTCAACGTTCACCACCACCAATGGCTCTCCTCTCACTCTACTGACAAACCTGGTGAACAAGCCTACTTCTTTTCTATCATAAATTGCCTAGGGCAGCTGGTCCAGCAACCCACCCGTATCCCGGATCGCTTCGGAGATCAACCCAACATTCTTGACTTATTTCTGACTTCTAACCCTTCTTCTTATACTGTCAATCTTTTCTCTCGTTTCGGCTCCTCCGACCATAAACTTATCTCCGTCACCTGTCCTATCTCTTCAGTACGGCCATCCGATCCTCCCAGCTGGCGGCGCTTGTGGCACTTTGGCGCTACCGACTGGTAGGCTCTCCGGCAGTACTTCTTTGATTTCCCATGGAATGACTTCTGCTTCCGTGGCCGAGGACCCTCGGAGAGTGCTGAACGCATTACCGAGGTAATCCTCTCGAGCATGGAAGCGTACATTCCATTTTCTTTCTCTCAATCTAATGCAAAAACATCTTGGTCTACTCACGCTTGTTCTACTACTGTCCACAACAAGGAGGAAGCATTCAAACGGTACCGACGCCTTAAAACTCAAGAATCTAATTCTTCATATATTTCTGCCTGGAATAAAGCCAAATCTGTTCTTCGACTTGCCAAGCACTCTTTCATCAATAATAAATGCACAGAACTATCCAACTCTAGTTCTTCTCAAGCTTTCTGGCATCTAGCCAAAAACCTCTCCAACATCTTTAATTCCTCGTCTTCCACTCCCCTTTTCCACTCTGATGACACAACCATCACTTCTTCCTCTGACAAAGCTGAGCTCCTTCTTCAAAATTTTGCCAGAAACTCTACCTTGGATGATTCCGGTGCTATTCCTCCCTCTCCACCCTCCACTCTCCTATATATGCCTAATATCGTAATCTCTTCTAAAGATGTACTTTCTAACCTCGCTGGGCTTAATACTAAGAAGGTGTACGGTCTGAACGGTATTCCTCCTGTTGTACTTAAAAACTGTGCTTCCGTTTGCCCTGCCTAACCAAACTCTTTCGTCTCTGTCTCTCCTTTAACGTCTTTCCTTCTTGCTGGAAGTTTGCTCTCATTCAACCTGTCCCAAAGAAGGGTGACCGCTCTCAACCCTCCAACTATCGTCCAATTGCTCTCATCTCGTCTTTCTAAAGTTTTTGAAACTATTCTTGCTTCCAAATGTCTTAAGCATTTCTCTTCTAATAATCTGCTCTCAGATCGCCAATATGGCTTCCTTAAGGGTCGCTCTACTGGTGATCTTCTTTCATATCTTACTAATTCTTGGTCATCCAACTTTCGGGACTTCGGTGAGACTTTTTCTGTTGCACTAGACATATCGAAGGCCTTCGATAGAGTCTGGCACAAATCTTTAATTTCCAAACTGCCCTCCTTAGGTGTCTGTCCCTCCATCTGTGCCTTTGTCTCTAATTTCCTTTCCGGCCGTTCCATAGCTGCGGTTGTGGACGGCCATCGCTCATTTCCTCATCCTATCAACTCTGGTGCTCCTCAGGGTTCTGTCCTATCTCCTATTCTTTTTCTAATTTTCATAAATGATCTTCTCAACTGTACATCCAGTCCCATACACTCATATGCAGACGACTCTACTTTACACCATTCAATTAGTTTTCCAGAACGCCCCAGCCAGCAGTCCCTCAAAAGTAAACGTAATGAAGTCATAAAATGCTTATCTTCCGATCTAGCTACTATTTCCAATTGGGGTAGAGAAAACCTTGTTGCATTAAATGCTTCCAAAACTCAATTTATCCATCTTTCTACCTGTCAGGAACCTCCAGATGACTATCCCATATTCTTCAACATTACAAAAATCAACCCTTCATCTTCCCTCAATGTTCTCGGTGTCTCTTTTTCTTCTGCTCTCACTTGGAAAGACCATATTACCAGTCTCGCTAAGGCAGCCTCCCAGAAGCTGGGTGTGCTCAACCGCCTCAAGGGGTTCTTTACCCCTGCGCAGCTTCTTGCTCTGTACTGGAGCACAGTGCGTCCTTGTATTGAGTATTGTTCACATGTGTGGGGAGGATCCTCTCACACCGCACTCCTAGATAAAGTAGAAAGGAAAGCCTTTCGTATCATTAACTCCCGTCCACTCACCAACTCTCCCCAATCTCTCTCTCTTCGCCGTAATGTTGCATCTCTCTCTCTATTCTATCGCTACTACAATAATCAGTGTTCCTCGGAGCTTTCCCAGTGTATACCACCTCCTCTACGTAGGGTACGTAGTACACACCTTGCAACACAATCCCACCCCTACTCTGTGCAACTCTCTAACCCAAGAGTGAAACGCTATTCTCAGACTTTCTTCTATTCAACTGCTGAGCTGTGGAACTCTCTCCCAGAATCATTCTTTCCCTCTTCCTATGACTCAAATTGCTTCAAACTCTGTGTGTCCAGGCATTTTAGCTCGAACGTCCCTTGATTTCGGCCCTGTCACTCTTTGAAATCTGGGGGAGGCACTCGTTGCAGGCAGTTATGCCTTTTGCCTCCCTCATTCACATAGACAAAAATAAAAAATAAATAATAATAAACACCCAAAAGTATACACTCATACTCATACACCATATACTGTTTAATACAGAGACTATATGAATCGGCTTTGACCAATTCAACAATAGTGTGCTCGTTTAACCCTTAACTGGCGGCGCGCATCATATGTCGAGTGAAAGAAATTTGGACTATGTGGCGGCTCACAACATAAGTCGTGTGGCATTTTCACCACGTAATGTTGCTGAGAGAGAGAGACAAGTGGTGGCAGGAGAGTAGCGAGCGTATGACTGCTCCAGACCACCGCAGTGGACCAACTGACATGAATCCCACCCTCCTCCACCCTCTCACACTCGCTACACAGTGAATTGTTTAGGGAAAGTACCGAATTACATGGTTTTTGCACTCGTGTTGCGCGATTGTTGCAAGAAAACTAGAGGTCATACAAGGATCGTTGTGGTGTCATTGGAAAGCTCTGTTTATGCCCTTTCAGGGATAGATACTTGTTTTACACTCTGGGTCTTATTTAGGCATGAAAATGATCACGTAAACAGCCCTATTTTGGGTAAAAACATCCCGCTGGTGGCTACATATTATTTACCGCCTAGGCCGCTCGTTAGGTGTTAATATATGAGTACAGTTATTTGGTGTCAGTGTACGATATGGGGCAGACAATAACGGGACTTATTGTAAGTCAGAGTAAAATAACTAAGTTATTATTTATAATGGTTTAAAAAAAACTACTTCATATCTCAACCTCTCTCTCTCGTACTCACTTTCACTCTCTTTCTCTCTCTCTTACACTGATTACATCACATACAGTACAGTTACCGCCTGTGACATACATTATGCATAAACACATACATTTAGTACTATAACTACTACTACTACTATTACTACTACTACTACACACACACACAGACTGTATAATATAAAGTTAGTATTTACTGTTAACAAATAGTGACTAACAAGTTTCCCCTGCACCTACAACCATTATATGGAAGTGACCAGCTGTGGGTTTATATGTCGTTCTACTGTAAACTTTAGTAAAATTAGATCGTAGACAGAGTAGAGCGAACATACAGCACTGTGTCCCGCCTGCTGTATGTGTCATGATATGAAACACTCACAACAACACACTATTACACCAACAACAACACAGACAAATGAACAAGTAATGAAAAATGCACTCCATGTTGCAGATAAGTTATGTTTACCTAGACGATAATGTGTAACTCTCAACAATTGAACATTTCACCCGAATACTTGTGAAGAGAGACATTCACGGGTGACATATATGATGAACCAATATGTATTGCCCCTGGCCTTTTATTTACGTGTTTATAATGTATTTGTTTTGTTATCTATTTATTAGTTTTATTAGTTTTGTTTTGGTATAGGATATTATATTATTGTCTGTCCCAGTAGGCATGACACTATACTGTAAACCCGCTCAATAGTACACTTGTCCTGTTGTTGACATTTGATGTAGGTAATTATATGATAATAACTTAATGTTTTGCTGTGCTGTGTTAATATTATTATTCGTTTTTGGTATTATTTTCATCACGTTTTACATTGTTTACTGTATTGGACTATATCTGTCAATCTGCACTTTCACGAGTATGATTAATGTAATGATGTTAAACGAATATATGCATATATCAATTATAATTGCATAAAATAATATACTGTACATAGTTTTAACCCTTTCAGTATATGATGCTTATTTTTGGTTTATTCTGGTTATAATTATAGATAATTTGATGAAGGTTTGATCAATATTTGCGGCCTTTCATCTAACGTTCCCTCTGTCGAACACCACCTATATTTCCTCCAACAAACCTAATTTTCTCTTTGAGACTCATGTCTGAAGCGAATTCAGTAACCTATTATTATCGGCCTTGATCGGAGCCTTGGGGCTGTTCGGCCAGGCAGCCTGGGGAACAGCAACAACAAAAACCTCTTATCGGTTTCCTCCTTATTCTGTCCAAGTTTAAAAGCCAAAGGTTTACACGAACATACACCCAACAATATACCCACACACACACAAAACCTCCCACTACTAATATATTGTGTTTTACATTATTACAAAGCATGGTTACACTGATCTTCAAAATATATCGACTCAACTACATAAAACACTGTACTAGCCTGTCGAACAAGCATAATGGGAGAAGACACGACACAATGCCTCCTGTAGACCATGGTCCCACAACTATAATAGAAATGTCCTCTTAAGAAAATATAAATGTTGTATTTTAGTTTCCTGTATTCTTAGCATTCCAGTAGTTTAACAGTTTACGTATTATCTCTGTATACACAATTGTATATAGATTGGTCCCCTCTTGTATGCACATGTATTAGTTGATACATGACGGAAATAATACAGTAGTTGATTGTAGGTTATTTTATCCAGGCTGAAGAATAGACAGACAATGTGTTATGTATAAGAATATCAATTAAATGCACAACAATGACACCTGTATGACATATGGTCAGGATCACCGTCTAAATTGAGTTATTTCTTCCTAGGAGCATATCCTATTTGACCACCAAATTTCGTGAAAATCAGTTAATAGACTATGGATCGCCTCCTAAATGAATTCCCTTCTTTTTAGGAGCATATACTATCTGCGTACCAAATTTGGTGAACATTAGTGTATTACTATGAGATACCTTGTTTACCGACAAACACACAAAACGAACACAAGGAGACGAAAGCGTAACCTCCGTCCAACATAGATGGTGGAGGTGATTAATCCTGTAACTCGCACAAGTTGCTTTACACTGGATAAATGTGTGTAATAATAACAATAATCAACTGAAGGTCTGGTTGATGGTGTACTGAAATTGTTAATAATATGCATTATGGTATGACACCAGTAATAACTAGAAGCAAGATATCTACTTTAGGTCAAGGCTCAAAAGATCAGGTGCACTGACATTTTGTTTAATCATGTATATATAAATAATATATTACTCAACGGATTTTTCATGCAACTTAGATCTGGCAGCTTCATATGTATAATTGTATATTAATTAAATTGACCTTAACCCAAGGTTACGATCCAAAATGGTGTTAGTAAAATCAATGTTCTCTGTTGTTCTCCTCTCCTACCATCCACTCTTGTATATCATCAATGGAAAGTCTCCTCCTCCTTCTGTTTACCATCAATGAGGGTGGACAGGTGTAGTACACCACTTACCTGGACCTGTGAGGATCAGTGTTCCCGTGAAGCTCCATCAACGGATCAACTTGAAAGGATCTCACTTTAGGCCGGGGAGAGATGAGAGTGGCTGGGGAGGAGAGGGGAGATATTGTTTGGTTATATTCAACTTTTAGTATACATGCAAACACTTCTGAGTAAGCATATAATTGCCAAACTTTATTGTGTGTGTGTGTGTTTGCGCCTCTATTTTACCTCGAGGCATTTGTTGGGCTACATATATATATTCATAAAATTAATTTGACTCTGTCTCCTAGTCATAATATTAAGACTATGTTCACCCCTGGGCCATGTGTCCGTGTGTGTGTGTGTGTGTGTCCAGTAGGTGTTTTTGGTGTACATTAAGATAAGTTAGCCTAGGGATCATGTCACGAATCGGTTCTATCTTGGGTGATACATTTTGCTCATTGATTCCAATGCACGATTACTAAGTGATTACGAACTGAAATAAGTTATCACCTTCACGCATCACATCCATAAAACTATAAGACTTCCATTCCATAATGGGGGGGAAGGGTGGTAATTTGGAGTTACTGTTTACCTGGGATGGGAAGGAAGGAGCACATAACAATGTGTCAGCAAGTAGAGAAGGGGGAAGTCGTGTCATTGATATATCTAAAATATAACAATAAACTGTTTGCCACATACAAATGAATGTGAATACCATAATAACAAGCAATTTAAATTAGAAATATTTTTTCAAAATATTCATGACTCTCGAGTGTTGATCTGAGAGACGTGTGCAGGAAGGTCAGTCAACAGTCCCCAGTGTTCTTGTTTGTTCTATGGATCAGGAAGTTTGATCAGCATTGACAGTACTTACCGAAACCGGTGACGATATATGGCCAGAGTTAAGCGTGGTTCACACATAGCCGAGTCGGTGCGCGAGTCCAACACGAGTGATGAAATTTTGCTATTCGGCAATGACTCGTCAATACTCTTCAACACTCGTGTAGACTCGTGTTACACTCGTGTATACTCTTTGTTTATTCGACACACTCGTGGGTACTCGCCACGGGGTCCAAAAATGTCATGCATGCATGAAATTTTTGGGCCCCGTGGCGAGTACCCACGAGTTTGGCCTAAATACGTGTAGACTCGTGTACATACGTGTTGATTCGTGTACACTCGTGTTGGACTCTAAATAACTTCGTTATTCGTGTTAACTCGTGTAAACTCGTGTTAACTCGTGTAACACTCGTTGGTGATTCGTCGATTATTGTGAACATTTCGATGTAGTATTTTGTGTGTCAAAATAAAATGTATGTGACTCCAGGTGTTGTCTTGCATCTAATTAATATTTATAGTTACTTTATTCATATAAGTTTCATTTAAAATGTTACTTTACTCAAGTTTTAAATGACTTGTTAACAGAGCAACAAATAAGTAATATGAATTAAATACTTTTTGGAAGACTAGATAAAATAATAATGATGATTAAGCAATTTGAAAGGACATAGTTCATGGTTGAACATATAAGGGAAATATGCTGAAAATTATTATAATACTGTTATGGATATAAGAACATAATACTATGCGCTGTACTGTCCCTGTAAACATAATAAGGGTCGTATTGGTTATTAACCCTTAACCAACGGCGCACGACATCTGTCGAGTTAAATCAATTTGGACTATGTGGCGGTGCACGACATCTGTCGAGTGCCATTTTCAGCACGTAATGTTGCTGAGAGAGAGCTGAGCGGTGGGACGAGCGTAGTAACCTTATGACAGCTCCCCACGACCGGCGTGGGTGTACTGAACTGTATTCCACCTTCCTCCCCCTGCTCTGACTCGCTACACAGGGAATTATGTACGGAAATGACCTTATTTTAGGTTTTTTGCACTCGTGTTGCACGATCGTTGCAAGAGAACCAGTGGTCATACAAGGATGCTTCGGGTGTCATTGGAAAGCTCTGTTTACGCCCTTTCAGGTATAGATACTTGTTTTACGCTCTGGATCTTTTTTATGCATGAAAATGAGCACGGAAACAACCCTATTTAGGGTAAAAAAAAAACGCTGGGCGGCACAGTGTAAAATACCCTACCACCCGCTCTTTGTGTGTTAATATGATAAATTTCACATGAAAAAAAAAATATATATATATATATCCCCGCCGCTGTAGGCCTACTCCCTCCCCTCCCCGCCTCAACCCCAACCCTGTTACTGTGATGATGTTGATAAGCCTTGTGCTGCACCCTATTGATAATGCAAAACTATTAAACATACTTAAAAGTGTATGTTATTTGGTCTCTATATAATCTGTGAATCATTTCCGATATGATGGAATTAAAGATTTTTTTTTCCACCAACTCATAATCAGCAAAAACGACACAAATGTCAATTAAAAACATGTTGCAATATTTCCCCATCATTTTGTGTATACCATGGGAACAAAAAAAAAAAAAAAATTCTATCAAACGTAAATCTTTGGTCTCCGAAGCTCGGAGCAAGACGGAGGGGAGGGTTGAAATATTTTGTTGACTATCTTATTTAATTGTTTATCTATGTGCTGGAAGGATATTATATTTTTCAATTCCATCGCATTAGAAATTATTCAAAGATTACAAAAAGTCCAAATAAGACATAGTTATGTTAATGTATAAGGGAGTTAGGTAGATGCATTAGAGAGATAGATAGATAGAAAGAGAGTTGCAGAGGGGGAAGTGAGGGATAAACGATAAACGATAAACACATGAACTATTATGAGAGACAGATAAATGATAAACACACAAACTATTATGAGAGACAGACGGACTTAATTGGTTCTGAACAGACAAAGGAGAAATTTTTATTGACTCTTTCATGTTATTATTTGTGTGTTAGAAGGGTAATATTGTTTTCAATTCCAACATATTAGAAATGATTCATGGATTAAAAAAATACCAAATAAGACATAGTTATATATATATGCATAAGGGAGATAGATGCATTAAATAGACAGAAAAAATTAAAAAAACAAAAGTTATCTCAATTTCTCTGGTGAACATTACCCAAATATATGAGAAAAATATAAATAAAATCATAGTAATGAATATTATCGTTGAAATATATATAGAAAATAAATAATCATGTACGAGGATTGTTAATATTAACACTCGTGTTGACCGGTGTTACACTCGTGTTGACCCGTGTTACACTCGTCATGACCCGTGTTACACTCGTGTTGATCCGTGTTACACTCGTCGTGACTCGTACCTACTCTTTGTTTTCGTACCCTGGAATTTGACCGTTATTTTTCAAATTTTTGACACTCGTCTTGGGTTCGCGTTACACTCATGTTGACTCTCAATTACTCGTACAGACTCTTGCATGAACACGTGTTGACTCGTATTTATTTGTGTTAAGGGGACCGTCCGGTAAAATTCCCCCAAAATTCGTAAATTTAAAGATTTTATGTTAGATTCATAGAAGGCTGGCCATATATTCCCTCAACCTTTCTGTAAAAGTTGAATGCCGAAAATCGCTTCCAAGTGCATTATTTCGAGTTTTATATAAAACTTTCGCGGGTTGAATATGGGCCTAATATATATGTATAAATGACAAAAATGTATATAGGAATCATTAAAAATTAATTTCATGTAATAGGACTAATATACTGTATATGTATAAATGACTAAAATGTAAATAGAAATAATTAAAAATTAATTTCCTGTAATAGGACTAGTTATCCTACTGAAAAACAGTTTTTGAACTTTGAGAGCCGTTTTCTCAAAACAAAAATTTAAAAAAATGCCAACTCGGAAATACTTATAATCCAAAAACAACTGGTCATACAGTAATGATTCATATACCATTGGAAAACCCATAAAGAAACTATAAACTGGTCTGTGGGAATTCTTTTAGCAACCCCCATTCATGCACAGCACGTCTTCAAATTTGCAAAAAAAGTGAAAAATTTCAACCTAAAAATATAACTACAGTAGATGAGATGTACAACAAATTGCAGACTAAATTGTAAAAACACCTTTTGTGAGTTGATTGAACACAAAAAGAAAGACGATACACTAGATTCTTGAGTACTGAATCAATTGTTGTAGTGTGTAATTTTGTATAATTTTTACCCTAATTTTTGACATAATTAAAAAACTATAAAACCAATTTTCAACCTGATGGTACCAAACATTAGTTCTCATAGTCCTCTAAACATATGCCAAATCTCATTTAAATTAGAAGAAGTTCACCGACACCCTAGGAGTAAATACCGGACGGTCCCCTTAACTCGTGTTACACTCTTGTTGACTCGGGATCAATTGCTACTCGCGGCCTACTCGGCCTCCAGCAATGGCGATAATCGACGAGTGTGACTCGTGTTAGGCTCGGGCACCGACTCGGCTATGTGTGAACCAGGCTTTAAGCCATGCCTGTAGGAGTCTATCAATGCAAGTCACCTTGAAGGCTCGCTCTCGCCCTCTCTCTCTCTCTCTCTCTAAGTCCTGGTCACCTCGTAGGGATCGTAAGATCTGTGTGGCCAGTGTATCTATGTAAATCTCTCTCTCTCTCTCACTCTCTCTCTCTCTCTCTCTCTCTCTCTCTCTCTCTCTCTCTCTCTCTCTCTCTCTCTCTCTCTTTTTAGCAGAGTATTCACTTCCCGGTTATGTAATGTTTGAGAAAAGCCGAATAAATAAAAATGGAGGTGGCGTTTTATTTTATCAAAAAGTCTTAACCCGACCCTCTTGTCCAAACCTCAAATTGTGAACGTCGACACATCTTTTGTGCTAATAAAGAATAATAAAGGTACAACAATAATACTTGCATTAATATACAGACCTCCAGCTCAATCAGTGCAAACTGACCGAGAAATTTATGAACAAATTGCAGATGTAAGTAACTCACAAGATACCGTATTTTTTGGCGACTTTAATTTACCTGTGACCAAGTGGGGCGATACTCTTACTTCACACTCCGGACATGACTTGTAATACGAACTTGCAAGAGAGTTCGCTTATCAATTTGTTCGAACACCGACCCGTGGTAATAACGTTCTTGACATTGTACTTGCAACAAAAGAAGAATTAATAGAGAATTTGAATGTTGGTGATGAATTCAGTAACATCGACCATCGTACGATAACTTTCACTTTAAACTTTACTAGTAACGAACCAAATAGTAGCATCGAAAAAGTCCCTAATTTCAAGAAAGCAAACTTTCATAAACTTAGAGCTATGTTTAAAGAAACTGACTGGAGCTTTTTAATTAACAATAACGACATAAATACATCTTGGAAGTTATTCGAAACTATCTATCTATCTATTGCCTGACGCCGTGATCCCCGAAGGGGTGGCCACGAACGAACCGCCCCCATGCACCTCTGTCCCCAGTCAGTCGACGCCCCTCCCCCCAACCAGCACCACCTTCGTTCATGTACTTCCTCACTCCATCCTTCCACCTCATATTCGGTCTACCTCTCCCCCTCTGTCCCTCCACCTCGCTCTCATACACCCTCTTAGTCATTCTCTCGCTTTCCATACGTTCCATATGGCCGAACCATCTCAAGTTGTTCCTTTTCACACTTTCCAGCACATCTACCTCCACACCACACCTCCTTCTTACTTCCTCATTAGTCTGTCTATCCCTCCATGTAACTCCGCACGCACTCCTTAAGTAATTCATTTCCACTGCTCTCACTCTTGGTCTGAGTCTCTCAACCAACGTCCATGCTTCGCTTCCGTAAGTCAGTGTCGGGATTACCACACTGTCATGCAAGGACTTCTTCACTTCCATACTGACCACCCTATTTCTTGTTACTGCTTTTAGCGTTCCTACAACCCTCTTCCCCTGTTGTACCCTCTCCCGCACCTCTTCATCCATAGTCCCATCTTTACTCAACACACTGCCCAGATACTTAAAAGAGTTGACGATCTCCATAGCCTGACCGTTCAGCTTCACCTCACACTCTGTGACTTCACCCCTTTCTAAGACCATAACCTTGCTCTTCCCCGTATTTACCTTCAAATTCCGTTTTTCGCACACTGTTCCAAACTCATTTACCAGACCCTGCAACTCCCATTCATTATCACTCATCAGAACTGTATCATCCGCAAACAGCAGTATAGGTAGCTTCCACTCAATTCCCTCCCTTTTCAGCGATACACCAACATCCACTGCTCTTGATAGTATTTCTTTCATAACTCCATCCATATATACAGTAAACAACCACGGGGACATCACACACCCCTGTTTCAAACCAACATTCAGGTCAAAGAACTCGCTCTGCTCACTCTCCACACGTACTGCCGCCTTTGCACCCTCATACATGCTCTTCACTGCTTTCAGCAACTTGCCCTCTACTCCGTATATTCTAAGTACTTTCCACAAACCTTCTCTATCCACTCTGTCATAGGCCTTCTCCAAGTCCATAAAGGCAACATACACCTTTTGTTTCTTCTCCAGATACTTCTCCACAACACAATTCAGGGTAAAAATCTGATCTACACATCCTCTTCCCTTCCTAAAACCTCCCTGCTCGTCGCCTATCCATTTCTCCGTTCTCACTCTCACTCTCTCAATCACTACCCTACTGTATACCTTCCCTACTACGCTTAGAAGACATATTCCTCGGTGGTTACCACACACTCCTCTTTCCCCTTTGCCCTTATATAGGGGGACTATTATGCCAGTCTTCCAGTCATCGGGTGCACTCCCCTTCTCCCATGCTAGTTTGCACATTTTCCATACCCATTCTATCACTATCTCACCACCATACCTCAACATTTCCCCACACACTCCATCTGTTCCTGGTGCTTTCCCCAACTTCACTCTTTTCATGGCTTCCCACACTTCTGACCTCCTGATCCCCACCTCCTCCTCCACTACTTCTCTTCTTCTCCCTCCCATACCATATCCAGCTATGTTTGCTGGCTCTTCATTCCTTTCATTTAGCAACTCACTGAAGTACTCCCTCCATCTTTCGACTCTCTCTTGCTTCTCGGCTAGCATTCTCCCATTCTTATCTTTCACACCCTTACTGTTTCCCTTGCTACCTTCCCTAACTTTCTTGACTTCTTTCCAGAACAGTTTCTTACTCTCCCTCCATTTTACACTCAGATTCCTTCCAAATTCCTCATCTACTCTTCTCTTACTTTCCTTCACTACTCTCTTCACCACCCTCTTACTCTCCACGTACCTCGCTCGTTTCTGTCTCTCGGAATCTTCATTCCCTCTGCTACCCAACCCCTCTCTATATGCTTTCTTCTTTTCTTCCACAGCTATTCGTACCTCTTCTGTCCACCATGCTGTACCTTTCACTCCCCTCCCTCTTCTCCTCACTCCACACACCTCCTCACATGCTGCACAGATCTCATCCTTAAACACCTTGCTCATCTCCTCCACTTCCTCCATAACTTCCAGGTCGAACCCACCTAGTCGTCTTTCCACTGCTCTCCTGTACTCCTCCCTGATTTCCTCCTCCTGCAACCTCTCCACCCTCCTCACCATTCCACCCTCCTCTCGCCTCCCTCCCGCTCTCCTCACCCACTTCTTTTGTATCCTAACCTTAGCTACCACTACATAATGATCAGACAGACCCCCTCCAATACCCCTATACACCCTAGCATCCATCACAGATTTCTTCATTCGTTCATCCACACATACATAATCAATCAATGACTTTCGTTCCACCACTGTCTTATCCTTCATCGTCAACATCCGTTTCCACGTGTACCTGTGGATCATTCTGTGTCGGAAGAAGGTGTTGGCTATCCACTTACCTAAAAGCAGTGCAAGACTGCATACCATCGAAAATACGGCGTCCAGGCCATAATAATAAGCCCAAATGGTGGAATAAAGATATTTCAAACTGCCTGCTTGCTAAAAAATTTGCTAATGATAGATTAAAATCCTCACAAAATGACGAAGAACGGGTGAAATTTGTAGAGCTACGACGCAAAGCCAAAAAGTTAATTAAGCAAAGTAAAAAGACCCTAGAGTTACATATTGCGAATCAAAGTAAAACAAACCCGAAAGAATTCTATAGTTATATCAGAAAGAAAAAAGTAGTTACTTCAACTGTTGGACCGTTAGTCGATGTAAATGGAGAATACACCAAAGACGAAGTACAAATGAGTAATGCCCTCAATACCTTCTTTGCATCAGTTTTTACAACAGAAGACCTCAGTGATATCCCTACACCATCGCCGATTCAGATTGATAATTCGGATGTTCTAAGCAATATCACCGTTACATAGAGAGAAGTATTGAATTGTTTAGATAAACTCAAGGTAAATAAAACGCCTGGACCTGATACAATCTCGCCTAGAGTTCTAAAGGAAGCTAAGGATGAGCTCTCCAAACCACTGACATTACTATTCAATAAATCCTTGCAGTCTGGAACTATGTCTGATCAGTGGAAGATAGCCAACGTAACACCGATATTAAAAAAAGGCAGCAAATCCCTACCCAGTAACTATCGTCCAATTAGCTTAACCTCAGTTGTATGTAAAATGCTAGAAACGGTCATAAGAGACAGACTCGTAAATCACTTAGAGGAAAATAACATACTTAAAGATACTCAACACGGCTTTCGTAAAAAACGTTCCTGTTTAACAAACCTCTTAGACTTCTTCCACGATATCCTCAACCTCTACGATGAGAGTAAAGCTGTAGATATTATATACCTTGATTTTCAAAAGGCCTTTGACAAAGTTCCCCACAAACGTTTACTGCTAAAACTAAAAGCGCATGGAATACAAGACGGTGTGTTGAAATGGATAGAAAATTGGCTCAGCGACAGAAAGCAAAGAGTAGTCATAAACGGTAAGGCATCTAAATGGACCAATGTAAGTAGCGGGGTACCCCAGGGATCGGTACTAGGACCAATTCTCTTTCTAATTTACATCAACGACATAGATGAGGGTCTCACCTGTACAATCTCAAAATTTGCTGACGATACAAAAATTGCAAATAGCGTACTCTCAAAAGATCAAGTTGACGATATGCAACACAATCTAGATAAATTGTCACATTGGGCCCAAATTTGGCAAATGAGTTTCAATGCGGATAAATGTAAAGTACTACATATCGGATACCTAAATGAGAAAGCAAACTATTCGATGAATGGCACTCAGCTTAAGAATGTAAACAGAGAAACCGATCTGGGAGTAACAATATCGAGTAACCTAAAACCGAGTCAACAATGTTCAGAAGTTGTTAAGAAGGCAAACAAAATAATTGGCTTTATAGGCAGATCATTTGAGCATAAATCCAAAGACGTAATCCTAACCCTTTACAATTCCTTAGTCCGCCCTCTTCTGGAATACTGCGTTCAATGCTGGTGCCCTTATTACCAAAAAGACATAAACAAGCTAGAACGAGTTCAACGTAGAGTTACCAAAATTATACCTAGCCATACGAAGAGCGTCTTAGAGAATTAAATCTATTTCCTTTAACCCAGCGCAGATTAAGAGGTGACTTAATTCAAGTGTTCAAAATCATCAAAGGCATCGACAATATGAACTGTAGTAAGTACTTCACTATCGACCAATCTAATTACACGCGGGGAAACGGTTGCAAAATTATTGGTAAATCTTTTAACTCACACGAATCTAAGAATTTCTTCTTCAATCGAGTTGTCAACTTGTGGAATGGGCTTCCCCGAGACGTTATAGACTGCAGCACCGTTGATTAATTTAAATTCCGCCTAGACAAATATCTCGCATCAAACCCGCGTCTGACTGCGTTTGTAAATGAATAACTTTATTTTATCCTCCCCTCAGTTACTAACCCATATGTCCCCTACTAACTTCCTAGTCCTGCCACGTTAGTGGCAGGGCAGTAGTTCCCTTTCCAATGTTCCCTTACCCACTCTAAACCACTGTTTGGACACTTGATCCTCAGTGTTTTGGAGGACAAGCAGCCTAGAAGGGTCACTAGACCTGTTGTTGCTTGATTTCCTTTGTACTCCTTTGTACTCCTTTGTACTCTCTCTCTCTCTCTCTCTCTCTCTCTCTCTCTCTCTCTCTCTCTCACTTATCTAAGGGTTGATAAGAAGGGGGAACTGAAATTGAAAATAATAATGGCGACGATCAGTAATGCGACAACTGTATGTCAATCCTTTATAGGTGAAAATATATAGTATACTGTTTGGAAATTGAGTTTCATAAGATAGAAGGTTTTATAGCCTACATGTTTTTCCCAACAGATGCCAAAACCAACCATACACATTTAAATATTAATGTCACATATCCATTTCGGAATGCATATTCAACTCACTTTAATTACAAGATCTTGTGTTCTCTCTGTAGATGTATAATGTATGAATATTAAAGTACAAAGGATTACAACAGTCAGTATGAATAGTTCCATGATATGTTATTGTCATTTACTCAATAGTGTCGTCAGTTAGTCAGTAAGCTGATGTACAAGGATGTGTGCGTGATTATGTATGTTTTGTTTTGATGTTCCAAAACTGTTTTTCAAAAAGAGTTTTCAGTTATATAACAAATGGCAAAACAGGTCAATGAGTAGTGAATTATCACATTTATTTTCATTGATTTCAATAACTAGGTTTATTTGTAAGTTAATTGGTGGGTTGGTGATAATATGAATGTATGCAGGATCAGGAGTCACTTTTAGCGAGGCCTTCCCTTTTGGTTAAGTGCCCCATCAATGACTCCATCAACAACTCCTTCCATTCGTGTAATCATTATTCTATCATTGTGCAGTTGGGTATATGCACATGCTTAAATTAATATCCAGTATTCAAGAATGGATAATATCTCATAGGCTTGTGAACAAACTTTTAACTGTCTTGATAACGCAATGGTTAGTATGCAGAATTTTGGTGTGAGTATCCTAGGTTCAAATCCATGGAGTACCACATTGTATTCAATAGTTTCAATGATTTCATTATTTAGATTTATTTGTAAGTTAATTGTTGGGTTGGTATTAATTATAATGTAAAACTTGCAAACTAAACAATCCAAAGCGCATACGAACACAGTAAAAAGAAAGAATAACTAATCAAAATTGCTATGTGGAAACAATGCTTAAGTAAAATAATAATGTATAAATTAAAGAACACAATCCACCACATATGGTGTAGATTATTACATGTGCAAGTTATTCTGGTTCCCAAGCAAACTAATCGCACACATAACAACGCACTGTCATAACGTTCAAGAAATTAGTCAATTTGGGAAGTCGGGGACGTTCTGGTAAATTTTACTATACTCTGCATGAATAAAGAAATTACAATTAGTGTCAAAATGTTCTATTAAAATCAAATTTGCAACTTGAAAAGACATCAACAATAGTACAATATACAAATAACACTCACTAACGATAGTGCTATTGAGTAGGTATACCTGTAAACATAGCATGCTTCAAGTGACCCCTAACAATTACTACCCTACATATACCTTACATTTATTATACACATAAACTAAGGAAATCGCAAAAGCGAGCAATTGATACTATCGACAATGAATAGATACAATATAATAAAGATAAATAATTACAAAATATGAAGAAGCAATAACAAACTTTAACAAAGAGTACTCTTTTAACAAGAACAAATAATCTAAAATATTATTATAACAAATTAATAATAACAATATAAAAAGATAAACAATTAATACATACAGACAACAAATAAGCAGAGGTTATACAAGAAACTTCATATTAATAATGCTTGATTAAAATGATTGATATCAAATTTTAAAATACAGTCACAATAATTGACCTTAACAAAATTTTATTTATGCAACAATTTACTTGCAACAAAACCTCTGTCCACTAAGAGTCTGTATAGTAACCTACTATGAGTTTCAGAGGCCGTGTTACATCGTTTTTCGGGAATAACTTATTAACAAACAGTTGGATCTGTATGATATTTTGACACAGCTTTGTTCACACCGTGCCCTAATTTTCGTCAATATAGTGTATTACCAAAAGTGTAGAAATAAGCCACTTGTCCCTGTGTCATGAGGTTAAAGTCACTCATTAATGACTAAGAAACGGACAAGCTACCATGGCTTACCTGTGAGAACCACCAAACCATTATTGCTCCTCCATCAAACACGGTAGTTATCAGCCACCACCCAACCCTACTATCGCCTTTAAATTCAAGTTATCTGTCAATATAAAAATAAAAATATAAAAAAATACATATTTGCAGCTTGTCCGTTTCTTAGTCATTAGTGTGTGACTTAAACCTCATGACACAGGGACAAGTGGCTTATATCTACACTTTTGGTAATGCACTATATTGACGAAAATTAGGGCACGGTGTGAACAAAGCTGTGTCAAAATATCATACTGATCCAACTGTTTGTTAATAAGTTATTCCCGAAAAACTATGTAACACGGCCTCTGAAACTTGCTTGGTACTGCTGGGGACTTTTATTACTGTATCCTATGGTACAGTACGGGTTAAGTAAAATTGTTTGGGACTGCTGGGGACTTTTATTACTGTATCCTACCGTACAGTACGGGTTAAGTAAAATAATAATTTATAAATAAAAGAACACAATCCACCACATAGGGTGTACATTAATATATGTGCAAATGAATCTGGTTCCCAACCAAACTAATCTCACACATAACAACGCACACATAATTGTACAACAGCGAAAACGCATATTATTGTTTTTCTTCCTTTGTTCTATGTGAGTGAGGGAGGCAAAAGGCAGTACTGGCCGCACCGAGAGCCTCCCCCAGAGTTGAAAGAGTGACAGGGCCAAAATCAAGGGACGTTTGAGCCAAAATGCCTGGACACACAGAGTTTGAAGCAATTTAAGTCATAGGAAGAGGGAAACAGTTCCAGAGGTCAGCTGTTGAATAGAAGAAAGTCTGAGAGTAACGTTTCACTATTTTTTAGTTAGAGAGTTGCACAGAGTAGGGGTGGGATTGTGTTGCAAGACGGGTACCACGTGCCCTACATAGAGGAGGTGGTATACACTGGAGAGCTCTGAGGAACAATGATTATTATAGTAGCGACAGAATAGCAAGAGAGATGCAACATTGCGGCGGAAAGAGAGAAATTGCAGAGAGTTGGTGAGTGGATGGGAGTTAATGATACGAAAGGCTTTCCTTTCCACTTTGTCTAGGAGTGCGGTGTGAGAGGATCCTCCACACACATGTGAACAGTACTCAATACAAGGATGCACCATGCCCCTGTACAGAGCAAGAAGCTGTGCAGGGGTAAAGAACCCCTTGAGGCGGTTGAGCACACCCAGCTTCTGGGAGGCTGCCTTAGCAAGACTGGTAATATGGTCCTTCCAATTGAGAGCAGAAAAGAAAGAGACACCAAGAATATTGAGAGAAGATAATGGATTGATTTTTGTATTGTTGAAGTATATGGGATAGTCAGCTGGGAGTTCCTGATGATTAGATAGAGGGAGAAATTGGGTTTTGGAAGCATTAAAGGCAACAAGGTTTGCTCTGCCCCAATTGAAAATAGTAGTTAGATCAGATGTTAAGTGTTCTAAGGCTTCATTACGTTTGTCTTTGAGAGATTGCTGGCTGGGGCGTTCTGGAAAATTAATTGAGTAGTGTAAGGTAGAGTAGTCTGAGTATGAATGGATGGAACTGGAGCTACACTTGAGAAGATAATTTATGAAAATTAGAAAGAGAATAGGAGATAGGACAGAGCCCTGAGAAACACCGGAGTTGATAGGATGAGGAAGTGAGCGATGGCCGTCCACAACCGCAGCTATGGAACGACCAGAAAGAGAATTAGAGACAAAGGCACAGATGGAGGGATAGAAACCGAAGGAGGGTAGTTTAGAAATTAAAGATTTGGTCCAGGCTCTATCGAAGGCCTTTGATGTGTCTAGTGCTATAGAAAAGGTCTCACCGAAGTCCCGAAAGTTGGATGAGCAAGAGCTAGTAAGATATGAAAGAAGATCACCAGTAGAGCGACCCTTGAGGAAGCCATACTGGCAATCTGAGAGTAGATTATGAGAAGAGAAATGCTTAAAAAATTTGGAAGCAAGAATAGTTTCAAAAGCTTTAGAGATACAAGAGATGAGAGCAATTGGACGATAGTTGGAGGGTTGAGAGCGGTCACCCTTCTTTGGGACAGGTTGAATGAGAGCAAACTTCCAGCATTTTTGTTTTTGTTTTTTTTGTTTTTTCTATATTCCAACTTACTTCCTCTCGGGCATAGGCTGAGAGCCTTAACATTCACCGCTTTACAATGAACAGTGAAGCCCGTGAGGTCTTGTTCCAGTCTAAGGAGTGAGACATGTGAAGCACGTAGAGTACAACGAGCACCTGCCATCTTGCCTTCACATGAGGCACGGTGCTCACTCATGGCCCGAAACGACCCCATCTCTGAAGCCACCTCGTTCCCGTGCTTCACTATCTCACCCCCTACACTCGGACTCTCACACTTACACACACACAATGCCACCTGTTGAGCAGATAACTCACCATGAAGGGAAGACGTTAGAGGAGAAACAGAGACGAAAGAGTTTGCCTAGGCAGGGAGTTAGCACGGAAGCACAGTTTTTGAGTACAACAGGAGGAACACCGTCGGACCGTACGCCTTCTTAGTATTAAACCCGTAGAGGGTAGAAAGTACATCTTTAGAAGATATTAGGATATTAGGCATAAGTAGGGGAGAGGTATGTGTTCACTGACTTGATAAAACGAATATAATAACAGGGGAGGTGTGGCAGAGTGGTCTTGCCACTAGGCTGGTAATCCAATGGACCCGGGTTCGAATCCCAATATGTCAATGGGAAGATATTATTGGGATGGAATTTTGGCTGTACCTAGTTTCAGTGCATTACCACAGCACACCGAAATGCCAAAACAAAAATACCCTCATTGTTCCCTGATTAAATAGCACTGTATGAATATTCCCATATTCAAAATATGCTACAGGGGGGCAATGCCTAGTGAGTTAATTGCTCAATAGGTGGCGTTCTGAGAGTGAGGGTCCGAGCCTAGGGAGTGAGACTGTGAAGCGCAGAGGCGAAGCAGCTTCAGAGATGGAGTTGGTTTCGAGCCTTGAATAGGTGCTTCGCATGTCTCACTCCCTAGACTGGAACAAGACCTCACGGGCCTCACCGTGTTCAGCGGTAGAGTGTAAAGGCTATCAGCCTATGCCCGAGAGGGAGTAGTTGGAATATATATAAAAAAAAAAAAAAAAAAAAAAACAGTAGTTCATGGTGTCTCATTGTATTATTCCTTATTGTGTTACCAACAAGTCATTTGAACAATTCTCAAACACAGTTATTTACTAATATAACTACTACTGTTCCCTAAGTTCAGTCAAGCGTTTATTTAGACACATTTTAAATATTATGTTTCTCTCGAGTATGAGGCACCTAGATCCTCAATTTAGGATTAATGACGTTATTAAGAAAGTAATTCATGTGTTAGTTTTGATGCAACAGTGTCCATACTTTTATATATATAAGTATTGGACAGTCTAAATTTAAGTGTAATCTTAAGTAATAAGTAATAAGTTTGTAGGAATAAGAATCATAATAATATGATTTAGTATAAAGGGGAAGAATATTAAATTATGTTCTGTATTAGATATTAAGTAGTAATAGAATATTGAATTATGCTCTGTATTAGATATTAAGTAGTAATAATATAATTCCTATAAACTTGGTTAATATATTCTGGGTAGGGAAAATATTTCCCGACCTGTTTGCGCACGCGCGCGTAGAAGCAAGGGTCCCACAAATTTTGTCTGGGACCTCACTTGTTCTCTGACCACTACCGCCGACAGTACTCTTTGTCTTGTTATCATTCCATTCCATTAACACGATAGAACTAACCTCAACGTAGATTCCCATCAATTCACCTATCATCTATTATCCTCCTAATTATAATTTAAGTCCTGAGGCACCCTTCCATCATTAACTATCCACTAATTTCCTCTTGATCACCACTTGTCATCACACAACTCCATCTCCAACCTGTTGCCTTGTTACCACTCTACATTAACCCTATCCCGTCGCCTACGACCCAGCAACAAGGTAAATATAGAGATGGACCGAATATTTGTTTCGCATTCGTATGTCCGAATATTCGCTATGTTTTTCAATATTCGTATTCGTATTCGTATTCGCATTTCCATTCATAGCTATTTGCAAATATGCGAATATGTTCACGAAACCAATAGAATATATACAACAATTTTATATATTATATTTTAAAGTTAACACAAACGAATAAATAACAGTGTAGATGTGCGTTGGGGCCACTAAAGTGGAATGAAGGAGGACTGAAGTGAAAAGTGTTACGACCGGGACTCGTATAAAACAAGGGCTCTTAATCATTGGAATAGAAAGGCACACAGCCACAACGGTAACACTAGATCCAACCCTTGAACTTATAATGTCGGCGTACAAAAACACCTATACCCTCCAGAGTTAAATCTGTGATAACGGGGTATCCTATAACTCGGTATAAATGCAATACTACTACAGGCTGATGATCTCTGATACAGCCTGATCACAACAACATACAATTACGTTAATAATGTATACAAGGAAAAGGATAGAGAGCTTAATTAAATCACTGAAATGATTTAATGCAAATAAGAAGAAGGTATAATTAAAGTTACTCTAAACAACAATAAACTGTCACTCCTATATTAAAGAAAGTGAACGAAAGTCCTAAAGCATCGAGCAGGAATCTTCTGAAGAAATTCTGATGCTGCTTAAGATGATCGAATCGGATTTTGAACTGTTATATAAAGCAGGAACAAGATATGATAAGTGTAGGGACATACAGGGTTAACTGGCACGGGAATAATAATAAATGCGCAATAGTATTATCTCCAACAACAAAAGAAGTACTTCCTCAGGCAACTCAAAAAGCCTGCTCGGGTTGTGCAACTCAACAACAACCAAGGCTTACAGTCAACGTGAATAAAAATGCTGCATACATAACATAAGAGCTTATAATCCTAATCAGGAGTCTGCTAGGCTAATAAAGTCTAGCTGGGATGTCATAGGCTAGGAAGCAATGGCTGAGCAAGCGGCTCGTAGCCTAGCGAGGTCCTTAAGACTGTGCGGCCAAATTACGTTAAATGACGGGGTGCTCTCTTGAGAGATCCAGATCGCTAGTATCTGGTTCTCTCCTGGTGACCCTCTCAAAGTCAAAGCAAACGAGTTAGCACAGTGTTGGGTGGCAGAGGCAAAAGCCCTCACTCGCAACACAGTGCTAAACTCACAAGGTACACAGTCAGAAAGACCACCTAGGCTTCCCACGTATCGGTTGTGATTGTACAAGTTCAACAAAACCTGGTACACATCGGAAATCACAACACGAGTAGCTTTACCCCAGTCTAACATTAAATAGCCCAGCAGACAGCCAAGGAATAGGTAGGGAGACACCGTGAGTGTGTCGAACCTCTACAGACAAAATGGTAACCCCTCCAAAATGCCTAACTAAATATGTAATATCTGAGAGCTTCAGCATATAATACGATGGCCGATATATGAAATCGTGCAGAACCAAAGGGAAGTTATGATATTAAATAGAGTGGAAGAATGAGAGGTAAGAAGTTGAGAGAGAGAGAAAGTGCTCTATAGGTAGAAGTCGGGGGACAGGTGGCAAGGGAGATGTTATGGGTATGCTGGTCAGGCAAGTTCTGAAGAGAGTAGCTCCTCGGGACCCCCCCCCAGGATCACACAAAGGCATGGTGGTCAGCCAATCACAGGCCGCTACGTCACCAGACAGCAAGCCTGCAGAAGGCGCCAGGAACCACCAGCCAATCAAAACCGAGAAAAAGCCCACGCGGGCGAGGGACTCCTCCGGGAGGGAGGAAAGAGGAGGGAAAGCAACACCATCCTCCCACGCTGCTCGCTCGCTCTTTCTCTCTCCTTCACTACAATGCATCTTATGTTCAACTCATGATATAAAATATAATGCATTGTCACAGGCGAAAATAAAGACCACTTCTATACTGCCTGTGACATGACGATTCACAAGAAAGAAAGTACAACATTGTAGATAGACTGTAGCCCATTTCACTGCCCTGGCGAGCGCTAGTGGCTACCGGGAGGCGATTCTGCCAACGCTGGCAGGCGTCACACCCCGCCCAAGATATAGGACGCTCAACATTAGGCGAGCACGATATCTGATAAGGCAGAATGCCGACAAGACCCGCCACAACCAGCCACTCCGCCAGAAATGAAATGCAAAGCTCAATCATAAACAAAACAACATTTCAACATAAAGAAAATCTTATAACCCCTCCTAAACATAATAGTATAATTTAGCCTACTATGCTCCCTGAGCGAGCTTCACAGAGCCCAGCCTCCTAAGTGAAAGACAGGTTCAACTTAGGACTTTAGCTATAATATTGGCAACTTACAATTAACTATCAAAAGAAAGAGTTTTTATGTGATTTTTTTTATTTAATTTTAATGTTGTTTTTGGCGGCTGCTCTACAGGGGTAAGCCTAGTTTTTCTCCACTCTCAACACACACTGACTGAACGGCGAGGGTTCTCCTGCAAACAGACCCTCCTGTGACAAACAATCAGCCAAAACATTATCAGTGCCCTTAGCATGCCACACATCCAACTTGTGTTCCGGCAGCGCAACAACACCTGACACTGATAAACTGCCCAGTTCATCACAAGACTGGGACTTCTCTTCGCTCTTTCCGGCAACGGGACCTGCCAAAAGCCTTTCACTAGTTCTACCTTCGTGATAGGCGATGCAGCCCCGATGCGGTCTATGGTGTCGTCAACTCTCGATAAGGTATAGGCGTCTGTCAGGGATAATGCACACACTCTCTTGCAATCAACACACACACTGATCTTGCCACTTAACACAGGTTGCAAAGTTACAGGCAACGACCACTCACGACATTCCTTATCCCACAGACCCTTCGTCAACACGTAAGCCAGCTCTGCTTGCACCACAGGCTGTCGAGCAGGATTTATACGGTAGGGAATTAAACTGAGCCTTGCACTGTCTCCAGCCTCCATGTCGGATTCTACCCCATACATCAGGCCTGGAGAAGCAACAAACATGCGGATGCACTGCCACAGCCTAGTAAACAACTTACCTCGCAGAACAACATGCCAAGTGCCCTCCTACAACCCAGCCGAGACCGCAGCTTCTAACCTGTAGTCTCCCTCCTTCTCCACCTTCGTCCCTAGAACAGCCAGGTCATGAGAGGGACAATCAGTACCACCTGTGCAGTCACTCCCATAGTTCATTATTGCTAAGGCTTCCCCGCCGATACCGTGCATGCGCACCCCCGCATTCCTTACAACTACATCTGCCTGCGCAGCATCATCGCTTTTAGCGACATGGCCAGATACAGTCGGTCTATGGTAGGGCTGTTGCATTCGACCAGAGCAGCATTGGGAGGCTATGCGACGACCGGGCACTGCGATGCCACAGCCAACCTCACCAATCTGCTCAATGTCCTCCTTCTGACCACCACCCTTGGCAGCCATGGGTCGACCTTGACCTGACAACCATGTCCAAGCCTCGTCGCCCACATTGAACCACCAAAACAACGAGGCTAACGGTCTCCCAACATTCACGTGACCTGCCCGCGGAACATCTTGCACTGCCTGAGTTGTGAGGCTCGGGGGCTCGGCACGACCAGTGGGCTATGAACCGAGCTGGTGCTGGAGCGCTGCACATTGCTGCTCAGGCAGGTGCTCTAGCGCTTCCACAGCCACCAGACTCGTGTCCCCCACCCACTGCTCCGCCGAGACATGACAATCCCTACTCTCCTCCACCTGTGTCCTACTGCCCCCCTCTCCTTCTCCTCCTTGGCCGCTGCAGACCAACGCAGGGACAGTAGGCTGCTCAGGTGGTTGCCTCACAAACTCCTCCAACAGGTTCACATGACATGTTTCCCCGTCCTCGTGTTTGATCTCGACAGCACCATTACCACACTTCTGAACTTCCGGATCCTCCAACTGCAGTTTACAAATATCTGAGGGAACCAACCTGTCTAAGTGCTTCCGAAGCAACCCAAGTCCTCCCCCAATATCAAACTGAGCAACCCTTTTTTCTCTCTGTGTGTAACGTTGCTGCCTCAGAGTCTCTTCCTGCCCTACCTCCTCACTAGCTGTGACAGGTCCTGGGGCTTCTTCAGACTCCAACAATGGTGCCAATACTGAGTCGCCAAGAAGAGCTGCTGGTACTAAACTCTCCAAACTTTTACCAACATTAGCCGTCTTCTTCCGACCGTTCCTCCGTTGATCAGAAGACTGAGGAATAGGCTGTGACACTTTGGATGCAAGAGGTCTTGTAACAACGCACGCAATAGGTTGTACTTGACACTTCTCTACCCACTCCTGTTCCTCCCTACTCACGTCGGCCGGCTTCTCGGCACCGACTAAGGGGGAAATCTTAGAAGTAGGCACCGCAAAGTCGTTGCCGAGAAGGAGGTCGACGCCCCCAACAGGCAAGTTCTCCACAATTCCCACATCCAACTCTCGTGTCACACCATCTACCTCCAGTTCCATCCTGACCAACGGGTATGACCTGATAGCATTGATACCTTGCACCACAACTACCCGTGCCGCATTTATTGGTCTACCAGTAAAGTTCTTCATCAAAGTCTGAGAGGCACCCGTGTCTCGCAACAGCTCAACTCCATGCTTCTTACCAGCCCACTTCACGCAGCCACGCCCTCGATGGTCGCAAAAGACATCGCGGACAGGGTTCGAGCCTTCCGGATTCTTCTCCACTGGCTGTGTCCCAGCCTCTGACGTTATACCCCGGGCAAACTCATCGACATTGGGGACACCCCAATGTTGCGAACCAAAGACACAACTGCATTAGGTAGCTTGCTTGGACAGTCTCTTGCAAAATGCCCCTTCTCATGACAATGAAAACACTCTAACTCCCCCTTGGGCTTCCCATGAGGTGGGGAAGGGCACTGACCCTTCTTAAACGGGATGGTACTAGGTTTATGGTCAGTTTTGGTGTCGTTGCTCTTGTTCTTAGTGTAATTATGTGTATCAGTGTTTCGGGGAGGGGGAGGGTTACGCTCCTTATTGCCTGCATCACTTCTCTGTGCAAGACCGCACCCACGAATCAAAGATAACCGAAGGTCAGCCATCTCAGCTGCATCCTGAAGAGTTTTCGGGTTCTTTTCTTTAAGATTCAACGTCAGATCGCCGCCCGTACACTTGAAAAATTGTTCTAGAAGCATCAGCTGTTTCAACTCCTCAAACGTCGATGCCTTCTCAGAACGCAGCCAGTTTCTAAATGCATCAGACAGATCCCGGGCATGCTCAAGAAAGGTGCACTCACGACCCTTCGTGACACCCCGGAACTTCAATCTGTATGTCTCTGGTTGTAACTCGTATGCCCGCAGGACAGCCTCCTTCAATACCTCATAATCGATGCACGACTCCAAAGGCAACGCATCATATGCCTTGAGTCCTTTGCCAACCAACCTAGAGGAAACAAGGGCTGCCCACTTAACCTCGGGCCATTGGTGCTCCCGGCACATCTTCTCAAAACGCATGAAAAATTCAGTGACACCCGACTCATCAAATACAGGGACCAACTTGAGCAGGTGCGATAAAGACTGATCAAGACCTCGATTCCCAGAACCGAGACGCTGCCCTGTCGACTCCACCCGAGACTTCTCAAGATCTATGTCTGCACAGTACTTCGCTTTTCGCTCCTCAGACTCATTCTCTCGCTGCCGTTGCTCGAGCTCATATCTGGCCCTTCTCTCCTCAGCCTGAATCGTAGCCATCTCAAACTGCCGCTGCTGGTTAGCCATCTCAAGCTGGAAGAGCATATCTGGAGTCAATCCTTGAGGAGGAGGAGATGCAACAATTGGAGACCCACCCATGTACAAACCACGCTGCCAGTGACTATCGGCCTGCGGGAACGTACCCGGCTCCGGAGCCCGAGGGGGCGCCATGGTAAGAGTCGAGTGGAATGGGGGCTGGGCCGAAGGTGCCCCAGTTCCCGCTCCACCCGAAGCCCCACGTACCCCGCCGAGCACCCAGGCCACCAGGTCACCTCTCGACATGCTGCTAGTGCCCACATGCCCCATGACCGTGGCCAAACACTGGAGACCATACCGATCAATCCCCGACACCCGGTCAGCAGTAATAGGTATCTCCTGAAACTTCTTTGCATCCTCCTCACTAGTTTTAACTCTAATGCCTTCGGACAAACCCCGCTCCTGCACCTCAGAGTCTGTTTCCCGTACTGTGTCCTCACTGTACACTGATCCGTCGTCCGACATAGTGTCCACCGAAAATTCTCAACGTTTATAAAAAAAAAGAGAAGTACCTAAACTCTTATGTAGCACTATTCACTCAAAAATGCTTGAAGACTCTTAAGTGTTATACTACTTGCCAAAAAAAAATCCACGTGTCCACTATATTCCTTTAAACAAAAACAAATGACCACAACACTCCTGCAATATTTCTCTAAGTTCACAAAATCCTAAGCAAGGTCGCCATTTGTTACGACCGGGACTCGTATAAAACAAGGGTTCTTAATCATTGGACTAGAAAGGCACACAGCCACAACGGTAACACTAGATCCAACCTTTGAACTTATAATGCCGGCGCACAAAAACACCTATACCCTCCAGAGTTAAATCTGTGATAACGGGGTATCCTATAACTCGGTATGAATGCAATACTACTACAGGCTGATGATCTCTGATACAGCCTGATCACAACAACATACAAATACGTTAATAATGTATACAAGGAAAAGGATAGAGAGCTTAATTAAATCACTGAAATGATTTAATGCAAACAAGAAGAAGGTATAATTAAAGTTACTCTAAAAAATAATAAACTGTCACTCCTATATCAAAGAAAGTGAACGAAAGTCCTAAAGCATCGAGCAGGAATCTTCTGAAGAAAGTCTGATGCTGCTTAAGATGATCGAATCAGATTTTGAACTGTTATATAAAGCAGGAACAAGATATGACAAGTGTAGGGACATACAGGGTTAACTGGCACGGGAATAATAATAAATGCGCAATAGTATTATCTCCAACAACAAAAGAAGTACTTCCTCAGGCAACTCAAAAAGCCTGCTCGGGTTGTGCAACTCAACAACAACCAAGGCTTACAGTCAACGTGAATAAAAATTCTGCATACATAACATAAGAGCTTATAATCCTAATCGGGTGTCTGCTAGGCTAATAAAGTCTAGCTAGGATGTCGTAGGCTAGGAAACAATGGCTGAGCAAGCGGCTCGTAGCCTAGCGAGGTCCTTAAGACTGTGCGGCCAAATTACATTAAATGACGGGGTGCTCTCTTGAGAGATCCAGATCGCTAGTATCTGGTTCTCTCCTGGCGACCCTCTCAAAGTCAAAGCAAAACGAGTTAGCACAGTGTTGGGTGGCAGAGGCAAAAGCCCTCACTCGCAACACAGTGCTAAACTCACAAGGTACACAGTCAGAAAGACCACCTAGGCTTCCCACGTATCCCTTGCGATTGTACAAGTTCAACAAAACCTGGTACACATCGGAAATCACAACACGAGTAGCCTTACCCCAGTCTAGCATTAAATAGCCCAGCAGACAGCCAAGGAATAGGTAGGGAGACACCGTGAGTGTGTCGAACCTCTACAGACAAAATGGTAACCCCTCCAAAATGCCTAACTAAACATGTAATATCTGAGAGCTTCAGCATATAATACAATGGCCGATATATGAAATCGTGCAGAACCAAAGGGGAGTTATGATATTAAATAGAGTGGAAGAATGAGAGGTAACAAGTTGAGAGAGAGAGAAAGTGCTCTATAGGTAGAAGTCGGGGGACAGGTGGCAAGGGAGATGTTAAGGGTATGCTGGTCAGGCAAGTTCTGAAGAGAGTAGCTCCTCGGGACCCCCCCCAGGATCACACGAAGGCATGGTGGTCAGCCAATCACAGGCCGCTACGTCACCAGGCAGCAGGCCTGCAGAAGGCGCCATGAACCACCAGCCAATCAAAACCGAGAGAAAGCCCACGCGGGCGAGGGACTCCTCCGGGAGGGAGGAAGGAGGAGGGAAAGCAACACTCTCCTCCCACGCTGCTCGCTCGCTCTTTCTCTCTCCTTCACTACAATGCATCTTATGTTCAACTCATGATATAAAATATAATGCATTGTCACAGGCGAAAATAAAGACCACTTCTATACTGCCTGTGACATGACGATTCACAAGAAAGAAAGTACAACATTGTAGATAGACTGTAGCCCATTTCACTGCCCTGGCGAGCGCTAGTGGCTACCGGGAGGCGATTCTGCCAACGCTGGCAGACGTCACAAAAGTAGGCCTACCAAATTATTCTAAAGTAGAATCACTGCCCGGTAAATGAACGTGTGCTGGACCTGGACATTTGAACCGTCGCAATATTGCCATTTCAGACATATCCAATGTAATAGCATGTCACTAAAATATATTCCATCATATTTCCTTACTGATTTCGTATTTAGTACCAGATATGGACTATTTTATTGGAAAATGTATAAAAGGTACTTGAGAGAGTCAAATGTACCAAATCTGGTACTTTAGTACCAAAAAAGCGGCAACATTGGGACTGAGGACTGGTAACATAGAAAATTGAATGGATTTAATTTTAATTATTCAATTTTCTATGGCTGAACTCTTACAATATATTAAACATTAATTCATACAGTTATTTTATGATATTTAAGAAATTACACATTCACATTGTCATTAACTTCTGGTAATTAATTTCATAGTAATTTAACCCATAATTAGCGGCGAGCAACATAAGTCGAGTTAAATAAAGCTGGACTATGTGGCGGCGCTCGACATAACTCGAGTGGCAATTTCAGCACGTAATGTGGCTGAGAGAGAGAGACAAGTGGTGGCAGGAGACTAGCGAGCGTATGACTGCTCCAGACCACCGCGGCGAACCTACTGACACAAATCTCAGCTCCCTCCTCCCTCTCTCACTCGCTACATACTCAATTATGTACTGAAAGTACCGAATTACCTGCTTTTTGCACTCGCGTTGCACGGTTATTGCAAGAAAACTATCCATCATACAAGGATCGTTATGGTGTCATTCGAAAGCTCTGTTTATGCCCTTTCAGGGATAGGTACTTGTTTTACGTTCTGGGTCTTATTTAGGCATGAAAATGATCACGTAAACAGCCCTATTTTGGCTAAAAACACCCCGCTGTGCGGTACACATAAATAAACCGCATAGGCCGCTCGTAAGGTGTTAATAAACGTTTGTTGGTGACATAAAAATAATTACCAGTTCTTGAAGGATGAAATAAGGATTGAAATATTCGCTATTCGTATTCGTAATAGCGAATTATACAACAAAAAATTCGTATTCGTATTCGTATTCGCAAATAGTGAAAATTAATATTCGTTCCATCTCTAATATTTTAATATACTATTGTGTGGTTTGGTATAACTCTAGTCTACTTACTTCAAGAATAACCACAAACAGAGTAAAGCCGAATTACCGAGCAGAAGGGCTGACTTTATTATTAAATTTGGTGTATTACATTTTAATAGTTGTTTCAAGACTATTTTGTTTTTAACTATATTATAATGTACATATATCATAACAATTATTCACACAAACATGTTCAGTTAAATGAAATGCGAACGCTTCACCAAGACAGACACACAAAACACTGGTGTAAGTAAGGTTGTTGTAATAGTGTGTGGAAGAAGAGAACATTAGCCATCTTTGAGTACCCAAACCCTAATTTTGGTGTCTTGTTTCAAGTCGCACAGGTTATTCTATTTATCTATCTATTGCCGGACGCCTTACTCCCCTTGAAGAGGGTGGCCATACACAGAAGGCCCCCAAGCGGACCTATTCCCTGTAAGAGGGACAACCCGAGCCAGTTTACTGAAGGACTTACAGGATTGACCACTCAATTTAGGATCCGTCCGACTCCGAGGCCCTCTATGCATCTTCTGAGCACTATTTTTCTACAGCGGTGTTCGCCTAGTCCATCCACTAACATGCTTTACACTTTGATAAGCAGTACGGATTTGTATCAGGTTTACTCCCCTAGACAGGTTGCTGACCAAGGGTAACGAGTCCCACCCACCCGGATATTTATAAGGTTGTCTCCCCTAGATGGGTTGCCGACCAAGGCTAACGAGTCCCATCCACCCGGGTTATGATAATCCTTAAACACTTTCAGTTTGACAACGACAATTTGTATTTACTCTGGCTATCACTAATTAAAGAATATTACTAGGTCAGGGAAGAACACGTAGGACTAACATCGAAGTAAGCCCATTGATTCCCAATGATCCTTCATAACGTAAACTAAATAATTGATCATATGACAGAGTTCAATAAACTGATATTCAATATACATACATATTTCATTTCAGAAGAGAAGCTTAGAGTACCTACGGTTCAATGACTCCAGTGGTGGTCACCCCTTATAAGTGAGATGAGCCTCAGAGCGGTACCCTTCTCTGTTTGATTGGAAGTGAGGGAACATGATAGGTGATGGTGTAATTGTTAGTGCTAGTGTCTGCAGGGTGATACAATTGCTGCCCAGTTCATAAGTAAAACTAAATTAAAGAAGCAAGATACATTGGAAAATAATATTGAATCAATAATTCAGATGTTGTTATTCATGGCAAAACTATGACTTACTCTTCAACAACATACACATTTACCATTAATCTTCTCTTAATATTCTTGGAGTCTCTTTTTCTTGTGCTCTTTCATAGAAAGACCATAATTATTACTATTCTTGCTAAAAACAGCTTCCCAGAAGCTGGATGCACTCTCACAAACACCTCCTCCTATCTGCTTCACTACACTCAACATGCACACCACACTTCCTCCTTCAAAAATAAAACAAAAATGATGAACACAGGCCCAGCCTCGGAGTCCCCAAGGGGGGGGGGGGGACCATAAATACCCCCACACATGCCCGACCTTCCCCTGACGACCCCTCTCAATGCTCTGGACCACGGCCTGTCACTCTTTCTATCAACTTTTGCAATATTCGCAGCCTTTCCTCTAATTTTCACTCTGTCGAACACCATCTCTCCTCCTCCAAACCTGATCTTTTTTTCCTCACCGAAACCCAGGTATCTGAGACAACTTCCAGCAGCCCCTTCTCTGTATCCTCCTACTTTCTCTATCCTAGTTTCAAACCCAATGGCGGATGTTGTGCATATGTGCACAACAAACTCATTTGCTCTCGTGTTCCCAATTTCGACTCCTCTGAATTCTCAACTTTATGGCTCAAACTATCCTGTCATTCTCATACTAAATATTTCTGTGCTGTCTATCTTTCCCCTAACTCTACCGACTTTCCCAAATTCTTTGACTATCTAAACTCTAAAGTGGAACACATTCTATCTATCTCTCCCTTCTCTGAAATCTCCATCTTAGGAGATTTCAACGTTCACTACCGCCAATGGCTCTCCTCTCACTCTACTGACCAACCTGGTGAACAAGCCTACGTCTTTTCTACCATAAATTACCTAGGGCAGCTGGTCCAGCAACCCACCCGTATCCCGGATCGCTTCGGAGTTCGACCCAACATTCTTGACTTATTTCTGACTTCTAACCATTCTTTTTATACTGTCAATCTTTTCTCTCCTTTGGGCTCCTCCGACCATAAACTTATCTCTGTCACCTGTCGTATCTCTTCAGTACGGCCATCCGATCCTCCCAGCCGGCGGTGCTTGTGCACTTTGGCGCTGCCGACTGGGAGGCTCTCCAGCAATACTTCTTTGATTTCCCATGGAATGACTTCTGCTTCCGTGGCCGAGGACCCTCGGAGAGTGCTGAACGCATTACCGAGGTAATCCTCTCGGGCATGGAAGCGTACATTCCATAATCTTTTTCTCAGTCTAATGCAAAAAAATCTTGGTTTACTCACGCTTGTTCTACTGCTGTCCACAACAAGGAGGAAGCATTCAAACGGTACCAACGCCTTAAAACTCAAGAATCTCATTCTTCCTATGTTTCTGCCCGGAATAAAGCCAAATCTGTTCTTCGACTTGCCAAGCACTCTTTCATCAATAATAAATGCACTGAACTATCCAACTCTAGCTCATCCCAAGCTTTCTGGCATCTAGCCAAAAACCTCTACAACATTTGTTCTTCCTCGTCTTTTCCTCCCCTTTTCCACTCTGATGGCACAACCATCACTTCTTCCTCTGACAAAGCTGAACTCTTTGCTCAAACTTTTGCCAGAAACTCTACCTGGGATGATTCAGCTGCTCTCCTACTTATGCCTAATATCCTAATATATTCTAAAGATGTACTTATTACCCTCTCTGGGCTTAATACTAAGAAGGCGTACGGTCCGGATGGTGTTCCTCCTGCTGTACTTAAAAACTGTGCTTCCGTGCTGACCCCCTGCCTAGGCAATCTCTTTAGTCTCTCTCTCTCCTCTAACGTCTTTCCTTCTTGCTGGAAGTTTACTCTCATTTATCCTGTCCAAAGAAGGGTGACCGCTCTCAACCCTCCAACTATCGTCCAATTGCTCTCATCTCTTGTATCTCTAAATTTTTGAAAACTATTCTTGCTTCCAAATTTCTTAAGCATTTCTCTTCTCATAATCTGGTCTCAGATCGCCAGTATGGCTTCCTTAAGGGTTGCTCTACTGGTGATCTTCCTTCATATCTTACTAATTCTTGGTCATTCAACTTTCGGGACTTCGGTGAGACTTGTTCTGTTGCACTAGACATATCGAAGGCCTTCGATAGAGTCTGGCACAAATCTTTAATTTCCAAACTGCCCTCCTTCAATTTCTGTCCCTTAATCTGTGCCTTTGTCTCTAATTTCCTTTCCGGCCGTTCCATAGCTGCGGTTGTGGATGGCCATCGCTCATTTCCTCTTCCTATCAACTCCGGTGTTTCTAAGGGTTCAGTCCTATCTCCTATTCTCTTTCTAATTTTCATAAATGATCTTCTCAACTGTACATCCAGTCCCATCCATTCATATGCATATACCTTATACATATATCTTTTACCTTATATACCTTATACCTTATACTTATATACCTTACACCACTCAGTTTTCCAGAACGCCCCAGCCAGCAGTCCCTCAACAGTAAACGTAATGAAGCCATAAAATACTTATTTTCTGATCTAGCTACTATTTCCAATTGGAGTAGAGAAAACATTGTTGCATTTAATGCTTCCATAACTTAATTTATCCATCATACTACCCGTCAGGAACCTGGAGAGGACTATCCCTTATTTTTCAACAATACAAAAATCAACCCTTCATCTTCTCTCAATGTTCTCGGTGTCTATTTTTCTTCTGCTCTCACCTGGAAAGACCATATTACCAGTCTCGATAAGGCAGCCTCCCAGAAGCTGGGTGTGCTCAACTGCCTCAAGGGGTTCTATACCCCTGCACAGCTTCTTGCTCTGTACAGGGGCACAGTGCGTCCTTGTATTGAACATTGTTCACATGTGTGGGGAGGATCCTCTCACACTGAACTCCTAGATAAAGTAGAAAGGAAAGCCTTTCGTATCAATATCTCCCGTCCACTCACCAACTCTCTGCAATCTCTCTCTCTTCGCCGCAATGTTGCATCTCTCTCGCTATTTTATCGCTACTACAATAATCAATGTTCCTCGGAGCTTTCCCAGTGTATACCACCTCTTCTATGTAGGGTACGTAGTACCCGCCTTGATACACAATCCCACCCCTACTCTGTGCAACTCTCCAACCCAAGAGTGAAATGCTATTCTCAGACTTTCTTCTATTCAACTGCAGAGCTCTGGAACTCTCCCAGAATCAGTGTTTCCCTCTTCCTATGACTTAAAGTTCTTCAAACTCTGTGTGTCCAGGCATTTTAGCTCGAACGTCCTTTGATTTCGGCCTTGTTACTCTTTGAAATCTGGGGGAGGCACTCGCTGCAGGCAGCTATGCCTTTTGTGTTCCTCATTCACATAGAAAAAAAATAAATAAAAAATACCTCCAGGGGTTCTTTACCCCTGCACAGCTTCTTGCTCTGTGCAGGGTCACAGTATGTCCATGTATTGAGCATTGTTCACACATGTGGGAGGATCCTCTCACACAACACTTCTAGACAAAGTAGAAAAGAAACCCTTCCGTCTCATTAAGTCACGTCCACTCACCAATTATCTGCAGTCTCTCTCTCTCTTTGCCACAATGTTGCATATCTCTCACTATTCTACCGCTATTACAATATTGAATCAGTGTTCCTGAGAGCTCTCTCAGTGTATACCAGCCCTTCTTCGTAGAACACGTAGCACTCAAATTGAAACACAAACCCACCCCTACTCTGTGCAACTCTCCAACCCAAGAGTGAAACGTTATTCTCAATATTTCTTATATTCAACATCTGAGCTCTGGTACTCTCTCCCAGAATCAGTGTTTCCCTCTTCATATGACTTAAATTGCTTCAAACTCCGTGTGTCCAGGCATTTTTATTCGAACGTCACTTGATTTTGGCCCTGTCACTCTTTCAACTCTGGAGGTGGCACTCTTCACAGGCAGTTCTGCCTTTTGCCTCCCTCACTCACATAGAAAACAAAACAAAACAAAACACTGTTTTGATGTATACCCGTCAATGATAGTTGTTACAGCCTTATGGGGAGGACCCCATCATCTTCCTGGGGAGGACCCCATCATCTTCCATGGGGAGGACCCCATCATCTTCCTCAACGCAGGGAGCAACGACATATGGAGATGCAGGACTGAGGAGTTGCTCTCCAAGTATCAGGAAATGTTGGAGAGGATCAAGGAAAAAGGTGGAGTTCCTGTGGTAAACAGTATCCTGCCTAGAAGAGGGGTAAGGAAGGAATGGTCCTCCAGGGCTATTGGTGTAAATAGCCGGCTGGAGAAGTATTGTAAGGCAAATACTATTCCATTCCTGGATAACTGGTCCCTCTTTTATGGTAAGGATGAACTGTATGCCCAGGATGGAGTACATCTCTCTCGACTAGGAGTTTCGACCTTGGCCAGCTCACTCGACAAGATTGTTGCGGGGTTTCGTTAAAAAAACCTGGGTGTGTAAGTAAAATACTGTCTCCATATGGAGCAGGTACTTCATGTGACAAACCAGTGAGTAAAATAGAAATAATCAGTCAAGATAGTGCGGATATAGTGATGTGTAATAGTAGTATCGATAACACTACACATGTAACTGATAGTAAAGATGAGAATACTGATAGAGTAGAATTTCCGTCTAGAGCTAGTAGTTCAACAGGAAATAATAAGTTAGCTAAACACAATAGAAAATTAGTTGCAAATAAAAGTAATAGGTTGAGGGTATATTATACAAATTGTAGGAGTTTATGTAACAAAATGAACGAACTTAGAGCACTCGTTAGCACAGAAAATATAGACATAATAGCGCTAACTGAAACGTGGATTAATACAGAATCTAGGCATTTTTTTAGCAGAATTTGATATTCCAGGATATAGTTTGTTTAAATATGACCGAACAAGTAGGAGGGGCGGGGGTATAGCAGTGTTTGTCAGGAGTACATTAAAAAGCTGTATTAAATCAGGTATTAGACTAAATAATGATAATGAAAGTGTTTGGGTAGAGGTTAACGAAGGTAGTGAGACCATAGTTATTGGAGTTATATATAGACCGCCTAATATGAGTAGAAATGGCGGAAAATCGTTATGGGAGGAAATTAAAATAGCATCAAGGTTTAGCAATGTGTGCATTATGGGGGATTTTAATTTTCCGAACATTGATTGGCAACACCAAATAGGCGACTCCGATTCAGTAGAGTTTATAGAGGTAGTACAAGATAGTTTTTTATTTCAATTCATAGATACGCCGACTAGAGGTATTAATATTCTTGATTTAGTTTTCAGTAACAATGAACATATGATAAATAATGTAGAGATTGGTGACCACCTAGGAAATAGCGATCATAAATCTATTTATTTTAATATACAATGGACAGGGAATACTAAAGAGAATACGACACTTATCCCAGATTTCAGAAAAGCCAATTATGGTGGGCTAAGAAGAGACTTAAGGGTGGACCCTATTGTTAAGCGATTAAGTCAGGATATGCCAGAGTTAAACTTGCCACCTACATATAACCAGTTTATTGCTTCACTCCACAATGCTCAAAATAAATATATCCCTAAAAGAAGATTTAGATCGACGCAGAACCAACCAAAATGGATGACTAATAAGCTAATAGATCTTATAGGAAAAAAGAAAGGAATATATCGAAAAATAAAGAAAGGTGAAAATAATTTACATATATACTATCAGACTCTATCAAGACAGGTCAAAAAGGAAATCAGGAAAGCAAAAAGAAATTATGAAATAAGGATAGCCAGCGACTCAAAAAATAACCCTAAAGCTTTTTACCAACTATATAAATCTAAAGTTAGAGATGTAATAGGCCCCCTAAAAACTTCAATAGGAGAAATAACAGAAAATGTTTCTTTCCGTTTTCACTAATGAAAATTTGGCACAGATTCCAGAAGTCAATATGGTATATATTGATAGTATAGAAAATATGTTAAGTACAGTTAGTATAAGTAGAAATGATGTGCTTAAGGAAATTGACAGACTGAAACCTCAAAAATCGCCTGGTCCTGACGAGGTATATGCTAGAGTATTAAAAAAATGCAGAGATGAGTTAAGTAGTCCATTAGCATTTATATTTAACAAGTCATTAGAAACAGGTTTAGTTCCAGAAGCTTGGAAGCTTGCAAATGTAGTTCCGATCTTCAAAAAAGGTGATAAATCGATAGCATCCAATTACCGTCCCATGAGTCTCACATCAATCATAGGAAAGTTGCTAGAGTCCATTATTGCTAGGAAAATTAGAAGCCACTTAGTAAAATTTAACTTAATAAATTCTTCTCAGCATGGATTCACTCAGGGACGTTCTTGCCTTACTAATTTGCTTAGCTTTTTCTCAGAGGTATATGAAGCAGTAGATAGTGACAAGTCATATGATATATATTTAGATTTCAGTAAAGCTTTCGACAGAGTCCCTCATGAGAGATTGATGAGAAAGGTTGAGGCACATGGAATAGGAGGGTCGTTGTTGGGATGGATTAGGTCATGGCTAATTGGTAGGAAACAGAGAGTCAGCATAAATGGTACCAAGTCAGAGTGGGGAGCAGTCAAAAGTGGTGTCCCCCAGGGATCGGTATTAGGTCCCCTGTTGTTTCTTATATACATAAATGACCTAGATTTAGGTATAACTAGTAGGATAAGTAAATTCGCAGACGATACTAAAATGGGGAGATCAATTGATTCAGATAGCGATATAGAGTGCCTCCAAAGGGATCTAGATACCTTACATGAATGGTCAGTAAATTGGCAGATGAAGTTTAACATTGACAAATGCAAGGTATTAAAGATAGGGAAGATGCAAACAAATGTTAAATATAAACTAGCTAATTTAGAATTAGAAAATTCAGACTGCGAGAAAGATCTAGGTGTGTTTGTTAGCAATGATTTGAAGCCTAGAAAACAGTGTATAAGCGTTCGTAATAAGGCAAACAGGATTCTCGGGTTCATCTCTAGGAGTGTGAGTAACAGAACTGCTGATGTTATCTTAAAACTTTACTTGTCATTAGTGAGACCCCATATGGATTATGCTGTCCAATTTTGGTGTCCTTATTACAGAATGGACATAGATTCATTGGAGAGAATTCAGCGTAGAATGACAAAAATGATCCATAATATTAGAAATTTTCCGTATGAAGAAAGGTTGAAGAAATTAGGTTTACATTCATTAGAGAGACGCAGAGTTAGAGGGGATATGATAGAGGTGTTCAAGTGGGTTAGTGGGATTAACAAAGGGGACATGACAAATGTACTAAAGCTCAGTGATAGCGAAAGAACTCGTACCAATGGTTTCAAATTAGATAAATTTCGTTTCAGAAAAGATATAGGCAAATATTGGTTTGGTAACAGAGTTGTAGATGGGTGGAATAGGCTACCAAGTGATATAGTGGGATCAAGAACGATAGGGAGCTTTAAGAAAAAATTGGATAAGCATATGGACGAGAAGGGTTGGGTGTGAAGGGGGATAAGAACATAAGAACATAAGAAAATGGGAGTCTGCAGAAAGCCGATTGGCCTAAGCAAGGCAGATCCCTGTCCCACACAACCCCAAATCAATTACAAAGCCCAATTATAGGCTCAACACTCTAATACCCTGAGGATCATCTTACCAAAACGGTTAGAGATTAACGCAGGATTATGGGGGTCTGCAGAGCGCTGATTGGCCCAACCCGGCTGATCCCCCTTCACACCCAACCCTTCTCGTCCATATGCTTATCCAATTTTATCTTAAAGCTCCCTACAGTTTTAGATCCCACTATAGCACTTGGTAGTCCATTCCACCCATCTACAACTCTGTTACCAAACCAATATTTGCCTATATCTTTTCTGAAACGAAATTTATCTAATTTGAAACCATTGGTACGAGTTCTTTCGCTATCACTGAGCTTTAGTACATTTGTCATGTCCCCTTTGTTAATCCCACTAACCCACTTGAACACCTCTATCATATCCCCTCTAACTCTGCGTCTCTCTAACGAATGTAAACCTAATTTCTTCAACCTTTCTTCATACGGAAGATTTCTAATATTATGGATCATTTTTGTCATTCTACGCTGTACTCTCTCCAATGAATCTATGTCCATTCTGTAATAAGGACACCAAAATTGGACAGCATAATCCATATGGGGTCTCACTAATGACAAGTAAAGTTTTAAGATAACATCAGCAGTTCTGTTACTCACACTCCTAGAGATGAACCCGAGAATCCTGTTTGCCTTATTACGAACGCCTATACACTGTTTTCTAGGCTTCAAATCATTGCTAACAAACACACCTAGATCTTTCTCGCAGTCTGAATTTTCTAATTCTAAATTAGCTAGTTTATATTTAACATTTGTTTGCATCTTCCCTATCTTTAATACCTTGCATTTGTCAATGTTAAACTTCATCTGCCAATTTACTGACCATTCATGTAAGGTATCTAGATCCCTTTGGAGGCACTCTATATCGCTATCTGAATCAATTGATCTCCCCATTTTAGTATCGTCTGCGAATTTACTTATCCTACTAGTTATACCTAAATCTAGGTCATTTATGTATATAAGAAACAACAGGGGACCTAATACCGATCCCTGGGGGACACCACTTTTGACTGCTCCCCACTCTGACTTGGTACCATTTATGCTGACTCTCTGTTTCCTACCAATTAGCCATGACCTAATCCATCCCAACAACGCCCCACCTATTCCATGTGCCTCAACCTTTCTCATCAATCTCTCATGAGGGACTCTGTCGAAAGCTTTACTGAAATCTAAATATATAATATCGTATGCCTTGTCATTATCTACTGCTTCATATACCTCTGAGAAAAAACTAAGCAAATTAGTAAGGCAAGAACGTCCCTGTGTGAATCCATGCTGAGAAGAATTGATTAAGTTAAATGTTTCTAAGTGGTTTCTCATTTTCCTAGCAATAATTGACTCTAGTAGTTTTCCTATGATTGAAGTGAGACTAATGGGACGGTAATTGGATGCTATTGATTTATCACCTTTTTTGAAAATCGGAACTACATTTGCAAGCTTCCAAGCTTCTGGAACTATACCTGTTTCTAATGAATTGTTAAAAAGAAATGTTAATGGGTAACTTAACTCATCTCTGCATTCTTTTAATACTCTGGCATATACCTCATCGGGACCAGGCGATTTCTGAGGTTTCAGTCTGTCAATTTCCTTAAGCACATCATTTCTACTTATAGTAACCGTACTTAACCTATTTTCTATACTATCTCTATATACCGTATTGACTTCTGGAATCTGTGCCAAATTTTCATTAGTGAAAACGGATAGAAACTGACTATTTAATGTACTGCACATTTCTAAATCATTTTCTGTCATTTCTCCTATCGAAGTTTTAAGGGGGCCTATTTTATCTCTAACTTTAGATTTATATAGCTGGTAAAAAGCCTTAGGGTTATTTTTTGAGTCATTGGCTATCCTGATTTCATAATTTCTTTTGTCTGTCCTTATACATTTTTTAACCTCTCTTGATAGATTCTGATAGTAAGCAAGTAGGTGAATTTCGCCTTTCTTTATTTTTCGATATATTCCTCTCTTTTTCCTAGAAGGTCTAATAGTCTATTATTCATCCATTTGGGTTGGTTCTGTGTTGATCTAAATTTTCTTTTGGGGATATATTTATTTTGCGCATTGTGGAGTGAAGAAATAAAATTATTATATGTAGCTGTCAAATTATCCTGAGTTAAGACAGGTATCTGAAAGAGAGTATGTTCATTAGCGCACCTGGGTCCACTTAATAGTTTAACCATAGGATCGACTCTTAAGGCTCGTCTTAATCCACCATAATTGGCTTTTCTGAAATCTGGGATAAGTGTCGTATTCTCTTTAGCCTTTCCTGTCCATTGTATGTTAAAATAAATTGATTTATGATCACTATTTCCTAGTTGGTCTCCTATCTCTACATTATTTATCATTTGTTCATTATTACTGAGAACTAAATCGAGGATATTATTACCTCTAGTAGGCGAGTCTATGAATTGAAATAAAAAACTATCCTGTACCGCCTCAATAAACTCTTTTGAATCTGAGTCGCCGATTTGATGCTGCCAATCAATATTCGGAAAATTAAAATCCCCTATAATACACACATTGCTAAACCTTGATGCTATTTTCACTTCCTGCCATAAAGCTGTACCTTCGTTTCTACTCATATTTGATGGTCTATAAATAACTCCAATAATTATGGTCTCACTACCTTCGCTAACCTCAACCCAAACACTTTCGTTATCAGTATTTAGTCTAATACCTGATTTAATACAGCTTTTTAAAGAACTCCTGACAAACACTGCTATTCCGCCGCCCCTCCTACTTGTTCGGTCGCGTTTAAACAAACTATATCCTGGTATATGGAATTCTGCTAAAAAAAATCTTGATTCTGTATTAATCCATGTTTCAGTCAGTGCTATAATGTCTATATTTTCGTTGCTAACAAGTGCTCTAAGTTCATCCATTTTGTTACATAAACTCCTACAGTTTGTATAATATAATCGCAATGAATTTATTTTACTGGTATCGGATTTACCTTTATTTCTAACTGAATTCCCATCTTCTGTTACACCTTTAATATTTCTACTAGCAGTACAATTAAAATCCTGTGACTGATATTTTCTATTCCTATCTGATGTACCAGTACGGCAATTTACCCTATCTAGACAATTATTCTTACTCATATTCTCAGGCTTTATTTTCAGCGAAACCCCGCGACAATCCTATCTATTGACCTAGCTAAATTTGCCACCCCTAGCCGAGAAAGATGAACCCCGTCCTGTGCGTACAACTGATTTTTACCATAGAAACGGGTCCAGTTATCAAGGAATGGTATTGCATTTGCATTACAGTATTTTTCCAGCCGACAATTGATACCAATTGCCCTAGATGACCATTCCTTGCTGACCCCTCTCCGTGGCAAGATACTGTGTACTACAGGTATGCCTCCCTTCCTCCTAACTTTATCTAACACCTCCCTGTACTGCCGAAGCAGTACTTCCGTCCTACCTTTACCAACATCATTGCTCCCTGTACTGAGACAGATAATGGGGCTATCTCCAATATCTTTCATGATGTAATCAATGTCCTCTAACACCTTCCCAACCCCGGCACCAGGCAGACAGACAAGCTTCCTAATATCAGTACAGGTGGACCTAGCTAAGTGTCTGACCATGGAGTCCCCAACAATTGAGAAGGACTTGCCTCTCCTTGTCGATGACTTGGTAGCAGCTGCGGCAGCGGCAGGAACTCCTGGGGCAGCAGTTGAAGGTACTCCTGGGGGGGCAGCAGTCACACCATTCCCTGTTGGAGGCAACTCACTTACCTTTCTCCTGGTTTCCTCGCCGAAGGAAGCACTCGCAGCCTCACCATCACATTCGTCATCCAAGGTGATGAACTTGTTGCTGAGGGCAACTGGCCGCCGTAGAAATTTGCAGGTTGTTGCACTTGTTGGAACAACTGTCCAGGGAGCATCACGATCCCTAACAGCAGTTGGATCAGCCGGGTTGGGCCAATCAGCGCTCTGCAGACCCCCGTAATCCTGCGTTAATCTCTAACCGGTTTGGTAAGATGATCCTCAGGGTATTAGAGTGTTGAGCCTATAATTGGGCTTTGTAATTGGGGTTGTGTGGGACAGGGATCTGCCTTGCTTAGGCCAATCGGCTTTCTGCAGACTCCCATTTTCTTATGTTCTTATGTTCTTATTCGTATGCATTTTCTGTTCTGCAGTATTTTATTTTGTCAAGTAAACTATGCAGCAATACCATATACGATGCATATTAAATTCAAATTATAAGCGTTTTATGATAAATGTATGAACTGTATATAAATATTTGAGCGTTTTATGATAAATGTATGAACTGTATATAAATATTTGAGTGTTTTTAGAGAAATGTGTATATAACAAAACAAACTATCTGAATAATGTCAAAGTAACTTAGCAAATACAAATAATTGTAAAAACTATATAACTGTGTACTCAACTAAACATTGTCAAATGTTGATGTTTGAGATGCAATACAAAATATTTGTTAGAGAAGATATGCCATTCAAACAAAACATATTTTATCGGCTGCAGTATTAGGTATGCTAATACAACTACTAAGTAATAATATGTTCGTTATTATAGCATCATAAGTACCAAACACAAGAATGATTTAAGTCAATATATTTGGTAAAACTTCGATAACAACCAACAATATAACAATTAACCACAAAATCGAGCAACACAGCCTTTGATCAACCAATGAAGGTGAAAGTATCGGTATGAGACAATACATTTATGTAGCCAGGACAACGGTGGGGTGGCGGCTGAGTTACCCAAGTCACAAATACATTAATGACGTGGAAACATTAGAAATATATACAGGATGGAGGGTTTATAATAATATATTGTGTCTTTGTTTCCTCTCACTCTGTTTTGTCATAAAATTAGTTCCTATTCACCATAGTAATCCAAGGTTAGAGATAAATCCAAGGTTAGAGATGTAATTGGTCCCCTTAAAACTTCGATAGGAAAATTGAGAGAAAGTGATTTAGAAATGTGCAGTACATTAAATAGTCAATTTCTTTCCGTTTTCACTAATGAAAATTTGGCACAGTTTCCAGAAGTCCGTAAGGTATACAGCGATAGTATAGAAAATAGGTTAAGTACGGTTACTATAAGTAGAAATGATGTGGTTAAGGAAATTGACAGACTGAAACCTCATAAATCGCCTGGTCCTGATGAGGTATATGCTAGAGTATTAAAAGAATGCAGAGATGAGTTAAGTTATCCATTAACATTTCTATTTAACAAGTCATTAGAAACAGGTATAGTTCCAGAAGCTTGGAAGCTTGCAAATGTAGTTCCGATCTTCAAAAAAGGTGATAAATCAATAGCATCCAATTACCGTCCCATTAGTCTCACTTCAATCATAGGAAAACTACTAGAGTCAATTATTGCTAGGAAAATGAGAAACCACTTAGAAACATTTAACTTAATCAATTCTTCTCAGCATGGATTCACTCAGGGACGGTCTTGCCTTACTAATTTGCTTAGTTTTTTCTCAGAGGTATATGAAGCAGTAGATAATGACAAGTCATATGATATTATATATTTAGATTTCAGTAAAGCTTTCGACAGAGTCCCTCATGAGAGATTGATGAGAAAGGTTGAGGCACATGGAATAGGTGGGGCGTTGTTAGGATGGATTAGGTCATGGCTAATTGGTAGGAAGCAGAGAGTCAGCATAAATGGTACCAAGTCAGAATGGGGAGCAGTCAAAAGTGGTGTCCCCCAGGGATCGGTATTAGGTCCCCTGTTGTTTCTTATATACATAAATGACCTAGATTTAGGTATAACTAGTAGGATAAGTAAATTCGCAGACGATACTAAAATAGGGAGATCAATTGATTCAGATAGCGATATAGAGTGCCTCCAAAGGGATCTAGATACCTTACATGAATGGTCAGTAAATTGGCAGATGAAGTTTAACATTGACAAATGCAAGGTATTAAAGATAGGGAAGATGCAAACAAATTTTAAATATAAACTAGCTAATTTAGAATTAGAAAATTCAGACTGCGAGAAAGATCTAGGTGTGTTTGTTAGCAATGATTTGAAGCCTAGAAAACAGTGTATAAGCGTTCGTAATAAGGCAAACAGGATTCTCGGGTTCATCTCTAGGAGTGTGAGTAACAGAACTGCTGATGTTATCTTAAAACTTTACTTGTCATTAGTGAGACCCCATATGGATTATGCTGTCCAATTTTGGTGTCCTTATTACAGAATGGACATAGATTCATTGGAGAGAGTACAGCGTAGAATGACAAAAATGATCCATAATATTAGAAATCTTTCGTATGAAGAAAGGTTGAAGAAATTAGGTTTACATTCGTTAGAGAGACGCAGAGTTAGAGGGGATATGATAGAGGTGTTCAAGAGGGTTAGTGGGATTAACAAAGGGGACATGGCAAATGTACTAAAGCTCAGTGATAGCGAAAGAACTCGTACCAATGGTTTCAAATTAGATAAATTTCGTTTCAGAAAAGATATAGGCAAGTATTGGTTTGGTAACAGAGTTGTAGACGGGTGGAATGGACTACCAAGTGCTATAGTGGGATCTAAAACTGTAGGGAGCTTTAAGATAAAATTGGATAAGCATATGGACGAGAAGGGTTGGGTGTGAAGGGGGATCAGCCGGGTTGGGCCAATCAGCGCTCTGCAGACCTCCATAATCCTGCGTTAATCTCTAACCGTTTTGGTAAGATGATCCTCAGGGTATTAGAGTGTGAAGCCTATAATTGGGCTTTGTAATGAATTGGGGTTGTGTGGGACAGGGATCTGCCTTGCTTAGGCCAATCGGCTTTCTGCAGACTCCCATTTTCTTATGTTCTTATGTTCTTATAGTGTAGTAAAACTGTGTGTACTATATCGCCTTGTTGTGTGTTTTGTTATATTATGTTATTGTATAATAGAGGCACAGATATTGTCGTGAAGATAGGTCATATGCCTATGGTTACAAAACTATACTTATAAGCATATTGGCTACAAACCCATTGGTTATATATAGAGAACCTAAGTCAGGAGCTTCGAAGAACAATTAATATTACTGTGAAACTTATACACATCCACCTCTCATAGGGAGGAGGGGGCGTCAACTGACTGGTGACAGCGGTGCATGGGGGCGATCCGTTTGTGGCCACCCCTTCAGGGATCACGGCGTCCGGCAATAGATAGATAGATAAACCTATTATAAAATAAAGAAGAAGGCCTATTTACTTATATATTACCAAACCATTTAATGGAAGTGGAGTTGCGGCTAACTAGCCATATCTATTATACTGAAAAAGGATTTTTTTTAAGTAAATTTGTGTTGTGCAAAACAGCTTCCCAGCCGTTAGGTGTGCTCAACAGTCTCAGTAAGTGCTTCACCCCCGCATAGGTTCTTGCTCTGTACTGGGGCACTAGACACCCATATAATATGCATAATAATAATATGCATAATAACATATGCATAGCCTACGTGAGTTGCAGTTGGGATGTGTGTACATGCTTAGATTGATATGCAGGATACGAAGTTGCATAATAAATCGTAGGCAGTGTCCACCATTCTTTAACTGCCTTCGTGGTGTAATGCATAAGGTGTTGATATTCGGTGTGAGCGTCCTGGGTTCGAATCCACGGACTGCCACATGTGTTTGTAATATTTCATTAATCGATTTTAGGAGTAGAGTTGGTTGTTAGATAGAACATAATAATTATAGCGAGTACTGGTTGCGTGCGTCGGGTGGTTCCACCTATACCGCATTTCTCGAAAAGGTAGTAACGTATGTTGTTATTGGTCTGTACCATATTTACCTTTGACAATGCTCTTTCTGAGAGAAATAATTACAGATTCGAAGAAGATGAGGAACAATTATTGGCAAGCATTGACTATGGTAGATATTTGATTATGTTTTGTATATAGGGTCCTTAAGCCTGCACGCTTAGAATTGATATAGTTTTTCCAGTTATAATGAGACCGGATAGTGATGTAAAACAATTGGTTGTTATTGTAAACATACGACCACCTTATGTAAACGTCTATAAATATTTATGAATATTACCTTATACAAAATATCTTCTTGGGAACTAAGTTACAGGCACAGATAAGTGCATTCCAAGTGCACGGTACTCATGCTGAACGAAAGAGAGGACAAATATAGATTCCAAAGCTTAAAATACATCGTTGTGACACCAGTTATTTATCTGTATATTCTACCTGGGAAAAACAAAATACCTACAACATAAGTAAAATTAATTATGTCGTGCACTTGTTCATGTATCCATGTGTTGTTGGTATAAAAGTGTTGTTGTGAGAGTGTCATATCCTGACACATAAACAATGTGGGACACAGTGCTGTCTGTTCATTATATGTTATCTATGATCTACTTTTACTAAAGTTTACAGTAGAACGAAATAAAAACCCTCAGTTGTCCACTATGATTTATTGGTTGTAGGTGCAGAGGAATTATATTAGGTCACTATGTTTGTTACAGAATACACTAGCTGTACAGTATATGCATGTGTGTACTAGTAATAGTAGTATTAAATGTGTGTGTTCACTGTTGTGTTTATGCATAATGTATGTAGCAGACGATAAGTGCATGGCTGTGAGTGTACAGTATGTCATGTGAACAGTTTGTGTGAGAGAGTGAGAAAAGGAGATAATTATGAGGTAGGGATGTCTTTTGTTTTTATTTTTATATCTAATAAGTTAGGTTTTTTTACTTTGTCTTATAATATGTTACGTTATTGTCTGCACCATATATCGTGCACTGACAACAAATAACTGTTCTTGTATATAAAACGAGCATACTATTGTTGAATTGTTCACATTAGATTCCTATCTAGTTTGTACATGGAACATCCTAGTACCCAGTAGCCTAGATCACCGTATACAGTGTACAGTATGTTTGAGTGTATGCTTCTGGGTTTTTGTTATCTGGTAGGAATATGTTACTTTTACATGCTAGTTTATGTGCACAGGGGTTACCTAAGCTTATCAGTACTTACTATTCAGAATTCTTGATGTCATGGTCTAGTTATGATTATGATATTTGAGCTGTATATGATAATACAAATTCAAACCCAGACATTAACAACCAAAGAGTTCTTAACCCGTCCAGCCCCGGCTAGTTTTGTAATGTTTGTTCACCAGAACCCGGCCGGTTTTCAAAAAATTGTTTTATTCCAGAAACAATAGCGAATGGGTTAGGAATGAAGGAAAAACCACGAAAAACCGCTCAAAAAGCTTAAAAAATGGTCCTACAGAGCCCCCGAAAACGTATTTTACAAGAGTAAAAAATTGAAGGCAATTACCCCAAAAAACCAGGTTATTGCGCGCTCACGCGCACGCACTTGGACTTTGAGAGTTTTCAACCATCGTCACGGTTGCGTGGTATACGTACACAGTTACCATACAAATCTGAGCCCTCTTGAGTGGCTACACCTGAGGTTACGGTCGGCACAATTAGGGTGACGCGCCAGGCGTGTCTCTGGGGCTGTGCGTTACATACATCGCCGACGCGTCAGACGCGTCGCTGGGGCTGTACGGGTTAAGGTATGTAGATTGTGTTCTCATAATTTACTCACACATTGCATCAATATGAACAATATATATAGAAACAAACAAAATATATGTTATTAGTTCTTTCTTCTTAATTCCAAATACAGTTGGATAATTCCAATAAATAGCCCGGCACGTATTGTGTTCTCACATTTGTATTATTTATTATTTAAATTTACTTTGGATGGAATTATATTTGAAGCTTAGATGTGTGATGTAGAGGCTGCTAGCGAGACAAATGCCCAGGGAATCAAATTATATAAGAGCACTATTAAATATCGATTTAGTCAAAATCTTAAGGCAAAACAGAACAACAATAATTATGTATTATTGTTGTGTATTACAATACCTCCTGTAGAGTTTGTTTTTCTTCTTACTTTGCATCTCCTTTTCCTTATCCTGTACTTAACTTAACATTATATATATATATATATATATACCGGTATACAGTATATACAGTATACCCTTTCTCTTGCACTTCCTTTGATCTGTACATATTTCCTTATTTTCCAATGTTTTGATCGTATATTTTGTGCACTGTTGGTATTAATTTGTTATATTACATGTATATTATATTGTCTATATATCTATGAAACTGTCTGCAAGCCCCTTTGTGTCGTTCACCTTTGACTTTCTTGGATACTCATTGTCTTTCATCTTTGTTCCTGTATCCCCTCTTGGTCTGTGTTCCTGTTCACAACACGAGTTTCTCTCTCTCTCTCTCTCTCTCTCTCTCTCTCTCTTCCACATTATCACCTTCCGGTTTCTCTTTCGGAAGGTCTTATCAGCACAGAATGTATACTAACGTCACTGTCAACAATATAAAATGGGGAATTATATGTCGTGCCTTAACAAAAGAGAGCAATATGTGTAAGAACATGAATACAGTTTTGTTTTTCCCTAATTACCTTTTTCGTGAACTATTGTACAGACAAGAGGTTCATTTAGTTTCATTGGTTTGACGATACCCTGAATGAGACAACGTATTGTTTAATTTTTATTTTGTCATGTTTCCTGAAAGTTTGCAGCAGTTTATATTCGCATATCGAATACTTCTTGTTAGTTCCAGTCAAAGGTTTGCCACATAAATAGTATCTGTTCACTTTTTATATAATATCACCATGCCTTTCATTGAACTAAATAATGTGACTGTACAGACACAGACATCCAGACTTGTGACCTCCATGAAGGTGACTCCTTCTGCTGAGGGTACAATGAACGGGCTCTTAATTAATGTAAGGCTTCACCAACCAACCAAACGAGAACGCTGTTTTAAAGAGAACTGTTTTATTTTTATTTCCTCACCCACGCAAGACCTAATTGGCCTTATTAACCCTTTCACGCACATATGACGCAGAGGTTGCCAGATTAGCAATAAGAAATAGAGTTCTCTCACTCTTATAATTACCGGTACCTCTCCAAATTAGTTTTCTGCCCACAGCTAACTCAAAGACAACTGCAGAGGTTGAAGTAACTAAAGGTTTCTAAATACCCCTGATGGTAAAAAAGGCTTCAAAGTATCCCAAATAGGCTCAAAATCGCGTCATATGTCGGAGAGGGTTAACGTAAGCATCTCCGGGAAGTTTGTGTAGCACGGAGTCATATATTGGTCCTTACCACAACTACAGTTATATGTTAAATCTTCATTCACAAATCACTATCCTATATCCGTCTGTTAATTTGTATTATTGAGTTCTAAGTTGGGATAATTTTCCTTGTTTCATGTCATAATGGCATATTGCATCCCTGGCCGATTTATTATTGTGATATTATATTGTAGAACGATATCCCACATCTGTCTAGACCTAACCCTCCCATCAACAGTACTTCATTGACATCATTATATCATATCACGAATTTTAGATAATCGATTCTTTCCACATGCCCAAACTAACATAATCTGCTCTTTTCCGTATGTGTATGAAGGAGACAAAAGGCATTTTGCCTTTAAAGAGTGTCTCCTCCAAAGCCAAGAGAGTGACAGAGCGAAATTCAAGGGTCGTTGGGATCAAAATGCCTGGACACACGAAGTTTAAAGCAGTTAAGTCATAGGATGGTGGAAAGATTAATTGAGGGAGAGAGTTCCAGAGTTCACTTGTTGAGTAGAAGAAAGACTGAGAGACTTTGGCAGTTGCTGGGTTGGAGGGCTGGTCAGAATAGGAGTGAGAATGTGCACTCTTGGCAAGGGAGGGGATATGCACTGAGAGAGCTCTGAAGAACACTGAATGTTGTAATAGCGATAGAAGATTGGAAAAGATGCAACTTTGTGGCAACAAAATAGCTAAACGTCCCCCCCACCCACACCCACACCCCTCTATCCACCACCCCTTTGTATCCCCCCCACCCCGGTGTTGTCATACTCAAAGATATATTGGTAAAGATAAATCCGTGTCGTTTATATTAACAACAATGCAATAATACCTGATCAAAATGGTAAAGATTTTGGCTGCCCATTTTTTAAGGTCATAATGGCCCGTTTCAAGTTATCAATACAACAATTCAGACACATTTGCGAGCAACGTGGCTAGCCTCAGTATTTAACAAACACACTTCCTATTATAATGATCTGTACAGGTCTTTATCACTGTCATTCTCTTATCACAACACACTTCCTTTTATAATGATCTGTACAGGTCTTTATCACTGTCATTCTCTTATCACAACACACTTCCTATTATAATGATCTGTACAGGTCTTTATCACTGTCATTCTCTTATCACAACACACTTCCTATTATAATGATCTGTACAGGTCCTTATCACTGTCATTCTCTTATCACAACACACGTCCTATTATAATGATCTGTACAGGTCTTTATCACTGTTCTCTTATCACAACACACTTCGTATTATAATGATCTGTACAGGTCCTTATCACTGTCATTCTCTTATCACAACACACGTCCTATTATAATGATCTGTACAGGTCTTTATCACTGTTATTCTCTTATGACAACACACTTCTAATTATAATGATCTGTACAGGTCTTTATCACTGTCATTCTCTTATCACAACACACTTCCTATTATAATGATCTGTACAGGTCTTTATCACTGTCATTCTCTTATCACAACACACTTCCTATTATAATGATCTGTACAGGTCTTTATCACTGTCATTCTCTTATCACAACACACTTCCTATTATAATGATCTGTACAGGTCTTTATCACTGTCATTCTCTTATCACAACACACTTCCTATTATAATGATCTGTACAGGTCTTTATCACTGTCATTCTCTTATCACAACACACTTCCTATTATAATGATCTGTACAGGTCTTTATCACTGTCATTCTCTTATCACAACACACTTCCTATTATAATGATATGTACAGGTCCTTATCACTGTCATTCTCTTATCACATTAACAATAACGACATAAATACATCTTGGAAGTTATTCGAAACCACTTACCTAAAAGCAGTGCAAGACTGCATACCATCGAAAATACGGCGTCCAGGCCATAATAATAAGCCCAAATGGTGGAATAAAGATATTTCAAACTGCCTGCTTGCTAAAAAATTTGCTAATGATAGATTAAAATCCTCACAAAATGACGAAGAACGGGTGAAATTTGTAGAGCTACGACGCAAAGCCAAAAAGTTAATTAAGCAGAGTAAAAAGACCTTAGAGTTACATATTGCGAATCAAAGTAAAACAAACCCGAAAGAATTCTATAGTTATATCAGAAAGAAAAAAGTAGTTACTTCAACTGTTGGACCGTTAGTCGATGAAAATGGAGAATACACCAAAGACGAAGTACAAATGAGTAATGCCCTCAATACCTTCTTTGCATCAGTTTTTATAACAGAAGACCTCAGTGATATCCCTACACCATCGCCGATTCAGATTGATAATTCAGATGTTCTAAGCAATATCACCATTACAGAGAGAGAAGTATTGAATTGTTTAGATAAACTCAAGGTAAATAAAACGCCAGGACCTGATACAATCTCGCCTAGAGTTCTAAAGGAAGCTAAGGATGAGCTTTCCAAACCACTGACATTACTATTCAATAAATCCTTGCAGTCTGGAACTATGCCTGATCAGTGGAAGCTAGCCAACGTAACACCGATATTCAAAAAAGGCACCAAATCCCTACCCAGTAACTATCGTCCAATTAGCTTAACCTCAGTTGTTTGTAAAATGCTAGAAACGGTCATACGAGACAGATTCGTAAATAACTTAGAGGAAAATAACATACTTAAAGATACTCAACACGGCTTTCGTAAAAAACGTTCCTGTTTAACAAACCTCTTAGACTTCTTCCACGATATCCTCAACCTCTACGATGAGAGTAAAGCTGTAGATATTATATACCTTGATTTTCAAAAGGCCTTTGACAAAGTTCCCCACAAACGTTTACTGCTAAAACTAAAAGCGCATGGAATACAAGACGGTGTGTTGAAATGGATAGAAAATTGGCTCAGCAACAGAAAGCAAAGGGTAGTCATAAACGGTAAGGCATCTAAATTGACCAATGTAAGTAGCCGGGTACCCCAGGGATCGGTACTAGGACCAATTCTCTTTCTAATTTACATCAACGACATAGATGAGGGTCTCACCTGTACAATCTCAAAATTTGCTGACGATACAAAAATTGCAAATAGCGTACTCTCAAAAGAACAAGTTGACGATATGCAACACAATCTAGATAAATTGTCATGTTGGGCCCAAATATGGCAAATGAGTTTCAATGCGGATAAATGTAAAGTACTACATGTCGGATACCTAAATGAGAAAGCAAACTATTCGATGAATGGCACTCAGCTTAAGAATGTAAACAGAGAAACCGATCTGGGAGTGACAATATCGAGTAACCTAAAACCGAGTCAACAATGTTCAGAAGTTGTTAAGAAGGCAAACAAAATAATTGGCTTTATAGGCAGGTCATTTGAGCATAAATCCAAAGAAGTTATCCTAACCCTTTACAATTCCTTAGTCCGCCCTCTTCTGGAATACTGCGTTCAATCCTGGTGCCCTTATTACCAAAAAGATATAAACAAGCTAGAACAAGTTCAACGTAGAGTTACCAAAATGATACCTAGCCTAAAGAACAAACCATACGAAGAGCGTCTTAGAGAACTAAATCTATTTCCTTTAACCCAGCGCAGATTAAGAGGTGACTTAATTCAAGTGTTCAAAATCATCAAAGGCATCGACAATATGAACTGTAGTAAGTACTTCACTATCGACCAATCTAATTACACGCGGGGAAACGGTTGCAAAATTATTGGTAAATCTTTTAACTCGCACGAATCTAAGAATTTCTTCTTCAATCGAGTTGTCAACTTGTGGAATGGGCTTCCCCGAAACGTTATAGACTGCATCACCGTTGATTCATTTAAACTCCGCATAGACAAATATCTCTCATTAAACCCGCGACTGACTGCGTTTGTAAATGAATAACTTTATTTGATCCCCCCCTCAGTTACTAACCCATCTGTCCTCTACTAACTCCCTAATCCTGCCACGGACATTAGTTCCAGGGCAGTAATTCCCTTTCCAATGTTCCCTTACCCACTCTAAACCACTGTTTGGACACTTGATCCTCAGTGTTTTGGAGGACAAGCAACCTAGAAGGGTCACTAGACCTGTTGTTGCTTGATTTCCTTTGTACAACACACTTCCTATTATAATGATCTGTACAGGTCTTTATCACTGTCATTCTCTTATCACAACACACTTCCTATTATAATGATCTGTACAGGTCTTTATCACTGTCATTCTCTTATCACAACACACTTCCTATTATAATGATCTGTACAGGTCTTTATCACTGTCATTCTCTTATCACAACACACTTCCTATTATAATGATATGTACAGGTCTTTATCACTGTCATTCTCTTATCACAACACACTTCCTATTATAATGATCTGTACAGGTCTTTATCACTGGCATTCTCTTATCACAACACACTTCCATGATCTGTACAGGTCTTTATCACTGTCATTCTCTTATCACAACACACTTCCTATTATAATGATCTGTACAGGTCTTTATCACTGTCATTCTCTTATCACAACACACTTCCTATTATAATGATCTGTACAGGTCTTTATCACTGTCATTCTCTTATCACAACACACTTCCTATTATAATGATCTGTACAGGTCTTTATCACTGTCATTCTCTTATCACAACACACTTCCTATTATAATGATCTGTACAGGTCTTTATCACTGTCATTCTCTTATCACAACACACTTCCTATTATAATGATCTGTACAGGTCTTTATCACTGTCATTCTCTTATCACAACACACTTCCTATTATAATGATCTGTACAGGTCTTTATCACTGTCATTCTCTTATCACAACACACTTCCTTATAATGATCTGTACAGGTCTTTATCACTGTCATTCTCTTATCACAACACACTTCCTATTATAATGATCTGTACAGGTCTTTATCACTGTCATTCTCTTATCACAACACACTTCCTATTATAATGATCTGTACAGGTCTTTATCACTGTCATTCTCTTATCACAACACACTTCCTATTATAATGATCTGTACAGGTCTTTATCACTGTCATTCTCTTATCACAACACACTTCCTATTATAATGATCTGTACAGGTCTTTATCACTGTCATTCTCTTATCACAACACACTTCCTATTATAATGATCTGTACAGGTCTTTATCACTGTCATTCTCTTATCACAACACACTTCCTATTATAATGATCTGTACAGGTCTTTATCACTGTCATTCTCTTATCACAACACACTTCCTATTATAATGATCTGTACAGGTCTTTATCACTGTCATTCTCTTATCACAACACACTTCCTATTATAATGATCTGTACAGGTCTTTATCACTGTCATTCTCTTATCACAACACACTTCCTATTATAATGATCTGTACAGGTCTTTATCACTGTCATTCTCTTATCACAACACACTTCCTATTATAATGATCTGTACAGGTCTTTATCACTGTCATTCTCTTATCACAACACACTTCCTATTATAATGATTTGTACAGGTCTTTATCACTGTCATTCTCTTATCACAACACACTTCCTATTATAATGATCTGTACAGGTCTTTATCACTGTCATTCTCTTATCACAACACACTTCCTATTATAATGATCTGTACAGGTCTTTATCACTGTCATTCTCTTATCACAACACACTTCCTATTATAATGATCTGTACAGGTCTTTATCACTGTCATTCTCTTATCACAATCATTATGTCGTTTTGGTCATGTGTATTTAAACAACCTTACATCATTTTCATTCACTTATACTATAAACATAAAATATAATTTGCATTTATTTTTCCATTCATTGCTAATGCGTATTTAGTTATTGTTCACCATTATTATACCAGTGCCACACATTTTATGTAATCATCAAAATAACAGCTTTCACCATTTACATATATAATCTTAACTACAACTTCAACCTAGATAAATTCCACACCTTCCAGCCACATTATCTTACCGCTGTTTTCTTCCGCTCCTCGTATTTGAAATTCATATGACGCTGATGATCCAACTATTATATGAAATTCTTTCCAAACTCCCTTTTCAGTAAAGGAGCGAGGAAAAGTGGTTAAAAGTAAAACATTTTGGATGGCAGTGAAAAACTTAGATTTTTATCACGGTATGGCAGTATTATTATGAATATACTTGGAAACTATTGGATAGCTTAAATCCTGCGGTCTGACATTAACTAGATTCTGTGATACCATTAGTTAATTTAAACAAGGGGAGGTGTGGGTGGGAAAGTGGGGATGCAATCATCATAACGGGACAATGGACAGCAAGTGTTAAGGTGTTATAATAGAAAGTGTCTGTGGTAGCGTTAGTTAACCCTTTCACTACGGCCGACGTATATGTACGTCCTATGTAAAAAAGGCTTACACTGCGGCCATCATATATATACGCATTGGTAGTACCTGCTGGGTTGGTTCCACCAACCTTCCCCACTTGTTACCAGACGCTTCCAGGAGGTTCGAAGCTTGCCACCCAGACTCATATTAGTGTATTACATGCATTGTTTGAGGAATAGTGTGTGTTGAATGAATAGGTGTTTAAGTAGCTGAAAATACACAAAAGGGGGGCCAATTCTCCATGTAATTGTGTCAGCTATATACCAAGAAGCAGTAAGACAAATGAGAGTGGGAAAAGCAGAAGGTATGGATAACTAAGTACCCTACTACATAAGAAACATAATAGTACTAGTTAGTCCTAGTAAATTCACAACACAGCAGCAATAGCCAGTGCCTTCTTTTAATTTTCTTAAGCAAAATTTATTCTACTTATTTACTCAACGAATTTTAAGGTGTAACTGTACGTTCATTTTAACTCTATTTCGACTTAGTAAATTCAAGTATTGCTTCAAGAATTGTAGTCTCGCACTAAGAAACTTATATATTTACTTCCTTTTAATTCTAGTCTCTCACATAGAAGTATAATTATTTTAAAGGCCTACAGTAAATATTATTATTATTTTTTTTTTTTTTAATAGACAATGAATGGAGGAAGGAAAAACACAGATAACACAAAAAGGTCCATGTGCCTAAAGGCATCCTCCATTCATAAAATGTTTGTAACAACTGGATTTAAACTTTTGTAGATTGTAAGTTTGTGGAAAGCAACTCGAGGGAAGTGAATTCCAAAGAGTAGTAGTTCTAGGGATAAATGAATTTTGATAAGCAGAAGTTCTGCATTGTGGAGGAGAAAGTGTAAATTCATGGGCGCTCTCAGCTGCCCTAGTTCTACGGGGAAAGATGTGGAAAGGCGGCACAATTGAAGCAAGTTCCTCGGAACAATTGCTGTGAAAATATCTGTAGAATAATGCAAGGGATGTAACGTTTCTTCGTATGGATAATGTAGGAAGGTCCTGTGTGACTGCAGGGTTATTGATTAATCTAATAGCTTTATTTTGAATTTTGTCCAACTGCCTCAATGCAACCACTCCACTTCCACTCCACAGAGGTGAACAGTAATCCATCTGAGAACGCACATGACTTTTATATATTACGGCCAACTGCTCGTCAGTGAAGAATTCTCGAACTCTGTACAGGAGTCCCAGTTTTTTAGAGGCATTCTTAGCAATGCTTCTAACATAATGTTTCCAGCTCAAGTTAGTAGTTAATGTTACACCGAGAATGTCAATACTAGGGGAAGTGGGAATATTTACATCATTAAAAAATATATGGGAGTCAGTGAGATTCTGTCGGTTAGAAAATTGATGTACTTGGTTTTCTGTGCATTAAAGGAAACTAGATTCTTTTGTCCCCATTCATTAAATCTAGAAAGGTCCTGGTTCAGAGAAATTGCAGTGTTTATTTTTGAATTTATAAGATCGGGTTGGGTGAAAGAATTGGTAAATGTGAAGGAACTGTGGAGTGTTGAATCATCTGCGTAGGAATGTATTGGATTATGAGTTGTAGATATGAGATCATTGATATGAATGAGGAACAGAGTTGGGGCCAAAACTGATCCCTGGGGAACACCAGCATTTATTGAGTGAAATTGAGAATAAAGGCCATCTACCATTACACATATTTTTCTGTTATGAAGATAAGAAGAAATTAGTGGAACTAATGATGCAAGGCCGTAGTGTGACATCTTCGACAATAAGGATTGATGCCAGACTCTATCAAATGCCTTTGATATATCCAGTGCTATTGTATGTGTTTCACCATGTTGGTCTGTAGCTTGGTTGATTTGATGCGTAAGAAGGCAAAGAATGTCTGCAGTTGATCGACATCGTCTAAAACCATATTGCCTATCACTGATTAATTTATTATTCTCAAGATGCTTAATTATGTGATTATTTAATATAATTTCAAAGACTTTACCAAGAGTGGAAGTTATAGCTATTGGTCTGTAGTTTGATGGATCTGAAGAGGCACCTTTTTTAGGAACTGGATGGATGTTTGCTTCTTTCCAGGGTACTGGGAAGCATGAGGTATGAGTACACAGACGGAAATTTTTTGCCAATACAGGAGCGAGCACCAAGGAGCAATTCCTAAGTACTATTGGAGAAATTTCATCTGACCAGGAGCCTTATCTACTGAGAGATTCTTCAAAATAGTTTTGACATGTCTGGTGTGGATCTTAAGTGAGGGAATTTCAGGCGAATCAAAATTAAGTACAGGGACATCTTGATTTATTCCATCAAAGGTTGAGTTGGTGGAGAAAATATCCGCAAGAAAGTTAGCTTTACCTCGTGGGTCACTTACAAGATTGCCAGTCGGAGATTTTAATGGTGGAATGGATGAAGCAGTAGTGAAGTTGGATTGGAATAAGTTAAGAGTAGACCAAAATATTTTGTTATCATTTGGATTATTTAGAAGTTTATTTGCCTGCTTGTGGAGAAAGTTTGATTTAGTTAGGTTTAATACAGTTTTGGCATGATTTCTGATGTTTCTAAAGTAATGAAAGGCTTCATGTGTTTTTGATCTTGTGTATGCATTGTAGGCTATTGCTTTTTGTTCAGTTACTCTAGCACAATTATGGTCAAACCATTTAGGTGAATTAGATCTTTTACTGTACTTTTGATGAGGAATTAAAGTTTCCATTCCAATTTTTACAAAATCTTGTATGTGGCTCAAGGTGGAGTGTGCATCATTAGAAAAGAAAGAGGTCCAGGGAATATCAATAAAGAAACCTTGAAGACCCTCCCAGTCTGCCCTATCGTAATGCCATTTAGTCACCAAAACAGGTTCAGAGTGGGAAGGTGTGGTAGGTGATAGACAGGTGGCCTGTATCAGACAGTGATCAGAAGATCCAAGCGGGGACCTCACTGTAACATCATAATTTTCTGAATTGGTTGTTAAAAATAAGTCCAGTAGGTGGGAATTATGATTAGGATTATCTGGTACACGGGATGGGTTGGTTGACTAGTTGAGTGAGATTAAATGAGTCTACAAATAGCTCACATTCAAGACCAGCATCATCAGTCCTGGCTGAATGAGTGAGCCATTCAACATTATGGACATTAAAATCACCCAACACAGTGATTTCAGACGAAGCATTTAAGTTGAGGACACTGAGTTGTGAGGACAGAGAATCAAAAAGACTTTGCTCTGGAGGAGTATTTGGGGAACGGTAGATGCAACATATGTATTTAAATTTACCAGCAGAAATTAATTTGTATATAAAATAATCAAAATAGGGACAATTGAAACTAGTAACCTCCTCCAGGGCAATTTCAGATTTTGCAAAGCAACATACACCTCCTTTAGGTCTGAAATTTTGGAGCAGTTGATAACCTGGAAAATTAAATCTAGACGTGTCAGATGTGGATGTTACTTGAGTCTCTGTCAAAAAAAGAAGTGTAGGGGATTCTGCTTGAAGAAATTGGTGTACAGAATTGATGTTAGAGTGAAGTCCCCTTATATTGCTAAAGAAAAAGCTGCACCGACAAGCAGCTTTGGGACGTTGCAATGCTCTTGACACAGTCGCATGATGACGACCGGGAGGGCCCTGTGTCAATGACCCAACCCTGCCGGGGGTGGATATCCGAGGGACCACCAGGTTTGCTCTTAACAATTGTACTGCCATATTTATTAGGTAGGTGTATGATGTTACATGTATGATATGTAGTGGGAGTAGTGTTTTATGGATAGAGGATAGCGATGTAGGGCAATGTCGTGAACTTTGATGTGTATGTTATATAAAGAGGGTTTTCCTGATACCCCTGATGTGTGAGGCAGAAAGACATGTATCCAGCTACCAAGGCCTGGGAGAGAAAATGGAATTCAGGCTATTCCCTGAGTCTCCCGAAACCTTGGCGGTAGTACTTCACTGGGCGGGGCTCCCTACCCCTACTACCTACAAGTTTGCCAGCAACAATTTCACAAGACATTTATTATTAGCAGAGGATCAATCTTTCTTTTCTCTTGCCTTTGTTACATTGTGTCTTTTTAACCCATTTAGTAAGAGTGTTCCTACAGTTCCTTACTAAGCTGACCTTTCCAGAATTTTCCTGTATTAATATTTTTACTGCTCACTCATCAGACTAACCACCATTATCATCCATACAAACTTGGGTACGGGTGTGTGGCTAAGAGAAATCCCTACTACCAAACATTTTGTGCCAGTGCTAACATTTTTTTTTTGTGGGATTATTTGTCAATGACATTCAGTCCAGGTATCCTTACCAAAAGTGTATTTTTTCCCCTATGTCCTTTAATCCTTTTGGCAAGAAGTCACCTCATCATGAGGAAGACTTAATTTCCTCAGACAGTTCAACTGAGAGCAACTCAGAAGAGGAATTAGAGGGAGCGGGAATTGAACCTCAGTCAGACACAGAGTTTAGGAAAGAAGTAGGGACAAAACTTGCTTCTGACATTGACGACTTGACTGAACAACTTCCTAACTTTTTCAAGGAGACATCGGGCCATCCCGATACATCCTCTAGCGCCTGGGGTACAGTTAAGGATACATTGGGTCACCCCGATACTACATCCTCAAGCGCAAGCGCCAGTGCAAGCGAACTGTCATTGGTGTCCCAAGATCACCAACATTTCGTGAAACACGAGGTAAAGCCAAACACCTACGACAAACAGAGCTATTTCAGCATACGTCCTGCAGCACCAGGTGGTGTTCTCCTGCGATCAGGAAACACTTACTTTCCCGTAGTGCCGGCAGTGACACCTCCACCAGCAACGACTGCCAGTACTTCATCTACAAATACGCCACCAGCAACTTCCACAGCAATCACGGCAGGTCCGGTCCCACCACCGAAGATAAATCTCATGCAATGTGGGCAAGACATCGCCTACTTCGCCGAAAATGATTGTCTTATCTTCTTGCGGACCATCGAAGACCTCATGAGGAATAGTGACATTACGACAGATGAAGACAAAATCGTTTTTGTACGAGGATATCTGAAAAGCGGCTCCAGACCCGCACTCGCACAGTCCATCCTAGGTTTCCGGACCAAGGACTATAATGCATGGAGAACATATCTGATTGAATGTTTTGGAGACGGCAACCAAGGAGGAGCATTGGCCTTCGTACACAGAATGGCCCACAAATTTGACGAGTCCCTTGGGAAGCGAGACATGCTCATGGCCCAAGTCACGGCAGGAGATGTTGTCGTAGATGCCGAGCAAAGATTTTTCACTTCGGAATGGGTAAATCAGACAGATAAAACAGTGACCCTAGAAAATCTAAGTAAATTCCTAGAATACATGGTTTTCGTATGCGCACTGCCTACCACTCTTAGAAAGTAAATCGAGAAAACTGAGTTCAAAACCACCAGTAACCTTCAGGAGTTTGTGGCAAGGAAAGCATTCAAAATATCCACAGATGTAATACCAAAAGCCTTCGTAAGCCCAGTAGAATTGTACGGGACCAAACCCAAGCAGGCTACAAGCTCAAGGAACCAGAACATCTGTGAACACTGCCAGAAGAAGGGACATGACAAGAGATCATGCTGGAAACTGCACCCGGAGCAACTCCCGGACAGGTACAAAAAGAAGACGACATTCACAGCTTCCAGTGGGACATCACACAAAAGTGGACGAGCACAAGGAACCCCTACAAGCCAAGGGCAACAAAGTCCGAGGAAGAGCTGTTTGATCCATGGAGAGAAAGAACATTCCACAGACGAATGCCGAGCAGCCCAGGATCTAGTCAGTAAGTACCACCAACGTTCGTCGGGGGAAGCCCAGCCCAGCAAACCCGAAAATCAAACGTAGTAAAATCTACTCCGTTACCTACCAATGTACACTGGTCACCCTTACACGTGCCCTCGCTCGTTGCGGCTGTCACACGAGTGAACATTATGTCAATTCCAGTAACAGGTAACAGGAAGATCTCTTTGGCTCTTGACTCCGGCGCTTGCGCCAACGTCTTGTCTTACGAGTCATTGCTAAATCTTCAAAATCAGCTTAAGTGCAACTGGACACTTAATCCACCAGACATGCAACTTAAAGGAGTTACACGGGATACCCTACAACTAGTTGGTATGGTAGACATTCCGTTTAGATTCACACGTTGCGGAGACCCAAACATCAAGACGAGGTTTTACGTGATCAAGGATTTTCCACTCCCAGCCGATGGCCTCATGGGCATCGAAACAATGAAGAACACCTGCATCGCCTTAGATCCTTCTGAGCAAAGGATGACATACAACCGCCACACGTATTGTACAATGCAGAATCCACGGCCTCTCCTACACTCGACCATTGCAGCGACTGTACCAGCAAGAGGGGACAGTTTACCTGCGCGGTCCTTGGGGTGCCCTACTCCGAGTAACCAGAGTGTTGGATCAGCGGGTCAAGGTTCCCGGTTGTATCCCTTAGTAGTTTACGGAAAACAAAGGATTCATGCTAGAGAGGGTGCACACTCCCAGTTAGGTTACCCAAACTAAAGAAAGGCACGGATGCAATCTGTCTTAGTGAAAGTGCATGTGTAAAAGGACTAGCTCTCGAGTCAACCTTGTACAAGTTACACGATAACGCAAGGGCGGAGATACTAGTCTACAACAGATCTAATGGTCCAATTACACTGAAGTCCAGTTGTACCATCGGAAAAGCTCTTGTGTACGACTATCCAGTAAATCCAGAACCCCCGGAGTGGCCCTCCGCACAGGCGCCTATAGCTGTGATGACAGCATCGAAACCTTCTAAGATGTCAGAAACAAATCCCATCAAGCTGAACCTCAAGAATGTAGACTATCCAGAAGCGGAGGACTCCCTTCTGAAGTTACTACAGTTGTTCAGAGATGTCGTTGCGCTCCCAGGAGAACGACTAGGTAAAACGGATCTAACAACGCACTCCATACCCCTAAAACCAGGCACCAATCCCGTCTACACAGCGGCATACAGATTGCCATACTGTCAAAGGGAGGTGGTTAAAGGGATGGTAGATGACATGCTTGAGCAAAAGGTTATCCAACATTCATCGTCGCCATGGAATTCACCTCTTTTCCTGGTTCCTAAGAAGGATGGAGGATGGTGCCCAGTGATTGATTATTGCAAGGTCAATCAAGCACCCATACCTGATAGATTTTGCATGCCTGTACTGTCCGATCTACTACAAGGCATTGGAAAAGGGAATACAGTATTCAGTACACTAGACCTCCTCAGCGGGTACTGGCAAGTTGGAATGGATGAAAAATCAACAGAAGTCACTGCTTTCTCGACCCCGAGCAGACACTAAAAATGGTTACACATGCCTTTTGGGTTAAGAAACGCACCCCTCACCTTTCAAAGGTTAGTCAACAACCTTTTTGCGGGCCTCTTGAGTGACTCAGTCTTTGCCTACCTGGACGACATCATAGTCTGTAGCAAAGATGTTGATTCTCATCTTGACAAACTCCAACAAGTAATGGAAAGACTACAAATGGCAGGTTTACGCATCAAGATCAGCAAGTGTGATTTCCTTAAAGGAAAAGTCAAGTTCCTAGGTCATCAAATAGACGCAGAAGGAATCCACACTATGGATGATAAGATCCGTGCGGTACAAAAATTCCCACGACCAAAATCTGTAGAGAATGTCTGAATCTTCATTGGCTTATCCGGCTACTATCGTTCTTTCGTGAAGAACTATGCGAGTCTAGCAAGGCCTCTGACCCAACTTCTCCGAAAGGATGCACCATTAGTATGGGGCCCAGAGCAAGAGAAAGCCTTCAGCAGCCTTAAGCAAGCACTCACCTCTACACCTGTCTTAGTTTTCCCTGACTATGATCATCCATTCACACTTTGCACCGACGCATCCCTCAAAGGTCTCGGAGCTGTACTGATGCAGCCAGATGAACGAGGCAAAATGCGAGTCATTGGTTACGCAAGTAGAGTGTGGAATGATGCCGAGACTAGGTATCACACAACGGAATGGGAAACCCTTGCAGTAGCTTGGGCCCTGAAACATTTCCGAGACATCATCATCAGCTATCCGATTGATCTCTACACCGACAATGAGGCGGTCACCAAGATATTCAAGGGTGGTAAGAATCTCGCTGGCAGACTAGCGCGGTAGAACGAAACGGTATTACAGTTTGATCCGACTCTGTATCATATTAAAGGTAAAGCTAACGTGGCGGCGGACGCACTCTCCCGAAATGTGCAAGTGGCCCCAGTGATCCAGCTACCGACGCTAACAAACGACCAAGTGAAAGAAGAGCAACGCAAGGATCCTCTGTGGTCCACAGTCATCTATTATCTGGAATCAGGGGATGCTACAACACAACTCTCCCAGCACTACCAGTCCCTCTCACACAATTCTCATTGCGGGAGGGACTTCTGGTTAGAGTTATTCCCAAAGCCATTGACACACGACCCCGTGTAGTGATTCCAAATACCCTCACGGAAGCACTACTTCAACAGCAACATGATGCTCCCCAAGCTGGTCATCCAGGACGGGACAGAACACTTGAAGCTACCAGAAGGAAGTACTACTGGAAAACGATGAGAAAGGATATTGAACAACACATAGCAAGATGTCTCTCCTGTGCCCAGCATAAGGGAACCTGTGATGGACCCGCTCCAATCTTGGAATATCCAACGCCTTCACTGCCATTCGACACTGTATCGGTAGATTTGCTGAAGTTGCCAAGGAGTCACCAGGATTCACAGTACCTTCTAGTATGTGTTGATTTCTTCTCAAGATTTGTCGTCCTAGCCTCGCTAAAGACTAAAACAGCGGATGAAGTTGCTCATGCACTAGTAACGCATCTCATCTGTCCGTTCTCCTGCCCTAAGACTCTCCTCTCAGACAACGGGTTGGAATTCAAGAACCAGGTGATTGCAAGTATCTGTGATATCTACAATATCAAGCAATCGTACATTGCAGCATACCACCCGGCCTCAAACGGGTTGGTTAAACGCGTGAACTGGACCCTCCTAGAAGTCCTACGCCATGCAACAAACCCGCTCCAGGAAGCGTGGGAAGATTGGCTTCCACAGGTAGCAGCTTGTGTAAACGGCTCTGTAAACTCCTCTACAGGTAAGACGCCACACTACATAGTCTATGGTCAAGACAAGATTCTGTCATATGAACTGCTGTCCATGCTTAGCACACCAGTCTACAATCTAGAGGACTATGCAAAGAGACAACTACAGGTCTTTAGCAAGATCCACAATCAAGTCCGAGATCATTTACAGGCATCCCATGCAGAAATGATAAGGAAACAACACAAAAGAGCACAGCAAACTGTCCTTGAAGTAGGTGACAAAGTTATGTGCCTAGATCCGACGAGAATGTCTAAGCTCTCGCCGAAGTATAATGGACCCTATATCATAACGGACACAACATCCTGTAACAAGTTTGAGGTTCGAGACCCTACCACTATCAAGGTGGAAGTACTCCATGGTTATAGGTTAAGATGTCTGAGTCCTGAACTCCCCGCCGATTGGCAATTAATACCTATCCCCTCACCTTCAACGGTGCAACCCACTGCACCTCTGTCAACTGACTCCGCAGACGCCAATGAGTATAGGCGGAAGCTCCGTTCTGCTAGCAGAGTGGATCATTGTTCTATTGAGATAGCATATCTAATGAAACAAGCCGCACACCCATGTGTGTAGAGAAGAATACATTACCAATCCACCAAAATCATCGTTCTGTTAACGTCTCATATCTAACAGAGCAAGCCGCTCACCCAAGTACATCCTACTGGGCGAGTGAAGTATTCAATTAGTACACATTGCTAATAAAATATTGTCCTTTCTTCAGAGAAAGATGAACTGGTTAGTGAAAACCCTTCTACTACTTGGAACACTAATAGTGGCTGATGCAGCATCACCTTCATTGCTGAAGCCCGGCGCCCTTGTTGCCCAAGTAGGGAGAGTTTTAGTTGCGGAAGATGTCGTAGCAGTTAAGTATGAATTTGGACACTTCCTTAGTCTATCTAGTGACTATACGGTACTCCAACGTCGCCTAGACCGATTACACTCTGCGTTCACCTTCCTACTAGCTAATCAAACTTTTTCCCTTAACTTACGACTTACAGTGACGCTTCAACGTGCTCGCGTGACTCGTATACTCGTAGGCTATGGAAGATCCAGTTGGTCCTACCTGATGGTCATAACCAGGTAGCCAAAAAACGCTCAATCCCAGTGTGTTAAGAGAGGACTGTTTAATTGTGTTGGCCTACTCTCCCATGAGCTCTTTGGAACAGCCCAAGCCTCTGATGTTGAGAAACTGGGAAAGAGACTCACTGTCATGGAGAACGAGCAAAAACCTTAAACAGAGTCATGAATTACGACTCAAAAGCCATGAAGAATGTGATGAATTCCTTACACTCGGTCGTAGCACACATGAATAATCTGACACAGGTGGTTAACTCCTTAATAGTTGATGGGAGTTCCACAAATAAAGTCCTGTACCTTTCCGAGACCCTTCAGACCACGGATGATTATGTTCAAGACTTAAACGCCAATACAAAGACGGTCTTAGCAAACTTAGTAGATGCTGCACTAAGTCGGGTCACCACTGACCTATTGCCTGTTGAACATCTCCGTGCCTCCATTCAAATAGCGAAAGATCAGTTTGCCCTGACACCGCTATTCGAGGAAAACGACTGTGAATTCTATATTAAATAATCACATAATTAAGCATCTTGAGAATAATAAATTAATCAGTGATAGGCAATATGGTTTTAGACGATGTCGATCAACTGCAGACATTCTTTGCCTTCTTACGCATCAAATCAACCAAGCCACAGACCAACATGGTGAAACACATACAATAGCACTGGATATATCAAAGGCATTTGATAGAGTCTGGCATCAATCCTTATTGTCGAAGATGTCACACTACGGCCTTGCATCATTAGTTCCACTAATTTCTTCTTATCTTCATAACAGAAAAATATGTGTAATGGTAGATGGCCTTTATTCTCAATTTCACTCAATAAATGCTGGGGTTCCCCAGGGATCAGTTTTGGCCCCAACTCTGTTCCTCATTTATATCAATGATCTCATATCTACCACTCATAATCCAATACATTCCTACGCAGATGACTCAACACTCCACAGTTCCTTCACATTTACCAATTCTTTCACCCAACCCGATCTTATAAATTCAAAAATAAGCACTGCAATTTCTCTGAACCAGGACCTTTCTAGAATTGAAGAATGGGGACAAAAGAATCTAGTTTCCTTTAATGCACAGAAAACCAAGTACATCAATTTTTCTAACCGACAGAATCTCACTGACTCCCATATATTTTTTAATGATGTAAATATTCCCACTTCCCCTAGTATTGACATTCTCGGTGTAACATTAACTACTAACTTGAGCTGGACACATTATGTTAGAAGTATTGCTAAGAATGCCTCTAAAAAACTGGGACTCCTGTACAGAGTTCGAGAATTCTTCACTGACGAGCAGTTGGCCGTAATATATAAAAGTCATGTGCGTTCTCAGATGGATTACTGTTCACCTCTGTGGAGTGGAAGTGGAGTGATTGCATTGAGGCAGTTGGACAAAATTCAAAATAAAGCTATTAGAGCATTATTCTACAGATATTTTCACAGCAATTGTTCCGAGGAACTTGCTTCAATTGTGCCGCCTCTCCACATCTTTCCCCGTAGAACTAGGGCAGCTGAGAGCGCCCATGAATTTACACTTTCTCCTCCACAATGCAGAACTTCTGCTTATCAAAATTCATTTATCCCTAGAACTACTACTCTTTGGAATTCACTTCCCTCGAATTGCTTTCCACAAACTTACAATCTACAAATGTTTAAATCCAGTTGTTACAAACATTTTATGAATGGAGGATGCCTTTAGGCACATGGACCTTTTTGTTTTATCTGTGTTTTTCCTTCCTCCGTTCATTGTCTTTAAAAAAAAAAAAAAAAAAAAAAAAAAAAAAACAGTTCTGACACACTTATTTATTTTAGTCAACATTTCGTTCCAGTCCTTACAAATGTTCAATACCTGGAGAATTATTCCATTCCTGTTTCCTATAGACGGACGATTACTAACCGTGACTGACACAGCAGACATGATGCTCGTCTCCGACGATCTTCAACTTGTGACATTGACAGACAAAGACGATCTTGATTCATGTAGGTCCTCGTATCTTCACCTGTATGTGTGTCCAGCATATGTGTTTTCCTTTGTGTCCCCAGACAAAACTGCATGCGAACTTACCTTGACTCAAACAACTGTATCTGACTCTGGTTCATTGAAAGACTGTTCTTATGGGGGCCCCGGCTTCACAGCTCCCCGTGTTTCATCAACACTTGCTAGATATTCAGTTTTTTTACTTCCCTAACCAGACCCAGGTGTCCCTTGTTTTTCTAGACTCAAGAAGTGTAATTAATGCTCACGGGATGTATCAGGTACCTGATCACTGAGAAGTAAGGAGTTCCATTATCCACACACTTCCTTCACGTCAGCATATTGCCTTGATAACTAACTTCTCCTCAGAGTTCATCCTTATTAACATTACTTTCACAGGAAACTCATCAGACCTCATCATCAAACCGAGACAACTCACCCTCATGAAAGCATTAGATTCTTCAGCATTCACCGACCTAGTTGGTTCATCTCTTCCCATGTTTGTTAACCCGGAAGTAATTTATCCTACAGTACTAACCCCTACCTTGACTCTTCTCATCATCATCCTCTTTCTAGTCTTTTGCCTCCGACGTCTTTCGTTCAGGATCGACAGCCTGGTGCGTAGGCGCAAAGCAAAGATAGCTACTGCTGATGCAAACGTGTAAGTTGGTCCTCACCTTTATTCACACTTTCTCTGGCATTGCTATACACTGGGAACAGGGTTAGATAAGTCATAGGGATGAATAAAATGTGTATCTATATATATGTTAGCTATTCTTTATTTACACTTCGGTGGGCCTCAGCTGACGTGGCCGAGCTGTGTTACAGCGCATTTTGAGCGACTGTACACTCTTGAATATACTATATAATCACATATATAACTCACACCATTATAACAGTTATTCACTTATTTAAGTAGGCAACTGTACATTTCTAGTTGGGAATTATCTCCCCTATAGAAAGATCATCTCCCCCTATAAAGGCCTTGGTACAATTCTTGCAAAGTAAGCAAGGGTTCCCACGCTCTCCTCAGAGTATTGCAGCAACACTAAGTTGATTGCTAGCAACTAAGTAACGACGTGTCACACCACACTAGATAAAAGCCGGCCCGCTCCCTGCTCCAGGCATTTGTGAGTAGCAGAGCAACAGTCCAGCCCTAAGGACGATCGTACCCTCCACAGGCTGAGGTAAATTATACAGTGACGTATACAGTGACAAGTGCGATACTGTGCGATATTAGTGTGTATGTCATTAATCTATTTTCACTATTCTTAATACATCTATTTCTTTACAGGAATACAGATTACAGGAATAAATAGCTCAATCTAGTTGTTATTAGCTTACTGCTTTAATTAAGTAGATACTTCCCTGTCGGGCATATACAGTACCTACACCGACCTTATAACCATTTACCTAGCCACGCAGAATTCTATATATCTGATAATAAAAACTATAGAAAATGCCAACAGTGTCTTTGCTTCAAATCAGTTACCTCATCAATTTACCTATTCAACATGTTTTTACAGTAATAACCTGGACTACAAACATAGCAAGGAAAATCAAGGTAAGAAGCAAAACGATATCAAAACAGTTAATCCCCGATACAATGCCAATCGGTATAACGATTTGTATCCCTGTGGATTTCAGTACTCTATTCGTTTATGATAATATATTGCATGTCAACAGTATTATCAGGACAATAATAAATGCACTGAACCATCCAACTCTAGCTCTTCACAAGCTTTCTGGCATCTAGCTAAAAACCTCTCCAATAATGTTTCTTCGTCGTGTTTCCCTTCCCTTTTCCGCTTTCATGGCACAACCATCACTTCTTCCTCTGACAAAGCTGAACTCTTCGCTCAAACTTTTGCTAGAAACTCCACCTTGAATGATTCTGGAGTTATTCCTCCCTCTCCACCCCCCTTTCTCCTACTTATGCCTAATATCCTAATATCTTTTTAAAATTTACTTTCTACCCTCTCTGGGCTTAAACTAAGAAGATGTACGGTCGGGACGGTGTTCCTCCTGTTGTACTAAAATACTGTGCTTCCGTGCTGACTCCCTGCCTAGTCAAAGAGTTTTGTCTCTGTCTCTCCTCTAACGTCTTCCCTTCTTGCTGGAAGTTTGCTCTCATTCAACCTGTCCCAAAGAAGTCATGCCAGATTTCAAATATTGCTACGCTCACTTGTTAGGGAACTTTTTTTTGCTATTGGCCTGTCCGTTCACCTATGATAGGCACAATTTTCGGACAGGCCAAAAACTATCCTGTACTAAAACTGAATAGTGGTCATTCGTTCCCTAAGGTGTGTCATTAAGGTTCCCTAACGTGACATTTTTTCTGACCGGCCCAAATTTAGCAAAACTAGCCTGTCCCGAAAAAGCATATTTTCCACGAGCCTGTCCGTCAAGAGACAACTGGTTTTTATGCTATATGAGTTACTTAAGTTATTTTAAGGGCAAAACTGGCAGCAATAGGGCTAGCATTACCAAAACTATGCAATAGGAGTAGAATGTTATGCTTATTCCAAATCTTGCATCCATTTTGTAATAACTGAAAAAAATGTAAGTGGTAAAGCCAAATATGTTAAAAAGAAATTATAAAGTTGACCATATTTCCTTTCTCTGAAGATTAATCCAATTTTTAGGTAGATGCCACAAACCTCGGTTCACAAGTCCCAACTACCATTTAATTTAGTAGACGGCATTGATTGCAAATTAACTACGAGCTTATACTAATTAAGTTTGTACTTAACATACGTGGCACCAAAATCGCTATATTTTGGTATGTTAGTGGCATGTTGAGCTTCATTATTTTATGAGAACAATTCGTTCCCAAAAGTTCTATAAGACGACTCGGAGGGGGGCGGAGCTTAGAGACGGCAGCACCAAAATACAGTCTATTTTCTCATCAACCATAATAGCTACTCGAGTTTTGAAGAGCTCTACAGAATTCCGTCCAAAAGTTCTATCGATTAACGAAGAGCAGAACTCTCAACATTCCATATTAATGGAGAAATTAATTATTAAATGTCGATGCGCTTTTGACACGACTACTGGGCAAAAGTGATCTGGTAACACATTCCTACAATAGACCTCAGCCAATGCCAGCCATCTGATCTGGTAACACTGGTCACCTCCAGATTTGAGGTGCCAAGTCTTCCTAATACCTATTCCATTAATTGCAGCCCCTATTGAAAACGTTTGATACCTTTACCTATTACGAAATGTATTATATACTTGATTAATTATACTGGTGGTGCTGAAAATAGGTTATATAATCCTTTTAGCTTCGAAATCCACCCGCCATAGGTATAGTTTTCAGATACCACCATGATTTCCCAATACATCACCGTAAAATATCCACCATTTCGCATTTCCTAACAAATCGCTTTGGAAAGCGAGCCATAGATGTATCATAATATTATCTAAGCGTATATATCAGAATGAGGCGATATATAACCGAGAAACTATCAAAATGATTGGTGATACGTGCGAATTGTCTACTGTACGTACTTTTAATTTATTCTACCGTTTTTAACATAGAAAATGTAATAGGTGCATATAAGAAAATGTACATTAATACACAGACTATAGTATTTTCTTAACTCGTGTTACTGTGTATAGAGGACTACATTATTTTATTTTAGATGTCATTAATTAACACATTAACATTATCAGATAGTACAAATATATTAAACATCGAATGTTATGAAATAGTTAATGGTTTAGGTACATAAGGTAGAGGCTAGAGCCAAAGGATAATTAGTAGGCTATATATACGATATGTGTTAGTGAGTTGGGCCTAGGCCTATAGGCTACTTAGGCCTTATAATTAGGGTTGGGTGTGAGGGGGATCTGCCTTGTGTTAGGCAATTAGCTTTCTGTAGACTCCCATTTTCTTTTATTCTTATGTATGAAGGTTATTTCTATATATTGCTATATATTACTTTGGTAATTTTTTTGAAAAGACTCGCAGCATTATTATACATAATTTATTAGGGAAAGTGAAGCTCTATGGAATCCTTATAATATACTCACATAGATTCCACTGTGGGAAAATAGTTTTGATAGTTAACTATAGTTTTGATGTAAATACTACCGCAACTACGAATCTTGTTTTCGAGACCTAGTATATTAACCTAACCAAACAACCCAACCTAACCTAACCTAGACCCAGTACGTGGGATACAATACTAGCCCTTGCATGCCAGCTACTGTGGGTTCATATATTAGACATACAGTAACATCTTTGTAGAACATAACACTTTACCGTAGCGAGTGTACTCCATTCCGAACACTTTTTGTAAACATTGAACACGTCCGTAGCAGAGCTCTCAAGATTGCGGGACTGAGTTTGTTTACGCGCGGAACTATTTATATCGACAAAATAGAGTTACAAAACTTATCAAAACTATTCTCCCACAATGGAATCTATGTGAGTATATTATAAGGATTCCATAGAGCTTCACTTTCCCTAATAAATTATGTATAATAACGCTGCGAGTCTATTCCCTATAATTATCATTACTTTTATTGTAGTCGATATGTTATGATGTGATAATGTTAATAAATATTTATATAAGTACAGTCGTGGTTAGGGCTACTTGAACACCTCTTAAATGATACAAAAATACCAAGACTGCGAGCATTAACTAAGGTATATATATTCTGTTAAATTGAATCCCTTAGCAACGGATTTCTAGATAATTTATGGAAAATATGTATATCTATATTTATGTGTCGAATTAATGCCAAGTTTTCGTAATTACCAAACGATTTCGCTACAAAATCTACATAATAGCTGAGTAACCAAGATGGTAACATTATCATCAGCTGGAAAATAAATAGACTAGCGAATGTCAGCAGTTTATTAATATAGTTCGCCAGTGAAATAATATATTGTACCTTCTAAAACTGTAAAGGAATGTCTGTCCATGGCTGTGTAATACGGTAGGCAACCCATATTTACTCATAACCAAAACATAGCACAATCATAATGTATCCTTAATGTAGTTAATATTTGAAATAAATTGTTATACAAGGTGACTAGGCCTACTTCTTTTATTTACCAGAGAGTGAGACACAAAAAGACAGGCAAGGAGGCTCCTCACCCAGAGAGAGAGAGAGAGGGAGTGACAGACAGGCATGCTCCTCCCCGTGTGGGTGACGTCACTGCCGCTGCGCCCTCCGATTGGTCCTAATTTACCCTTTGGCATCTACCAGTCTCGACTTGGTGAAAATGCAACTGGGGCACCCCTGCGGCACGCAAATATCCCAACACGTAGGCATATCTCATTAATATTATGGTGACACCCTTCAAAATCTCACGGAGCAAGCACACAGAATACGGCTGCGGTGGCTGTGCTCCGACGACGACAAACGACGTACACACTCTCTCTCTCGCTGTCAGGCTTCGTATAATGCGTCGTATAGCTAGGTCATGCTTTGTTTAATGCGTCGTATACTGTCCCAGGTCATGCTTCGTATAATGTGTCGTACCCCAATCAGACGACTCACCAAAAATAATCCCACAAAAATCTCTCTGGGTGGAGCAGCCCGGCCAGGTAGTCTCTCTCCTAAAATTTTTCTCTCCTAAATTTTTGTGGGTGAAAGATGTCGTGGACAAATAATTGATAACTCGATTTCTTTAACAGGACAGCGTGGTCGCGCTCATTGCTGCTGATTATGGGCAAGACGTTAGCTAAAAAATCTTTGACTCAGAGAGAGAGAGAGAGAGAGACAGACACATCTTCTCTCCTAAATTTTTGTGTGGGATTATTTGTCAATCTTGTTTCATAACCCAATCGAGGGGCCGAATACGGTCTCGTATATGGTAGCGCTGGCACAGGTGCACCAACACAGGCAACACGGCGCAGCAAGCACACAGAATACGGCGGCGGTGGCTGTGCTCCGACGACGACAAACGACGTACACACTCTCTCTCTCGCTGTCACGCTTCGTATAATGCGTCGTATAGCTAGGTCATGCTTCATTTAATGCGTCGTATATGGTCCTAGGTCATGCTTCGTATAATGTGTCGTACCCCAGTCAGACGACTCACCAAAAATAATCCCACAAAAATCTCTCTGGGTGGAGCAGCCAGGTAGTCTCTTCTAAATTTGTTCTCTCCTAAATTTTTGCGGGTGAAAGATGTCGTAGACAAATAATTGACAACTCGATTTCTTTAACAGGACAGCGTCGTGGAAAAATTACAAGCAATCTTTTTTCGAGAAATCTAAATATGTCGATACAATTGTAAAAACTAGGACAAATAAAAGAAAAATGTGAAAAATTCCATTTTATTTTCCGATTTACATTATACGAAGCATGACCTAGATATACGACGAATTATACGAAGAATCACAGTACCAGTTACTCCCATTAATTTTAGGTCACTTGAGCCTAAAGTTAAGAATGTGGAGGATATAGGTGACTACATAGCAAACAACCAATATATAACCCCCAAAAAGGATATAATAAAATATAAATTCTAGACAGTTTTTATTTGTAAAAACACAAGGCAGAAGGGCGGAGCACACAGGAGAAGCGGAGCTCTAGACGATGCAGGGTGCTCCATAGTGCTTATACATGTATGCCCACACTCCTGCAATGACTTTTCCTATATTGCGTTGTTAGAGAAAACGATTATTGTATGGCAGACTAAATTAAACATGTGATATTTCTAAGTAAATACAAATGTAAAGTCGACACCGATATATAGTGTGTAGAAGGGGAACGAAGCAGAGCAATATACAAAAGTGTAGTTACACTTGGTGGTACTGCACTGATTCTAAACAGTTTTTATTTGTACAAACACTAAATTTGTCGGTACAATTGTAAAAACTACTGTAGGACATATAAAAGAAAAATATGAAAAATTCCATTTTATTTTCCGATTTACATTATACGAAGCATGACCTAGTTATACGACGAATTATACGAAGCACCACAGTACCAGTTACTCCCATTCATTTTAGGTCTCTCTAGGAGTCTAGGTGGAGCAGCCCGACCAGGTAGTCCTCTATGGGTAGAGCAACCCGGCCAAGTAGTCGCTCTCTTTGGGTGGAGCAGCCCGACCAGGTAGTCGCTCTCTCTAGGTGGAGCAGCCCGACCAGGTAGTCGCTCTCTCTAGGTGGAGCAGCCCGACCAGGTAGTCTCTCTCTGGGTAGAGCAACCCGGCCAGGTGGTCGCTCTCTCTGGGTGGAGCAGCCCGACCAGGTAGTCGCTCTCTCCAGGTGGAGCAGCCCGACCAGGTAGTCTCTTTCTGGGTAGAGCAACCCGGCCAGATAGTCGCTCTCTCTGGGTGGAGCAGCCCGACCAGGTAGTCTCTCTCTGGGTGGAGCAGCACGGCTAGGTAGTTCTTCTCTCCTAAATTTTTGTGGGTGAAAGATGTCGTGGACAAATAATTGACAACACGATTTCTTTAACAGGACAGCGTGAGCGCGCTCATTGCTGCTGATTATGGGCAAGACGTTAGCTAAAAAATCTTTGACTCAGAGAGAGAGAGAGAGAGAGAGACAGACACAGTGTGTGTGTGTGTGTGTGTGTGAGAGAGAGAGAGACAGAGTTACACACTCTCTCTCTCTCTGTCATGCTTCGTAGTCCTGTAGCCACATCGTTCTTAGTAAGAGCATAGGCTATCCATATAGTGCCTTACTAACCTGAATTTCTTAGTAGGAGAATAGGCTATTCATATAGTTCCTTGCGTGCCTTACTAACCTGAATTTTTTAGTAAGATTTAGGTCACTCGATCCTAAAGTTAAGAAAGTGGAGGATATAGGTGATTACATAGCAAACAACCAATATATAACCCCCAAAAAGGATATAATCAAATATAAATTCTAAACCGTTTTTATTTATACACCGCCCTCATATTATTTTAAGTAGCTTTCTCGAAATAAGATTGCTTGTAATTTGTCCACATCTTTCACCCACAAATATTTAGACCCTCCTGAAAAAAGGGTCACCACCAACTCAAATTCCACCAACTCCCGTTGGACAGCAGAAGTCGCCTACAGATTTTTGTGTGAAAATCACGACAGGTACCCGTACAGCGGCGACGCCGCAGCAACCCGGCCAGGTAGTCGCTCTCTCTGGGTGGAGCAGGCCGACCAGGTAGTCGCTCTCTCTAGGTGGAGCAGCCCGACCAGGTAGTCGCTCTCTCTAGGTGGAGCAGCCCAACCAGGTAGTCTCTCTCTGGGTAGAGCAACCCGGCCAGGTAGTCGCTCTCTCTGGGTGGAACAGCCCGACCAGCTAGTCGCTCTCTCTAGGTGGAGCAGCCCGACCAGGTAGTCGCTCTCTCTAGGTGGAGCATCCCGACCAGGTAGTCTCTCTCTGGGTAGAGCAACCCGGCCAGGTAGTCGCTCTCTCTGGGTGGAGCAGCCCGACCAGGTAGTCGCTCTCTCTAGGTGGAGCAGCCCGACCAGGTAGTCGCTCTCTCTAGGTGGAGCAGCCCGACCAGGTAGTCTCTCTCTGGGTAGAGCAACCCGGCCAGGTAGTCGCTCTCTCTGGGTGGAGTAGCCCGACCAGCTAGTCGCTCTCTCTAGGTGGAGCAGCCCGACCAGGTAGTCGCTCTCTCTAGGTGGAGCAGCCCGACCAGGTAGTCTCTCTCTAGGTAGAGCAACCCGGCCAGGTAGTCGCTCTCTCTGGGTGGAGCAGCCCGACCAGGTAGTCTCTCTCTGGATAGAGCATCCCGGCCAGATAGTCGCTCTCTCTGGGTGGAGCAGCCCGACCAGGTAGTCTCTCTCTGGGAGGAGCAGCCCGGCCAGGTAGTTCTCTCCTAAATTTTTGTGGGTGAAAGATGTCGTGGAAAAATAATTGGCAACACGATTTCTTTAATAGGACAGCGTGAGCGCGCTCAATGCTGCTGATTATAGGCAAGACGTTAGCTAAAAAATCTTTGAGTCAGAGAGAGAGAGAGAGAGAGACAGACAGACACAGTGTGTGTGTGTGTGTGTGTGAGAGAGAGAGAGAGAGAGTTACACACTCTCTCTCTCTCTGTCATGCTTCGTAGTCCCGTAGCCACTTCATTCTTAGTAAGAGAATAGGCTATCCATATGGTGCCTTACTAACCTGAAATTCTTAGTAAGAGAATAGGCTATTCATATAGTGCCTTGCGTGCCTTACCAACCTGAATTATTTAGTAAGATTTAGGTCACTCGATCCTAAAGTAAAGAAAGTGGAGGATATAGGTGACTACATAGCAAAAAACCAATATATAGCCCCCAAAAAGGATATAATAAAATATAAATTCTAAACAGTTATTATTTGTACACCGCCCTCATATTATTTTAAGTAGCTTTCTCGAAATAAGATTGCTTGTAATTTTTCCACGACATCTTTCACCCACAAATATTTAGACCCTCCGGAAAAAAGGTTCACCACCAACTCAAATTCCACCAACTCACGTTGGACAGCAGAAGATCGCCTAAAGATTTGTGTGTGAAAATCACGACAGGGACCCGTACAACGGCGATGCTGCAGCAACCCGGCCAGGTAGTCGCTCTCTCTGGGTGGAGCAGCCCAACCAGGTAGTCGCTCTCTCTAGGTGGAGCAGCCCGACCAGGTAGTCGCTCTCTCTAGGTAGAGCAGCCCGACCAGGTAGTCTCTCTCTGGGTAGAGCAACCCGGCCAGGTAGCCGCTCTCTTTGGGTGGAGCAGCCCGACCAGGTAGTCGCTCTCTCTAGGTGGAGCAGCCCGACCAGGTAGTCGCTCTCTCTAGGTGGAGCAGCCCGACCAGGTAGTCTCTCTCTGGGTAGAGCAACCCGGCCAGGTAGACGCTCTCTCTGGGTGGAGCAGCCCAACGAGGTAGTCGCTCTCTCTAGGTGGAACAGCCCGACCAGGTAGTCGCTCTCTCTAGGTGGAGCAGCCCGACCAGGTAGTCTCTCGCTGGGTAGAGCAATCCGGCCAGGTAGTCGCTCTCTCTGGGTGGAGCAGCCCGACCAGGTAGTCGCTCTCTCTAGGTGGAGCAGCCCGACCAGGTAGTCGCTCTCTCTAGGTGGAGCAGCCCGACCAGGTAGTCTCTCTCTGGGTAGAGCAACCCGGCCAGGTACTCGCTCTCTCTGGGTGGAGCAGCCCGACCAGGTAGTCGCTCTCTCTAGGTGGAGCAGCCCGGCCAGGTAGTTGCTCTCTCTAGGTGGAGCAGCCTGACCGGGTAGTCTCTCTCTGAGTAGAGCAACCCGGCCTGATAGTCGCTCTCTCTGGGTGGAGCAGCCCGACCAGGTAGTCTCTCTCTGGGTGGAGCAGCCGGGCCAGGTAGTTCTTCTTTCCTAAATTGTTGTGGGTGAAAGATGTCGTGGAAAAATAGTTGACAAAACTATATCTTTAAGAGGACAGCGTGAGCGCGCTCATTGCTGCTGATTATGGGCATGACGTTAGCTAAAAAATCTTTGACTCAGAGAGAGAGAGAGAGACAGACACAGTGTGTGTGTGTGTGTGTGTGTGAGAGAGAGAGAGAGAGAGTTACACACTCTCTCTCTCTCTGTCATGCTTCGGTAAACGACGCGGTAAACGACGCAGGGCCTCGGAAAACGACGCGGTAAATGACACAGGGCCTCGGAAAACGAAAATTATTGGTCAATAAAAACACAAATAAATGAAAATTGTTTTATTTCCCCCACTATCCCAAAACGTTATCTTGCAACTGGCCTGTCCGTAACACTAATGTTGGGGAACAGTGTGAATAGAGACTTCAATTATTGGCTCTCAGGGCGAAATTGGCAGAAATAGGACTAGCGTTACCAGAACTTTGCATAAGGAGTAGTTTTTTTATGCTGATTTCAGAAATGCACCTAGAAATTGGATTAATCTTCAGAGAAAGGAAATATATCCCACTGTATCATGGACAAGCCTCAAATTCTACTCCTACTGCATAGTTCTGGTAATGCTAGCCCTATTTCTGCCAGTTTTGCCTTGTGGGTCAATGTAATATTACATCCTGCTACCTCAGACAGCTTCCTAGTCAAAATGTCCACTAGTACCCCTTCTGAGCCGACGGTGTAGGAAAATCGTAATAACTCTACGGAGATGGCCCATCGTGTTACACTATGTCCCGGCCCCTGCGTCGTTTACCGCGTCGTTTACCGAGACCATGCGTCGTTTACTGCGTTGTTTACCGCGTCGTTTACCGGGGCCTAAATTTTTCGAAAAGCGACTCAACCATTTCTCGATGACGGCTAGGGACTTCTCTGATACTCTGGGACGAGGTGGTGATGGCCAACCAAAAAAATGCTGCTGAGAAGCGGGAAGGCAAGAGGGTGACGATAAGCCACATGTCTCTGGCTTCTTCCAAGGAAGAGGGGATGAGCCCTCTCGCCTTTCTGTTCCGCAGGAGGACCCCTCCTTCAGACAACTTTGCTGTGTTGCAATCTGAAAATTCAAATGGTTACTCTCCCTCAATCGTATACCTAAGCTCATGCGTTTACCGCGTCGTTTACCGCATCGTTTTCCGAGTCGTTTTTCGAATCGTTTTCCGAGTCGTTTTCCCGAGTCGTTTTCCGAGTCGTTTTCCCGAGTCGTTTTCCGAGTCGTTTTCCCGACTCGTTTTCCGAGTCGTTTACCGCGTCGTTTACCGGGGCCTAAATTTGTCGAAAAGCGACTCTCCATCATTTCTCGATGACGGCTAGGGACTTCTCTGATACTCTGGGACGAGGTGGTGATGGCCAACCAAAAAAATGCTGCTGAGAAGCGGGAAGGCAAGAGGGTGACGATAAGCCACATATCTCTGGCTTCTTCCAAGGACGAGGGGATGAGCCCTCTCGCCTTTCTGTTCCGCAGGAGGACCCCTCCTTCAGACAACTTTGCTGTGTTGCAATCTGAAAATTCAAATGGCTACTCTCCCTCAATCGTATACCTAAGCTCATGCGTTTACCGCGTCGTTTTCCGAGTCATTCTCCGAATCGTTCTCCGTGTCGTTTTCCGAGTTTTTTACCGCGTCGTTTTCCGTGTCGCTTTCCCGAGTCGTTTTCCGATTCGTTTACCGCATCGTTTTCCGGGTCGTTTACCGGGGCCTAAATTTGTCGAAAAGCGACTCTCCATCATTTCTCGATGACGTCTAGGGACTTCTCTGATACTCTGGGACGAGGTGGTGGTGGCCAACCAAAAAAATGCTGCTGAGAAGCGGGAAGGCAAGAGGGTGACGATAAGCCACATGTCTCTGGCTTCTTCCAAGGAAGAGGGGATGAGCCCTCTCGCCTTTCTTTTCCGCAGGAGGACCCCTCCTTCAGACAACTTTGCTGTGTTGCAATCTGAAAATTCAATTGGCTACTCTCCCTCAATCGTATACCTAAGCTCATGCATTTACCGCGTCGTTTTCCGAGTCGTTTTCCGAACCTTTTCTGAGTCGTTTTCCAAGTCGTTTTCCGAGTCGTTTACCACGTTGTTCTCCAAGTCGTTTTCCCGAGTAGTTTTCCGAGTCGTTTTCCCGAGTCGTTTTCCCGAGTCGTTTTCCCGAGTTGTTTTCAGAGACGTTTTCCGGAGTCGTTTTATGAGTCGTTTTCCCAGTCGTTTTCCGAATTGTTTTCCCGAGTCGTTTTCCCGAGTCGTTTTCCCGAGTCGTTTTCCGGGTCATTTTCCCGAGTCGTTTTCCCAGTCGTTTTTCGAGTCGTTTTCCGAGTTGTTTTCCCCAGTCGTTTTCCGAGTCGTTTTCCGAGTCGTTTTCCCAGTCGTTTTCCGAGTCGTTTACCGCGTCGTTTTCCGAGTCGTTTACCGCGTCGTTTACCGGGGCCTAAATTTTTCGAAAAGCGACTCTCCATCATTTCTCGATGACGGCTAGGGACTTCTCTGATACTCTGGGACGAGGTGGTGATGGCCAACCAAAAAAATGCTGCTGAGAAGCGGGAAGGCAAGAGGGTGACGATAAGCCACATGTCTCTGGCTTCTTCCAAGGAAGAGGGGATGAGCTCTCTCGCCTTTCTGTTCCGCAGGAGGACCCCTCCTTCAGACAACTTTGCTGTGTTGCAATCTGAAAATTCAAGTGGCTACTCTCCCTCAATCGTAGACCTAAGCTCATGAGTTTACCGAGTCGTTTTCCGAGTCGTTCTCCGAGTCGTTCTCCGTGTCGTTTTCCGAGTCGTTTTCCATGTCGTTTTCCGAGTCGTTTACCACGTTGTTTTCCGAGTCGTTTTCCGAGTCGTTTTCCCGAGTCGTTTTCCGAGTCGTTTTATGAGTCGTTTTATGAGTCGTTTTCCCAGTCGTTTTCCAGAGTCGTTTACCGCGTTGTTTTCCGAGTCGTTTTCCTAGTCGTTTACCGCGTCGTTTTCCGAGTCGTTTTTCGAGTCATTTTCCCAGTCGTTTACCGCATCGTTTTCCGAGTCGTTTACCGGGGCCTAAATTTTTCGAAAAGCGACTCTCCATCATTTCTCGTTGACGGCTAGGGACTTCTCTGATACTCTGGGACGAGGTGGTGATGGCCAACCAAAAAAATGCTGCTGAGAAGCGGGAAGGCAAGAGGGTGACGATAAGCCACATGTCTCTGGCTTCTTCCAAGGAAGAGGGGATGAGCCCTCTCGCCTTTCTGTTCCGCAGGAGGACCCCTCCTTCAGACAACTTTGCTGTGTTGCAATCTTAAAATTCAAATGGCTACTCTCCCTCAATCGTACACCTAAGCTCATGCGTTTACTGCGTCGTTTTCCGAGTCGTTTTCCGAATCGTTTTCTGAGTCGTTTTCCTGAGTCGTTTACCACGTCGTTTTCTGAGTCGTTTTCCCGAGTCGTTTTCCCGAGTCGTTTTCCCAGTCGTTTTCCGAATTTTGTTCAGAGTCGTTTTCCCGAGTCGTTTTCCCAGTCATTTTCCAGAGTCGTTTTCCGAGTCGTTTTCCCAGTCGTTTTTCGAGTCGTTTTCAGAGTCGTTCTCCGAATCGTTCTCCGGGTCGTTTTCCATGTCGTTTTCCGAGTCGTTTACCATGTCGTTTTCCGAGTCGTTTTCCGAGTCATTTCCCAAGTCGTTTTCCGAGTCGTTTTCCCGAGTCGTTTTCCCGAGTCGTTTACCGTGGCCTAAATTTTTCGAAAAGCGACTCTCCATCATTTCTCGATGACGGCTAGGGACTTCTCTGGTACTCTGGGACGAGGTGGTGATGGCCAACCAAAAAAATGCTGCTGAGAAGCGAGAAGGCAAGAGGGTGACGATAAGCCACATATCTCTGGCTTCTTCCAAGGAAGAGGGGATGAGCCCTTTCGCCTTTCTGTTCCGCAGGAGGACCCCTCCTTCAGACAACTTTGCTGTGTTGCAATCTGAAAATTCAAATGGCTACTCTCCCTCAATCGTATACCTAAGCTCATGCGTTTACCGCGTCGTTTTCCGAGTCATTTTCCGAGTCGTTCTCCGAATCGTTCTCCCTGTCGTTTTCCGAGTCGTTTTCCGAGTCGTTTTCCATGTCGTTTTCCGAGTCGTTTTCCGAGTCGTTTACCACGTCGTTTTCCGAGTCGTTTTCCCGAGTCGTTTTCCGAGTCATTTCCCGAGTCGTTTTCCGTGTTGTTTTCCCGAGTCGTTTTCCGAGTCGTTTTCCCGAGTCGTTTTCCGAGTCGTTTTCAGAGTCATTTTCCGAGTCGTTTACCCCGTCGTTTTCAGAGTCGTTTACCGCGTCGTTTACCGGGGCCTAAATTTTTCGAAAAGCGACTCTCCATCATTTCTCGATGACGGCTAGGGACTTCTCTGATACTCTGGGACGAGGTGGTGATGGCCAACCCAAAAAATGCTGCTGAGAAGCGGGAAGGCAAGAGGGTGACGATAAGCCACATGTCTCTGGCTTCTTCCAAGGAAGAGGGGATGAGCCCTCTCGCCTTTCTGTTCCGCAGGAGGACCCCTCCTTCAGACAACTTTGCTGTGTTGCAATCTGAAAATTCAAATGGCTACTCTCCATCAATCGTATACCTAAGCTCATGCGTTTACCGCGTCGTTTTCCGAGTCGTTTTCCGTGTCGTTTTCCGAGTCGTTTACCACGTCGTTTTCCCCGAGTCGTTTCCCGAGTCGTTTTCCCGAGTCGTTTTCCGATTTGTGTTCCGAGTCGTTTTCCCGAGTCTTTTTCCCGAGTTGTTTTCCGAGTCATTTTACCGAGTCGTTCCGGGTCGTTTTCCGAGTCTTTTTCCAGAGTCGTTTTCCAAGTCGTTTTCCCGAGTCGTTTTCCCGAGTCGTTTTCCCAGTCATTTTCCGAGTCGTTTACTGCGTCGTTTTCCGAGTCGTTTACCGCGTCGTTTACCGGGGCCTAAATTTTTCTAAAAGCGACTCTCCATCACTTTTCGATGACGGCTAGGGACTTCTCTGATACTCTGGGACGAGGTGGTGATGGCCAACCAAAAAAATGCTGCTGAGAAGCGGGAAGGCAAGAGGGTGACGATAAGCCACATGTCTCTGGCTTCTTCAAAGGAAGAAGGGATGAGCCCTCTCGCCTTTCTGTTCCGCAGGAGGACCCCTCCTTCAGACAACTTTGCTGTGTTGCAATCTGAAAATTCAAATGGCTAATCTCCCTTAATCGTATATCTAAGCTCATGCGTTTACCGCGTCGTTTTCAGAGTCGTTTTCCGAGTCTTTTTCCCGAGTCGTTTTCCGAGTAGTTTGCCGCGTCGTTTTCAGAGTCGTTTACCGCGTCGTTTACCGGGGCCTAAATTTTTCGAAAATCGACTCTCCATCATTTGTCGATGACGGCTAGGGACTTCTCTGATACTCTGGGACGGGGGGGGTGATGGCCAACCAAAACATTTTTGCTGAGAAGCGGGAAGGCAAGAGGGTGTCGATACGCCACATGTGTTACGATCGGGTCTCATATAAATCAGTGGCTCTTATACATTGGACTAGTCTGGCATAAATGCAACAACGGAAACGCTAGATCCAACCCCTGATATATAATCCCGTCGAACAAAGAACACATATACCCTCCAGAGTTATATCTGCGATAGCGGGGTATCTTAACTCTCAGTATCTATGTGCTTCTACTATAGGCTGATGTTCTCTGAAACAGCCTATTAGCTATAACATATGGTTGCTTAGTTATGGTACACAAGGAAAAGATAGTTAACTTAATTAAATCACAAGAGTGATCTAATGCAAACAAGAAGGTTTACTTAACCTTACTTTAATCAATAATATCTGTCACTCCTTTATGAAAGAAAGTGTTGTAAAGTCCTCAAGCACCGAACAAGGAATCTTCTGAATAATGTCGGATGCTACTAAGAAGAACGTATCGGAAATGGAACCACAAAATAGCAGGAGGCAGGACAATGCACGTGTAGGCTAAATACACAAAAAGGCTGGACATATAATGTTATTGGACACAATAATATTATAAGCGGTGCAACTGTAATAATGCTCGCCACGAAAAAGTAGTACTCCTATTAACAAAACCGGTCTATGCTGGTTGTGTCTCTCTACAGCAACCTAGACCTCAAAATGCTTGTGTAAAAATAATGAGTATGCATAAAAGAGTATATGGTCTAATCCAGCTAATGTCTACCCGGGTTAATAAAGTCTAGCTGGGATGCGCAAAGGTACAGAATTCTGGTGGGGCAAGGCAGCTCCTAGCCTAGTGTGGACCGTGGGTCTGTGCGGCCTGATTACGTTAATATGAAGGGGTGCTCTCTTGAGGATTCTCGATCACAAGTATCGAGTATCCTCCTGGCGACCCTCAAAAGTAAAGGCAAATAGAGTTAGAACAGTGTTGGGTGGATTAGGCAAGCAGCCCTCACGCACTACACAGTCTAAACTCCAAGGTACACAGACAAAAGATCCACCCAGGCAACCCTTAGAATCCGTAGTGTCGTGTAGCTCAAAAGTAGCCTACACACATTGAAAACACCAACAGCAAGGTACCTGATCCCTAGTCTAGCATTATTTAACCCTGTAGAAACATTAGTGATTGATGGAGACAGTCTGAGCAATACAATCTCCCAAAAAGACAATGACTATCTTCAACCTTAATCTAGTACATAAGAAATGTGAGATCCAGCATATAATACAGTCTGGCCACCAATTCAAGGTGTGGATGCAGAGAGCCAGAGGGGGATTGATATTAATAAAAGGTGAGGAAGTAGTGGAAATGATAGAGGCAGTAGGAGAGAAAGATTCTAAGAACAGAGTGTGGGACAGTTCAAGGGAGATGCTTAGAGTATGCTGTCTGGGAAGGATCTGACAAGGATATTCCCATGGATCTCCTGGCTGGAGTCCCAGTTCGCAAGAATGGCACGAGGGCGCGCGACAGTCGCCCAGTAAGCAGCCGCATAGTAGGCAGTGTTAGGCCGGAGGCAACGAATCCCGCGAGTCCTATGTAAGGGGGCCAGCCACGCGCCACACTCACTACCAAGTCACACCACCTCGTCTCTCTCTCTCTCCCTCTCCCGCTCGCCTTCCCATCATTCAACTACTTAACACAATACTTTCAATTGACTAAATAAAATAGAAAGGATTGTGACAGACGAAAATAAAGAACAGTTCTGAACTGTCTGCAAAACAAGCTTTCTCGAGAAGGAAAGTACACAATGATAGGTAGACTGTAGCTATATTCTCTGCCCTGGCGAGTCCTAGCGAGTAAGCCATGCGGTTCTGGGGGAAGCGGTGAGCGTCACACCCCACCCAAGATTTTTAAGAGGCTCCAACTATGATCTCTAAATCTGACACGCAGAACCCATACAAAATTCGCCACTCCTAGCCACCCAGCGACAATGAAATGTAAAGCACAGTTCTCATCAAAATAACACATTATAAAAATTAACAACCCTTCCCAACACAATAGATTAAATTACATAGTTATGCTCATAAGAGCGAGCTTCACTAGCCCAGCCTTCTGAGAGGAGTACAACTCAAAATTTCTGCTATAACATACTTAAAACAAATGTAACTATCAAAGAAAGAGTTTTTATAGGATTTTCATATTTTTAATATGTTTATGGCGGCTGCACTACAGGGGCAAGCCTAGTTTTTACTTCTATACCAACACAGCAACTCCTACTTTACAACCCAATACGCTGGGCTACACACGCGAGCCAACAAGCACCAGACGTAAACATACTAATCAAACCAAAGTAGGAGGCTACCCTTGTGATGATCTACCCCGGGTCTTCCACCCTCGATAAGCAATCTGCAATCACATTCTCAGAATCGGCAATATGGCGTATGTCTAGGTTGTATTCCTGCAACATTAATGACCACCTGGTCAGCCTCATATTCCGGTTATGGAATTGATTCAGGAACTTGAGGGGGTGATGGTCGGTGTAGATCACCACAACTGGTCCATAGGCTGGAACATACACCTCAAAGTGCCTGAGCGCTAGCACAATCACCAGCAGTTCCTTCTCAACTACTGAATAGTTCTTCTGCGCCGAGTTGAACTTTTTTGGGAAGAAACTGACTGGGTGCTCCAGCCCATCTTCTTCTGATTGCATCAGAACGGCACCAGCCCCCACACCACTGGCATCAGTTGCCAGCTGGAATGGTCGGCTAAAGTCCGGGGCCCTGAGGATTGGGTGAGTACACAACAGGTGTTTTACTAGCAAAAAATCCCTCTCACACTCAGGCGCCCACTTAAACTTTCTATCTTTGGCCAATAGGTCCGTCAGAGGAGCCAGCACAGTAGAATAGCCCTTTATAAAGCGGCGGTAGTAACCAATCATGCCCAAAAACCTCATGATCTGCTTCTTGGTGGACGGCCTGGGGAAGTGGTTAATAGCCAATATCTTGTTCTGTGGGGGACACACCTGGCCCAAACCCACCATGAACCCCAGATACTGCACGGTAGCCCGCACAAAATCACACTTTCCCAGGTTGACCACCAAGTTTTCCTCGCTTAATTTCTTAAATAGGGATTCTACATGTTCACAGTGGCTCTCGAAATCGTCATCGTAGATAATGACGTCGTCCAGGTACACGGTACAGTTCGGAATGTCAGCCACCAACTCGTTCATCAAGCTTTGGAAGGTCGCTGGTGCGTTCTTTAGACCGTACGGCATGACATTACAACGATATGTAGCACCATCCACCACAAAACCACACACCTCTTTCGCCCGTGCAGACAAAGGCACCTGCCAGTAACCTTTTACCAGGTCCACCTTGGTCAAGAACTTGGCCCTGCCAATCTTGTCTACACAGTCATCGACCCGGGGAAGAGGATATGGGTTGGTGGGAGTCAAGCCGTTTAGCCTGCGGTAATCAACACAGAAGCGCACCTTGCCATCCGGCTTAGGTTGCAGCGTTACGGGAGATGTCCACTTTACCGCCCCCTTCTCGATCAGTCCCTGTTGCAACATATACTCCAACTCCGCCCGGAAGGCCGGAAGTTTAATAGGGGGCACCCTATAGGGCACTGATTTGAAGGGTGGGTGGTCACCAACGTCAACGTCGTGCACCTCATGAGTAGTGAGGCCTGGGTGTTCCGCAAATACAGTAGGGTATAAACAAAATAGGCGCTCGACAGCCACACGCTGTTGCTCAGGTAGGTGTTGCAAAGCCTCATGAGCCGCCTGTCTCGTGTTTCCCGCCCACTGATCTGCAGAAACATGATAATCCCAGTTGTCATCCACCTGCGCATGACTGTCCCGTTCTCCTTCTCCACCTTGACTGCTGAAAGTCATTACGGGGACAGTGAGAGGCTCAGGTGGGCGCCTCAAATACTCCTTCATCAGGTTGACATGACATAACTGATTCCTCTTACGCCTGTCTGGAGTGGCCACCAGGTAATCTAAGTCCGAGAGCTTCTCTGCTACCGTATAAGGACCAGCGTACTTTGCGGATAAGGGGTGACCTACAAGAGGGAGTAGTATCAACACCTCCTGACCCACGTGAAACTCCCTGAGTTTCACCTTGTGGTCGTACCTGTCCTCTTCGAGTTCGACAGCACCGTTACTACACTTTAGAACCTCCGGGTCTTCTAGCTACAATTTGCGAATATCTGAGGGAGCTAGCCTGTCTAAGTGTTTGCGAAACAACTCATGCCCTCCCCCAACATCGAACTTTGCATCCCATTGCTCTCTCTGTGTATACCGTTGCTGCCTCTGAGTCTCTTTAAGCCCTGCCTCTACAATCTCAGTGACAGGTGGTGGTGCTTCTCCAGACTCTAATAATGGTGCTAATACTGAGTCCCCGAGAAGCACTGCTGGTACTAGACTCTCCACCGTATCAGCTTTCAGCACCCTCTCGTGACTGTTCCTCCGCTTATTTGAAGACTGTTGGTTAGGCTGTGACTCCCTGGATGCGAGAGATCTGGTTACAACACACGTCATTGGTTGCACCTGACACTTCTCAACCCACACCTGTTCCTCCCCACTCACGTCGGCCGGCTCCTCGGCAATGACTAAGGGTGAAACCTTAGAAGCAGGCACCGCAAAGTCATTGCCGAGAAGGAGGTCGACGCCCCCAACAGGCAATTTCTCCACGATTCCCACATCCAGTTCGCGAGTCACACCGTCAACTTCAAGCTCCATTCTAACAAGCAGGTATGACTTAGTTGCATTAACTCCCTGCACCACAACTACCCGTGCCGCGTTTATGGGTCTACCAGTGAAATTCTTTAAGAGTGTCTGAGAGGCACCTGTGTCACGCAAAAGCTGTACCCCGTGCTTCTTGCCCCCCCACTTCACGCAGCCATGCCCTCTATGGTTGCAAAAGGCATCGCGGACAGGGTTCGAGCCTTCCGGATCCTTCTTCACTGGCGGTGCTCCATCCTCTGATCATATGCCTCCAGCAAACACAGAAGACTTCTGGAACACCCCAATGCTGCGAGCCAATGACACATCCATCGTGGGAGGTCTGCTCGGACAATCTTTTGCCATGTGCCCCTCTTTGTGACAGTGATAACACTCAAATTTCCCCTTGGACTTATACTGAGGTGTAAAAGTCCCCTGACCTTTCTTAAACGGGGCGGTGCTAGGTTTGTGATCAGTCTTGGTGTCATTGCTTTTAAATTTATGTGTGTCCATATTCCGGGGAGGGGGAGGGTAACGCTCCTTAACGCCTACATCGTTTCTCTGTGCAGAGCCGCACCCCCGAATTAGTGACAACCGAAGATCAGCCATCTCTGCTGCTTCTACGAGAGTTCTTGGGTTCTTCTCTTTAAGGTTTAATGTCAAGTCGCCGCCCGTACACTTATAAAACTGCTCTAGAAGCATCAACTGTTTCATCTCATCAAACGTAGTTGTCTTCTCTGATCTGAGCCAGTTTTCCATAGCGTCGGACAGGTCCCGGGCGTGCTCCAAGAAGGTACTGTCTCGCCCTTTAGTCACACCCCAGAACTTTAACCTATATGTCTCGGGTTGTAGCTCGTATGCCCGCAGGACAGCCTCCTTGAGCTCCTCATAAACAACGCAGGACTCCAAAGGCAGTGCATCGTAAGCCTTGAGCCCCTTACCTACGAGTCTAGAGGACACAAGGGCCGCCCACTTAACTTCAGGCCACTGATGCTCCCGGCACTTCTTCTCAAATCTATTGAAAAACTCTGTTACACCAGACTCGTCAAATACAGGGACCAGTTTGAGAAGGTGCGACAGAGACTGATCATGCACACGGTTTCCAGTACCGAGTCGCTGTCCCGTCGTCTCAACACGAGACTTCTCTAAATCCATGTCGGCACAGTATCTTGTAGATTCTAGTTCAGTCCTAAGCTCAGCTTCCCTCGTCTGTTGCTGCATCCTAGCCAGCTCTTTTCTCTCTTCTATCTTAGCTAGCTCTATCTGCTGTTGACTCTGATGTTGCATCTTTGCCAGCTGAAAGAGCATCTCCGGGGTCAAACCTTGAGGAGGAGGAGGAGATGCAATGATGTAGAAATACCCGGTGATCCCCCCAGGGGCAAACCACCCTGCCAGTCACTACCCACCTGCGGAAGCGTGCTCAGGGTCGGTACTCCAATAGGAGGATTGGGAGTCGAGTGAAGGGGAAGCTCGGCCAAAGGGCTCTGAGCACTCACCCTACCTCGTACGCCAGTCACCCCACCCAGCACACACGTCATCAGGTCATCCTTGGTCATGCCACTAGTACATACATGACGGATAGCTGCAGATAAGCACTGGAGACCGTACCGATTCATACCCACCAACCGGTCGGAAGTAACAGGACATTGTAAAAAATTCCTTGCATCCTCTTCACTGTTCACCAAGTTAACAACCTGCCCATGCTGCTGCTCCTCAGCTTCTACATCACGTACTGTGTCTTCATCCTGCACTGATCCGCTATAAGACATGATGCTCACTGAAGATTGTTCACTTTGATACACAAAAAAGAAGTACCCCAAACTCTTATACCACAATATTCACAATAAAAAATTCTCGGAGACAGATTAAGTGCTATATTACTTTGCTAAAAAAATAATTCTTGCATGTCCTCAAAAAATATTCCACAAAATCAACAAATGTTCACTGCCTAAACTGTGAGAAAAATCTGCACAATAACCTGCAATTATATGTCAGTTCACCAAATCCTGAGCTAGGTCGCCATTTGTTACGATCGGGTCTCGTATAAATCAGTGGCTCTTATACATTGGACTAGACTGGCATAAATGCAACAACGGAAACGCTAGATCAAACCCCTGATATATAATCCCGTCGAACAAAGAACATATATACCCTCCAGAGTTATATCTGCGATAGTGGGGTATCTTAACTCTCAGTATCTATGTGCTTCTAGTATAGGCTGATGTTCTCTGAAACAGCCTATTACCTATAACATATGGTTGCTTAGTTATGGTACACAAGGAAAAGATAGTTAACTTAATTAAATCACAAGAGTGATCTAATGCAAACAAGAAGAAGGTTTACTTAACGTTACTTTAATCAATAATATCTGTCACTCCATTATGAAAGAAAGTGTTGGAAAGTCCTCAAGCACCGAACAAGGAATCTTCTGAATAATGTCGGATGCTACTAAGAAGAACGTATCGGAAATGGAACCACAAAATAGCAGGAGGCAGGACAATGCACGTGTAGGCTAAATACACAAAAAGGCTGGACATATAATGTTATTGGACACAAGAATATTATAAGCGGTGCAACTGTAATAATGCTCGCCACGAAAAAGTAGTACTCCTATTAACAAAACCGGTCTATGCTGTTTGTGCCTCTCTACAGCAACCTAGACCTCAAAATGCTTGTGTAAAAATAATGGGTATGCATAAAAGAGTATATGGTCTAATCCAGCTAATGTCTACCCGGGTTAATAAAGTCTAGCTGGGATGCGCAAAGGTACAGAATTCTGGTGGAGCAAGGCAGCTCCTAGCCTAGTGTGGACCTTGGGTCTGTGCGGCCTGGTGGCAACCTCAGCCTCCTGCGATAATTCTAACGGCCGCAGTGTTGTTGTGAGTGTAGTGCGAGGCAGTGGCAATGATCCTGGGGCTCCCGCCTCCTCGGACTTACTGGAACATAATATGTCTGAGGGAGTTAATATGAAGGGGTGCTCTCTTGAGGATTCTCGATCACAAGTATCGAGTATCCTCCTGGCGACCCTCAAAAGTAAAACCAAATAGAGTTAGAACAGTGTTGGGTGGATTAGGCAAGCAGCCCTCACGCACTACACAGTCTAAACTCCAAGGTACACAGACAAAAGATCCACCCAGGTAACCCACAGAATCCGTAGTGTCGTGTAGCTCAAAAGTACCCTACACACATTGAAAACACCAACAGCAAGGTACCTGATCCCTAGTCTAGCATTGTTTAACCCTGTAGAAACATTAGTGATTGATGGAGACAGTCTGAGCAATACAATCTCCCAAAAAGACAATGACTATCTTCAACCTTAATCTAGTACATAAGAAATGTGAGATCCAGCATATAATACAGTCTGGCCACCAATTCAAGGTGTGGATGCAGAGAGCCAGAGGGGGATTAATATTAATAAAAGGTGAGGAAGTAGTGGAAATGATAGAGGCAGTAGGAGAGAAAGATTCTAAGAACAGAGTGTGGGATAGTTCAAGGGAGATGCTTAGAGTATGCTGTCTGGGAAGGATCTGACAAGGATATTCCCATGGACCTCATGGCTGGAGTCCCAGTTCGCAAGAATGGCACGAGGGCGCGCGACAGTCGCCCAGTAAGCAGCCGCGTAGTAGGCAGTGTTAGGCAGGAGGCAACGAATCCCGCGTGGCCTATGTAAGGGGGCCAGCCACGCGCCACACTCACTACCAAGTCACACCACCTCGTCTCTCTCTCTCTCCCTCTCCCGCTCGCCTTCCCATCATTCAACTACTTAACACAATACTTTCGATTGACTAAATAAAATAGAAAGGATTGTGACAGACAAAAATAAAGAACAGTTCTGAACTGTCTGCAACACAAGCTTTCTCGAGAAGGAAAGTACACAATGATAGGTAGACTGTAGCTATATTCTCTGCCCTGGCGAGTCCTAGCGAGTAAGCCATGCGGTTCTGGGGGAAGCGGTGAGCGTCACACATGTCTCTGGCTTCTTCCAAGGAAGAGAGGATGAGCCCTCTCGCCTTTCTGTTCCGCAGGAGGACCCCTCCTTTGCATACAACTTTGCTGTATTGCAATCTGAAAATTCAAATGGCTACTCTCCCTCAATCGTATACCTAAGCTCATGCGTTTACCGCGTCGTTTTCCGAGTTGTTTTCCGAGTCGTTTTCCGAGTCGTTTTCCCGAGTCGTTTTCCCGAGTCGTTTTCCGATTCTGTTTTCCGAGTCGTTTTCCCAGTTGTTTTCCCGAGTCGTTTTCCGAGTCGTTTTCGGAGTCGTTTTCCCGAGTCGTTTTCTGAGTTGTTTTCCCGAGACGTTTTCCGAGTCGTTTTTCCGAGTCGTTCTCCGATTTGTTTTCCCGAGTCGTTTTCCGAGTCGTATTCCCGAGTCGTTTTCCGGAGTCGTTCACCGTGTCGTTTTCCGAGTAATTTTCCGAGTCGTTTACCGTGTCGTTTTCAGAGTTGTTTTCCCGAGTCGTTTTCCGAGTAGTTTACCGCGTCGTTTTCAGAGTCGATTACCACGTCGTTTACCAGGGCCTAAATTTTTCGAAAAGCGACTCTCCATCATATGTCGATGACGGCTAGGGACTTCTCTGATACTCTGGGACGAGGTGGTGATGGCCAACCAAAAAAATGTTGCTGAGAAGCGGGAAGGCAAGAGGTGCCTCTTCAGATCCATCAAACTACAGACCAATAGCTATAACTTCCACTATTGGTAAAGTCTTTGAAATTATATTAAATAATCACATAATTAAGCATCTTGAGAATAATAAATTAATCAGTGATAGGCAATATGGTTGTAGACGATGTCGATCAACTGCAGACATTCTTTGCCTTCTTACGCATCAAATCAACCAAGCCACAGACCAACATGGTGAAACACATACAATAGCACTGGATATATCAAAGGCATTTGATAGAGTCTGGCATCAATCCTTATTGTCGAAGATGTCACACTACGGCCTTGCATCATTAGTTCCACTAATTTCTTCTTATCTTCATAACAGAAAAATACATGTAATGGTAGATGGCCTTTATTCTCAATTTCACTCAATAAATGCTGGTGTTCCCCAGGGATCAGTTTTGGCCCCTACTCTGTTCCTCATTCATATCAATGATCTCATATCTACCACTCATAATCCAATACATTCCTACGCAGATGACTCAACACTCCACAGTTCCTTCACATTTACCAATTCTTTCACCCAACCCGATCTTATAAATTCAAAAATAAGCACTGCAATTTCTCTGAACCAGGACCTTTCTAGAATTGAAGAAGGGGGTCAAAAGAATCTAGTTTCCTTTAATGCACAGAAAACCAAGTACATTCACTTTTCTAACCGACAGAATCTCACTGACTCCCATATATTTTTTAATGATGTAAATATTCCCACTTCCCCTAGTATTGACATTCTCGGTGTAACATTAACTACTAATTTGAGCTGGACACATTATGTTAGAAGCATTGCTAAGAATGCCTCTAAAAAACTGGGACTCCTGTACAGAGTTCGAGAATTCTTCACTGACGAGCAGTTGGCCGTAATATATAAAAGTCATGTGCGTTCTCAGATGGATTACTGTTCACCTCTGTGGAGTGGAAGTGGAGTGGTTGCATTGAGGCAGTTGGACAAAATTCAAAATAAAGCTATTAGATTAATCAATACCCTGCAATCACACAGGACCTTCCTACATTATCCATACGAAGAAACGTTGCATCCCTTGCATTGTTCTACAGATATTTTCACAGCAATTGTTCCGAGGAACTTGCTTCAATTGTGCCGCCTCTCCACATCTTTCCCCGTAGAACTAGGGCAGCTGAGAGCGCCCATGAATTTACACTTTCTCCTCCACAATGCAGAACTTCTGCTTATCAAAATTAATTTATCCCTAGAACTACTACTCTTTGGAATTCACTTCCCTCGAATTGCTTTCCAAAAATTACAATCTACAAATGTTTAAATCCAGTTGTTACAAACATTTTATGAATGGAGGATGCCTTTAGGCACATGGACCTTTTTGTTTTATCTGTGTTTTTCCTTCCTCCGTTCATTGTCTTTAAAAAAAAAAAAAAAAAAAAAAAACATGTCTCTGGCTTCTTCCAAGGAAGAGGGGATGAGCCCTCTCGCCTTTCTGTTCCGCAGGAGGACTCCTCCTTCAGACAACTTTGCTGTATTGCAATCTGAAAATTCAAATAGCTACTCTCCCTCAATCGTATACCTAAGCTCATGCGTTTACCGCGTCGTTTTACGAGTCGTTTTCCCAGTCGTTTTTTCGATTTGTTTTCCCGAGTCGTGTTCCGAGTCGTTTTCCGAGTCGTTTTCCAGAGTCATTTACCGCGTCGTTTTCGGAGTCGTTTTCCCGAGTCGTTTTCCGAGTCATTTACCGCGTCGTTTTCCGAGTCCTTTACCGCGTCGTTTACCGGGGCCTAAATTTTTCGAAAAGCGACTCTCCATCATTTGTCGATGACGGCTAGGGACTTCTCTGATACTCTGGGACGAGGTGGTGATGGCCAACCAAAAAAAATTTGCTGAGAAGCGGGAAGGCAAGAGGGTGTCGATAAGCCACATGTCTCTGGCTTCTTCCAAGGAAGAGGGGATGAGCCCTCTCGCCTTTCTGTTCCGCAGGAGGACCCCTCCTTCAGACAACTTTGCTGTATTGCAATCTGAAAATTCAAATGGCTCAATCGTATACCTAAGCTCATGCGTTTACCGCGTCATTTTCCGAGTCGTTTTCCGAGTAGTTTTCCCGAGTCGTTTTCCGAGTCGTTTTACGATTCGTTTTCCCGAGTCGTTTTCCGAGTCGTTTTCCCGAGTCGTTTTCCGAGTCGTTTTCCTATTTGTTTTCCCGAGTCGTTTTCCGAGTCATTTTCCCAGAGTCGTTTACCGCGTCGTTTTCCGAGTCGTTTTCAGAGTCGTTTTCCCGAGTCGTTTTCCGAGTCGTTTTCCCGAGTCGTTTTCCGAGTCATTTTCCAGAGTCGTTTTCCGAGTTGTTTTCCCCGAGTCGTTTTCCGAGTCGTTTTCCCGAGTCGTTTTCCGAGTCGTTTTCCCGAGTCGTTTACCGCATCGTTTACCGGGGCCTAAATTTTTCGAAAAGCGACTCTCCATCATTTCTGGATGACGGCTAGGGACTTCTCTGATACTCTGGGACGAGGTAGTGATGGCCAACCAAAAAAATGCTGCTGAGAAGCGGGAAGGCAAGAGGGTGACGATAAGCCACATGTCTCTGGCTTCTTCAAAGGAAGAGGGGATGAGCTCTCTCGCCTTTCTGTTCCGCAGGAGGACCCCTCCTTCAGACAACTTTGCTGTGTTGCAATCTGAAAATTCAAATGGCTACTCTCCCTCAATCGTATATCTAAGCTCATGCGTTTACCGCGTCGTTTTCCGAGTCGTTTACCGCGTCATTTTCCGAGTCGTTTACCGCGTCGTTTTCAGAGTCGTTTTCCCGAGTCGTTTTCCGAGTAGTTTACCGCGTCGTTTTCCGAGTCATTTACCGCGTTGTTTACTGGGGCCTAAATTTTTCGAAAAGCGACTCTCCATCATTTGTCGATGACGGCTAGGGACTTCTCTGATATTCTGGGACGAGGTGGTGATGGCCAACCAAAAAAATGTTGCTGAGAAGCGGGAAGGCAAGATGGTGTCGATAAGCCACATGTCTCTGGCTTCTTCCAAGGAAGAGGGGATGAGCCCTCTCGCCTTTCTGTTCCGCAGGAGGACCCCTCCTTCAGACGACTTTGCTGTATTGCAATCTGAAAATTCAAATGGCTCAATCGTATACCTAAGCTCATGCGTTTTCCCGAGTCGTTTTCCGAGTCTTTTTCCCAGTCGTTTTCCCAGTCGTTTTCCGATTTGTTTTCCCGAGTCGTTTTCCGAGTCGTTTTCCCCGAGTCGTTTTCCCCGAGTCGTTTACCGCGTCATTTTCCGAGTCGTTTTCCGAGTCGTTTCCCGAGTCGTTTACCGCGTCGTTTCCAGAGTCGTTTACCGCGTCGTTTACCGGGGCCTAAATTTTTCGAAAAGCGACTCTCCATCATTTGTCGATGACGGCTAGGGACTTCTCTGATACTCTGGGACGAGGTGGTGATGGCCAACCATAAAAATGTTGCTGAGAAGTGGGAAGGCAAGAGGGTGTGGATAAGCCACATGTCTCTGGCTTCTTCCGAGGAAGAGCGGATGAGCCCTCTCGCCTTTCTGTTCTGCAGGAGGATCCCTCCTTCAGACAACTTTGCTGTATTGCAATCTGAAAATTCAAATGGCTACTCTCCTTCAATCGTATACCTAAGCTCATGCGTTTACCGCGTCGTTTTCGGAGTCGTTTTCGGAGTCGTTTACCGCGTCGTTTTCGGAGTCGTTTTCCCGAGTCGTTTTCCGAGTCGTTTTCCTGAGTCGTTTTCCGAGGTTTTCCGAGTCGTTTACCGCGTCGTTTACCGGGGCCTACATTTTTCGAAAAGCGACTCTCCATCATTTCTCGACGACGGCTAGGGACTTCTCTGATACTCTGGGACAAGGTGGTGATGGCCAACCAAAAAAATGCTGCTGAGAAGCGGGAAGGCAAGAGGGTGAGGATAAGCCACATGCCTCTGTCTTCTTCCAAGGAAGAGGGGATGAGCCCTCTCGCCTTTCTGTTCCGCAGGAGGACCCCTCCTTCAGACAAATTTACTGTGTTGCAATCTGAAAATTCAAATGGCTACTCTCCCTCAATCGTATACCTAAGCTCATGCATTTACCGCGTCGTTTACCACGTCGTTTTCATAGTCATTTTCAGAGTCGTTTTAAGAGTCGTTTTCCAAGACATTTTCCGAGTCGTTTTCCCGAGTCGTTTTCAAAGTCGTTTTCCGAGTCGTTTTCCGAGTCGTTTTCCGAGTCGTTTTCCCGATTCGTTTTCCCGAGTCGGTTTCCCGAGTCGTTTTCCCAGTCGTTTTCTGTGTCGTTTTCCGAGTCGTTTTCCCCAAGTCGTTTTTCAAGTCGTTTTCTGAGTCGTTTTCCGAGACGTTTTCCTGAGTCGTTTTCCCGAGTTGTTTTCCGATTTGTTTTCCCAGTTGTTTTCCGAGTCGTTTTCCGATTTGTTATCCCGAGTCGTTTTCCGAGTCGTTTTCCGGAGTCGTTTTCCAAGTCGTTTTCCAAGTAATTTTCAGAGTCGTTTACCGCGTCGTTTTCAGAGTCGTTTTCCGAGTCGTTTTCCGAGTCGTTTTCCCGAGTTGTTTTCCGAGTCGTTTTCTCATTTTCCCGAGTCGTTTTCCCAGTTGTATTCCAAGTCGTTTTCCCGAGTCGTTTTCACAGTCGTTTGCACAGTCGATTTCTGAGTCGTTTACCGCATCGTTTACCGGGGCCTAAATTTTTCGATAAGCGACTCTCCATCATTTCTCGATGACGGCTAGGGACTTCTCTGATACTCTGGGACGAGGTGGTGATGGCCAACCAAAAAAATGCTGCTGAGAAGTGGGAAGGCAAGTGGGTGACGATAAGCCACATGTCTCTGGTTTCTTCCAAGGAAGAGGGGATGAGCCCTCTCGCCTTTCTGTTTCGCAGGAGGACCCCTCCTTCATACAACTTTGCTGTGTTGCAATCTGAAAATTCAAATGGCTACTCTCCCTCAATCGTATACCCAAGCTCATGCATTTACCGCGTCGTTTACCACATCGTTTTCCGCGGCGTTTTCCGAGTCGTTTTCCGAGTCGTTTTCCGCGTCGTTTTCCAAGACATTTTCCGAGTCGTTTTCCGAGTCGTTTTCCCGAGTCGTTTTCCTGAGTCTTTTTCCCGAGTCGTTTACCGCGTCGTTTGCCGAGTCTTTTTCCGAGTCGGTTCCCGAGTCGTTTCCCAGTCGTTTTCCTGAGTCGTGGTCGTTTTCCCGTCGTTTCCGAGTCGTTTCCCGAGTCGTTTTCCGAGTCATTTCCCGATTCGCGCGTCCAAGTCGTTTCCTAGTCGTTTCCGAGTCGTTTACCGCGTCGTTTTCAGAGTCGTTTTCCGAGATTATGAGTTGTTTTCCCGAGTCCTTTTCCGAGTCGTTTTCCCAGTTGTTTTCCCGAGTCGTTTTCCGAGTTGTTTTGCGAGTCATTTTCCCGAGTCGTTTTCCGAGTCGTTTTCCCGAGTCATTTTCCCGATTCGTTTTTCCGAGTCGTTTACCGCGTTGTTTTCCAAGTCGTTTACCGCGTCGTTTACCGGGGCCTAACTTTTTCGAAAAGCTACTCTCCATCATTTCTCGATGACGGGTAGGGACTTCTCTGATACTCTGGGACGAGGTGGTGATGGCCAACCAAAAAAATGCTGCTGAGAAGCGGAAAGGCAAGAGGGTGACGATAAGCCACATGTCTCTGGCTTCTTCCAAGGAAGAGGGGATGAGCCCTCTCGCCTTTCTGTTCCGCAGGAGGACCCCTCCTTCAGACAACTTTGCTGTGTTGCAATCTGAAAATTCAATTGGCTACTCTCCCTCAATCGTATACCTAAGCTCATGCGTTTACCGCGTCGTTTTCCGAGTCGTTTTCCGAACCTTTTCTGAGTCGTTTTCCGAGTTGTTTACCACGTTGTTTTCCAAGTCGTTTTCCCCGAGTAGTTTTCCAATTTATTTTCCCGAGTCGTTTTCCGAGTCGTTTTCCAAGTCGTTTTCCGGAGTCGTTTTCCGAGTCGTTTACCGGGGCCTAAATTTTTCGAAAAGCGACTCTACATCATTTCTCGATGACGGCTAGGGACTTCTCTGATACTCTGGGACAAGGTGGTGATGGCCAACCAAAAAAATTATGCTGAGAAGCGGGAAGGCAAGAGGGTGACGATAAGCCACATGTCTCTGGCTTCTTCCAAGGAAGAGGGGATGAGCCCTCTCGCCTTTCTGTTCCGCAGGAGGACCCCTCCTTCAGACAACTTTGCTGTGTTGTAATCTGAAAATTCAAATGGCTACTCTCCCTCAAACGTATACCTAAGCTCATGCGTTTACCGCGTCGTTTACCGCATCTTTTACCGCATCGTTTTCCGAGTCGTTTTCCGTGTTGGTTTCCGAGTCGTTTTCCAAGACATTTTCCGATTCGTTTTCAGAGTCGTTTTCCCGAGTTGTTTTCAGAGTCGTTTTCGGAGTTGTTTTCCCGAGTAGTTTTCCGAGTCGTTTTCCGAGTCGTTTTCCCGAGTCATTTTCCGAGTCGTTTTCCCGAGTCGTTTTCCCGAGTCGTTTTCCGAGTCGTTTTCCGATTCATTTTCCGAGTCGTTTTCCCGAGTCGTTTTCCGAGTCATTTTCCCCGAGTCGTTTTCCGAGTCGTTTTCCCGAGTCATATTCCGAGTCGTTTTCCCGAGTCATTTTCCGAGTCGTTTTCCCAGTTGTTTTCCCCGAGTCTTTTTCCGAGTCGTTATCCCGAGTCGTTTTCCGAGTCGTTTTCCCGAGTCGTTTTCAGTCGTTTTCCCGATTCGTTTTCCCAGTTGTTTTCCGAGTCGTTTTCCGATTTGTTTTCCCGAGTCGTTTTCCCGAGTCTTTTTTCGAGTCGTTTTCCGAGTCGTTTTCCCGAGTCGTTTTCCCAGTCGTTTACCCGAGTCATTTTCCCAGTCGTTTACTTCGTCGTTTACCGGGGCCTAAATTTTTTGAAAACCGACTCTCCATCATTTCTTGATGACGGCTAGGGACTTCTCTGATACTCTGGGACAAGGTGGTGATGGCCAACCAAAAAAATGCTGCTGAGAAGCGGGAAGGCAAGAGGGTGACGATAAGCCACATGTCTCTGGCTTCTTCCAAGGAAGAGGGGATGAGCCCTCTCGCCTTTCTGTTCCGCAGGAGGACCCCTCCTTCAGACAACTTTGCTGTGTTGTAATCTGAAAATTCAAATGGCTACTCTCCCTAAAACGTATACCTAAGCTCATGCGTTTACCGCGTCGTTTTCGAGTCGTTTTCCGCAATTTTCCGAGTCGTTTTCCGTGTTGGTTTCCGAGTCGTTTTCCAAGACATTTTCCGATTCGTTTTCAGAGTCGTTTTCCCGAGTTGTTTTCAGAGTCGTTTTCGGAGTTGTTTTCCCGAGTAGTTTTCCGAGTCGTTTTCCGAGTCGTTTTCCCGAGTCATTTTCCGAGTCGTTTTCCCGAGTCGTTTTCCCGAGTCGTTTTCCGAGTCGTTTTCCGATTCATTTTCCGAGTCGTTTTCCCGAGTCGTTTTCCGAGTCATTTTCCCCGAGTCGTTTTCCGAGTCGTTTTCCCCGAGTCGTTTTCCGAGTCGTTTTCCCGAGTCGTTTTCCGAGTCGTTTTCCCGAGTCGTTTACCGCATCGTTTACCGGGGCCTAAATTTTTCGAAAAGCGACTCTCCATCATTTCTGGATGACGGCTAGGGACTTCTCTGATACTCTGGGACGAGGTAGTGATGGCCAACCAAAAAAATGCTGCTGAGAAGCGGGAAGGCAAGAGGGTGACGATAAGCCACATGTCTCTGGCTTCTTCAAAGGAAGAGGGGATGAGCTCTCTCGCCTTTCTGTTCCGCAGGAGGACCCCTCCTTCAGACAACTTTGCTGTGTTGCAATCTGAAAATTCAAATGGCTACTCTCCCTCAATCGTATATCTAAGCTCATGCGTTTACCGCGTCGTTTTCCGAGTCGTTTTCCGAGTCGTTTACCGCGTCATTTTCCGAGTCGTTTACCGCGTCGTTTTCAGAGTCGTTTTCCGAGTCGTTTTCCGAGTCGTTTACCGCGTCGTTTTCCGAGTCATTTACCGCGTTGTTTACTGGGGCCTAAATTTTTCGAAAAGCGACTCTCCATCATTTGTCGATGACGGCTAGGGACTTCTCTGATACTCTGGGACGAGGTGGTGATGGCCAACCAAAAAAATGTTGCTGAGAAGCGGGAAGGCAAGATGGTGTCGATAAGCCACATGTCTCTGGCTTCTTCCAAGGAAGAGGGGATGAGCCCTCTCGCCTTTCTGTTCCGCAGGAGGACCCCTCCTTCAGACGACTTTGCTGTATTGCAATCTGAAAATTCAAATGGCTCAATCGTATACCTAAGCTCATGCGTTTACCGCATCGTTTTCCGAGTTGTTTTCCGAGTCTTTTCCCGAGTCGTTTTCCGAGTCGTCTTCCGAGTCTTTTTCCGATTCGTTTTCCCGAGTCGTTTTCCGAGTCTTTTTCCCAGTCGTTTTCCGATTTGTTTTCCCGAGTCGTTTTCCCCGAGTCGTTTTCCCCGAGTCGTTTACCGCATCATTTTCCGAGTCGTTTTTAGAGTCGTTTTCCGAGTCGTTTTCCCGAGTCGTTTACCGCGTCGTTTCCAGAGTCGTTTACCGCGTCGTTTACCGGGGCCTAAATTTTTCGAAAAGCGACTCTCCATCATTTGTCGATGACGGCTAGGGACTTCTCTGATACTCTGGGACGAGGTGGTGATGGCCAACCATAAAAATGTTGCTGAGAAGCGGGAAGGCAAGAGGGTGTGGATAAGCCACATGTCTCTGGCTTCTTCCGAGGAAGAGCGGATGAGCCCTCTCGCCTTTCTGTTCTGCAGGAGGATCCCTCCTTCAGACAACTTTGCTGTATTGCAATCTGAAAATTCAAATGGCTACTCTCCTTCAATCGTATACCTAAGCTCATGCGTTTACCGCGTCGTTTTCGGAGTCGTTTTCGGAGTCGTTTACCGCGTCGTTTTCGGAGTCGTTTTCCCGAGTCGTTTTCCGAGTCGTTTTCCTGAGTCGTTTTCCGAGTAATTTTCCGAGTCGTTTACCGCGTCGTTTACCGGGGCCTACATTTTTCGAAAAGCGACTCTCCATCATTTCTCGACGACGGCTAGGGACTTCTCTGATACTCTGGGACAAGGTGGTGATGGCCAACCAAAAAAATGCTGCTGAGAAGCGGGAAGGCAAGAGGGTGAGGATAAGCCACATGCCTCTGTCTTCTTCCAAGGAAGAGGGGATGAGCCCTCTCGCCTTTCTGTTCCGCAGGAGGACCCCTCCTTCAGACAAATTTACTGTGTTGCAATCTGAAAATTCAAATGGCTACTCTCCCTCAATCGTATACCTAAGCTCATGCATTTACCGCGTCGTTTACCGCGTCGTTTTCATAGTCATTTTCAGAGTCGTTTTAAGAGTCGTTTTCCAAGACATTTTCCGAGTCGTTTTCCCGAGTCGTTTTCAAAGTCGTTTTCCGAGTCGTTTTCCGAGTCGTTTTCCGAGTCGTTTTCCCGATTCGTTTTCCCGAGTCGGTTTCCCGAGTCGTTTTCCCAGTCGTTTTCTGTGTCGTTTTCAGAGTCGTTTTCCCCAAGTCGTTTTTCAAGTCGTTTTCTGAGTCGTTTTCCAAGACGTTTTCCTGAGTCGTTTTCCTGAGTTGTTTTCCGATTTGTTTTCCCAGTTGTTTTCCAAGTCGTTTTCCGATTTGTTTTCCCGAGTCGTTTTCCGAGTCGTTTTCCGGAGTCGTTTTCCAAGTCGTTTTCCGAGTAATTTTCAGAGTCGTTTACCGCGTCGTTTTCCGAGTCGTTTTCCGAGTCGTTTTCCCGAGTCGTTTTCCCGAGTTATATTCCGAGTTGTTTTCCCAAGTCATTTTCCGAGTCGTTTTCCCAGTTGTTTCCCCAAGTCGTTTTCCGAGTCGTTTTCCAGAGTCGTTTTCCCGAGTTGTTTTCCGAGTCGTTTTCCGAGTCGTTTACCGCGTCGTTTACCGGGGCCTAAATTTTTCGAAAAGCGACTCTCCATCATTTCTCGATGACGGCTAGGGACTTCTCTGATACTCTGGGACAAGGTGGTGATGGCCAACCAAAAAAATGCTGCTGAGAAGCGGGAAGGCAAGAGGGTGACGATAAGCCACATGTCTCTGTCTTCTTCCAAGGAAGAGGGGATGAGCCCTCTCGCCTTTCTGTTTCGCAGGAGGACCCCTCCTTCATACAACTTTGCTGTGTTGCAATCTGAAAATTCAAATGGCTACTCTCCCTCAATCGTATACCCAAGCTCATGCATTTACCGCGTCGTTTACCACATCGTTTTCCGCGGCGTTTTCCGAGTCGTTTTCCGAGTCGTTTTCCGCGTCGTTTTCCAAGACATTTTCCGAGTCGTTTTCCGAGTCGTTTTCCCGAGTCGTTTTCCTGAGTCTTTTTCCCGAGTCGTTTACCGCGTCGTTTGCCGAGTCTTTTTCCGAGTCGGTTTCCCGAGTCGTTTTCCCAGTCGTTTTCCTGAGTCGTTTTCCCGAGTCGTTTTCCCGAGTCGTTTTCCCAGTTGTTTTCCCGAGTCGTTTTCCGAGTCGTTTTCCGAGTCATTTTCCCAAGTCGTTTTCCGAGTCGTTTTCCCGAGTCGTTTTCCCGAGTCATTTTCCCGATTCGTTTACCGCGTCGTTTTCCAAGTCGTTTTCCTAGTCGTTTTCCGAGTCGTTTTCCGAGTCGTTTACCGCGTCGTTTTCAGAGTCGTTTTCCCGAGATATATTATGAGTTGTTTTCCCGAGTCCTTTTCCGAGTCGTTTTCCCAGTTGTTTTCCCGAGTTGTTTTGCGAGTCATTTTCCCGAGTCGTTTTCCGAGTCGTTTTCCCGAGTCATTTTCCCGATTCGTTTTTCCGAGTCGTTTACCGCGTTGTTTTCCAAGTCGTTTACCGCGTCGTTTACCGGGGCCTAACTTTTTCGAAAAGCTACTCTCCATCATTTCTCGATGACGGGTAGGGACTTCTCTGATACTCTGGGACGAGGTGGTGATGGCCAACCAAAAAAATGCTGCTGAGAAGCGGAAAGGCAAGAGGGTGACGATAAGCCACATGTCTCTGGCTTCTTCCAAGGAAGAGGGGATGAGCCCTCTCGCCTTTCTGTTCCGCAGGAGGACCCCTCCTTCAGACAACTTTGCTGTGTTGCAATCTGAAAATTCAATTGGCTACTCTCCCTCAATCGTATACCTAAGCTCATGCGTTTACCGCGTCGTTTTCCGAGTCGTTTTCCGAACCTTTTCTGAGTCGTTTTCCGAGTTGTTTACCACGTTGTTTTCCAAGTCGTTTTCCCCGAGTAGTTTTCCAATTCATTTTTCCGAGTCGTTTTCCGAGTCGTTTTCCAAGTCGTTTTCCGGAGTCGTTTTCCGAGTCGTTTACCGGGGCCTAAATTTTTCGAAAAGCGACTCTACATCATTTCTCGATGACGGCTAGGGACTTCTCTGATACTCTGGGACAAGGTGGTGATGGCCAACAACAAAAATTGTGCTGAGAAGCGGGAAGGCAAGAGGGTGACGATAAGCCACATGTCTCTGGCTTCTTCCAAGGAAGAGGGGATGAGCCCTCTCGCCTTTCTGTTCCGCAGGAGGACCCCTCCTTCAGACAACTTTGCTGTGTTGTAATCTGAAAATTCAAATGGCTACTCTCCCTCAAACGTATACCTAAGCTCATGCGTTTACCGCGTCGTTTACCGCATCTTTTACCGCATCGTTTTCCGAGTCGTTTTCCGTGTTGGTTCCGAGTCGTTTTCCAAGACATTTTCCGATTCGTTTTCAGAGTCGTTTTCCCGAGTTGTTTTCAGAGTCGTTTTCGGAGTTGTTTTCCGAGTTTTCCGAGTCGATTTTTCGAGTCATTTTCGAGTCGTTTTCCGAGTCGTTTTCCCGAGTCGTTTTCCGAGTCGTTTTCCGATTCATTTTCCGAGTCGTTTTCCCGAGTCGTTTTCCGAGTCATTTTCCCCGAGTCGTTTTCCGAGTCGTTTTCCCGAGTCATATTCCGAGTCGTTTTCCCGAGTCATTTTCCGAGTCGTTTTCCCAGTTGTTTTCCCCGAGTCTTTTTCCGAGTCGTTATCCCGAGTCGTTTTCCGAGTCGTTTTCCCGAGTCGTTTTCAGTCGTTTTCCCGATTCGTTTTCCCAGTTGTTTTCCGAGTCGTTTTCCGATTTGTTTTCCCGAGTCGTTTTCCCGAGTCTTTTTCCAAGTCGTTTTCTGAGTCGTTTTCCGGAGTCGTTTTCCGAATCGTTTTCCCAGTCGCTTTCCAAGTCATTTTCCCAGTCGTTTACCGCGTCGTTTACCGGGGCCTAAATTTTTCATAAAGCGACTCTCCATCATTTCTTGATGACGGCTAGGGACTTCTCTGATACTCTGGGACAAGGTGGTGATGGCCAACCAAAAAAATGCTGCTGAGAAGCGGGAAGGCAAGAGGGTGACGATAAGCCACATGTCTCTGGCTTCTTCCAAGGAAGAGGGGATGAGCCCTCTCGCCTTTCTGTTCCGCAGGAGGACCCCTCCTTCAGACAACTTTGCTGTGTTGTAATCTGAAAATTCAAATGGCTACTCTCCCTCAAACGTATACCTAAGCTCATGCGTTTACCGCGTCGTTTTTCCGAGTCGTTTTCCGTGTTGGTTTCCGAGTCGTTTTCCAAGACATTTTCCGATTCGTTTTCAGAGTCGTTTTCAGAGTCGTTTTCGGAGTTGTTTTTCCCGAGTAGTTTTCCGAGTCGTTTTCCCGAGTCATTTTCCGAGTCGTTTTCCCGAGTCGTTTTCCCGAGTCGTTTTCCGAGTCGTGTTCCCATTCATTTTCCAAAGTTTTCCCGAGTCGTTTTCCCGAGTCGTTTTCCGAGTCATTTTCCCGAGTCTGTTTTCCGAAGGCGTTTTGTCATTTCCCGTTTCTTTTCCGAGTCGTTCCGAGTCGTTTCCGAGTTTTTCCGTTTTCAGTCGTTTTCCCGATTCGTTTTCCCAGTTGTTTTCCGAGTCGTTTTCCGATTTGTTTTCCCGAGTCGTTTTCCCGAGTCTTTTTCCAAGTCGTTTTCTGAGTCGTTTTCCGGAGTCGTTTTCCGAATCGTTTTCCCAGTCGCTTTCCAAGTCATTTTCCCAGTCGTTTACCGCGTCGTTTACCGGGGCCTAAATTTTTCATAAAGCGACTCTCCATCATTTCTTGATGACGGCTAGGGACTTCTCTGATACTCTGGGACAAGGTGGTGATGGCCAACCAAAAAAATGCTGCTGAGAAGCGGGAAGGCAAGAGGGTGACGATAAGCCACATGTCTCTGGCTTCTTCCAAGGAAGAGGGGATGAGCCCTCTCGCCTTTCTGTTCCGCAGGAGGACCCCTCCTTCAGACAACTTTGCTGTGTTGTAATCTGAAAATTCAAATGGCTACTCTCCCTCAAACGTATACCTAAGCTCATGCGTTTACCGCGTCGTTTTCAGAGTCGTTTTCCGAGTCATTTTCTGTGTTGTTTTCCGAGTCGTTTAATGCGTCGTTTTCCAAGACATTTTCTGAGTCGTTTTCCGAGTCGTTTTCCCGAGTTGTTTTCCGAGTCGTTTTCCCCGAGTCGTTTTCCGAGTCGTTTTCCGAGTCGTTTTCCCGAGTCATTTTCCGAGTCGTTTTCCGAGTCGGTTTCCCGAGTCGTTTTCCCGAGTCATTTTCCGAGTCGTTTTCTGAGTCGTTTACCGCGGCGTTTTCCGAGTCGTTTACCGCGTCGTTTACTGGGGACTAAATTTTTCGAAAAGCGACTCTCCATCATTTCTTGATGACGGCTAGGGACTTCTCTGATACTCTGGGACGAGGTGGTGATGGCCAACCAAAAAATGCTGCTGAGAAGCAGGAAGGCAAGAGGGTGACGATAAGCCACATGTCTCTGGCTTCTTCCAAGGAAGAGGGGATGAGCCCTCTCGCCTTTCTGTTCCGCAGGAGGACCCCTCCTTCAGACAACTTTGCTGTGTTGCAATCTGAAAATTCAAATGGCTACTCTCCCTCAATCGTATACCTAAGCTCATGCGTTTACCGCGTCGTTTACCGCGTCATTTGCCGCGTCGTTTTCCCGAGTCGTTTTCCGAGTGGAGGATACAGTAGGTGACTACATAGCATACAACCAATATATAACCCCCTAAAAGGATATAATAAAATATAAATTCTAAACAGTTTTTATTTTTACAAACATACATACGAAGCACCACAGTACCAGTTACTCCCATTAATTTTAGGTCACTTGATCCTAAAGTTAAGAAAGTGGAGGATACAGTAGGTGACTACATAGCATACAACCAATAACCCCCCAAAAGGATATAATAAAATATAAATTCTAAACAGTTTTTATTTGTACAAATCCACAAGGCAGAAGGGCGGAGCACACACGAGAAGCGGAGCTCTCGACGGTGCAGGGTGCCCATACTAAGCTGTTTCGATCATCCGCCAGAGGTCATTACAGTGGTGACAACTGGGGTTAGTGCCACTACGACAGAGGCCATTGCCACTCTCCCAAATATACCTGGAGTGAGTGGGTTCGAATCCTGGTGAGGATACCTCTTACCCAATGGGAATGGTACAAATAGTAGAAAGAGTGATGTTGACACGAACCGAAGCACATATCGGACGGATGTAGTCCAACGCCGGGACATAGTGTAACACGATGGGCCATCTCCGTAGAGTTATTACGATTTTCCTACACTGTCGGCTCAGAAGGGGTACTGCTTCGTATAATGCGTCGTATAGCTAGGTCATGCGTCGTTTACCGAGGCCATGCTTCGTATACTGCGTCGTTTACCGGGGCCTTTACGGCCATCCGAGAGACGGCCTGACATCGCTTTTCGATGGAAAAATAATTGACAACTCGATTTCTTTAACAGGACAGCATGAGTTGATACTGTTGCTACTCGTAGCTGGTTTTACAGGTTTGCATCAGTCAGCCTGGAGCGCAATCGACTCTTTGCGAGGGTAAGTTTTGACAATTTCTGCTCGCAGCAGTAAGTGTTTCTGAACACATACATATTTCAGTGCATACCTCCTCAAAATGGAAAATCATCAGCGTGTATGTAACGTCTATAGAACTCGAGCAATGTGAGGTCATTGTACGTAGCTTTTAGCTCATCGTCAGAGATGGTCAATTCCGGCTTGGTATTTTTCAAGCCCTTTCACTAAATGCCTTGATTAGTTTCGCATATTCACTATCATAATCTGATGTTGTAGAAAGCTTTTCTGCTAGCAGTGGGAAAGTGCATAGTGTACCTTTCGAGTTGCATTTTACATAGCTATATTTTAGCCTCAAGGGATTTCAAATTTGACAGCAGTGAGCTAAGAATCAGGTTGAGGCCATGCAACTTAACGTTCAGTTCTGAGAGATACATGGTAATGTCACACAAGAATGCTAGATCACACAGCCACTTGCTATACCTCCACCAACCGACTTTACTCCTAAACTCAATTAATGTAATCATATATCTAGGTCATGCTTCGTATAATGCGTCATATAGCTAGGTCATGCTTCATATAATGCATCGTATAACTGGGTCATGCTTCGTATAATGCGTCGTATAGCTAGGTCATGCTTCGTATAATGCCTCGTATAGCTAGGTCATGCTTCGTATACTGCGTCGTATAGCTAGGTCATGCTTCGTATAATGCGTCGTATACTGTCCTAGGTCATGCTTCGTATAATGTGTCGTACCCCAGTCAGACGACTCACCAAAAATAATCCCACAAAAATGTTAGCACTGGTACAAAATTGTTGGTGAAAGATGTCGTGGAAAAATAATTGACCCACATGCCACACCCATTCTAGCTGACTGCCACACACACACACACACACAACCTCCTCCACCTACCTCCGAGTCATTCTGTCAGTCTCGGACAGGGGTCCGGATCTACCAGGGCTGGGTGCCGAGCATACCCAAGACGGGGATCGAAAAGGGGGAGGGGGCGAAAATGGGGAGCCGTCTCCTTCCTATATAGTGAAGGCCGCCGCCTCCCTCTGCCCATCTTGGTGTGTGTGTTTAGGTGTTGTGTGTGTGTGTGTGTGCCTGGGTGGGTGGGTAGGTGTGGCGGGCCAGGAGGAGGAGGGACACGTGCCTGCCCTCTCTCTCTCTCTCCTTGGCCTCCTACCTCCGCGGCGCGCCTGCCTGCCTGCCTGCCTGGGCCAATTTCTCTTTTAATACATTTCGATACTAGGGGTCTAAGGTGATGTACCCTAGGCAGAAATGGACCCCAGTCCATGCCCTACCCCCTTCGAACATACTTATCAGATCCTGGGACCTAGCTGCAGCTAATAGGTACTTGGAAAGGAACATTACCTGTCAACAAGACTGTCAACAGAGGCCTGTACGCACGGTCGAGTTGGACAATAATCTCGCTACATTGAATGACAGAAATGGCACATGGGCCAAGATAATTATGTAGGGCTCAAAATCTACTTGCTGGCTCCGCCAGATCCTTTTATTGTGAAATTGCTTCTTTCATGAAAAATAAATCAACCATCTTTCCGGACAAGAGAGACCAACAACTTCGAGAATCGGTAATCAAATTCGCCAACAAATGTAGAGCCGTTAAAGAGTTGAACAGGTGGAGCAAGTTCTTCAGCGACAGAGGAGAAACTGGGCGACAACAGATCCTCGACGCTTCCGTCCTTCGAATGTTTGAGATATAGCTACTAACAATCTAGAGAAAGATGAACCAGGAAAGATACATAAAGCTTGATGAATTAACTGTTAACAGATTACAAAAACAGTAAGAGATTAAAGGCGAAAAAGATAAACGGGAGCAACGAATTATCAGTCCTCATTAATAATTTAATCCCGTTCTAAAAACAGGGAGCATTTTCATTTATGTGAATATATGACCTGTGATTTCGTATTCTATTTAACAGTAAATTGTGAATAACAAAACTTAACAACAAGGTCGGTATATAAAGACGATTGAAAAGGGAGGCGTTGCAGCATTTCCGTGTATATTGTTGTCAGAATTGTTGTGCGAAAAAACACACTTGGTATGGATTATATACTCATATATTTCATTTATGGGGCTTTAAAACACACTTGGTATGGATTATATACACATATATTTCATTTATGGGGCTTTAAAACACACTTGGTATGGATTATATACGCATATATTTCATTTATGGGGCTTTAAAACACACTTGGTATGGATTATATACGCATATATTTCATTTATGGGGCTTTAAAACACACTTGGTATGGATTATATACACATATATTTCATTTATGGGGCTTTAAAACACACTTGGTATGGATTATATACGCATATATTTCATTTATGGGGCTTTAAAACACACTTGGTATGGATTATATACGCATATATTTCATTTATGGGGCTTTAAAACACACTTGGTATGGATTATATACTCATATATTTCATTTATGGGGCTTTAAAACACACTGGTATGGATTATATACGCATATATTTCATTTATGGGGCTTTAAAACACACTTGGTATGGATTATATACACATATATTTCATTTATGGGCTTTAAAACACACTGGTATGGATTATATATGCTATATTTCATTTATGGGGCTTTAAAACACACTTGGTATGGATTATATACTATATTTCATTTATGGGGCTTTAAAACACACTTGGTATGGATTATATACGCATATATTTCATTTATGGGGCTTTAAAACACACTTGGTATGGATTATATACGCATATATTTCATTTATGGGGCTTTAAAACACACTTGGTATGGATTATATACGCATATATTTCATTTATGGGGCTTTAAAACACACTTGGTATGGATTATATACGCATATATTTCATTTATGGGGCTTTAAAACACACTTGGTATGGATAATACGCATATATTTCATTTATGGGGCTTTAAAACACACTTGGTATGGATTATATACTCATATATTTCATTTATGGGGCTTTAAAACACACTTGGTATGGATTATATACGCATATATTTCATTTATGGGGCTTTAAAACACACTTGGTATGGATTATATACGCATATATTTCATTTATGGGGCTTTAAAACACACTTGGTATGGATTATATACGCATATATTTCATTTATGGGGCTTTAAAACACACTTGGTATGGATTATATACGCATATATTTCATTTATGGGGCTTTAAAACACACTTGGTATGGATTATATAAGCATATTTCATTTATGGGGCTTTAAAACACACTTGGTATGGATTATATACGCATATATTTCATTTATGGGGCTTTAAAACACACTTGGTATGGATTATATACGCATATATTTCATTTATGGGGCTTTAAAACACACTTGGTATGGATTATATACGCATATATTTCATTTATGGGGCTTTAAAACACACTTGGTATGGATTATATACGCATATATTTCATTTATGGGGGCTTTAAACCCACCTTGTATGGGTTATATACGCATTTCATTTATGGGGCTTTAACACACTTGGTCTGGATTATATACCCATATATTTCATTTATGGGGCTTTAAACCACACTTGGTATGGATTATATCCGCATATATTTCATTTATGGGGCTTTAAAACACACTTGGTATGGATTATATACGCATATATTTCATTTATGGGGCTTTAAACACACTTGGTATGGATTATATACGCATATATTTCATTTATGGGGCTTTAAAACACACTTGGTATAGATTATATACGCATATATTTCATTTATGGGGCTTTAAAACACACTTGGTATGGATTATATACGCATATATTTCATTTATGGGGCTTTAAAACACACTTGGTATGGATTATATACGCATATATTTCATTTATGGGGCTTTAAAACACACTTGGTATGGATTATATACGCATATATTTCATTTATGGGGCTTTAAAACACACTTGGTATGGATTATATACGCATATATTTCATATATGGGGCTTTAAAACACACTTGGTATGGATTATATACGCATATATTTCATTTATGGGGCTTTAAAACACACTTGGTATGGATTATATACGCATATATTTCATTTATGGGGCTTTAAAACTATTGCACGTAACATAACATTTCTTAATTCAATATTTCTTTAGGTTACCAATAATACAATCTTGACAAATATTGCCAATCAATAATATAAGGTCCATTGATTTCTTAATATTTAGTTACAAACCGACTTTACAATAGCATTATTGGTAACTCTAGATTTTATACATCCTTATTAACCAATTCAAAACGTGTAGAGCGAGACTGATATAAAAGACTTATCATGTTATAGTTAGTAGATCATTTTGCTATGTGAGTTAGTGAGACAAAAGGCAGAACTGCCTGTGACGAGTGCCTTCCCCATAGTTGAAAGAGTGACGGAGCCAAAATCAAGGAATGTTCGAGCCAAAATGCCTGGACACACGGAGTTTAAAGTAATTACAGTCATAGGATGAGGGGAAAATGATCACAGACTGCTAGGTAGATAATTGTATCTCCGTAACTATTTGGTTTATCGTAATTCTGAAGTAACCGTTGGAATCCTCATAAAATTCAGCTTCCATATATGTATGCAAATAAAACTATTTGTGGTCAACATTTTTAGCTAGCGCGAGTTGGAAATAAGGTATTTCGATTGTTATGTTATAATACTTGTTATGGAGTGCCCCAATATGTTTGTTTTGTAATTATTCTATGTTTTTATTTGCTTATCTTCAAGTTCAATCAATAACAAAGCCGATGGTAGCTCATTTATCGAAATACAAGGATGTGTTGGTAGATAAAAAATCAAATTATTGCCGGGCGCGAAACTGGCTTATTAAGTTAAGTTTAAAAAAAGGCCTCTAGTCATTAATAGGCTTGCAACACTGCTCTCTCTCTCTCTCTCTGTCTCCTAATCCTGCCATGGAAATTAGTTCCAGGGCAGTATTTCCCTTTCCAATGTTCCCGTACCCACTCTAAACCACTGTTTGGACACTTGATCCTCAGTGTTTTGGAGGACAAGCAGCCTAGAAGGGTCACTAGATCTATTGTTGCTTGATTTCCTTTGTACTCCTTTCTACTCTCTCTGTGAGGTCTTTCCTAATTTGAAAACAAATAGACACAGACAGACACAGTGTGTGTGTGAGAGAGAGAGAGAGAGAGAGAGAGAGAGAGAGAGAGAGAGGAGGACTCACCTTCTATGGTGTCAATCAAAAATGAAAAAAGTGCAACGATTGCAATGTTTGCATGCAGGGACTGACTCTCTCTCTCTCTCTCTCTCACACACACACACACACTGTGTATGTCTGTCTGTCTCTCTCTCTCTCTTTCTCTCTATCTCTCTCTCTCTGAGTCAAAGATTTTTTAGCTAACGTCTTGCCCATAATCAGCAGCAATGAGCGCGCTCACGCTGTCCTGTTAAAAAAATCGAGTTGTCAATTATTTGTCCACGACATCTTTCACCCACACAAAATTAGGAGAGAAGATATGTCTGTCTCTCTCTCTCTCTCTCTGAGTCAAAGATTTTTTAGCTAACGTCTTCCCCATAATCAGCAGCAATGAGCGCGGTCACGCTGTCCTGTTAAAGAAATCGAGTTATCAATTATTTTTCCATGACATCTTTCACCCACAAACATTTAGGAGAGAACAAATTTAGGAGAGACTACCTGGCCGGGCTGCTCCACCTAGAGAGAGACTGGCTGCACCCTGCACCGTCTAGAGCAGGGGTGGGGAACGTCCGGCCCGAGGGCCTGATCAGGCCCTCGGGATAATTTGATCAGGCCCGCAAGGCAATATATAGGTGTTCTGAAATGTACTAATTTGCTTTCAATTTAATATGTATTAAAATCAAACTTAGTCTTTGTGTATGTTTAAATCGAAAAGTACAGACTCATTGAATTTATAGTCACAATATAATAGAATTTATACAAATATAAGATAATTAAACAAATAATTATCAACCCCTTGACGGTTGATGCACTTTAATTGGCAGTTTATTATGGATATCATGATTAGACAATTGTATTCAGCTTATGAAGGATCTGTGGGTAACGACTATCTCATTTAACCTTTTGACTTTCATTTTAACACACAAAACTTTAGGCGATCTTCTGCTGTCCAACGTGAGTTGGTGGAATTGGGAGCGATCGGAAATGCTTTGATCCGAGAGCTACGACCACCCCAGTAAGACGACTGACCAAAAATAAATTCTGCTATATGACTTGAGTTGGCGGTGAACCTTTTTTCTTCGGGAGGGTCTAAATTTGTGTGTGTGAAAAATTTAAAGAAATCGAGTTGTCAATTATTTTTCCACGACATCTTTCACCCACAATAATTTAGGAGAGAAAAGAAGATGTGTCTGCCTCTCTCTCTCTCTCTCTCTCTGAGTCAAAGATTTTTTAGCTAACGTCTTGCCCATAATCAGCAGCAATAAGCGCGCTCACGATGTCCTGTTAAAGAAATCGAGTTGTCAATTATTTTGCCACATCTTTCACACACAAAAATTTAGGAGATAACAAATTTAGGAGAGAACATTTTTAGGAGAGACTACCTGGCCGGGCAGCTCCACCCAGAGAGATTTTTGTGGGATTATTTTTGGTGAGTCGTCTGACTGGGGGTACGACACACTATACGAAGCATGACCTAGGACAGTATACGACACATTAAACGAAGCATGACCTAGCTATACGACGCATTATACGAAGCATGACAGCGAGAGGGAGAGTGTGTAACTCTCTCTCTCTCACACACTGTGTCTGTCTCTCCCTCTCTCTCTGAGTCAAAGATTTTTTAACTAACGTCTTGCCCATAATCAGCAGCAATGAGCGCGCTCACGCTGTCCTGTTAAAGAAATCGAGTTGTCAATTATTTTTCCACGACATCTTTCACCCACAAAAATTGAGGAGAGAAGATATTTTTGGTGAGTCGTCTGACTGGGGTACCGTATTCTGTGTGCTTGCTTCCCCGTGTTGCCTGTGTTGGTGCACCTGTTCCAACACAGGCACATACGAGACCGTATTCGGCCCCTCGATTGGATTATGAAACGATCTTTCACCCACAAAAATTTAGGAGAGAAGAAATTGTAAAAACTAGGACAAATAAAAGAAAAACATGACAAATTCCATTTTATTTTCCGATTTACATTATACGAAGCATGACCTAGCTATACAACGAATTATAAGTACGAAGCACCGTAGTACCAGTTACTCCCATTAATTTTAGGTCACTTGATCCTAAAGTTAAGAAAGTGGAGGATCTGATGGGAGGGGATTGAGAGGTGCTTAGTCGGCTGTTGTCAAAGATACCCAGAGAGAGGCTACCTGGCCGGGCTGCTCCACCCAGAGAGGCGACTACCTGGCCGGGCTGCTCCACCTAGAGAGAGACTACCTGGCCGGGCTGCTCCACCCAGAGAGGCGACTACCTGGCCGGGCTGCTCCACCTAGAGAGAGACTACCTGGCCGGGCTGCTGCGGCGTCGCCGCTGTACGGGTCCCTGTCGTGATTTTAACACACATATCTTTAGGCGATCTTCTGCTATACGACTTGAGTTGGCGGTGAACCTTGTTACGACCGGGGCTACGAATAAAACAAGGGCACTTAATGATTGGACTAGTAATAGGGCACTATGCAACAACGGTACGCTAGATCCAAACCCTCCAACTTATATGCCGGCGAACAAAACACCTATACCCTCCAGAGTTAATCTGCGATAGTGGGGTATCCTTAACTGGGCACAAATGTACTCTACTTCAGGCTAACACACACTGGTATAGCCCGATAACAAACAAGATGCAAGTTACGTTAATATGCAAAAAATGGAATCTATGGAAAGATCAATTAAATCACTGCAAGATTTAATACAATAAAAAGATGCTTCAATACAGTTACTCTAAACAACAATAAACTCTTCACTCCTTTGTGAAAGAAAGTGAAGTATAGTCCTACAACATAGACCTGGAAACTTCTGAAGAAAGTCTGATGCTCATAAGATGCTCGTATCTTAAACTATATAAAGGCAGGAGGCAGGACACCACACGTGTAAATCGAATACACCAAAAGATAGGACATATAATGTTAACTGACACGAGAATACTATAAATGCGCAACGGTAGGAATGCTCGACACTAAAAGAAGTACTTCCTCATCAACGAAACAGTCTGCTATGGTTGTGCGGCTCAACAACAACCTAGACTAATAAATGCTGTGAATAATAATGCGTACATATCAAAGAGCTTATGTTAAATACTAACAAGTGTCTACTCGATTAATAATGTCTAGCTGGGATACTCTAGGTAAGGAACAGGGGTTGATCAAGACAGGCTCGTAGCCTAGCGATGTCCTTAAGACTGCATCCTTTGAGTTACGTTAATAGACTAGGGTGCTTTCTTGATAGATCCAGATCACAAGTATCTGGTTCTATCCTGGCGACCCTCTAAAGACAAGCAAAGAGGCAGCAGAGTGTGGAACTGGTACAGGCCTAAACCCTCAGTCAACACAATGCTGCACTCGCAAAGGACGCAACCGAAAAGACAACCCAGGCTACCACAGGACCGGTCGAAGTCGTGTAGGTATAAGCAAACCGTACACACATCGGAGACAACGACTACAGATACCTTATCCCAGTCTAGCATTAAATAAAAGAGCAGAAACACTAAATCAATAATGGAGACACACACAAAGTTCTTAACCTATACTAACTAAGAACCCTCAAAAAACCTATTCTAAGTACATGTAAATATCTCTGAGGACGGCGCATGCAATACAATGGGCCGGCTATGGAAACCGTATGCAGAACCCAAGGGGATAAGTAATTGAATAAAGGAGAGAAGAAATGGAAAAGAAGAAGTTCAGAGAGGGAAACAGTGATAAAGGTGGTGATCGGGGGAGAGTATGCAAAGGGATGTTAGAAGCACGCGCGCCAAGCCTGTCCTGACGAGGACAGCTCCTGGGGACCCTCAATGCAGGAGGTAAGTTACACAGAAGCCCACAAAGGCGCGATGGTCGGCCAATCACGGGCCGATACGTCACAAGACAGCAGGTGTCACGTGACACAGCCAGACACGCCGGCCAATGGCGAGCGAGAGGCAGGAATGCACACGTGACTCAGACACTTACTATCTTCTCGTTCTGAAAGTCTTTCTCATTCCCACGCTGGTACTATCATCACTACTGTTGATATAAAATATAACCCGTTGTCACAGACGAAAACAAAGACCACCACTGGACTGTCTGTGACAATGCGATTACAAGGAAAGAAAGAACAACATTCTCGGATAACTGTAGCCCATTTCGATGTCCCTGGCGAGCGCTAGTGGCTAACGAGAGGCGATTCTGCCAACGCTGGTAGACGTCACACCCCGCCCAAGATATGGGACGCTCAACATTAGGCGAGCACCATATCTGACAAGGCAGAATGCCGACAAGACCCGCCACACCTAGCCACTCCACCAGAAATGAAATGCAAAGCTCAATTCTTACATAAAACAACATATTAACATAAAGAAAATCTTATAACCCCTCCCAAACACAATAGTATAATTTACCCTGCTATGCTCCTTGAGCAAGCTTCACAGAGCCCAGCCTACTAAGTGAAAGACAGGTTCAAATTAGGACTTCAACTATAACATTGGCAACTTACAATTAACTATCAAAAAGAAAGAGTTTTTATGTGATTTTTTTATTTTATTTTAATGTTATTTTTGACGGCTGCTCTACAGGGGCAAGCCTGGTTTTTCTCCACTCAAACCCACACACCTGTGGTGATCTACGCCGGATCCTCCACCCTCGGCAAACAGTCTGCAATCACATTCTCACAACCGGCAATATGGCGAATGTCTAGATTGTATTCTTGCAACAGGAGTGACCAACGTGTCAGCCTCATATTCCGGTTGTGGAATTGGTTCAGAAATTTAAGAGGGTGGTGGTCGGTGTAAATCACCACGACTGGCCCGTAGGCAGGAACATATACTTCAAAGTCCCTGAGCGCCAACACTATTGCCAGCAGTTCTTTCGCCACCACAGAGTAGTTTTTCTGATCTGAATTAAACTTCTTGGCAAAGAAACTGACTGGATGCTCCAAACCTTCCTCGTCTGTTTGCATTAAGACGGCACCAGCCCCTACACCGCTGGCATCTGTTGCCAGCTGGAATGGTATTTCAAAGTCAGGGGCCCTGAGGATTGGGTGAGTGCATAGTAGGTGCTTGACCAGCGAAAAAGCCCTTCCACACTCAGGTGCCCACTTGAACTTTTTCTCTTTTGCTAGTAAATCTGTCAGAGGAGCTAACACAGTAGAATAACCCTGAATGAAACGGCGATAGTAACCGATCATGCCCAAAAATCTCATGATCTGCCGCTTGGTGGACGGCCTGGGGAACTGGTTAATAGCCTGTATCTTGTTTTGGGGGGGGCACACCTGGCCTAACCCGACCACAAACCCAAGATACTGCACAGTTGCCCGGACAAAGTCGCACTTGCCCAGATTGACCACCAAGCTGGCCTCACTGAGCTTCCGAAACAAGGCTTCTATGTGCTCACAGTGACTCTCAAAGTTGTCATCGTAGATTATAACGTCGTCTAGGTAGACAGTGCAGTTAGGGATGTCAGCTACTAACTCATTCATAAGACTCTGGAAGGTTGCTGGGGCATTTTTAAGGCCATACGGCATCACATTGCAACGGTAGGTGTTCCCATCAACCACAAACCCGCATACCCCCTTCGCCCGCTCAGACAAGGGCACCTGCCAGTAGCCTTTCACTAGGTCTACCTTAGTTAGAAACTGTACCTTACCAATCTTGTCTACACTATCGTCAACACGGGGAAGGGGATAAGCATTGGTGGGAGTTAACTCGTTCAATCTCCGAAAGTCAATGCAGAGGCGAACCTTCCCGTCAGGCTTGGGCTGCAGAGTGACAGGAGATGTCCACCTAACTGCCCCCGTCTCAATCAACCCCTGTTCTAACATATACTCTAACTCCGCTCTGAGGGCTGGGAGTTTAATGGGTGGAATTCTGTAGGGTACTGATTTAAAGGGGAGGTGATCTCCCACGTCCACGTCATGCACCACTCGAGTTGTGAGGCCTGGATGCTCTGCAAACACAGTGGGTTATGAAGCAAACAGGCGCTGCATGGCTGCACGCTGTTGCTCAGGCAGGTGCACTAGAGCATCGTCAGCTACCTGTCTGGAGTTCCCCGCCCACTGGTCAGCAGAGACATGACACTCCCAGTTATCTTCCACCTGGGCTTCACTGTCCCTCACTCCTTCTCCTCCATGACCGCTGCAGGTCAACACAGGGACAGCGAGAGGCTCAGGGGGGCTCCTCACAAACTCTTTCACCAGATTCACATGGCACAGCTGATTCTTTTTATGCCTATCTGGAGTAGCCACAAGATAGTCTAGGTCAGAGATCTTCTTTACCACCTTATAAGGACCAGCGTACTTGGCAGACAACGGATGACCTGGCAGAGGTAACAGAATCAACACCTCCTGCCCCACCTTAAACTTCCGGAGTTTTGTCTTCTCATCGTACCTGTCCTTCATCAGTGCTTGCGACCCTACCAAATTCCTACCTGCCAACTCTAGGCTTCTCAGCATTCTCTCTCTGCTCTCGAGGACAAACTTTAACATGGAACATGGTTTTGCTGTGCCCTCCCAGATGTCTCTAACCATGTTGAGGGGGCCTCTGATCTGATGTCCGAAGACTAACTCATTGGGACTGAACCCGAGGCTTTCACCAGGTACCTCCCGAGCAGCAAATAACACATAGGGCAACCCAAGATCCCAATCCTTGCCACTTTCAACACAGTAACAACGCAGCATGCTTTTCAGAGTCGAGTGCCACCTCTCCAACACCCCTTGACTCTCTGGGTGATAGGCTGAAGAGACAACTGTACTGATACCATGCTGCTGCATGGTCTGTTTGAAAAGGTTAGAAGTAAAGTTGGACCCTTGGTCTGACTGCAATTCCTGCGGGTACCCGTACCTAGAACAGTACAATAGCAAGTTACGAACAACAGTCTTAGCAGTACCATTTCGCATGGGGTATGCATCCGGATAACGAGTGGAAACATCCATGATTGTGAGGAGGTACTTGTTGCCTGCACTAGTATGGGGTAGAGGGCCAACCATGTCGATTATAACCTTACTGAATGGTGGCCCGATTACAGGAATAGGGTGTAACGGAGCCTTGGGAATACACTGGTTTGGTTTACCTACTGTCTGGCAGGTACTGCACATTGCCACCCATGACGCCACATGTGCCTTCATACCTGGCCACCAAAACAATTTCGCCAATGCTGCTACCGTCTTACGTACACCCAAATGCCCTGCCAACGGTACATCATGCGCCAACCTCAGTAGGCTATCACGGCACACACTAGGCACTACCAACTGGTCAACCACTCTCGACCCACCCTCCCAACTCCGTCTGGGATCTAGAAAACGCCTGTACAAGATGCCCTCCACACGAACGAAGTCCCCCGGCTTTGCATCCCCGTCCTCCTCAAGTTCAATTGCACCGTTACTACACTTCTGAAGCTCAGGATCACCTAGCTGCAGCCGACAGATATCCGAAGGAGCCAATTTATCTAGGTGCTCCCGGAGCAACTTATGGCCTCCCCCGATACTAGGCTGTTCGATCCTATCTTGCTTACGTGTGTAACGGTGCTGTCTCGGAGTTTTCTCACGCCCTACCTCCTCACCAAGTGTGACAGGTTCTGGGGCCACTCCGGACCTAAACATTGGTGCTAATACTGAGTCGCCAAGAAGAGCCGCTGGATCAAAACTCACAAAACTTCTCCCAACTTTAGCTTTCTCCTTCCGACCGTTCCTCCGCTGGTCTAGACACTGAGGAATAGGCTGTGACACCTTAGATGCACGAGATCGGGTGACAACACACGCCATCTGCTGTAATTGACACCTCTCGACCAACTTCTGCCCCTCCCTACTCACGTCGGCCGCCCTCTCGGCAACGACTAAGGGTGGAACCTCAGAAGTAGGCACCGCAAAGTCGTTGCCGAGAAGAAGGTCGACGCCCTCTACTGGCAGTTTCTCTACGATTCCAACATCTATCTCTCGTGTCACACCATCATGGGGCTTTAAAACACACTTGGTATGGATTATATACGCATATATTTCATTTATGGGGCTTTAAAACACACTTGGTATGGATTATATACTCATATATTTCATTTATGGGGCTTTAATACACACTTGGTATGGATTATATACGCATATATTTCATTTATGGGGCTTTAAAACACACTTGGTATGGATTATATACTCATATATTTCATTTATGGGGCTTTAATACACACTTGGTATGGATTATATACGCATATATTTCATTTATGGGGCTTTAAAACACACTTGGTATGGATTATATACTCATATATTTCATTTATGGGGCTTTAATACACACTTGGTATGGATTATATACGCATATATTTCATTTATGGGGCTTTAAAACACACTTGGTATGGATTATATACGCATATATTTCATTTATGGGGCTTTAAAACACACTTGGTATGGATTATATACGCATATATTTCATTTATGGGGCTTTAATACACACTTGGTATGGATTATATACGCATATATTTCATTTATGGGGCTTTAAAACACAGTTGGTATGGATTATATATGCATATATTTCATTTATGGGGCTTTAAAACACACTTGGTATGGATTATATACGGATATATTTCATTTATGGGGCTTTAAAACACACTTGGTATGGATTATATACGCATATATTTCATTTATGGGGCTTTAAAACACACTTGGTATGGATTATATACGCATATATTTCATTTATGGGGCTTTAAAACACACTTGGTATGGATTATATACGCATATATTTCATTTATGGGGCTTTAAAACACACTTGGTATGGATTATATACGCATATATTTCATTTATGGGGCTTTAAAACACACTTGGTATGGATTATATACTCATATATTTCATTTATGGGGCTTTAAAACACACTTGGTATAGATTATATATGCATATATTTCATTTATGGGGCTTTAAAACACACTTGGTATGGATTATATACGCATATATTTCATTGATGGGGCTTTAAAACACACTTGGTATGGATTATATACGCATATATTTCATTTATGGGGCTTTAAAACACACTTGGTATGGATTATATACGCATATATTTCATTTATGGGGCTTTAAAACACACTTGGTATGGATTATATACGCATATATTTCATATATGGGGCTTTAAAACACACTTGGTATGGATTATATACGCATATATTTCATTTATGGGGCTTTAAAACACACTTGGTATGGATTATATACGCATATATTTCATTTATGGTGCTTTAAAACTATTGCACGTAACATAACATTTCTTAATTCAATATTTCTTTAGGTTACCACTAATACAATCTTGACAAATATTGCCAATCAATAATATAAGGTCCATTGATTTCTTAATATATTTAGTTACAAACCGACTTTACAATAGCATTATTGGTAACTCTAGATTTTATACATCCTTATTAACCAATTCAAAACGTGTAGAGCGAGACTGATATAAAAGACTTATCATGTTATAGTTAGTAGATCATTTTGCTATGTGAGTTAGTGAGACAAAAGGCAGAACTGCCTGTGACGAGTGCCTTCCCCATAGTTGAAAGAGTGACGGAGCCAAAATCAAGGAATGTTCGAGCCAAAATGCCTGGACACACGGAGTTTAAAGTAATTACAGTCATAGGATGAGGGGAAAATGATCACAGACTGCTAGGTAGATAATTGTATCTCCGTAACTATTTGGTTTATCGTAATTCTGAAGTAACCGTTGGAATCCTCATAAAATTCAGCTTCCATATATGTATGCAAATAAAACTATTTGTGGTCAACATTTTTAGCTAGCGCGAGTTGGAAATAAGGTATTTCGATTGTTATGTTATAATACTTGTTATGGAGTGCCCCAATATGTTTGTTTTGTAATTATTCTATGTTTTTATTTGCTTATCTTCAAGTTCAATCAATAACAAAGCCGATGGTAGCTCATTTATCGAAATACAAGGATGTGTTGGTAGATAAAAAATCAAATTATTGCCGGGCGCGAAACTGGCTTATTAAGTTAAGTTTAAAAAAAGGCCTCTAGTCATTAATAGGCTTGCAACACTGCTCTCTCTCTCTCTCTCTGTCTCCTAATCCTGCCATGGAAATTAGTTCCAGGGCAGTATTTCCCTTTCCAATGTTCCCGTACCCACTCTAAACCACTGTTTGGACACTTGATCCTCAGTGTTTTGGAGGACAAGCAGCCTAGAAGGGTCACTAGATCTATTGTTGCTTGATTTCCTTTGTACTCCTTTCTACTCTCTCTGTGAGGTCTTTCCTAATTTGAAAACAAATAGACACAGACAGACACAGTGTGTGTGTGAGAGAGAGAGAGAGAGAGAGAGAGAGAGAGAGAGAGAGAGGAGGACTCACCTTCTATGGTGTCAATCAAAAAAAAAAAGTGCAACGATTGCAATATTTGCATGCAGGGACTGACTCTCTCTCTCTCTCTCACACACACACACACTGTGTCTGTCTGTCTCTCTCTCTCTCTCTCTCTCTCTCTCTCTCTCTGAGTCAAAGATTTTTTAGCTAACGTCTTGCCCATAATCAGCAGCAATGAGCGCGCTCACGCTGTCCTGTTAAAAAAATCGAGTTGTCAATTATTTGTCCACGACATCTTTCACCCACACAAAATTAGGAGAGAAAATATGTCTGTCTCTCTCTCTCTCTCTGAGTCAAAGATTTTTTAGCTAACGTCTTCTCCCATAATCAGCAGCAATGAGCGCGGTCACGCTGTCCTGTTAAAGAAATCGAGTTATCAATTATTTTTCCATGACATCTTTCACCCACAAACATTTAGGAGAGAACAAATTTAGGAGAGACTACCTGGCCGGGCTGCTCCACCTAGAGAGAGACTGGCTGCACCCTGCACGTCTAGAGCAGGGGTGGGGAACGTCCGGCCCGAGGGCCTGATCAGGCCCTCGGGATAATTTGATCAGGCCCGCAAGGCAATATATAGGTGTTCTGAAATGTACTAATTTGCTTTCAATTTAATATGTATTAAAATCAAACTTAGTCTTTGTGTATGTTTAAATCGAAAAGTACAGACTCATTGAATTTATAGTCACAATATAATAGAATTTATACAAATATAAGATAATTAAACAAATAATTATCAACCCCTTGACGGTTGATGCACTTTAATTGGCAGTTTATTATGGATATCATGATTAGACAATTGTATTCAGCTTATGAAGGATCTGTGGGTAACGACTATCTCATTTAACCTTTTGACTTTCATTTTAACACACAAAACTTTAGGCGATCTTCTGCTGTCCAACGTGAGTTGGTGGAATTGGGAGCGATCGGAAATGCTTTGATCCGAGAGCTACGACCACCCCAGTAAGACGACTGACCAAAAATAAATTCTGCTATATGACTTGAGTTGGCGGTGAACCTTTTTTCTTCGGGAGGGTCTAAATTTGTGTGTGTGAAAAATTTAAAGAAATCGAGTTGTCAATTATTTTTCCACGACATCTTTCACCCACAATAATTTAGGAGAGAAAAGAAGATGTGTCTGCCTCTCTCTCTCTCTCTCTCTCTGAGTCAAAGATTTTTTAGCTAACGTCTTGCCCATAATCAGCAGCAATAAGCGCGCTCACGATGTCCTGTTAAAGAAATCGAGTTGTCAATTATTTTGCCACGACATCTTTCACACACAAAAATTTAGGAGATAACAAATTTAGGAGAGAACATTTTTAGGAGAGACTACCTGGCCGGGCAGCTCCACCCAGAGAGATTTTTGTGGGATAATTTTTGGTGAGTCGTCTGACTGGGGGTACGACACACTATACGAAGCATGACCTAGGACAGTATACGACACTTAAAACGAAGCATGACCTAGCTATACGACGCATTATACCAAGCATGACAGCGAGAGGGAGAGTGTGTAACTCTCTCTCTCTCTCACACACTGTGTCTGTCTCTCCCTCTCTCTCTCTCTCTCTCTCTGAGTCAAAGATTTTTTAACTAACGTCTTGCCCATAATCAGCAGCAATGAGCGCGCTCACGCTGTCCTGTTAAAGAAATCGAGTTGTCAATTATTTTTCCATGACATCTTTCACCCACAAAAATTGAGGAGAGAAGATATTTTTGGTGAGTCGTCTGACTGGGGTACCGTATTCTGTGTGCTTGCTTCCCCGTGTTGCCTGTGTTGGTGCACCTGTTCCAACACAGGCACATACGAGACCGTATTCGGCCCCTCGATTGGATTATGAAACGATCTTTCACCCACAAAATTTAGGAGAGAAGAAATTGTAAAAACTAGGACAAATAAAAGAAAAACATGACAAATTCCATTTTATTTTCCGATTTACATTATACGAAGCATGACCTAGCTATACAACGAATTATAAGTACGAAGCACCGTAGTACCAGTTACTCCCATTAATTTTAGGTCACTTGATCCTAAAGTTAAGAAAGTGGAGGATCTGATGGGAGGGGATTGAGAGGTGCTTAGTCGGCTGTTGTCAAAGATACCCAGAGAGAGACTACCTGGCCGGGCTGCTCCACCCAGAGAGGCGACTACCTGGCCGGGCTGCTCCACCTAGAGAGACTACCTGGCCGGGCTGCTCCACCCAGAGAGGCGACTACCTGGCCGGGCTGCTCCACCTAGAGAGAGACTACCTGGCCGGGCTGCTGCGGCGTCGCCGCTGTACGGGTCCCTGTCGTGATTTTAACACATATATTTAGGCGATCTTCTGCTATACGACTTGAGTTGGCGGTGAACCTTGTTACGACCGGGGCTACGAATAAAACAAGGGCACTTAATGATTGGACTAGTAATAGGGCACTATGCAACAACGGTACGCTAGATCCAAACCCTCCAACTTATATGCCGGCGAACAAAACACCTATACCCTCCAGAGTTAATCTGCGATAGTGGGGTATCCTTAACTGGGCACAAATGTACTCTACTTCAGGCTAACACACACTGGTATAGCCCGATAACAAACAAGATGCAAGTTACGTTAATATGCATAAAAAAGGAATCTATGGAAAGATCAATTAAATCACTGCAAGATTTAATACAATAAAAAGATGCTTCAATACAGTTACTCTAAACAACAATAAACTCTTCACTCCTTTGTGAAAGAAAGTGAAGTATAGTCCTACAACATAGACCTGGAAACTTCTGAAGAAAGTCTGATGCTCATAAGATGCTCGTATCTTAAACTATATAAAGGCAGGAGGCAGGACACCACACGTGTAAATCGAATACACCAAAAGATAGGACATATAATGTTAACTGACACGAGAATACTATAAATGCGCAACGGTAGGAATGCTCGACACTAAAAGAAGTACTTCCTCATCAACGAAACAGTCTGCTATGGTTGTGCGGCTCAACAACAACCTAGACTAATAAATGCTGTGAATAATAATGCGTACATATCAAAGAGCTTATGTTAAATACTAACAAGTGTCTACTCGATTAATAATGTCTAGCTGGGATACTCTAGGTAAGGAACAGGGGTTGATCAAGACAGGCTCGTAGCCTAGCGATGTCCTTAAGACTGCATCCTTTGAGTTACGTTAATAGACTAGGGTGCTTTCTTGATAGATCCAGATCACAAGTATCTGGTTCTATCCTGGCGACCCTCTAAAGACAAGCAAAGAGGCAGCAGAGTGTGGAACTGGTACAGGCCTAAACCCTCAGTCAACACAATGCTGCACTCGCAAAGGACGCAACCGAAAAGACAACCCAGGCTACCACAGGACCGGTCGAAGTCGTGTAGGTATAAGCAAACCGTACACACATCGGAGACAACGACTACAGATACCTTATCCCAGTCTAGCATTAAATAAAAGAGCAGAAACACTAAATCAATAATGGAGACACACACAAAGTTCTTAACCTATACTAACTAAGAACCCTCAAAAAACCTATTCTAAGTACATGTAAATATCTCTGAGGACGGCGCATGCAATACAATGGGCCGGCTATGGAAACCGTATGCAGAACCCAAGGGGATAAGTAATTGAATAAAGGAGAGAAGAAATGGAAAAGAAGAAGTTCAGAGAGGGAAACAGTGATAAAGGTGGTGATCGGGGGAGAGTATGCAAAGGGATGTTAGAAGCACGCGCGCCAAGCCTGTCCTGACGAGGACAGCTCCTGGGGACCCTCAATGCAGGAGGTAAGTTACACAGAAGCCCACAAAGGCGCGATGGTCGGCCAATCACGGGCCGATACGTCACAAGACAGCAGGTGTCACGTGACACAGCCAGACACGCCGGCCAATGGCGAGCGAGAGGCAGGAATGCACACGTGACTCAGACACTTACTATCTTCTCGTTCTGAAAGTCTTTCTCATTCCCACGCTGGTACTATCATCACTACTGTTGATATAAAATATAACCCGTTGTCACAGACGAAAACAAAGACCACCACTGGACTGTCTGTGACAATGCGATTACAAGGAAAGAAAGAACAACATTCTCGGATAACTGTAGCCCATTTCGATGTCCCTGGCGAGCGCTAGTGGCTAACGAGAGGCGATTCTGCCAACGCTGGTAGACGTCACACCCCGCCCAAGATATGGGACGCTCAACATTAGGCGAGCACCATATCTGACAAGGCAGAATGCCGACAAGACCCGCCACACCTAGCCACTCCACCAGAAATGAAATGCAAAGCTCAATTCTTACATAAAACAACATATTAACATAAAGAAAATCTTATAACCCCTCCCAAACACAATAGTATAATTTACCCTGCTATGCTCCTTGAGCGAGCTTCACAGAGCCCAGCCTACTAAGTGAAAGACAGGTTCAAATTAGGACTTCAACTATAACATTGGCAACTTACAATTAACTATCAAAAAGAAAGAGTTTTTATGTGATTTTTTTATTTTATTTTAATGTTATTTTTGACGGCTGCTCTACAGGGGCAAGCCTGGTTTTTCTCCACTCAAACCCACACACCTGTGGTGATCTACGCCGGATCCTCCACCCTCGGCAAACAGTCTGCAATCACATTCTCACAACCGGCAATATGGCGAATGTCTAGATTGTATTCTTGCAACAGGAGTGACCAACGTGTCAGCCTCATATTCCGGTTGTGGAATTGGTTCAGAAATTTAAGAGGGTGGTGGTCGGTGTAAATCACCACGACTGGCCCGTAGGCAGGAACATATACTTCAAAGTCCCTGAGCGCCAACACTATTGCCAGCAGTTCTTTCGCCACCACAGAGTAGTTTTTCTGATCTGAATTAAACTTCTTGGCAAAGAAACTGACTGGATGCTCCAAACCTTCCTCGTCTGTTTGCATTAAGACGGCACCAGCCCCTACACCGCTGGCATCTGTTGCCAGCTGGAATGGTATTTCAAAGTCAGGGGCCCTGAGGATTGGGTGAGTGCATAGTAGGTGCTTGACCAGCGAAAAAGCCCTTCCACACTCAGGTGCCCACTTGAACTTTTTCTCTTTTGCTAGTAAATCTGTCAGAGGAGCTAACACAGTAGAATAACCCTGAATGAAACGGCGATAGTAACCGATCATGCCCAAAAATCTCATGATCTGCCGCTTGGTGGACGGCCTGGGGAACTGGTTAATAGCCTGTATCTTGTTTTTGGGGGGGGGGCACACCTGGCCTAACCCGACCACAAACCCAAGATACTGCACAGTTGCCCGGACAAAGTCGCACTTGCCCAGATTGACCACCAAGCTGGCCTCACTGAGCTTCCGAAACAAGGCTTCTATGTGCTCACAGTGACTCTCAAAGTTGTCATCGTAGATTATAACGTCGTCTAGGTAGACAGTGCAGTTAGGGATGTCAGCTACTAACTCATTCATAAGACTCTGGAAGGTTGCTGGGGCATTTTTAAGGCCATACGGCATCACATTGCAACGGTAGGTGTTCCCATCAACCACAAACCCGCATACCCCCTTCGCCCGCTCAGACAAGGGCACCTGCCAGTAGCCTTTCACTAGGTCTACCTTAGTTAGAAACTGTACCTTACCAATCTTGTCTACACTATCGTCAACACGGGGAAGGGGATAAGCATTGGTGGGAGTTAACTCGTTCAATCTCCGAAAGTCAATGCAGAGGCGAACCTTCCCGTCAGGCTTGGGCTGCAGAGTGACAGGAGATGTCCACCTAACTGCCCCCGTCTCAATCAACCCCTGTTCTAACATATACTCTAACTCCGCTCTGAGGGCTGGGAGTTTAATGGGTGGAATTCTGTAGGGTACTGATTTAAAGGGGAGGTGATCTCCCACGTCCACGTCATGCACCACTCGAGTTGTGAGGCCTGGATGCTCTGCAAACACAGTGGGTTATGAAGCAAACAGGCGCTGCATGGCTGCACGCTGTTGCTCAGGCAGGTGCACTAGAGCATCGTCAGCTACCTGTCTGGAGTTCCCCGCCCACTGGTCAGCAGAGACATGACACTCCCAGTTATCTTCCACCTGGGCTTCACTGTCCCTCACTCCTTCTCCTCCATGACCGCTGCAGGTCAACACAGGGACAGCGAGAGGCTCAGGGGGGCTCCTCACAAACTCTTTCACCAGATTCACATGGCACAGCTGATTCTTTTTATGCCTATCTGGAGTAGCCACAAGATAGTCTAGGTCAGAGATCTTCTTTACCACCTTATAAGGACCAGCGTACTTGGCAGACAACGGATGACCTGGCAGAGGTAACAGAATCAACACCTCCTGCCCCACCTTAAACTTCCGGAGTTTTGTCTTCTCATCGTACCTGTCCTTCATCAGTGCTTGCGACCCTACCAAATTCCTACCTGCCAACTCTAGGCTTCTCAGCATTCTCTCTCTGCTCTCGAGGACAAACTTTAACATGGAACATGGTTTTGCTGTGCCCTCCCAGATGTCTCTAACCATGTTGAGGGGGCCTCTGATCTGATGTCCGAAGACTAACTCATTGGGACTGAACCCGAGGCTTTCACCAGGTACCTCCCGAGCAGCAAATAACACATAGGGCAACCCAAGATCCCAATCCTTGCCACTTTCAACACAGTAACAACGCAGCATGCTTTTCAGAGTCGAGTGCCACCTCTCCAACACCCCTTGACTCTCTGGGTGATAGGCTGAAGAGACAACTGTACTGATACCGTGCTGCTGCATGGTCTGTTTGAAAAGGTTAGAAGTAAAGTTGGACCCTTGGTCTGACTGCAATTCCTGCGGGTACCCGTACCTAGAACAGTACAATAGCAAGTTACGAACAACAGTCTTAGCAGTACCATTTCGCATGGGGTATGCATCCGGATAACGAGTGGAAACATCCATGATTGTGAGGAGGTACTTGTTGCCTGCACTAGTATGGGGTAGAGGGCCAACCATGTCGATTATAACCTTACTGAATGGTGGCCCGATTACAGGAATAGGGTGTAACGGAGCCTTGGGAATACACTGGTTTGGTTTACCTACTGTCTGGCAGGTACTGCACATTGCCACCCATGACGCCACATGTGCCTTCATACCTGGCCACCAAAACAATTTCGCCAATGCTGCTACCGTCTTACGTACACCCAAATGCCCTGCCAACGGTACATCATGCGCCAACCTCAGTAGGCTATCACGGCACACACTAGGCACTACCAACTGGTCAACCACTCTCGACCCACCCTCCCAACTCCGTCTGGGATCTAGAAAACGCCTGTACAAGATGCCCTCCACACGAACGAAGTCCCCCGGCTTTGCATCCCCGTCCTCCTCAAGTTCAATTGCACCGTTACTACACTTCTGAAGCTCAGGATCACCTAGCTGCAGCCGACAGATATCCGAAGGAGCCAATTTATCTAGGTGCTCCCGGAGCAACTTATGGCCTCCCCCGATACTAGGCTGTTCGATCCTATCTTGCTTACGTGTGTAACGGTGCTGTCTCGGAGTTTTCTCACGCCCTACCTCCTCACCAAGTGTGACAGGTTCTGGGGCCACTCCGGACCTAAACATTGGTGCTAATACTGAGTCGCCAAGAAGAGCCGCTGGATCAAAACTCACAAAACTTCTCCCAACTTTAGCTTTCTCCTTCCGACCGTTCCTCCGCTGGTCTAGAGACTGAGGAATAGGCTGTGACACCTTAGATGCACGAGATCGGGTGACAACACACGCCATCTGCTGTAATTGACACCTCTCGACCAACTTCTGCCCCTCCCTACTCACGTCGGCCGCCCTCTCGGCAACGACTAAGGGTGGAACCTCAGAAGTAGGCACCGCAAAGTCGTTGCCGAGAAGAAGGTCGACGCCCTCTACTGGCAGTTTCTCTACGATTCCAACATCTATCTCTCGTGTCACACCATCAACCTCCAGCTCCACTCGAACCAACGGGTATGACTGTGTAGCATTAATACCCTGCACCACAACTACCCGTGCTGCGTTTATAGGTTGGCCTGTAAAGTTTTTCATCAGAGTCTGGGATGCACCTGTATCACGCAACAACTCCAACCCATGCTTGCAACCAGCCCAACTCACGCAGCCACGCCCTCTATGGTCGCAAAAATCATCGCGGACAGGTTTCGAGCCTTCCGGACACTCCTTCACTGGCTGTGCCCCCGCATCTGACATATCACCCCGGGTAAATGCAGAAGACCTCAGAGACACCCCAATGTTGCTAGCCAAAGATACGACTGCTGCAGATTGGTTACTAGGACAGTAACGTGCAAAATGCCCCTTTTTATGACACTTAAAACACTGTACTTCACCCTTGGACTTCCCCTGAGGTGGGGAAGGCCCCTGACCTTTCTTAAACGGGACGGTTTTTGGTTTGTTATCAAAATTAGTATCATTGCTCTTGCTTTTGTTATTAAATGTGGCATCACTGACTCGGGAGGTTGGAGTGTTGCGCCCCTTGTTAACTGCATCGGTCCGTTGTGCAGACCTGCACCCACGAATCAGCGATAATCTCAGGTCAGCCAACTCAGCTGCCTCTTGTAGAGTTTTAGAACGTTTCTCTTTGAGGTTCAAAGTCAGGTCGCCGCCTGTGCATTTAAAAAATAGCTCTAGAAGGACTAACTGCTCAATCTCTTCGAACGTCGTCACCTTCTCTGACCTCAGCCAATTTCTCAAAGCATCAGACAGTTCCCGGGCATGTTCTAGAAAAGTGCACTCACGACCCTTCGTAACACCCCGAAAATTCAACCTATATGTCTCTGGTTGTAACTCGTACGCCCGTAGAACAGCTTCCTTCAATACCTCATAATCGATGCAAGACTCCAAGGGTACCGCATCATATGCCTTGAGTCCTTTGCCAACCAACCTAGAGGAAACAAGGGCTGCCCACTTAACCTCGGGCCATTGGTGCTCCCGGCACTTCTTCTCAAAACGCAGGAAAAACTCGGTGACACCCGACTCGTCAAATGCAGGGACTAACTTAAGAAGGTGCGATAAAGACTGATCAAGATCGATTCCCAGAACCGAGATGCTGCCCTGTCGACTCCACCCGAGACTTCTCAAGATCTCTGTCTGCACAGTACTTCGTAGCCTCCACCTGAAGCTCAGCCTCACGTACAGCCTTTCTCTCCTCAGCCTGAATCTTAACCATCCCAAGCTGCTGCTGCTGCTCAGATTCATGCTTTCGTTGCTCAGTCTGCAGTTTGGCGAGTTCGAGCTCAACCAACATCTCGGCAGACAATCCTTGAGGAGGGGGTGCTACTATCGGGGACCCACCCCGTGAATCACCTAGAGGCATACCCAACCGCCAGCGGCCATCGGCCTGCGGGAACGTACCCGGCTCCAGAGCCCGAGGGGGGGCCATGGTAGGAGTCGAGTGGAATGGGGGCTGGGCAGAAGGTGCCCCAGCTCCCGCTCCACCCGAAGCCCCACGCACCCCACCGAGCACACAGGTAACCAGCTCACCTCTCGACAAACCGCTAGTACCGGGAAACCCTATGACCGTGGCTACACACTGCAGTGCGTACCGGTCTAGCCCCGACACCCGATCCGCCGACACAGGCTCCTCCAAAAATATCCGAGCATCCTCCTCATTGTTCACCACCCGAACGCCTCTTAACAACTCCACCTTCTCGCCTGCTTCCCGTACTGTGTCCTCACTGTACACTGATCCGTCGTTCGACATAGTGTCCACCGGAAATCCTCAACGTTTATAAAAAAAAAGTACCTAAACTCTCATGTAGCACTATTCACTCAAAAAAATACTTGAAGACAACTCAAATGCTATACTACGTTGCCAAAAAAATTCCAACGTGTCCAAAATATTCCTCAAAAACAAATGTCCAAAAATCCTGCAATTATTTCTTAGTTCACTAAATCCTAGACTAAGGTCGCCATTTGTTATGACGACTAAGATAAGATACTAGGCAAGGTTGCCATTTGTTATGACGACTAAGATCAGATCCTGGCAAGGTCGCCATTTGTTACGACCGGGGCTACGAATAAAACAAGGGCACTTAATGATTGGACTAGTAATAGGGCACTATGCAACAACGGTACGCTAGATCCAAACCATCGAACTTATATGCCGGCGAACAAAACACCTATACCCTCCAGAGTTAATCTGCGATAGCGGGGTATCCTTAACTGGGCATAAATGTACTCTACTTCAGGCTAACCCACACTGGTATAGCCTGATAACAAACAAGATGCAAGTTACGTTAAAATGCATAAAAAAGGAATCTATGGAAAGATCAATTAAATCACTGCAAGATTTAATACAATAAAAAGATGCTTCAATACAGTTACTCTAAACAACAATAAACTCTTCACTCCTATCTGAAAGAAAGTGAAGTATAGTCCTACAGCATAGACCTGGAAACTTCTGAAGAAAGTCTGATGCTCATAAGATGCTCGTATCTTAAACTATATAAAGGCAGGAGGCAGGACACCACACGTGTAAATCAAACACACCAAAAGATAGGACATATAATGTTAACTGACACGAGAATACTATAAATGCGCAACGGTAGCAATGCTCGACAATAAAAGAAGTACTTCCTCATCAACGAAACAGTCTGCTATGGTTGTGCGGCTCAACACCAACCTAGACTAATAAATGCTGTGAATAATAATGCGTACATATCAAAGAGCTTATATTAAATACTAACAAGTGTCTACTCGATTAATAATGTCTAGCTGGGATACTCTAGGTAAGGAACTGGGGTTGAGCAAGACAGGCTCGTAGCCTAGCGATGTCCTTAAGACTGCATCCTTTGAGCTACGTTAATTGACTAGGGTGCTCTCTTGATAGATCCAGATCACAAGTATCTGGTTCTATCCTGGCGACCCTCTAAAGACAAGCAAAGAGGCAGCAGAGTGTGGAACTGGTACAGGCCAAAACCCTCAGTCAACACAATGCTGCACTCGCAAAGGATGCAACCGAAAAGACAACCCCGGCTACCACAGGACCGGTCGAAGTCGTGTAGGTATAAGCAAACCGTACACACATCGGAGACAACGACTACAGATACCTTATCCCAGTCTAGCATTAAATAAAAGAGCAGAAACACTAAATCAATAATGGAGACACACACAAAGTTCTTAACCTATACTAACTAAGAACCCTCAAAAAACCTATTCTAAGTACATGTAAATATCTCTGAGGACGGCGGATGCAATACAATGGGCCGGCTATGGAAACTGTATGCAGAACCCAAGGGGATAAGTAATTGAATAAAGGCGAGAAGTAATGGAAAAGAAGAAGTTCAGAAAGAGAAACAGTGATAAAGGTGGTGATCGGGGCAGAGTATGCAAAGGGATGTTAGAAGCACGCGCGCCAAGCCTGTCCTGACTAGGACAGCTCCTGGGGACCCTCATGCAGGAGGTAAGTTACACAGGAGCCCGCAAAGGCGCGATGGTCGGCCAATCACGGACCGATACGTCACAAGACAGCAGGTGTCACGTGACACAGCCAGACACGCCGGCCAATGGCGAGCGAGAGGCAGGAATGCACACGTGACTCAGACACTTACTACCTTCTCGCTCTGAAATTCTTTCTCATTCCCACGCTGGTACTATCATCACTACTGTTGATATAAAATATAACCCGTTGTCACAGACGAAAACAAAGACCACTACTGGACTGTCTGTGACAATGCGATTACAAGGAAAGAAAGAACAACATTCTCGGATAACTGTAGCCCATTTCGATGTCCCTGGCGAGCGCTAGTGGCTAACGAGAGGCGATTCTGCCAACGCTGGTAGATGTCACAACCTTTTTTCTTTGGGAGGGTCTAAATTTGTGTGTGTGAAAGATATAATGAAATTGAGTTGTCAATTATTTTGCCACGACATCTTTCACTCACAAAAATTTAGGAGAGAAAAGAAGATGTGTCTGTCTCTCTCTCTCTCTCTCTCTCTCTCTCTCTGAGTCAAAGATTTTTTAGCTAACGTCTTGCCCATAATCAGCAGCAATGAGCGCGCTCACGCTGTCCTGTTAAAGAAATCGAGTTGTCAATTATTTTGCCACGACATCTTTCACCCACAAAAATTTAGGAGAGACAAAATTTAGGAGATAATTTTTTTAGGAGAGACTACCTGGCCGGGCTGCTCCACCATGAGAGATTTTTGTGGGATTATTTTTGGTGAGTCGTCTGACTGGGGGTACGACACATTATAAGAAGTATGACCTAGGACACTATACGACACATTAAACGAAGCATGACCTAGCTATACGACGCATTATACGAAGCGTGACAGCGAGAGGGAGAGTGTGTAACTCTCTCTCTCTCTCTCTCTCTCACACACTGTGTCTGTCTGTCTCTCTCTCTCTCTCTCTGAGTCAAAGATTTTTTAGCTAACGTCTTGCCCGTATTCTGTGTGCTTGCTGCGCCGTGTTGCCTGTGTTGGTGCACCTCTGCCAGCGCTACCACATACGAGACCGTATTCGGCCCCTCGATTGGGTTATGAAACGATCTTTCACCCACAAAAATTTAGGAAAGAAGAAATTGTAAAAACTAGGACAAATAATAGAAAAACATGAATAATTCCATTTTATTTTTTGATTTACATTATACGAAGCATGACCTAGCTATACGACGAATTATAAGTACGAAGCACCACAGTATCAGTTACTCCCATTCATTTTAGGTCACTTGATCCTAAAGTTAAGAAAGTGGAGGATCTGATGGGAGGGGATTGAGAGGTGCTTAGTCGGCTGTTGTCAAAGATACCTGGCCGGGCTGCTCCACCCAGAGAGGCGACTACCTGGCCGGGCTGTTCCACCTAGAGAGAGACTACCTGGCCGGGCTGCTGCGGCGACTCACCCACAAAAAATTTAGGAGAGACAAAATTTAGGAGAGACAATTTTTAGGAGAAGACTACCTGGCTGGGCTGCTCCACCCAGAGAGATTTTTGTGGGATTATTTTTGGTGAGTCGTCTGACTGGGGGTACGACACATTATACAAAGCATGACCTAGGACAGTATACGACGCATTAAACGAAGCATGACTTAGCTATACAACACATTTTACGAATCGTGACAGCGAGAGAGAGAGTGTGTACGTCGTCGGAGCACAGCCACCGCCGCCGTATTCTGTGTGCTTGGTGCGCCGTGTTGCCTGTGTTGGTGCACCTGTGCGACGCATTATACGAAGCGTGACAGCGAGAGGGAGAGTGGGTAACTCTCTCTCTCTCTCTCTCTCTCTCTCTCTGAGTCAAAGATTTTTTAGCTAATAGGAGAGAGACTACCTGGCCGGGGTGCTCCACCCAGAGAAATTTTTGTGGGAATATTTTTGGTGAGTCGTCTGACTGGGGGTACGACACATTATACGAAGCATGACCTAGGACAGTATAGGACGCATTAAACGAAGCATGACCTAGCTATACGACGCATTATACGAAGCGTGACAGCGAGAGAGAGAGTGTGTAACTCTCTCTCTCTCTCACACACTGTGTCTGTCTCTCTCTCTCTCTCTCTCCCTGAGTCAAAGATTTTTTAGCTAACGTCTTGCCCATAATCAGCAGCAATGAGCGCGCTCACGCTGTCCTGTTAAAGAAATCGAGTTGTCAATTATTTTTCCACGACATCTTTCACCCACAAAAATTTAGGAGAGAAGATATTTTTGGTGAGTCGTCTGACTGGGGTACCGAATTCTGTGTGCTTGCTGCGCCGTGTTGCCAGCGCCGTGTGCCAGCGCTACCACATACGAGACCGTATTCGGCCCCTCAATTGGGTTATGAAACGATCTTTCACCCACAAAAATTTAGGAGAAGAAATTGTAAAAACTTGGACAAATAAAAGAAAAACATGAACAATTCCATTTTATTTTCCGATTTACATTATACGAAGCATGACCTAGCTATAGGACGAATTATAAGTACGAAGTACCACAGTACCAGTTACTCCCATTAATTTTAGGTCACTTCCCTTGATCATAAAGTTAAGAAAGTGGAGGATCTGATGGGAGGGGATTGAGAGGTGCTTAGTCGGCTGTTGTCAAAGATACCCAGAGAGAGACTACCTGGCCGGGCTGCTCCACCCAGAGAGGCGACTATCTGGCCGGGCTGCTCCACCTAGTGAGAGACTACCTGGCAGGGCTGCTGCGGCGTCGCCGCTGTACGGGTCCCTGTCATGATTTTAACACACAAATCTTTAGGTGATCTTCTGCTATACGACTTGAGTTGGCGGTGAACCTTTTTTCTTCGGGAGGGTCTAAATTTGTGTGTGAAAAATTTAAAGAAATCGAGTTGTCAATTATTTTTCCACGACATCTTTCACCCACAAAAATTTAGGAGAGAAAAGAAGATGTGTCTGTCTCTCTCTCTCTCTCTCTCTCTCTCTCTGAGTCAAAGATTTTTTAGCTAACGTCTAGCCCATAATCAGCAGCAATGAGCGCGCTCACGCTGTCCTGTTAAAGAAATCGAGTTGTCAATTATTTTGCCACGACATCTTTCACCCACAAAAATTTAGGAGAGAACAAATTTAGCAGAGACTACCTGGCCGGCCTGCTCCACCCAGAGAGATTTTTGTGGGATTATTTTTGGTGAGTCGTCTGACTGGGTGTACGACACATTATACGAAGCATGACGTAGGACAGTATACGACACATTAAACGAAGCATGACCTAGCTATACGACGCATTATACGAAGCGTGACAGCGAGAGGGAGAGTGTGTAACTCTCTCTCTCTTTCTCTCTCTCACACACTGTGTCTGTCTCTCTCTCTCTCTGCGTCAAAGGTATTTTAGCTAATGTCTTGCCCGTATTCTGTGTGCTTGCTGCGCCATGTTGCCTGTGTTGGTGCACCTGTGCCAGCGCTACCACATACGAGACCGTATTCGGCCCCTCGATTGGGTTATGAAACGATCTTTCACCCACAAAAATTTAGGAGAGACGAAATTGTAAAAACTAGGACAAATAAAAGAAAAACATGAAAAATTCCATTTTATTTTCCGATTTACATTATACGAAGCATGACCTAGGACAGTATACGACGCATTAAACGAAGCATGACCTAGCTATACGACGCATTATACGATGCGTGACAGCGAGAGGGAGAGTGTGTAACCCTCTCTCTCTCTCACACACTGTGTCTGTCTCTCTCTCTCTCTCCCTGAGTCAAAGATTTGTTAGCTAACGTCTTGCCCATAATCAGCAGCAATGAGCGCGCTCACGCTGTCCTGTTAAAGAAATCGAGTTGTCAATTACTTTTCCACGACATCTTTCACCCACAAAAATTTAGGAGAGAAGATATTTTTGGTGAGTCGTCTGACTGGGGTACCGTATTCTGTATGCTTGCTGCGCCGTGTTGCCATCGCCGTGTGCCAGCGCTACCACATACGAGACCATATTCGGCCCCTCAATTGGGTTATGAAACGATCTTTCACCCACTAAAATTTAGGAGAAGAAATTGTAAAATCTAGGACAAATAAAAGAAAAACATGAACAATTCCATTTAGTTTTTCGATTTACATTATACGAAGCATGACCTAGCTATACAACGAATTATAAGTGCGAAGCACCATAGTACCAGTTACTCCCATTAATTTTAGGTCACTTCACTTGATCCTAAAGTTAAGAAAGTGGAGGATCTGATGGGAGGGGATTGAGAGGTGCTTAGTCGGCTGTTGTCGAAGATACCCAGAGAGAGACAACCTGGCCGGGCTGCTCCACCCAGAGAGGCTACTACCTGGCCAGGCTGCTCCACCTAGAGAGAGACTACCTGGCCGGGCTGCTCCACCCAGCGAGATTTTTGTGGGATTATTTTTGGAGAGTCGTCTGACTGGGGGTACGACACATTACACAAAGCATGACCTAGGACAGTATACGACGCATTAAACAAAGCATGACCTAGCTATACGACGCATTATACGAAGCGTGACAGCGAGAGAGAGAGTGTGTACGTCGTCGGAGGACAGCCACCGCCGCCGTATTCTGTGTGCTTGCTGCACCGTGTTGCCTGTGTTGGTGCACCTGTGCGACGCATTATACGAAGCGTGTCAGCGAGAGGGAGAGTGGGTAACTCTCTCTCTCTCTCACACACTGTGTCTGTCTCTCTCTCTCTCTGAGTCAAAGATTTTTTAGCTAATAGGAGAGAGACTACCTGGCCGAGCTGCTCCACCCAGAGAGATTTTTGTGGGATTATTTTTGGTGAGTCGTCTGACTGGGGGTACGACACATTATACGAAGCATGACCTAGGACAGTATACGACGCATTAAACGAAGCATGACCTAGCTATACGACGCATTATACGAAGCGTGACAGCGAGAGGGAGAGTGTGTACGTCATCGGAGCACAGCCACCGCCGCCGTATTCTGTGTGCTTGCTGCGCCGTGTTGCCTGTGTTGTTGCACCTGTGCGACGCATTATGCGAAGCGTGATAGCGAGAGGGAGAGTGGGTAACTCTCTCTCTCTCTCTCTCTCTGAGTCAAAGATTTTTTAGCTAATAGGAGAGAGACTACCTGGCCGGGCTGCTCCACCCAGAGAGATTTTTGTGGGATTATTTTTGGTGAGTCGTCTGACTGGGGGTACGACAAATTATACGAAGCATGACCTAGGACAGTATATGATGCATTAAACGAAGCATGACCTAGCTATACGACGCATTATACGAAGCGTGACAGCGAGAGAGAGGGTGTGTACGTCGTCGGAGCACAGCACCGCCGCTGTATTCTGTGTGCTTGCTGCACCGTGTTGCCTGTGTTGGTGCACCTGTGCCAATACAGGCACATACGAGACCGTATTCGGCCCCTCGATTGGGTTATGAAACGATCTTTCACCCACAAAAATTTAGGAGAGAAGAAATTGTAAAAACTAGGACAAATAAAAAAAACATGAAAAATTCCATTTTATTTTCCGATTTACATTATACGAAGCACCACAGTACCAGTTACTCCCATTAATTTTAGGTCACTTGATCCTAAAGTTAAGAAATTGGAGGATCTGATGGGAGGGGATTGAGAGGTGCTTAGTTGGCTGTTGTCAAAGATACCCAGAGAGAGACTACCTGGCCGGGCTGCTCCACCCAGAGAGGCGACTACCTGGCCGGGTTGCTCCACCTAGAGAGAGACTACCTGGCCGGGCTGCTGCGGCGACTCACCCACAAAAATTTAGGAGAGACAAAATTTAGGAGAGACAATTTTTAGGAGAGACTACCTGGCCGGGCTGCTCCCCCCAGAGAGATTTTTGCCGGATTATTTTTGGTGAGTCGCCTGACTGGGGGTACGACACATTATACGAAGCATGACCTAGGACAGTATACAACACATGACCTAGCTATACGACGCATTATACGAAGCGTGACAGCGAGAGAGAGAGTGTGTAACTCTCTCTCTCTCTCACACACTTTGTCTGTCTCTCTCTCTCTCTCTCTCCCTGAGTCAAAGATTTTTTAGCTAACGTCTTGCCCATAATCAGCAGCAATGAGCGCGCTCACGCTGTCCTGTTAAAGAAATCGAGTTGTCAATTATTTTGCCACGACATCTTTCACCCACAAAAATTTAGGAGAGAACAAATTTAGCAGAGACTACCTGGCCGGCCTGCTCCACCCAGAGAGATTTTTGTGGGATTATTTTTGGTGAGTCGTCTGACTGGGTGTACGACACATTATACGAAGCATGACGTAGGACAGTATACGACACATTAAACGAAGCATGACCTAGCTATACAACGCATTATACGAAGCGTGACAGCGAGAGGGAGAGTGTGTAACTCTCTCTCTCTTTCTCTCTCTCACACACTGTGTCTGTCTCTCTCTCTCTCTGCGTCAAAGGTATTTTAGCTAATGTCTTGCCCGTATTCTGTGTGCTTGCTGCGCCGTGTTGCCTGTGTTGGTGCACCTGTGCCAGCGCTACCACATACGAGACCGTATTCGGCCCCTCGATTGGGTTATGAAACGATCTTTCACCCACAAAAATTTAGGAGAGAAGAAATTGTAAAAACTAGGACAAATAAAAGAAAAACATGAAAAATTCCATTTTATTTTCCGATTTACATTATACGAAGCATGACCTAGGACAGTATACGACGCATTAAACGAAGCATGACCTAGCTATACGACGCATTATACGATGCGTGACAGCGAGAGGGAGAGTGTGTAACTCTCTCTCTCTCTCTCACACACTGTGTCTGTCTCTCTCTCTCTCTCCCTGAGTCAAAGATTTGTTAGCTAACGTCTTGGCTATAATCAGCAGCAATGAGCGCGCTCACGCTGTCCTGTTAAAGAAATCGAGTTGTCAATTACTTTTCCACGACATCTTTCACCCACAAAAATTTAGGAGAGAAGATATTTTTGGTGAGTCGTCTGACTGGGGTACCGTATTCTGTATGCTTGCTGCGCCGTGTTGCCATCGCCGTGTGCCAGCGCTACCACATACGAGACCGTATTCGGCCCCTCAATTGGGTTATGAAACGATCTTTCACCCACTAAAATTTAGGAGAAGAAATTGTAAAATCTAGGACAAATAAAAGAAAAACATGAACAATTCCATTTAGTTTTACGATTTACATTATACGAAGCATGACCTAGCTATACAACGAATTATAAGTGCGAAGCACCATAGTACCAGTTACTCCCATTAATTTTAGGTCACTTCACTTGATCCTAAAGTTAAGAAAGTGGAGGATCTGATGGGAGGGGATTGAGAGGTGCTTAGTCGGCTGTTGTCGAAGATACCCAGAGAGAGACAACCTGGCCGGGCTGCTCCACCCAGAGAGGCGACTACCTGGCCAGGCTGCTCCACCTAGAGAGAGACTACCTGGCCGGGCTGCTCCACCCAGCGAGATTTTTGTGGGATTATTTTTGGAGAGTCGTCTGACTGGGGGTACGACACATTACACAAAGCCTGACCTAGGACAGTATACGACGCATTAAACAAAGCATGACCTAGCTATACGACGCATTATACGAAGCGTGACAGCGAGAGAGAGAGTGTGTACGTCGTCGGAGGACAGCCACCGCCGCCGTATTCTGTGTGTTTGCTGCACCGTGTTGCCTGTGTTGGTGCACCTGTGCGACGCATTATACGAAGCGTGTCAGCGAGAGGGAGAGTGGGTAACTTTCTCTCTCTCTCACACACTGTGTCTGTCTCTCTCTCTCTCTGAGTCAAAGATTTTTTAGCTAATAGGAGAGAGACTACCTGGCCGAGCTGCCCTACCCAGAGAGATTTTTGTGGGATTATTTTTGGTGAGTCGTCTGACTGGGGGTACGACACATTATACGAAGCATGACCTAGGACAGTATAGGACGCATTAAACGAAGCATGACCTAGCTATACGACGCATTATACGAAGCGTGACAGCGAGAGGGAGAGTGTGTACGTCGTCGGAGCACAGCCACCGTCGCCGTATTCTGTGTGCTTGCTGCGCCGTGTTGCCTGTGTTGGTGCACCTGTGCGACGCATTATGCGAAGCGTGATAGCAAGAGGGAGAGTGGGTAACTCTCTCTCTCTCTCTCTCTCTGAGTCAAAGATTTTTTAGCTAATAGGAGAGAGACTACCTGGCCGGGCTGCACCACCCAGAGAGATTTTTGTGGGATTATTTTTGGTGAGTCGTCTGACTGGGGGTACGACAAATTATACGAAGCATGACCTAGGACAGTATATGATGCATTAAACGAAGCATGACCTAGCTATACGACGCATTATACGAAGCGTGACAGCGAGAGGGAGAGGGTGTGTACGTCGTCGGAGCACAGCACCGCCGCTGTATTCTGTGTGCTTGCTGCACCGTGTTGCCTGTGTTGGTGCACCTGTGCCAATACAGGCACATACGAGACCGTATTCGGCCCCTCGATTGGGTTATGAAACGATCTTTCACCCACAAAAATTTAGGAGAGAAGAAATTGTAAAAACTAGGACAAATAAAAAAAACATGAAAAATTCCATTTTATTTTCCGATTTACATTATACGAAGCACCACAGTACCAGTTACTCCCATTAATTTTAGGTCACTTGATCATAAAGTTAAGAAATTGGAGGATCTGATGGGAGGGGATTGAGAGGTGCTTAGTTGGCTGTTGTCAAAGATACCCAGAGAGAGACTACCTGGCCGGGCTGCTCCACCCAGAGAGGCGACTACCTGGCCGGGTTGCTCCACCTAGAGAGAGACTACCTGGCCGGGCTGCTGCGGCGACTCACCCACAAAAATTTAGGAGAGACAAAATTTAGGAGAGACAATTTTTAGGAGAGACTACCTGGCCGGGCTGCTCCACCCAGAGAGATTTTTGCCGGATTATTTTTGGTCAGTCGCCTGACTGGGGGTACGACACATTATACGAAGCATGACCTAGGACAGTATACAACACATGACCTAGCTATACGACGCATTATACGAAGCGTGACAGCGAGAGGGAGAGTGTGTAACTCTCTCTCTCTCTCACACACTTTGTCTGTCTCTCTCTCTCTCTCCCTGTGTCAAAGATTTTTTAGCTAACGTCTTGCCCATAATCAGCAGCAATGAGCGCGCTCACGCTGTCCTGTTAAAGAAATCGAGTTGTCAATTATTTTTCCACGACATCTTTCACCCACAAAAATTTAGGAGAGAAGATATTTTTGGTGAGTCGTCTGACTGGGGTACTGTATTCTGCGTGCTTGCTTCGATGTGTTGCCAGCGCCATGTGCCAGCGCTACCACATACGAGACCGTATTCGGCCCCTCAATTGGGTTATGAAACGATCTTTCACCCACAAAAATTTAGAAGAAATTGTAAAAACTAGGACAAATAAAAGAAAAACATGAACAATTCCATTTTATTTTCTGATTCACATTATATGAAGCATGACCTAGCTATACGACGAATTATAATTACGAAGCACCACAGTACCAGTTACTCCCATTAATTATAGGTCACTTCACTTGACCCTAAAGTTAAGAAAGTGGAGGATCTGATGGGAGGGGATTGAGAGGTGCTTAGTCGGCTGTTGTCAAAGATACCCAGAGAGAGACTACCTGGCCGGGCTGCTCCACCCAGAGAGGCGACTATCTGGCCGGGCTGCTCCACCCAGAGAGGCGACTACCTGGCCGGGCTGCTCCACCTAGAGAGAGACTACCTGGCCGGGCTGCTCCACCCAGAGAGATTTTTGTGGGATTATTTTTGATGAGTCGTCTGACTGGGGGTACGACACATTATACGAATCATGACCTAGGACAGTATACGATGCATTAAACGAAGCATGACCTAGCTATACGATGCATTATACGAAGCGTGACAGCGAGAGAGAGAGTGTGTACGTCTTCGGCGCACAGCCACCGCCGCCCTATTCTGTGTGCTTGCTGCGCCGTGTTGGCTGTGTTGGTGCACCTGTGTGACGCATTATACGAAGCGTGACAGCGAGAGGGAAAGTGGGTAACTCTCTCTCTCTCTCACACACTGTGTCAGTCTCTATCTCTCTCTCTCTCTGAGTCAAAGATTTTTTAGCTAATAGGAGAGAGACTACCTGGCCGGGCTGCTCCACCCAGAGAGATTTTTGTGGGATTATTTTTGGTGAGTCATCTTACTGGGGGTACGACACATTATACGAAGCATGACCTAGCTATACAATGCATTATACGAAGCGTGACAGCGAGAGGGAGAGTGTGTAACTCTCTCTCTCTCTCCCTGAGTCAATTTTTTTTTAGCTAACGTCTTGCCCATAATCAGCAGGAATGAGCGCGCTCACGCTGTCCTGTTAAAGAAATCGAGTTGTCAATTATTTTTCCACGACATCTTTCACCCACAAAAATTTAGGAGAGAAGATATTTTTGGTGAGTCGTCTGACTGGGGTACCGTATTCCACGATGGCCGACCTGAGGTTTTGCATCCATCTAATATTTTGAGTGTGAATATTTGTCTTGTGTGTGAAAAAATAATGTATTTTTATTCTGTAATATAATAAAAACAACAAACAATAATTCTCCCAACCAACAATTCCTTTAAGACCTCTGGTGGACGCTTCTGAATTAGCGCCAGAGCTACGAATGTAGACATCACTATACCCAACACATAGGATATGCACAGATTATCTCAATTTGTGTGTGATTCTACAAGTTTTTATTATACAGTATTATTATGATATATGATATATGATAAGGGAAAGTCCATTTGCAGCTGATACTGACTACAACCATATAAGCTGATTAATTATCATAACAAAATTGGCGGGAAAATATCTGCTGACTTTGTATAGTATATATACATTATTTATGAATATGGGTGATTTTATAATATATAAAACAAATAAAACAAAAGTATGCATAGACCAAAGTATGTGTCAGCTACAGAAATTTCGATTAACTGCATATATTATAGAATTGTTGAAGGAGAGGGAGGGTGGATAGCTCCGCGATGTCGCCCATTTCCCACAAGGCGTCGCGGTAAACCTTGCATGCAGCGCCTCTATCGGCCACTGTAGGCATTTATTGGTAGGGAGAATTGTATTTTTTTTCCATTTTACCGGCGAGTGGTTCCGGCGATTCTCCCGCCACTGGCGGGATTTTAAGTATTCCGTACTCAGAGTACGATTTTTTGATAGAGGCAATCATAGTTGATTTCCAGTTGGGAAAATTTTAACATGCTCACCGAGGCTATGCTTCGTATATTGCGTCGTTTACCGAGGCGATGCTTTGTATTTTGCGTCGTTCACCGATGCGATGCTTCGATTGCGTCGTTAAACGAGGCCATGCTTCGTATATTACATCGATAAATGTTGAATAGCGACAAAATTAGCTTTCTTGGAAAAGCATGTGATTTTTCACACAAAAATGTAGGCGATCTTCTGTTGTCCAACGTGAGTTGGTGGGCTTTGGGAGCGATCAGAAATACTTCAATTCGAGAGCTCCGACAACCCCAGGCAGACGACTCACCAAAAATAAATTCTGCTATTCAACTTGAGTCGGCGGTGATCCTCTTTTCCGGAGGGTCTAAATGTGCGTGTGTGTGTAACATTTCGTCATGGACAAATTACAAACAATCTTTTTTCGAGAAAAAGCTAAATTTTTCGATGACGGCTGAGGAAATGTTCGAGGGCATTTCACAGGAAAATGTACCTCCCCCAATGCTTCGTAAAGTGTGTTGGTCACCTAATCAATGCTTCGTACAGTACGTCGTTACACCTAGGCCATGCTTTGTATTTATTTTATTTTTATTTTTTTTAAGAGACAATGAACGGAGGAAGGAAAAACACAGATAAAACAAAAAGGTCCATGTGCCTAAAGGCATCCTCTATTCATAAAATGTTTGTAACAACTGGATTTAAACATTTGTAGATTGTAAGTTTGTGGAAAGCAATTCGAGGGAAGTGAATTCCAAAGAGTAGTAGTTCTAGGGATAAATTAATTTTGATAAGCAGAAGTTCTGCATTGTGGAGGAGAAAGTGTAAATTCATGGGCGTTCTCAGCTGCCCTAGTTCTACGGGGAGAGATGTGGAGAGGCAGCACAATTGAAGCAAGTTCCTCGGAACAATTGCTGTGAAAATATCTGTAGAATAATGCAAGGGATGCAACGTTTCTTCGTATGGATAATGTAGGAAGGTCCTGTGTGATTGCAGGGTTATTGATTAATCTAATAGCTTTATTTTGAATTTTGTCCAACTGCCTCAATGCAACCACTCCACTTCCACTCCACAGAGGTGAACAGTAATCCATCTGAGAACGCACATGACTTTTATATATTACGGCCAACTGCTCGTCAGTGAAGAATTCTCGAACCCTGTACAGGAGTCCCAGTTTTTTAGAGGCATTCTTAGCAATGCTTCTAACATAATGTGTTCAGCTCAAGTTAGTAGTTAATGTTACACCGAGGATGTCAATACTAGGGGAAGTGGGAATATTTACATCATTAACAAATATATGGGAGTCAGTGAGATTCTGTCGGTTAGAAAATTGAATGTACTTGGTTTTCTGTGCATTAAAGGAAACTAGATTATTTTGTCCCCATTCATTAATTCTAGAAAGGTCCTGGTTCAGAGAAATTGCAGTGTTTATTTTTGAATTTATAAGATCGGGTTGGGTGAAAGAATTGGTATATGTGAAGGAACTGTGGAGTGTTGAGTCATCTGCGAAGGAATGTATTGGATTATGAGTGGTAGATAGGAGATCATTGATATGAATGAGGAACAGAGTTGGGGCCAAAACTGATCCCTGGGGAACACCAGCATTTATTGAGTGAAATTGAGAATGAAGGCCATCTAGCATTACACATACTTTTCTGTTATGAAGATAAGAAGAAATTAGTGGAACTAATGATGCAAGTCCGTAGTGTGACATATTCGACAATAAGGATTGATGCCAGACTCTATCAAATGCCTTTGATATATCCAGTGCTATTGTATGTGTTTCACCATGTTGGTCTGTAGCTTCGTTGATTTGATGCATAAGAAGGCAAAGAATGTCTGCAGTTGATCGACATCGTCTAAAACCATATTGCCTATCACTGATTAATTTATTATTCTCAAGATGCTTAATTATGTGATTATTTAATATAATTTCAAAGACTTTACCAAGAGTGGAAGTTATAGCTATTGGTCTGTAGTTTGATGGATCTGAAGAGGCACCTTTTTTAGGAACTGGATGGATGTTTGCTTCTTTCCAGGGTACTGGGAAGCATGAGGTATGAGTACACAGACGGAAAATTTTGCCAATACAGGAGCGAGCACCAAGGAGCAATTCTTAAGTACTATTGGAGGAATTTCATCTGGACCAGGAGCCTTATATACTGAGAGATTCTGCAAAATAGTTTTGACATGTCTGGTGTGGATCTTAAGTGAGGGAATTTTAGGCGAATTAAAATTAAGTACAGGGACATCTTTATTTATTTCATCTAAGGTTGAGTTGGTGGAGAAAATGTCCGCAAGAAGGTTAGCTTTACCTCGTGGGTCACTTACAAGATTGCCAGTCGGAGATTTTAATGGTGGAATGGATGAAGCAGTAGTGAAGTTGGATTTGAATGAGTTAAGAGTAGACCAAAATATTTTGTTATCATTTGGATTATTTAGAAGTTTATATGCCTGCTTGTGGAGAAACTTTTATTTAGTTAGGTTTAATACAGTTTTGGCATGATTTCTGATGTTTCTAAAGTAATTAAAGGCTTCATGTGTTTTTGATTTTGTGTATGCATTGTAGGCTATTGCTTTTTGTTCATTTACTCTAGCACAATTATGGTCAAATCATTTAGGTGAATTAGATCTTTTACAGTACTTTTGATGAGGAATAAAAGTTTCCATTCCAATTTTTACAAAATCTTGTATGTGGCTCAAGGTGGAGTGTGCATCATTAGAAAAGAAAGAGGTCCAGGGAATATCAATAAAGAAACCTTGAAGACCCTCCCAGTCTTCCCTATCATAATGCCATTTAGTCACCAAAACAGGTTCAGAGTGGGAAGGTGTGGTAGGTGATAGACAGGTGGCCTGTATCAGACAGTGATCAGAAGATCCAAGCGGGGACCTCACTGTAACATCATAATTTTCTGAATTGGTTGTTAAAAATAAGTCCAGTAGGTGGGAATTATGATTAGGATTATCTGGTACACGGGTGGGTTGGTTGACTAGTTGAGTGAGATTAAATGAGTCTGCAAATAGCTCACATTCAAGACCAGCATCATCAGTCCTGGCTGAATGAGAGAGCCATTCAACATTATGGACATTAAAATCACCCAACACAGTGATTTCAGAAGAAGTATTTAAGTTGAGGACACTGAGTTGTGAGGACAGAGAATCAAAAAGACTTTGCTCTGGAGGAGTATTTGGGGAACGGTAGATGCAACATATGTATTTAAATTTACCAGCAGAAATTAATTTGTATATAGAATAATCAAAATAGGGACAATTGAAACTAGTAACCTCCTCCAGGGCAATTTCAGATTTTGCGAAGCAACATACACCTCCTTCAGGTCTGAAATTTTGGAGCAGTTGATAATCTGGAAAATTAAATCTAGACGTGTCAGATGTGGATGTTACTTGAGTCTCTGTCAAAAAAAGGAGTATAGTACGTCATACACCTAGGTCATGCTTCGTATAGTAGTCATTTTGCAACTGGCCTGTCAGGGATATTAATATTAGGGAGCATTGTGAATAGAGACTTCAATTATTGGCTCTCCATGTGTGGAAAATGTTATATATAATTTTTTGTTTTCGAGAATGGCAGGGTACCGTCTAGTGCGTCTTCCATTTGGGCACGGTTGTTTCGTTCATCTGGACAGGGTACTGTCTAGGTGCTTCGTTCATAAGGGTATTGTCTAGTGCTTCGTTTATGTGTACAGGTTATCGGCTAGTGCTTTGAGCCAATGCTAGTTATTATTAGGGAACATTTCTTGACTCAGGTCAGTCAGTAACTGGCCTTCGGACAGGAAGCATCTACCTATCAACGAGGACACACCTTCGAGGTGTTCGAATCGTCCCCCATGCTGAAATTTCTGCCACCAGCTCCCTCTATTGCGATTACGGCCGTCGAACACAGTTTTGTTGTAAGTATACTGCATATTCACATTTCGTCGTACTCTGTTCGAGGGCATCTCACCGGGAAAATGTACCTCCCCCAGTGCTTCGCAAAGTGTGTTGCGTTTGAACCTGCTCATAGGAGTGTTTAAAACTTGAATCCTATCCTATATTTCAAAATATGAAATATGGCTAAACAATGAAAAATGGTGCATAATTCGAAAAGTACTCGATGGATTTTTATGATTTTTTACACAGTGGTGGACATTAACACTTTGTGGCGTGCCTGGCTTACCCTCTCCGGCCTACATAGGAGGAAGTGAGCCGCGCTCTCCACCTCCCGCCTACCCTGTTAAAACCCAGTTTAGTAAAATGCTCGCCCATCCTACTAGGCAGCTTGGGCCAAAAAGCCTCTAGCCGCGGCCAACACAATAATGGTATCGCTCGTTTTTCACCCACATTCACGATATTTCAGAAACTTGCTAAATAACATATTTGTATTCTCATTCTCATACATACTAAATCATAGCTATATTTTCCACTGAACATGATGGCGGTATTTAGAATATTATATCAATAATATTGTATTTTATAGAAATAAACGTATAATGATAGTTTTAGCTTTTATATCAGTTGGTTTTCACCCATAATAATTGTTTATTTTATTTTCACCCAGAATAATTTTTAATTTTATTTTATGTTTATATTATGCATATTCGCATTTCGTCGTACTATGCTTTATCTTGCACAAATCTTGCATCATTTTGCGTTTGAACCTGCTCATAGGAGTGTTTAAAACTTGAATTTTATTTTTCAAAATATGAAATATGGCTATAAATTGAAAAATGGTGCGTAGTTCGAAAAGTACTCGATGGATTTCTATGTTTTTTTGCACAGTGGTGGACATTAACACTTTGTGGCGTGCCTGGCCTGCCCTCTCCGGCCTACCTAGGAGGAAGTGAGCCGTGCTCTCCACACCACACCTCCTTCTTACTTCCTCATTAGTCTGCCTATGCCTCCATGTAACTCTGCACGCACTTCTTAAGTAATTCATTGCCACTGCTCTCACTCTTGGTCTGAGTCTCTCAACCAACGTCCATGCTTCGCTTCCGTAAGTCAGCGTCGGGATTACGATACTGTCATGCAAGGACTTCTTCACTTCCATACTGACCACCCTATTTCTTGTTACTGCTTTCAGCATTCCTACAACCCTCTTCCCCTGTTGTACCCTCTCCCGCACTTCTTCATCCATAGTCCCATATTTCCTCAACACACTGCCCAGATACTTAAAAGAGTTGACGATATCCATAGCCTGACCGTTCAGCTTCACCTCACACTCTGTGACTTCACCCCTTTTGAAGACCATAACCTTGCTCTTCCCCGCATTTACCTTCAAACTCCGTTTTTCACACACTGCTCCAAACTCATTTACCAGACCCTGCAACTCCCATTCATTATCACTCATCAGAACTGTATCATCCGTAAACTGCAGTATAGGTAGCTTCCACTCAATTCCCTCCCTTTTCAGCGATACACCAACATCCACTGCTCTTGATAGTATTTCTTTCATGACTCCATCCATATATACAGTAAACAACCACGGGGACATCACACACCCCTGTTTCAAACCAACATTCATGTCAAAGAACTCGCTCTGCTCACTCTCCACACGTACTGCCGCCTTTGCACCCTCATACATGCCCTGCACTGCTTTCAGCCACTTGCCATCTACTCCGTATATTCTAAGTACTTTCCACAAACCTTCTCTATCCACTCTGTCATAGGCCTTCTCCAAGTCCATAAAGGCAACATACACCTTTTGTTTCTTCTCCAGATATTTCTCCACAACACAATTCAGGGTAAAAATCTGATCTACACATCCTCTTCCCTTCCGAAAACCTCCCTGCTCGTCGCCTATCCATTTCTCCGTTCTCACTCTCACTCTCTCAATCACTACCCTACTGTATACCTTCCCTACTACGCTTAGAAGACATATTCCTCGGTGGTTACCACACACTCCTCTTTCCCCTTTGCCCTTATATAGGGGGACAAATTATGCCAGTCTTCCAGTCATCGGGTGCACTCCCCTTCTCCCATGCTCGTTTGCACATTTTCCATACCCGTTCGATCACTATCTCACCACCATATCTCAACATTTCCCCACACACTCCATCTGTTCCTGATGCTTTCCCCAACTTCACTCTTGTAATGGTTTCCCACACTTCTGACCACCTGATCCCCACCTCCTCCTCCACTACTTCTCTTCTCCCTGCCATACCATATCCAACTATGTTTGCTGGCTCTTCATTCCTTACATTTTAGCAACTCATTGAAGTACTCCCTCCATCTTTCGACTCTCTCTTGCTTCTCGGCTAGCATTCTCCCGTTCTTATCTTTCACACCCTTACTGTTTCCCTTGCTACCTTCCCTAACTTTCTTGAGTTCTTTCCTGAACAGTTTCTTACTCTCCCTCCATTTTACACTCAGATACCTTCCAAATTCCTCATCTACTCTCCTCTTACTTTCCTTCACCACCCTCTTACTCTCCACGTACCTCGCTCGTTTCTGTCTCTCGAAATCTTCATTCCCTCTACTACCCAACCACTCTCTATATGCTTTCTTTTCTTCCACAGCTATCTTTATCTTCTTCTGTCCACCATGCTGTACCTTTCACTTCCCTCCCTCTTCTCCTCATGCCACACCCCTCCTCACATGCTGCACAGATCTCATCCTTAAACACCTTGCTCATCTCTTCCACTTCCGCCATAACTTCCAGGTCGAACCCACCTAGTCGTCTTTCTACTTCTCTCCTGTACTCTTCCCTGATTTCCTCCTCCTGTAATCTCTCCACCCTCCTCACCATTCCACCTTCTTATTGCCTCCCTCCAGCTCTCCTCACCCACTTCTTTTGTATCCTAACCTTAGCTACTACTACATAATGATCCGACAGACCCCCTCCAATACCCCTATACGCCCTAGCATCCATCACAGATTTCTTCATTCGTTCATCGACACATACATAATCAATCAATGACTTTCTTTCCACCACTGTCTTATCCTTCATGATCACCCGTTTCCACGTGTACCTGTGGATCATTCTATGTCGAAAGAAGGTGTTGGCTATCCATAGCCTCCTCCCCATACATACGTCCACAAGTGCACTACCATTCCCAATCACCTCTGAAGGTACCCCCCATTCTCCCACAACTTTCCTATCACCCACCTTACCATTCATATCCCCAATCAGAAATATTCTTTCGTTCTTGTCAAACTTCTCCAGGCACGCCTCCGCATTCATCCAGAACTCCTCTTTCTTCCTTTCAAGTTGATCCGCTGTCGGGGCATACACAGACACACACAATCACCCACGTTTGTATTCCTACTTTCATTCTCACCCACACAATCCTTGAACCCACAGACCCATACTCTCTTACACATTCCTTCCATGTGTAATACTTGCGATGTTTGTATGTTTATGTTCATAATAATTGTACAGTAATCTAGTATTTCAAAGAATGTTCCTTTCCTACACAGAACTAACAGAAGAGAGGATTGATGAATTAAAAAAGCTGGTACTTCAAAGTCTACATGACCGAATAAATGCGACGAAGCACCCCTCTCTACAGCATAGACGACAACTGAACAAGGAGATCGATCGTGTCCGCAAAACTAAGACTTTACGGACTATTAACCGTTTATACGACCACGAAATAGAAAAGAAAACAACTGAACTAGATGAACTGAAGAAAAAGAAAGACCGAGAAAAAAATACTACACTCTTGCAGTGGCAGTGTGCAAGAAAGCTTCTAAATGCAAACAAAGGCCGAAATCGTAAATATCCCAGAGTGATCTGCAAGACAATAAAGACACCTGGCAGACCATGCCCAGTCGCCGGTTGCTACAGCGAATCAGTCAACCTACGGAAGCACATGGCCATTTGCCACTCATACCTAACTAACGACGATAGAGAGAATGTTTTAACTGCAGCGAGTAGGTTCTCTAGGAAAAGGTCCCACTGCCACCAAAAAATGCAAAAAAAAAAAAAAACCCTATATGATTGTCCCTTCTGCTCAAAATCAGTTAAACGGATAGATATGCACTTAAGAAATGTTCACAAAAAAAAAAATACTCCATGGAATACCAGGAACTCCTCGGACACGTATGTAAGGTTTGCTTTCCATAATTCAATTATTTTCTTAATAATAGGCCAAACATTAAAGCAATAAAAGCAATTCACTTTAAAGTAAAGAAACATTGTAATGCATTTGTAAATAATTATATGCCAACTAAAACAGTACAACTTTTATTGTATATATTTTGAATCATTCATTAGACATTTTTCACATGAACATTGAACTATTTTGCAGAAAAAAAGCAACATCACCTGCCGAAGTTGAGGATGTACCCATAGTAGCTGGCACCATAGCTATCACCGAGAATGACCACGTCAAAAAATGTTCTTTAAGGAGTACGAGGATTACCTAGAGGACACCCAACCGATGAAAACAGTGACAGTCAAGAAAAAAAGCCGTCTTCTAAGAGATGCACTCTTTGGGCCATGCGGAACAGAGGAGGAATTTGCGAGAAATCCCTTTGGGGGGCTTAAGATAATTCAGCTCACCCGGGAAGCTGTCATGACCGGAGGATCAATAATGGCATGCTCTGAAACCCTCTCCGCGAGCACACTTAGAATGATGACATACTCCTGTCTGCATGCTCTCAATTTTCTCAAAGAAACAGAGAATCAACAATTCCAAGTAACAGAAACTCTTCTAGGCCCCGTCAGGCAAGCTGTCGCCAAAGCAAAAAGTAAGTATAATGTTAATAATGTTATCGAGTAATTATTTGAATGTTTCATATTTTCGTTTTATATATTTGTAAAAGTGATTCCACGAGTTGTACAACTATTTATTGTGTTATGTCCTATTTCCTTCCACAGAATACTTTGGCACGGAAGAGGTAGGACAGAAAAACACCGTAAACGGCAAAATGAGGCCGCGATTTTGGCAATGGAAGATGTACATCTCCTGGAAACTATTGATGCTGTTGAAATTCCCATAAACAATGCGGCATCATTAATCCACGATGGACGTGCACCAGCAAAGCCACTTATAAAACAAGATTTTGTCAGCTTGCGAGATTCACTGATTGTGAGACTGTCCGTTCGATGCCTACGAAGAAATCAGGAGTTTACTGAATTTACAATCGGCGAATACGAGGGAAGATCAACAGAAGTCGAAGATGGCAGAAATGTAACTTGCATACAGGTAGCACGACATAAAACGGGATCCAAAGACCCCTTGTGGTAAACTATCAATGGAAGTTAAATATTACTAAGCTATAATGAATCGAATAAAATCAATCTACATAAAAACTACTCTATATCTAAATTGAATTCAATCTGAAACAAGCTAATTTATATCCAAAGGTCTCACATAATAAATGTATATAATTATAGGGTAAGGTTATAAGGGTTAATATTAGCCAGGAATTAACTCACCAATAGTTCCACGTGGCAATGAGGCAAGGGAGAACGTTTTACCCAATATGGCGGTGGACAATGGGGAACGAGACTTCGGTCCCAAGACACGAGTCAAGTTAAAGAAAGAATAAATGATTACATGGGAATGGACATGATTATTATAATTTATGCTTATCTATCAGTCAGTCATGATGTCGATGAGAGCGTCGTGATGGTGTAGTTGTGTGTATTGCTGTATGTGTATTGTGATTAGAGGCACAAAAGCACGATCAACTGAGGGCGGAAAATTAGATGTTAACTGGTTGGTGTTCGTGAAGGCTCTGGCGTACCTCAAAAGCACACCTTGCTGCCTTGGCAAACCGCCAGGAGCCCAAATTATCGTACCGCATTTAGGTTGCTCTATACGATAAATTATATTAATATATACGATAAATTCATATATACTACATAAGACCATGGCAATATTGCTTAATAGCATATTAGGCCTTTTATAACTTAACCTATTTACAATCTTATAATATACGATCTACTCGTCCTACGTCGTGCTGTAGGAGAGATCGTGACGTCACAGAGACATACAAGATCACAAAAGAGTCATATTCTATCGTATTTATACGATACACTCCCCCCACAAAAAAGACCTGAACCACACCTTAAACCTAAAGTTGCCCAGAGGCTATCTTCTGACGCCACAAGTCGACGGCGCCAGCAGCAGTGCGTCTGGGACGCGTCCCGGTCCGAGAATGATCACCATCAGTAAGAGGCGAGTCGTTCCTTTGAGAATCCTCGGACCCAGCAATAACAGGTGGAGCCTCAGATTGCAATGCGGAATCGAGCTCCAAAGCGTACAAACTTGCGATAGGCCGAACAGTAGTTCCAGTGGCTGTCTTCAATAGCGCCACCCGCTTTACAGAGTCTGCCCCCTTGTATACCTCTAACACGCGGCCTAATTTCCAGTATAAACGAGGACTATCTTCTTTAATTAAAACAACTTCGCCAACTGTAGGTGCCGTTGGTCTACCAGAGGGAGTAACACTCCTTTCCCTCAATGCTAGCAGATATTCACTAATCCACCGTTTCCTAAAATCCTCGATTATCCTGGATATATACTGGTATCTCTTAGACACCGCTACCTCAGAGTACAACGAGGGATCCTCTAACTCTACTATGGACTGAAAATCAGATGGAAACGCAGTCAATGGTTTCCCATATAGCAAGTGAGCTGCGGTTAATGGTAGTGGTTCTTGCAGGTCGGTGTACACATATGTAAGCGGGCGATCATTCACGACTGCCTCTATCTCTGTGAGGACTGTCGTCAACTCACTCTTCTTTAATAGAGCACGTCCTACAACCGCTCTGAGTCCTGACTTTACTATGCCGACACACCGTTCCCACATTCCACCACACCAAGGTGCCTTAACTGGAATGAACCTCCATTCGCACTTCTTCTCTCCCAAAAAAGTGATGACAGTAGGATCACTACTCATATCCTTTAGATATTTTGATGCTTGGACATAAGTGGGAGCATTGTCGCTAAGAATGAGTTGAGGGAATGAACGACGGGCACAAAACCGTCTGAACGCCAGCATAAATTCTTCGCTAGACATATTATCACATAGTTCTAGGTGTACTGCTCGAGACGTCGCACATGTAAACAATAATATATAAACCTTCTCACTCTCCCTCGTCTTCAATGCTCCTGTGTAATCTAATCCTACCGCTAGGAAAGGTTCTACATGCTTTACACGGCATTCAGGTAGGGGTGGAGCTGGTCCAGTTGCATATGGTTTACCCTTTAGTCTCTGGCATATTACACACTTTCTCACTACGCGTCGAGCTACTTGTCGAACTCTGGGTATCCACCATGTGAGACGTAAATTTGATATAATATGACATACCCCGTAGTGTTTTACTTCCCTATGTGCACGTATGATCAATAGATCAGTAACGTGATGTCTTGTTGGCATAAGTATAGGTCGGTTTGTGCCGTCTGGTACACCCGACCACTTCAGGCGACCCTCACACCTGATGAGGCCATTGTCTAGGTGCAACCTTAGTTGACGCACTATATTAGGCATTAATGTCTTATTCGAGCCTTTCAAGGATTCTAATTCATTGGAAAAGGTTTCTACTTGAACCCATTTGATCAAAGTTACTTCAGCTGCTTTAAATTCACGAGCATCAATGTTGTGACCCCTGTTGCAGAGTTGGCCCGTTACTTTAAGCTTGAGATTGGATACATATCGCAACACCCAAGCTACAACTCTGACTAGTTTATTATAGTCACTGAATCTTGCCCACTTCATGATAGGACCCGGTGGCTCATTTGGTTGGGCTGTAACTGCCACTGTTTCCAGTGGCAGAAGTCCCTCACCAACAGCATGCCATATCGTCCATTCACTTTCATGGAGCAGCCACTTTGGACCATGCCACCACAATTCGGACTTCATTAACTGGCTAGCCGTTATACCCCTAGTTATCAGATCACTAGGGTTTTCCTTTGTATTTACATAATGATAAGCAACGTCTGGCAAAAGGGCTCTAATCTCATCTACCCTATTCCGCACATAAACTGGCAGAGACTTCTTGCTATGTATCCAGTTGAGTGCGACCTGACTATCGCACCATACATGAACGATTTCAATATTTAATTCGCTCTCGTATGCTGCGCGTACATGTTGCACCATACGTGCTAATAGCAGCATGGCAGTCAATTCCATTTTAGGGATAGTTACCTTTTTAACCGGGGCTACCTTGGCCCGGGCTGTAACTAAATGTGCCCCAAATGAAGTAACAACATATATGGCTACCCCGTATGCCGTGGCGCTAGCATCGCAAAACGTGTGTAACGTAACGTCACCGAACGCCGCCACTTTACGAGGTATAGGTTTAGTACATAGGATGGCATATTCATTCAACAACAATGTCCCTTGGTCATTCAGGTCCTCGGGCAAACTGTCATCCCATCCTATTTTACGTCTCCAAACTTCCTGCATTAGAATCCTAGCTCTTATGGTAACAGGTAATGCTAGACCCAAAGGATAAAAAAATTGCGCAACTTTGCTCAACAGACTTCTTTTGGTGTGCGCTCCTGTCTGCTGAGCAAAAGACCTTGTTTGAAAAGTTAGTATGTCATGTTTAGGTTGCCAGATCATCCCCAAATTTCTGGACTTTTCCTGGTTAAGAGATGCCGTACCATCCACTTGTATTAAACTCTGAAGATCTTCACTATTAGTAACCCACTCGCGGAGAAATAGATGTGCATCCGCAAACAATCTGCGTGCTTGCCAGTATGCATACAACAAATCATCTTGACTATCGCTAGTACCCTGCAAATTGTCAATGTATAATCCGCGAGATAGTTTACTTGTGTCCTCATGAGTGTCAGCTAGATGTTTTCTGATTGTGGCATTTAACAAAAACTGCGAGCAAGTGGCCCCAAAGAGTACAACCCGAAAACGGTATATTATGATGGGACTTTCAGAGTCGCTAATGTCGCCGAACCAAAGAAAGCGGGTAACATCTCTATCTTCCTCCTTTAGCTTGACCATCAAGAATGCTTTCTCGATGTCACTGGTATAGGCGTACTTTCCCAGCCTAAACCGCAATAGATGTTGGGACAGGCCCGACACCATGGACGGACCTGTCAACAGGCAGTCATTTAGACTGGGTTGTTGTCCTTGGTGGGCAGAACAGTCATACACCACCCGTATTGGTGTGGTGACGCTGTCTTTCTTTACCCCATGATGGGCCAGATAGTGAACCCTACCCTTCTTACACGGTTCCTTGACATCGACTCTCTCTATAAAGCCCCTATCCTCATAACTCCGAAATACATCGTCATACGCCTGGCGCGTGCTCGGTTCGTTAGACAATTTCCGCTGCAATGCGCGCAAGCGACCTAATGCCAAACCATAGTTGGTAGGCAGGCTTATCTCACTGTTCTTCCAGGGTAAACTAACTTTATATTGCTTGTCTGAGGCACAGTAGCACACAGACTCGTCAAACCTTTGTAGCGCAACTTCCGAGTCATAATCAGTCTCCATAGGATTAATGCCTATGTGATCCAATCTCCACAGTCGTTCCAGGTCGAACTCGGCAGACATCTTAGGGTCACTAGGTTGGGAATCCTCCCTTCCCAACTCCTCTGCCGCGGTTACATTGACTCTATATATCGAGACCGTGTCGACCAGAACCTTTGACTGTGTAGTATGCACCTTTCCGCTCATGCAGTATCCAAATTTAGTGGGGATTAAAATTACACCACACATCTTTTTAAATCCAGGGTATACTACTTCATAATAATGATCCACACCAAGTAGAACATGCACCTCACTCTGATTTCCCATGGGATCTGACAAGTTAACCCCTTTGCTACGTAATGCGTGTTCCACCTTCTTCACACCCACAGATACATATTCTGGTAGGGTGTCTACTACGATACAAGTCATAAAGTACCGGTTTTTACGATAGAAATATGAAATCTCCGCTATCTCGTAGTCTTGTTTATCAGTAACCCCTGTGAAGCCCTGTAATCGAAGAGTCTCAGCCCCTACGATTCGGTGCTTCAATCCCACTAGTACGGACCTCTTTATAAAGGAACGTTGAGATCCTTGATCTAGAAGTACCCGACAAACTTTGTTAATGTCATTACCTTCCATGGGAATCTGTATTGTGGGCAATATAGTGGTGTCTTGCGTGCTACCTAGTGCCACAGTTGTAGTACCCTCATTTTTGACGTCTTTGACTTTATCTGCAGTAGGACACAACTTATCAAAGTGATGTCCTTTGCAGTGCCGACAGGGCCTTAAGTATGTAGCAGTACATTGTCCCTGCTTACCATGTTCCCCACTTAGACAACCTACACATAGCTTCAATCTTTTCACCTGTGCTAGTTTTGTCTCATTTGTTGGGTATTTTACGCAGAAACTCCATTTATGTTTGTTGTTACATAGCTTACATAGAATCTGAGCAGGTTTCTTATACGCACCCTCTTTCTTTACTTTAGTCCCCACTGTCATGCTTACTGTTCCCCTCTTCTCAACATTCTCACTCCCTCCCGACTCATACATTCTCCCTTTGTTCAACTGTAGATTATTGATCTCCTTACTGAACTGAGTTTTGAACTCCCCCAGCTCAAATGATCTTACCTTATCAAGTATTGCCATAGGAAGCTTCTGACGCAAGATAATGACTATCATTTCCTGCGTGGTAAGCCCTAGGGTATCTAGCGATCGAGTATGGCACTCCATATTTGCCCTGAAGTTTGTCAACTCATCAACCTTATACTGTGGTTCTGCGAGCCCCAACAAGGCAACGACATGGGCCATCTTCAACTGCTCTCTATCCCCGTATGTGGACTCTAATAAGTGTACCGCTTCAAGATAACTACCACCCACTACTGCAAAACCCTCTATTAAATGTAAGGCCTCTCCTTCCATTTGTCCCTTCAGATAGTGAAACTTGCGGACATTATCCAAAGAGGATTCATGAACCGTAGACCGAAATACGTCCCAGAAAGCTAACCACTCGGTTAACTTGCCCCCAAATGTAGGAAGATTGAGCTTTGGGAGGTGTACAGTATGTTTTGGGTCAGCCCTTCTATGGGCCTCATTATCGCCTCCCTTCTTACTTGCGACAGCACGCTGTAATAGGCGATTCGCTCTAAAGACAGGTTCGTCATAGAGGGCGCGATTATCACACTCTGCATCTATCTCTTCCTCCTCTATCATGTCAGCCACAATCACCTCACTCAGAGCCGTAATACGACCGTGGGTAGCCTGGACGTTATCTAATCTAGCCTCCAATTCCTCTAGATCAGCAGTAGTGATGAAAGTGTTTAAGTCCACAATTAGCCTATTTATTACTCCCCGAAATCCCGCCCTTTGATTTTTAGGGGCTTTGATCAGCACCCCACTAGACGGTGTCTCTTTACCGTTTTTATCCATTTTGCTTGCGAGCCTATAGGCTATGTATCTAAATATTACGTTACAAAAACAACGGCCAAATAATAGTCTAATTAAGAGACGCCAACCGGCGGACTTCTATGTTATGGAGAACAAATAGTACACTAAATAGCAATACCTACTAATGGATCATATTGAACAAGAAAAAATGTTAGGTCAGGTCATATGTCACAGGAAGTCTGAAACGGAAAAGAAAATTATTGGGGAAAGATGATGGGTGGGATGCAGAACTTGGGCAGGTGCAATGATGTGACCCTGCATTCCGGCTCTAACCATCGCTTGGCTAGCCTTGCCAGTTTATCATAGAGTTGTTCCTGCATCCTGTTATATGTCCCCTTGTTCATTGCCTTAAAATCCCTTACTGGTAGCTAATTCCCGGGTCTGGGCACCAATGTGGTAAACTATCAATGGAAGTTAAATATTACTAAGCTATAATGAATCGAATAAAATCAATCTACATAAAAACTACTCTATATCTAAATTGAATTCAATCTGAAACAAGCTAATTTATATCCAAAGGTCTCACATAATAAATGTATATAATTTTAGGGTAAGGTTATAAGGGTTAATATTAGCCAGGAATTAACTCGCCAATAGTTCCACGTGGCAATGAGGCAAGGGAGAACGTTTTACCCAATATGGCGGTGGACAATGGGGAACGAGACTTCGGTCCCAAGACACGAGTCAAGTTAAAGAAAGAATAAATGATTACATGGGAATGGACATGATTATTTTAATTTATGCTTATCTATCAGTCAGTCATGATGTCGATGAGAGCGTCGTGATGGTGTAGTTGTGTGTATTGCTGTATGTGTATTGTGATTAGAGGCACAAAAGCACGATCAACTGAGGGCGGAAAATTAGATGTTAACTGGTTGGTGTTCGTGAAGGCTCTGGCGTACCTCAAAAGCACACCTTGCTGCCTTGGCAAACCGCCAGGAGCCCAAATTATCGTACCGCATTTAGGTTGCTCTATACGATAAATTATATTAATATATACGATAAATTCATATATACTACATAAGACCATGGCAATATTGCTTAATAGCATATTAGGCCTTTTATAACTTAACCTATTTACAATCTTATAATATACGATCTACTCGTCCTACGTCGTGCTGTAGGAGAGATCGTGACGTCACAGAGACATACAAGATCACAAAAGAATCATATTCTATCGTATTTATACGATACCCCTGCATCTTATACTTAGGCAATACAGAGGCAGCTGCTCTTGAGGCGTACATGAAATATTATCGCCCAATAGTTGCCACATGTGTAAGGCCAAAATGTAAGATTTTTGTGAATTGGCAAGGCAACAACACCGATGGCCAATGTTGCTCTTAACTCTCAGTAGAAAATGTAGGGAAAATCATTGCCAAGATGGGACTGAGGGCAGGTATTGTTGGGAGAGTGGGCAGCCGGAAGCTACGACATGCACAGATCACAGCTGCCCTCAAAGATGAGGATACGCTTGCCAACAGACAAGCCCTTGCAACCTTGGCCTGCCACAGCATGATAACATGCAGAAATTACTACGACTTCACAAATCGCAGGACTACTGGAAACAGAGTTGTAAACAGTCTGAAGGATCTACGTTGTCATGCAGCATCAGGGTAGGTGTTAATGAGGCTTACATAAAAGTTACAATTTTATTATTTGTATTTGGCAAAATGTACAAATGCTTCATTAAAATGGGGTCCGAGAGGTGAGAGACACACGGTAATATAATTTTGCCAGTTGGTAAACATGTCAGAGCGATATTGCATTCAAATTCCAACCTTCCTCAAAGGTCATTTGCCCGCTAAAGGATTAAATTTGTTTCAGAGGAAATATAGTGAGAATACTAACAGTCGGCATTTTTATAATCTTTCAGGAAACAGCATGGCTTGCCATTAATGGAACTGGGACAGGATGCCAGAAAGTCACGCCCTTCAAAGCTTTCACAGGATGTAAGTGCGGCCTGTCCTCTTCCCGCTCCTTCAGGATACGTTCCACCCAAGTAAGTGCACACAATTTGAAGAAAAAATCAAAGTATTTCGTGTATTTAGGGAATTATCGTATACTAATAAATCATGCTACAATTAACTTTATATTTGCCCTAAAACAACTTTTGTATATTTTTTGCCCCACACTTTTCAGGCGACAGTCAACTAATGTACCCTTGGATGATGGGACTCTGTCAGTTCCAGACTGTGGATCTCTGTCCGCAGTGCTGATAGGATCCATTAGTGAGGTGATTACAATTCAGGAGGAGACTACAAGTCAGGAGGACCATACACCATCTGCATCAAAACACGGATCTTCAGTTCTAGCCTGTGGATCTCGGTCCGCAGTGCTGCAAGGATCCTTTAGCGATGTGAAAACACTTCCGGAGGACAATGTGTAAGTTTATTACTTACATTTAATTGAAATATATGTAATTACAATAATATTATCAACTCTGCGTAAGCAGAGTTTGGTATCGCCCCCCCGTATAGTGGGTACCACACAAAAAAAATTATGTCGTTGTCGTTGTTGTCGTTGTCGTTGTCCGTCTGTCTCGGAACTCCTCCTAGACCTTTGGACGGATTTTCACCAAATTTCACACAAACATTTATTGCGTGAATGCGAACGTCAGTCAAAAAAGATTTTTTGAATTTATGCAATAGTTATGATTTTAGGTCCAAAATATGGTTTTACCCAAAATAGGGTTTTACCCCCCCCCTCCCCCCCCCCCCCCCCCCCTCCCAGACGCCCCCCCCCCCAATCCTCCCAGACCCCCCCCCCCCCAGCAATGATGGCGTTATTTGTGTGTGAGCCCCAAAGGGGCTCACACACTAAGAACGCATTCGTTCTGGGGGCGAAAAAATCTCGCTACGTATTTGCTAGGTTAACTTAGTTTAGTTGGCATTAGAAGTGATGGTAGTAATAGTGGGATTGATGGTGTGATGGTGATAGTAGTGATGATGGTGATAATAGTATTGATGATGGTTGTAGTTGTATTGATGATGTTGACAGTAGTGATGATGATGACAGTAGTAGATATGATGGTGACAGTAGTAGATATGATGGTGACAGTACTAGTAGTAGTGATGATAAGTGATGATGGTCATAATAGTAGTGATGATGGTGACAAGTAATGATAGTTGTAGTGATAATAATGACAGTAGTGATGATGGAAGTGACGATGGTGTGAGTATTAGTGATTATGGTGAGTAGTAGTGATGATGGTGAAAGTTGTAGTGATGATGACAATAGTTGTGATGATGAAGATCATAGTAATGGTGATGATGGCAGTAGTAGTGATGATGGTGACAGTAGGATACATGATGGTAATACTTGTGACAGTAGTAATGATGATGGTTATAGTAGTAGTGATGATGTTAACAGTAGTAATGATGAATGTAAGATGGTGGTGATGATAGTAGTAATGCTGGTTGATAGTTGTAGTATCAATGCTAGTAGTGATTAAGATGGTTGTGACAATGGTGACAGTAGTAGTGATGATGGTGAGAGTAGTAGTGAGGATTGTAATTGTAGTAGTGATGATCATAGTAATGGTGATGATGACAGTAGTTGTGATGATTGTGGCGGTTGTAGTTATGAAGGAAGTAGTAGTGATGATGGTATTAGTAGTGATGATGGTAACCCATCGCAGAGTTGGGTATGCCGTTTTGATTTTGGGCAAAACGGCACGTCTACTTTATCAACTCTGCGTAAGCAGAGTTTGGTATCGCCCCCCCGTATAGTGGGTACCACGGAAACAAATGTCTGTCGTTGTCGTTGTCATTGTCGTCGTTGTTGTCGTTGTCCGTCTGTCTCGGAACTCCTCCTAGACCTTTGGACGGATTTTCGCCAAATTTCACACAAACATTTGTTGCGTGAATGTGAACGTCAGTCCAAAAAGATTTGTTGAATTTATGCAATAGTTATGATTTTAGGTCCAAAATATGGTTTTACCAAGCCCCCCCCCCCCTCCCCCCCCCCCCCCCCCCCCCCCCCCCCAAGCAATGATGGCGTTATTAGTGTGTGAGCCCCGAAGGGGCTCACACACTAAGAACGCATTCGTTCTGGGGGCGAAAACATCTCGCTCTGCATTTGCTAGGTTAAGTTAGTTTAGTTGGCATTAGAAGTAATGGTAGTAATAGTGGGATTGATGGTGATAGTAGTGATGATGGTGATAATAGTAGTGATGATGGTTGTAATTGTATTGATGATGATGACAGTAGTGATGATGATGACAGTATATGATGGTGACAGTAGTAGATATGATGGTGACAGTAATAGTAGTAGTGATGATGGTCATAATAGTAGTGATGATGGTGACAAGTAATGATGATAGTTGTAGTGATAATGATGACAGTAGTGCTGATGGTAGTGACAATGGTGTGAGTATTAGTGATGATGGTGAGTAGTAGTGATGATGGTGAAAGTTGTAGTGATGATGACAATAGTTGTGATGATGAAGATCATAGTAATGGTGATGATGGCAGTAGTAGTGATGATGGTGATAGGATACATGATGGTAATACTTGTGACAGTAGTAATGATTATGGTTATAGTAGTAGTGATGATGTTAACAGTAGTAATGATTGTAAGATGGTGGTGATGATAGTAGTAATGATGGTTGATAGTTGTAGTATCAATGATGATAGTAGTGATTAAGATGGTAGTGACAATGGTGACAGTAGTAGTGATGATGAGAGTAGTAGTTATGATTGTAATTGTAGCAGTGATGATGATCATAGTAATGGTGATGATGACAGTAGTCGTGATGATTGTGGCAGTTGTAGTGATGATGGCAGTAGTAGTGATGATTGTGATTGATGATGGTATTAGTAGTGATGATGGAAACCTATCGCAGAGTTGGGTATGCCGTTTTGATTTTGGGCAAAACAGCACGTCTACTTTATTAAATATTATTGCAGTGTGAATAATACTTTGATACAGAAACTTTACATTTGTATTATTTTTATTTAGCAAAATGTACAAATAATTACTCGAATTCGGGTCTGAGAGGTGAGAGACACAAGGTAATATAATTTTGCCAGTTAATCCACATGCCAGGGGGTTTTTGCATTAAAAATCCTACCTTACCTCATATATCCCTGTAAGGCCATTTGCCAGATAAAGGGTTAAATTTGTTTCAGGAGAAATATAGTGAGAATACTAACAGTAGGCATCTCTATCTTCTTTCAGGAAAAAGCATGGCTTGCCATTAATGGAGCTGGGGGAGGACGCTAGAATGTCACGCCCTTCAAAGCCTTCACAGGATGTAAGTGCGGCCTGTCCTTTTGCCGGTCCTTCAGAATACGTTCCTCCCAGGTAAGTACACAACATTTGAAAACAAAATCCTAGTTTTTCGTGTATTTAGGGAATTATTGTATACTAATAAATCATGCTACAATTAACTTTATATTTGCATTATAACAACTTATGTATATTTTTTTGCCCCACACTTTTCAGGCTACAGTTAAGTAATGTACCCTTGGATGATGGGACTCGGTCAGTTCCTGACTGTGGCTCTCTGTCCACAGTGCTACAAGGATCCAGTAGCGAGGTGACTACAATTCAGGAGTACCGTACGTCATCTGCATCAAAACACGGATCTTCAGTTCCAGGCTGTGGATCTCGGTCTGCAGTGCTGCACGGATCCGTTAGCGAGGTGACACCACTTCAGGAGGACAATTTGTAAGTTATATTACTTTACTTAAATTTAATTGAAATCTATATAATTGCAATACTATTATTAAATATTATCATAGTGTGATTAATATTTGGAAATAATAATAATAATAATAATAATAATAATAATAATAATAAGACTAATACTACTAATAATAATAATAATAATAATAATAATAATAATACTAATACTAATAATAATAATAATAATAATAATAATTACTATTATAACATATACTGGGCAACTTTATATATACTGTATATATATATTGTTTTTTACTCCTCAGGTATGAATCAACCTTGTCAGTTTCGGTCTGTGGATCAAGGTCTGCGGTTCTCCAGGGGTCCATTAGTGAGGCAACGACTCTTATGGATGAGCAAGGGCCTTTTTCGCCAGTTACACCAACCATCATAGAAAGTGCAGAATCACAGATGCAGATGAACCAAGCAGCCCTGGAGGGGTCGATCAATGAAGCATCGACAAGTTCCATCGTCAAGAAGACTTCAAAATTGATAAATCATGGATCTGTCAACATTTTCAAAATGCCATCATTGCCAATTCAAACGATTCCGACTATATATGAGGATGTGAAGCATTTAATGGGTAAATTCCCCCGAAAAGGTATAGGGAGACAGGAAATTGATTGGAATGTAATGAAACTCTACCTAGAAAGAAAGAAATCTATTTATGTTAGATTCAAAACGATTGAAATACAACGACAGTACAAATCAAGTCGGGAGGCGAACAAAAATAAACAAAACGATTGAATTTGGTGTTGGGACACGGCAAACCAAACACAAATATTAGTATTTAATGGGGTAACGGGTAAATGGCCTTACAGGGATGTTTGAAGTAAGGTTAGCAAAATTGTCTCACCTCTCCGACCCTATTTTAATTCATTATTTGTACATTTTTGCCAAATAAGAATAATAAAATTGTACTACTCTATATTTCTTGTTTTTGTAACTTTCCACATAGATGCATTTATTTATAGGAAAAACCACAGACGATCCAGTATTTCACTCTAAAAAAATATTGTTAAAATATTTCACACCACAGCAAAGCCTCTTTTTTTTTAATAGCGGAATATTTTTAGGGTTAAATTTGGAGTCCTCTGCCGAGGGTCGTTAGGAGGCCTCTCGAATAGAAATCTATCCGATTGCCATGAAGGCTGACATCGAGAAATGTTTGTGAGTGTCTCCCCCGCCCCCCCCAAACAAAAAAATCACCTCTCTCCAAAAACAATATTGTTCAATTGTTAAAAAAATTCGCAACTGGAAAACAATTATTATTCAAATATTCCATAAGAAGTTAATCCCCCAAAATTGACCTCTCTCGAACAAATATTGTTCAGATTTTTCACAACAGGAAACAAATATTGTTCAAATTTTTCATAAGAGGTTAATTTTTCGGCGAGATACTCTCGAACATTTCTCGACGTCGCTTTCGTGGCAATCTGATATATTTCGATTCGAGGGTCCTCCAATGACCCTCGGCATTCTAGAAAATATTCAGAAACACCTCGGCAGACAACTTTCATTTGTTTTTATTAAAATAAACAAAATATAGAACTATATTTTATCCCTTTAGAGAGCAAATGGTCTTACAGGGATATTTGAGGTAAGGTTGGAATTTGCATGCAATAACCCTTTGGTATGTGGACCAACTGGCAAAATTGTATTACCATGTGCCTCCGACCATATTCGACCCTATATCAATTAATTATTTGTACATTTAGCCTAATAAGAATAATAAAATTGTACTACACGAGTCCTTGTTTTTGTAACTTTCCACATAGATGTACTTATTTATAGGAAAATCCACAGACGATGCAGTATTCGGTGTTATGAAACGAGATAGGGTACCACATCGAGCAAAATTGGAGAGTGGTTCTCCGAAATATTTACCTCTGGGAAAAAATATTGTTAACACTTTTTCACATCACAGCGAAGTCTCGTTTTTGAATAGCGGAATTTGTTTTGTGGGTTAATTAGAGTCCTTCCTCTTCCTAGGGTCGTTGGGAGGCCTCTCGAATAGAAATCTATCCGATCGCCACGAAGGCCTACATCGAGAAATGTTCGAGTGTCACCCCCAACAATTTAGCTTTAGTGCCAATCTGGAAAAAAACTGGGCTGTTGTAGGTATAGGGATGCTCAGTGGATCAATCTTTCCGGAGTTAAAGTCTCGGGGAACACTATCTACAATGTTCCCTAATATAAGTATTATGTTGCAAGATGATGTTTCCTAAGGAATTATCCTATCCATAAAACAGGCAGAAATAGAGCAAGCTTTACCAAAACTTTGCAATGGGATTATAATTTGATTCTGATTTCCAATATGCATTCAAAATATGGATAGCTCAAATATTTTAATGACAATGCCCAAATCAAGCAAAAATATCCCGTCCGTACTCCTTACGGACTGACCTGAGTCAGGTAATATTCCCTAAACATCTCTAACATTGGTTCACAGCCAACTGCTGAAGCGGTGCGAGATAATGTTCATTCCATTCATCCTTATTATCATATCGTCCTGACATCCCAACACCAGCTGGTATATATATGTGGGACCCTTGCTCTAGTTCCATAGCCCAAATAGCTAGCTTTTTAACACATTCTTTGAAGAAGAGACGTCTATTTTCCACAGTGTCTCTTTCTAACCCTTTTGCGAAATGTATATCATTCGATGATTCCACATGATACTGACCAACTTCATTATGTTCAATGGGGCCACCAATCCCAAACTGAGTAACGAGTGTAACTAGTTTAGGTGAACCACTGTAAGGGACCCTCACTCGGGGAATGATGTCTCCGGGAGACTTTCTATCATCGCGTACGGCTCTGGATAGATTGCGTCTCTCTCTGTACACATCAGCATAGGGGTATAGAGCTGCTAAATCATAGGTCATAGGCGAGCCCGAATGAATCGCACCCAATAGCGTTCACTCCAAAAAACAATAACCGAGACAGGTGAATTACACAGATCATCGCACGCCAACCCCTCAAGATTGAGGAACGGCCAACTGTCCATCTACAATATCGCTCCGCCTGGACTAGAATACACAACACCGCTCCCCCACCCCAACCCAGTCTCTCCAACAACTTCTAACCCGTGCTCCGCTCATACAGGGCTGCCCCCACATTCAGTGAGGGAGGGAGGGAGAAGACACGTCGAAATATGTCGCTCTGACTGTGTAACTTTGGGTTCTTCTTCCTGACCGCTCCTGCGGAAGAATTCTGGGTCTGACATATGGTTTAGCCAGTTGACAAAAATATAGCCGGTTAGGAATAAAAACAACTATTACATAATCTTTGTTGTATTGAAAATCATTAATTGTTTACACATTTTTGTTCTTTTCCACCTGGAAGCCTCTCTGTAATGTCAGCGATGACGTAGTCGAATCTGGGAAGAGTTTCTGGGCTACATTGGACTCTTTATATTGAAATATCATCTTCGACGACGCTGGTCATTGTTCCTCTCAGAGCAACGAACGCAGACCTCGCAGGTAGACCAATCTTTCGGTAACTTGAGTGAGAGGAAACAATGACCAGCGTCGTCGTCATGCGACAGACATCGAGAAATCTTGGAGAAATGTGCGATGGCGTACCTCACCGAAAATCTTTTCTCTCTCCAAGAAAATATTGTTCAAATTTTTCACACCTCGCAGGTACACCAATCCATAGAGTTCATATGACCTGGAGGCGAAAGCGTGAATTAATGGGACCAAGGATAGTCAATATAATGTCTTTGTGGGGACTCTCCCCTCCCATTGTCCTTTGTGATATTGCTGCCATCTCTCGAACGCGCGGAGCCCTATTTACAGATTTGTGGCGTCTTCTTTCGCCTCTAGGTCATATGTACTCTATGGACCAATCTCTGGGCAGAGATACTCTACGACATACTATACGAAGCATGACCTAGGTGTAAACGACACACTATATGAATCATTGGGGGAGGTAAATTTGCCTCTGAGACGCCCTCGAACATTTCCTCAGCCGTCATCGAAAAATGATGGAGAGTCGCACTTAGAAAAATTTATCTTTCACCAAAAAACATATGTTCGTGTATTTTCACACAAACATTTAGGCGATCTTCTGCTGTCCAACATGAGTTGGTAGGCTTTGGGAGCGATCGGAAATACTTTGATTCGAGAGCTCCGCCAACCCCAGGCAGACGACTCACCAACAATAAAATCTGCTATTAGACTAGTTGGCGGTGAACCTTTTTTTTTGGGGGGGAGGGTCTAATTTGTTGTGTGTGAAACCTTTTGTGGGCAAATTACGAACAATTTGTTTTTCTCGAGAAAGCTAAATTGTTCGAAGAGTGACTCTCCATCATTTCTCGATGGCGGCTGAGGCAATGTTCAAAGGCGTTTCACAGGAAAATGTACCTCCCCCAATTCTTCGTTTAGTGTGTTGGTCACCTAATCAATGCTTCGTATATTACGTCGTATACACCTAGGTCAAGCTTTGTAGGTGAAAAAGTTTCCACAAATACTCTTGCAAATGGCCTGTCCGTAATACTAATTGCTGCAGTATGGCGGAACCCTTACTTGGGGTACCAGAGGTTAGAGACTTCTTAGGGAACGTCATCCTGCAACTGGTATGTCCGTAATATGAATAGAGACTTAAATTATTGGCTCTCTATGTGCGGAAAATTCTGTATATAATTTTTTTCGAGAATGGCAGGGTACCGTCTAGTGCGTCTTCCATTAGGGCACGGTGCCGTCTATTGTTTCGTTCACCTGGCAGGGTATCATCTAGTGTTTCGTTCATCTGGACAGGGTACCGTCGAGTGCTTCATTAATCTGAACAGGGTACCGTCTAGGTGCTTCGCCCATCTGGACTGGGTACCGTCTAGTGCTTTGTTCATAAGGGTATCGTCTAGTGCTTCATTCATCTGTACAGGGTACCGGCTAGTGTTTTGAGCCAATGCGAGATATTCTTAGGTAACAGTCCTTGACCCCAGGTCAGTCAGTAATTAGCTTTCGGACAGGAGGCCCGTACCTAGCAACGAGGACACATCTTCGAGGTGTTCCACTCGTCCACCGTGGTGAAATTTCCGCCGCCGGCTCTCTCTCTCGCGATTACGGCCGCCGAACAGAGTTTTGTTGTAAGTATATACTGTATATTCGCATTTGGTCGTACTATGCTTTATCTTGCACATAGAAGTGTATAGATCTTGTATCATGTCGCGCTTGAACCTGCTCATAGGAGTGTATAAAACCAGAATCCTATATTTCAAAATATGAAATATAACTTATATAACTTACATTTCTAAAAAGTGAAAAATGGTGCGCAAATATATTTAAACTATTGTCTAAATAGAGGATAGTTAATCCATCACACCTTCTTGTTTTCATTCGTTACCGAGTTCTGTAATATTTCATAAGATTACCTAATATAGGTAACACATACCGGCGACTACAACGGCCCCTAAACAACCAAGCCATGATTCCGCCGGCACAAACTTTAACCCGGCGAATACAACGCCCCTCCAAGAAGTAATCCAAACTCCACTCTGCACCCCCAAAATTAATTTGACATTTCAAAACACATACAAACACGTCTCCACCACTCTCGTTATGATAGGTAAGGGGAGTTGCAGAACTTGTAGACTACAAGTAGGGTATTGTAACATTGACCAACTGAGATGTACTCCACTTACATCCACCCTCACTCCCTCGCTACATACGTAATTATATAAAGAAATTACCGTATTTAAGCGATTTTGCCCTTCGTTTGCACGATCGTTGCAAGACAACCAGTGATCGTAGAAGGATGGTTCGGGTGTCATTGGAAAGCTCAATTTACGCCATTTCAGGGATACATACTTGTATTACGCTCTGGGTCTTCTTTATGCATGAAAAAGAGCACGGAAACAACCCCATTTATGGCGGCACAGTGAAATATATTCCACCACCCGCTCGTAAGGTGTTAAGACGGTGAACATTTTGTCAGACATGGCCAATCGGCCGGGACTGGTTTGTAGTCACTGGGAGTCTAACAGGAATCACTAGGATATCGCTAGAATCACTAGGAGTCATCGATTTTCACCGTGAATAGGCCCAGGAATCGGATTTTCAGCTACTCCTAGTGATTCTAGCTTGCATTCCTGACTGTGTGAAGTACCCTTAACTCGAAAAGTACTCGAAGGATTTTTATGATTTTTGCACAGTGGTACATTAACACTTTGGCGTGCCTGGCCTACCCTCTCCCGCCTACATAGGAAGTGAGCCGCGCTCTCCACCTCCCACCTACTCTGTAAAAACTGCACAGTATAGTAAAACGCTCGCCCACCCTACTAAGCTAGTACTTCAGCTTGGGCCAAAAAGCTTCCAGCCGCGGCCAACATAATAATGTTATCGCTCCTTTTCACCCACAAATATCACCCCAACTGCATTGAAATACACTTCACAAGATAGAGGGAAGTCTATACAACAATATTTATCATGTCGCGCTTGAACCTGCTCATAGGAGTGTATAAAACCTGAATCCTATATTTCAAAATATGAAATATATATAACTTACATTTCTAATCTAAAAAGTGAAAAATGGTGCGTAACTCGAAACATAATAGATGGATTTTTATGATTTTTACACAGTGGTACATTAATACTTTGGCATGCCTGGCCTACCCTCTCCCGCCTACATAGGAAGTGAGCCGCGCTCTCTACCTCCCACCTACCCTGTAAAAACCGCGCAGTATAGTAAAACGCTCGCCCACCCTACTAGGCTAGTACTCCAGCTTGGGCCAAAAAGCTTCTAGCCACGGCCAACATAATAATGTTATCGCTCCTTTTTACCCACACATATCACCCCAACTGCATTGAAATACACTTCACAAGATAGAGGGAATCTATACAACAATATTTTTTCTATCAACCCAAAAATAGTGTATCTATTGTATAATGGTTATATCGTATACAATTAGTATTCGTAAATATTTCTGCTGCAAATTGTGGTATGTTTCTATATCAACAACAAAATAGTGAATCTATAATGGTTGTCGTATACAATTAGTATTCGTAAATATTTCTGCTGCGAATTGTGGTATGTGTCACTTTTCTTCACAATATTTCCGAAACCGGCTAAATAACATATTTGTATTATCATACATACTAAACCATAGCTATATTTTCCGCTGAACATTGGCGTTGTTAAGAATATTTTCTCATCAATATTGGATTTTATAGAAGTAATGTATAACGATAGTTTTAGCTTTTATATCAGTGATGAAACGGGGAAAAAGACCAGCTTCAAGATTAATCATAGACGACAACTGAACACTGAGATCGAACGTGTCCCCAATATTAAAAGACTTTACGGACTGTTGATCATTTCTATGACCAACAAATACAAACGAAAAAAGCTGAACTAGATGAACTGAAGAAAGAGAAAGGCCGAGAAAATAATACTATACTCCTGCAGTGGCAATGTGCAAGAAAGCTTCTAAATGAAAACAAAGGCTCAAATCGTAAATAGCCCAAAGCGATCAGCAAGACAACAAATAGACCTGGCAGACCATGCCCAGTCGCCGGTTGCTACAGGGAATCAGCCAACCTACAGAAGCACATGGCCGTTTGCCACTCGTACCTAACTAACGACGATAGAGAGAATGTTTTGGCTGCAGCGAGTAGGTTCTCTAAGAAAAGGCCCCTGCCACCAACAAATGCAAAGAAAACAAACCTATATGATTGTCCCTTTAGAGATGCCCTCTTTGGGTCACGCGGAACAGAGGAGGAAATTGCGAGAAATACCTCTGGGGAGGGGGGCTTAAGATAATTCAACTCACCCGAGAAGCTGTCATGACCGGAGGACCCTTAACCCCTTCTGTACCGGCGACGGCTTTTTAAGTTTTTCTAGCTATATTTATACAAATTTCACTAGTTTAAGAAGGTTCTGTGGTATTAAAAAGGGTTTAGTGATAGTTCCAAGCATGTCAATTGCTGGAGGCACTTTTTAAACTGAAGAAAATCGTCTAATAATAGCCAAAATAAAGTTAAAAGGACTTCGCCGGTACAGAAGGGGTTAATGGCACGCTCTGAAACCCTCTCCGCGAGCACACTCAGAATGATGACCGACTCCTGTACGCATGCTCTCAACTTTCTCAAAGAAATAGAGAATCGACAATTCCAAGTAACAGAAAATCTCCTAGGCCCGGTCAGGCGAGCTGTCGCCAAAGCTAAAAGTAAGTATAATGCTATCGATTAATTATTTGAATGTTTCATATTTTCGTGTTTATATTTGTAAAAGTGATGATTCCACGTGTTGTACAACTAATTATTATGTTCTCTGATCGACATTATTGTATGGGGTTCCGTCATATATTCTTCCACAGAATACTTTGGCATGAAAGAGGTGGGACAGAGAGAACACCGTAAACAGCAAAATGAGGCTGAGCTGTTAGCCATGGAAGATGTGCATACCCTGGAAACTAATGACGCTATTGAAATTCCCATAAACAATGCTACATCATTAATCCACGATGGACGTGCACCAGCAAAGCAACGTATACAGAAAGACTATGTCGAAACGGGTAAAAAAGACCAGCTCCAAGATTAATTGTAAGTATCATTTATTACATTTTCTCATGAAAATATGATCTCAATGACAATATTGCTCAATAGTATATGAACGAATGAATACATTTTCACATTTTCAGGCACGAAGAGGAAGAAGATGAAACAGCGATGCATAGTGGTATAAATGAGACGGAACACATCCAACCACGCTGGGAAAAAAGACAAATAAATCCGACACCCCGTTGTCTCATGGTCTCGAGGAAGAGGCACTGCAGATGACGTGCTATTTGAAACAACTGGTGAGCTCGTATCTTTATTTTTTCTTAAATTTCCCCTTGTGTTATACTTGCGATGTGTTATATGTTTATGTTCCTAATAATTGTATTGTAATCAAGCATTTCAAAGAATTGTCTTTCTTTTACAGAACTAACAGAAGAGAGGGTTGATGCCTTAAAAAGGCTTGTACTTCAAAGTCTACATAACCGAATAAGTTCCACAGAATACTTTGGCATGGAAGAGGTGGGGCAGAGAGAACACCGTAAACAGCAAAATGAGGCTGAGCTGTTAGCCATGGAGGATGTGCATACCCTGGAAACTAATGATGCTATTGAAATTCCCATAAACAATGTTGCATCATTAATCCACGATGGACGTGCACCAGCAAAGCAACTTATACAGAAAGACTATGTCGAAACGGGAAAAAAGACCAGCTCCAAGATTAATTGTAAGTATCATTTATTACATTTTCTCATGAAAATATGATCTCAATGACAATATTGCTCAATAGTATTTGAACGAATGAAAACATTTTCACATTTTTAGGCACAAAGAAGAGGAAGAAGATGAAGCAGTGATGCATAGTGGTATAAATGAAACGGAACACATCCAAGCACGCTGGGAAAAAAGACAAATAAATCCGACACCCCGTTGTCTCATGTTCTTTAGGAAGAGGCACAAGAGCGTTCTGTATCTCTTATATCTCATGATCTAGAGGAACAAGAAGATGACGTGCTACTTGAAACAACTGGTGAGCTGGTATCTTTATTTTATCTTAAATTTCCCCTTGTGTTATACTTGCGATGTGTTATATGTTTATGTTCCTAATAATTGTATTGTAATCTAGCATTTCAAAGAATTTTCTTTCTTTCACAGAACTAACAGAAGAGAGGGTTGATGACTTAAAAAGGCTTATACTTCAAAGTCTACATAACCGAATATATGCGACGAAGCACCTCTCTAAACATCATAGACGACAACTGAACAATGAGATCGAACGTGTCCGCAATATTAAGACTTTACGGGCTGTTGATAATAACTATGACCAACAAATACAAAATAAAAAAGCTGAACTTGATGAACTGAAGAAAGAGAAAGGCCGAGAAAAGAATATTATACTCCTGCAGTGGCAGTGTGCAAGAAAGATTCTAAATGGAAACAAAGGCCCAAATCGTAAATAGCCCAAAGCGATCAGCAAGACAACAAAGAGACCAGGCAGGCCATGCCCGGTCGCCGGTTGCTACAGGGAATCAGCCAACCTACGGAAGCACATGGCCGTTTGCCACTCGTACCTAACTAACGACGATAGAGAGAATGTTTTGGCTGAAGCGAGTAGGTTCTCTAAGAAAAGGCCCCTGCCACCAACAAATGCAAAGAAAACAAACCTATATGATTGTTCCTTCTGCCCAAAATCAGTTAAACAGATCGATATGCACTTAAGAAAAACAAAGACTCCATGGAATACCAGGAACTCCTCAGACACGTACGTAAGGTTTGCTTTCCATAATTCAATTATTTTCTTAATAATAGGTCAAACATTAAAGATATAAAAACAATTAACTTTAAAGTAAAGAAACATTGTAATGCATTTGTAATTAATTATATGTAAACTAAAACAGTACAACTTTTATTGTAAATATTTTGAATCATTAATTAAACATATCTCACATGAATATTAAATTATTTTCCAGAAAAGAAAAGAAACGTCACCTGCCAAAGTTGAGGATGTGTAACCCATAGTAGCTGGCACCATGCCCGATGTTGCCACTAGAAATTTGTCCTAAAATTTGTTTTCTGTTCTTTCACAGCAGTCGCCATGGCCCGGCGAGGACTCTCCCAGGATGACATCTCTTCGATGTTGGACGACTTTGAGGACACCTCTAGTGATTCTGACAACAATTGCGACAACGAAGCTGAACATGACGACATCGAGGACGAGCTTATAGATATAGAGCCCACCCACATTGTCGCTCCGTCGCCACCCACGCCAACCCTGTGGTGCCGGCGCCCGACACGGATGCCCCCACACCTCCTCGTGCTAGTACTTCGTCTTCACCACGTACCACCAGGAGTACTTTGGCGTCATTACGACGTGACTTATCTTTTATGGGCAGGGAGGAGCGACAGGAAAGGCAGGCAGTCACGACTGCCATACAACCCTTCACCCACCCAAAGAAGGCAGGACTACCACGGCAACGTAGAAGGCCTCCCTCCAATTACGACAGTACCGACGATGAAGAGAGTGTGGATGACCTGCCACCCTCCACACCTGCGCGTATCGGTGGACCGCACGCACCTGCCACACCTGTCACAACTTCTGCACCTGCCACACCTGTCACACCTTCCGCACCTGCCACACCTGCCGTAACTCCCAGGGGCACTACCCGATCACTTGACGAAGCTGCAAGAAGTCTGTGTGTGGTCACCACCAGCTCAAGACCTGCATGGTATGCAACTCTTGAAGGTAAGAAACTACATATTTTATATTCATTTTTATTGGGCTTCTAAGTATCAAAGTAAATAATATTACAAAATAAGGGTCATAATTGTCAACAAAATCTCATTGAAAAGTCGGCCCTCTCAATGTAACGTCAAATAATACTTATTTTGGCCTTTTTCGTTTGCCCTTTTTTTTCTTACTTTCATGTGTTTGTGGATGGTTATTTATATGCTGATTTGGTTCATAGGGTGCATATGTATGTTCATAGTGAGTTTTAGGCATATTCATTGAGAAGTACTTGATTTATGAATTTTTTCCCAGGATTTTTGCCCCCAGAAAGTCGACCCTCTCAAAGTTCAATCAACATAATGTTATAGTATCGCTATCTATTAGTTTCTATTCCAATTTGTGAGCGTTACATGTCTTCTACTATTTTTTTATAATTGTATGTAAAAGTGATTCCACATGTTGTACAACTATTTATTGTGTTCTGTCATATTTTCTTCCACAGAATACTTTGGAATGGATGAGGTGGGACAGAGAGAACACCGTAAACAGCAAAATGAGGCCGAGATGTTGCCAATGGAGGATGCGCGTAGCCTGGAAACTAATGATGCTATTGAAATTCCCATAAACAATGCTGCATCATTAATCCACGATGGCCGTGCACCAGCAAACCAACATATGAAGAAAGAATAGGTCAACCTGAGAGATGCACTGATTGTGAGACTGTCCGTTCGATGCCTACGAAGAAATCAGGAGTTTACTGAATTTACAATCAGTGCATACGAGGGAAGAACAACAGGCGTCGAAGATGGTAGAGTAGCACGACACAAAACGGGGGCCAAAGACCCCTGCATTTTCTACTTAGGCAATACAGAGGCAACTGCTCTTGAGGCGTACATGAAATATTATCGCCCAGTAGTTGCCACATGTGTAAGGCCAAAATGTAAGATGTTTGTGAATCGGGAGGGCAACAACACCGATGGCCAATGTTACTCTCACCTCTCGGTAGAAAATGTAGGGAAAATCATTGCCAAGATGGGACTGAGGGCAGGCATTGTTGGGGAGTGGGCAGCCGGAAGCTACGACATGAACAGATCACAGCTGCCCTCAGAGATGAGGATACATCTGCCAACAGACAAGCCCTTGCAACCTTGGCCTGCCACAGCATGATAACATCCAGAAAAGAACTACGACTTCACCAATCATAGGACTACTGGAGAACGAGTTGTAAACATTCTAAAGGATCTACGTTGTGATGCAGCATCAGGGTAGGTGTTAATGAGGCATACAAGAAAGTTACAATTGTATTAATTTTATTTGGCAAAATGTACAAATCTATATATATATTGCCTGACGCCGCAATCCCCGAAGGTGTGGCCACGAACGAACCGCCCCCACGCACCTCTATCCCCAGTCAGTCGACGCCCCTCACCCCAACCAGCACCGCCTTCGTTCATATACTTCCTCACTCCATCCTTCCACCTCTCTTTCGGTCTAAACTCCCTCTCTGTCCCACCACCTAGCTCTCGTACACCCTCTTAGTCATTCTCTCGCTTTCTGACAACAATTGCGACAACGAAGCTGAACATGACGGCATCGAGGACGAGCTTATAGATATAGAGCCCACCCACATTGTCGCTCCGTCGTCACCCACGCCAACCCTGTGGTGCCGACGCCAGACACGGATGCCCCCACACCTCCTCGTGCTAGCACTTCGTCATTACCACGTACCACCAGGAGTACTTTGGCGTCATTACGACGTGACTTCTCTTTTAGGGGCAGGGAGGAGCGACCGGAAAGGCAGGCAGTCACGGCTGCCATACAACCCTTCACCCACCCAAAGAAGGCAGGACTACCACGGCAACGTAGAAGGCCTCCCTCCAATTACGACAGGACCGACGATGAAGAGTGTGGATGACCTGCCACCCTCCACACCTGCGAGTATTGGTGGACCGCACGCACCTGCCACACCTCCCAGGGGCACTACCCGTTCACCTGACGAAGCTGCAAGAAGTCTGTGTGTGGTCAGCACCAGCTCAAGACCTGCATGGTATGCAACTCTTGAAGGTAAGAAACTACATCTTTTTTATTAATTTTTTATTGGGTTTCTAAGTATCAAAGTAAATCTAATATTACAAAATAAGGGTCATAATTGTCAACAAAATCTCATTGAAAAGTCGGCCCTCTAACTCCCATTCGTTATCACTCATCGGAACTGTATCATCCGCAAACAGCAGTATAGGTAGCTTCCACTCAATTCCCTCCCTTTTCAGCGATACACCAACATCCACTGCTTTTGATATTATTTCTTTCAAGACTCCATCCATATATACAGTAAACAACCACGGGGACATCACACACCCCTGTTTCAAACCAACATTCAGGTCAAAGAACTCGCTCTGCTCACTCTCCACACGTACTTCCGCCTTTGCACCCTCATATATGCTCTTCACTGCTTTCAGCCACTTGCCATCTACGCCGTATGTGCTAAGTACTTTCCACAAACCTTCTCTATCCACTCTGTCATAGGCCTTCTCCAAGTCCATAAAGGCAACATACACCTTTTGTTTCTTCTCCAGATATTTCTCCACAACACAATTCAGGGTAAAATTCTGATCTACACATCCTCTTCCCTTCCGAAAACCTCCCTGCTCGTCGCCTATCCATTTCTCCATTCTCACTCTCCCTCTCTCAATCACTACCCTACTGTATACCTTCCCTACTACGCTTAGAAGACATATTCCTCGGCAGTTACCACACACTCCTCTTTCCCCTTTGCCCTTATATAGGGGGACTATTATGCCAGTCTTCCAGTCATCGGGTGCACTCCCCTTCTCCCATGCTAGTTTGCACATTGTCCATACCCCTTCGATCACTATCTCACCACCATAACTCAACACTTCCCCTCACACTCCATCTGTTCCTGGTGCTTTCCCCAACTTCGCTCTTGGCATGGCTTCCCACACTTCTGAACTCCTGATCCCCACCATCCCCTCCCCTACTTCTCTTCTTCTCCCTCCCATACCATATCCAAATATATTTGCTGGCTCTTCATTCCTTACAATTAGCAACTCATTGAAGAACTCCCTCCATCTTTCGACTCTCTCTTGCTTCTCGGCTAGCATTCTCCCATTCTTATCTTTCACACCCTTACTGTTTCCCCCTGCTACCTTCCCTAACTTTCTTGACTTCTTTCCTGAACAGTTTCCCTTCTCCCTCCATTTTACACTCCGATTCCTTCCAAATTCTTCATCTACTCTCCTCTTACTTTCCTTCACTACTCTCTTCACCACCCTCTTACTCTCCACGTATCTGGCTCATTTCTGTCTCTCGAAATCTTCATTCCCTCTACTACCCAACCACTCTCTATATGCTTGCTTCTTTTCTTCCACAGCTATCTTTACTTCTTCTGTCCACCATGCTGTACCTTTCACTCCCCTCCCTCTTCTCCTCACTCCACACCCCTCCTCACATGCTGCACAGATCTCATCCCTAAGCACCTTGCTCATCTCCTCCACTTCCTCCATAACTTCCAGGTCGAACCCACCTAGTCGTCTTTCTACTGCTCTCCTGTACTCTTCCCTGATTTCCTCCTCCTGTAACCTCTCCACCCTCCTCACCATTCCACCTTCCTCTCGCCTCCCTCCAGCTCTCCTCACCCATTTCTTTTATATCCTAACCTTAGCTACTACTACATAATGATCTGACAGTCCCCCTCCAATACCCCTATACGGCCTAGTCTCCATCACAGATTTCTTCATTCGTTCATCGACACATACATAATCAATCAATGACTTTCTTTCCACCACTGTCTTATCCTTCTTGAATTTGATTTTTTTATTTTTTTTTGCGTATTTAGGGAATTATTGTATACTAATAAATCATGCTACAATTAACTTTATATATGCATTAAAAAAAACTTATGTATATTTTTTTGCCCACACTTTTCAGGTGACAGTCAACTAATGTACCCTTGGATGATGGGACTCGGTCAGTTCTAGGACTGTGGATCTCGGTCATGGATGCGCAAGGGCCTTCTTCGCCAGTTACACCAACCATCATAAAAGTGCAGGATCACAATCGAATATTGAGGTGAACCAAGCAGCCCTGGAGGGGTCAATCAGTGAAGCATCGACAAGTTCCATCGTCAAGGAGAAGTTAAAAATTGATAGATCATGAATCTGTCAACATTTTAAAAATGCAATCGATCTATCTCTCTTTAGCCTGACGCCGCGATCCCCGAAGGGGTGGCCACGAACGAACCGCCCCCATGCACCTCTGTCCCCAGTCAGGCGACATTCCTCCCCCCCCAACCAGCACCGCCTTCGTTCATATACGTCCTCACTCCATCCTTCCACCTCTCTTTCGGTTTACCTCTCCCTCTCTGTCCCTCCACCTCGCTCTCGTACACCCTCTTAGTCATTCTCTCATTTTCCATACGTTCCATATGTGCTGGAAAGTGTGAAAAGGAACAACTTGAGATGGTTCATCTCAAGTTGTTCCTTTTCACACTTTCCAGCACATCTACCTCCACACCACACCTCCTTCTTACGTCCTCATTCGTCTGTCTATCCCTCTATGTAACTCCGCACGCACTTCTTAAGTAATGCATTTCCACTGCTCTCACTCTTGGTCTGAGTCTCTCAACCAACGTCCATGCTTCGCTTCCGTAAGTCAGTGTCGGGATTACCACACTGTCATGCAAGGACTTCTTCACTTCCATACTGACCACCCTATTTCTTGTTACTGCTTTCAGCGTTCCTACAACCTTCTTCCCCTGTTGTATCCTCTTCCGCACTTCTTCATCCATAGTCCCATCTTTACTCAACACACTGCCGAGATACTTAAAAGAGTTGACGATCTCCATAGCCTGACCGTTCAGCTTCACCTCACACTCTGTGACTTCACCCCTTTCGAAGACCATAACCTTGCTCTTCCCCGCATTTACCTTCAAATTCCATTTTTCGCACACTGTTCCAAACTCATTTACTGGACCCTGCAACTCCCATTCATTATCACTCATCAGAACTGTATCATCCGCAATCAGCAGTATAGGTAGCTTCCACTCAATTCCCTCCCTTTTCAGCGATACACCAACATCCACTGCTCTTGATAGTATTTCTTTCATGACTCCATCCATATATACAGTGAACAACCACGGGGACATCACACAGCCCTGTTTCAAACCAACATTCAGGTCAAAGAACTCGCTCTGCTCACTCTCCACACGTACTGCCGCCTTTGCACCCTCATACATATTCTTCACTGCTTTCAGCAACTTGCCATCTACTCCGTATAATCTAAGTACTTTCCACAAACCTTCTCTATCCACTCTGTCATAGGCCTTCTCCAAGTCCATAAAGGCAACATACACCTTTTGTTTCTTCTCCAGATAATTCTCCACAATTCAGGGTAAAAATCTGATCTACAGATCCTCTTCCCTTCCTGAAACCTCCCTGCTCGTCGCCTATCCATTTCTCCGTTCGCACTCTCACTCTCTCAATCACTACCCTACTGTATACCTTCCCTACTATGCTTAGAAGACATATTCCTCGGTGGTTACCACACACACCTCTTTCCCCTTTGCCCTTATATAGGGGGACTATTATGCCAGTCTTCCAGTCATCGGGTGCACTCCCCTTCTCCCATGCTAGTTTGCACATTTTCCATACCCCTTCGATCACTATCTCACCAACATAACTCAACATTTCCCCACACACTGCATCTGTTCCTGGTGCTTTCCCCAACTTCACTCTTGGCATGGCTTCCCACACTTCTGACCTCCTGATCACCACCTCCTGCTCCCCTACTTCTCTTCTTCTCCCTCCCATACCATATCCCACTATGTTTGCTGGCTCTTCATTCCTTACATTTAGCTACTCATTGAAGTGCTCCCTCCATCTTTCGACTCTCTCTTGCTTCTCGGCTAGCGTTCTCCCATTCTTATCTTTCACACCCTTACTGTTTCCCTTGCTACCTTCCCTAACTTGCTTGACTTCTGGTGATGGGCTGGTCTATCAGAGTGAGAGTTGAGCGTTCTCTGCCATACCCATAGCTTACTCTGATGTTCCTTTTACTTAGATATTTTCTAGATCTCAAGTGACGGCGTCCCTTCCGTGGATTGACCTCTCAATCTACCAAGATTGGAAGCCAAAGCGTCACATTTTTCCCTTGCCCCTCAACTTTCTCTTCATAATTGCTGAGGGGCACAGGGCCCTGGGTGGGGCTTTGATTTCCCGGGCGTTTACGCACCCTCCTCAGCTCCCAGCCCTTAAACACCTTGCTCATCTCTTCCACTTCCTCTATAACTTCCAGGTCGAACCCACCTAGTCGTCTTTCTACTGCTCGCCTGTACTCTTTCCTGATTTCCTCCTCCTGTAACCTCTCCACCCTCCTCACCATTCCACCTTCCTCTCGCCTCCCTCCAGCTCTCCTCACCCACTTCTTTTGTATCCTAACCTTAGCTACTACTACATAATGATCAGACAGACCCCCTCCAATACCCCTATACACCCTAGCAATCATTGCCGATTCAAAAAAATCCCACTTTATATGATGATGCGAGGCATTTATCGGGTGTCTTCCCCCAAAAAGGTACAGGGGGACGGGTTATTGATCGGAATGTAATGAAACTCTACCTAACAAGAAAGAAATCGGTTTATGGTAAATGCACAATGGCTGAGATACAACGACAGTACCAATCAAGTCGGGAGGAGAACAAAAATATACAAAACATTTAAATTTGGTGTTGGAACCCAGCAAACCAAACACAAATATTAGTATTTAATGGGGTAGCGGGCAAATTGTTTGAGGTAAGGTTGGAATTTGAATGCAATACCATTTTTCACCTCTCCGACCCTATTTCAATTAATTATTTGTACATTTTGCCAAAGAAGAATAATAAAAATAATAATAAAATTGTACTACACGATTCTTTGTTATTGTAACTTTGCACATATATGTATTTATTAATAGGAAAAACCACATCCTATCCAGTATTTCACTTGCCGGAGTTGAAGTGTCTATTCACAATGTTCCTTAAGTGATTGAGGCTGGGTTACATGTGTATATTTGAGTATAATATGCATGTTACATGCCCCCTGTTAAAAAAAATTGTTCCACCAACATCCTCTCCGATGTTGATGCGAGGCATTTATCGGGTGTCTTCCCCCAAAAAGGTACAGGGGGACGGGTTATTGATCGGAATGTAATGAAACTCTACCTAACAAGAAAGAAATCGGTTTATGGTAAATGCACAATGGCTGAGATACAACGACAGTACCAATCAAGTCGGGAGGAGAACAAAAATATACAAAACATTTAAATTTGGTGTTGGAACCCAGCAAACCAAACACAAATATTAGTATTTAATGGGGTAGCGGGCAAATTGTTTGAGGTAAGGATTCGAGGAATTATTTATATAGAATCCCGGTGTAGGACAGGTTTATTTTGTTTCCAACAAATAGGATATCATAGGGCAAATTAAAGAAAAGAAAGTCAAACACTTTCTGGAGTTACGTTATAGTAAAGACGAAAATATATATTAAAATGGCTCCTTTATAAGAGATTATTTATAAGGATTAGAGTAAATAATTATTAATAATTGAATAAGAATGAAACTAAATTCAGATAGAGTACAAGAATTTCATATGACGTGTAAGTGAGTTGTATTTGTAATAGGGACATCTTATATCTATATTTCCTCCAATGAATCGCGGGAGCCCGGATTCGAGGAATTATTTATATAGAATCCCGGTGTAGGACAGGTTTATTTTGTTTCCAACAAATAGGATATCATAGGGCAAATTAAAGAAAAGAAAGTCAAACACTTTCTGGAGTTACGTTAATATAGGGATTCTTGCTATCTGAGTATAGATTCTTCAAATTACTGTGATGTAATTCATGTGATTGAGAAACGTGAGTCGTGCATGTAATCTCCTGATAGAGAAAACGCTTGGTGTCAGAGACTCAGAGTAAAGAGTAAAAGAGTTTATAACATGGGTATATGGATAAAAATAATAAATACATAATACAGCCATAACTTGGTGTATTTTTGTCTTTATTTTTATTCTCCTCTTTTCTCCTTCGACTCGTTTTCTCCGCTGATTGACCCTGAAGGTTCAGCGATCACGTCGTTCTGCATCAAGCTTTTCAGATTTGCTCACAGCTTGTAGCAGGCACCAAGTTTGAGGGCGGTAGTAGGACAGGTCAGTTGGGAGGTGTCCAGCAGTCTTCCTGTGAACATCAAATTCTTGGCAGTATGATGTGTGTAAAAAGTTTTGGTGTCTGTAGTTAAAAGTTTGGTGTCGTGTAGTTAGCTAACAAATATCCAAGTAACATAATTAAATTTACTTTGGATGGTGTACCGGTACTATATATGTACCTAGCTAAAATGAACAGTAATCAATTTTAGACTGTAAATAATAAAGTTCAATAAAATTATCCATATATGAATATTGGCAAACATAAAGGATTAATATTATTGAGTGTATAGGCCTACGGCTATCAGCTATATTTGTTTGGCACTTATGAATATCTGCGGAGTTGCCGTTAACATTTGCGTAAGCGATCGCATGTGTCACAATTATAGCTACTTTACATCGCAATGTAAGGGGTAGGCTTTATAATTGTCGTTAAGCTACTAAACTTGTATATCTGTATGAGTTGAACATACATAGAATAATTAAACACTCATCACGTATAACTAAATGAATTCATATAACGGATATCAAATTTTGGATCCAAGACATACATTATACACACTCATAAGTAATTGTGAGTTTGATAGATCCAGTTTAGAGGAAAAATAGGGAGTTAGATGCAAAAAGGGTCTGAAGTTAACTTTCTGAACATCTGTGTAACCAATATTTAATCCACATCAATATTATTGAAACCTCTAGCATTGAAATTATATTGGTGTGTCCTATTTTTATAGGAACTTATTGGTGCGTCATTTTTCACAACCTGTGTGTATGAAAAAATTTCCATTTGGTTAATTAAACACAGTTAAACACAAATTAATCCGTAATTATAAATTCTTATACATCGCAATTTTATGGTTCAGGTTTTATAATTAATTAAGTGGTGAGTTCCTAATGAATATTACCTTTGTAATATCAAAAGGGTGTACAACCGTGTAGGCCCTACACATCCAATTTCACATTTTGTGTAAATGAGAAATTGTTCATTTGATTACATGTATGAGAGGGTTAAAATTTGGTTGTCAAATACAGTTAAACACAAATGAAGGTATAATTATAATAATTGATTGGGATGAATAGTTTCAAAAATTACCATCAATACACATTGAACACATGTTCACATGTTCGGTGAATGTAGTCAATTATTCAAAAACTAATCCCTTAGGTTTAGATGAATTTGAGTAATTAAAATACTGGTGTTAAATAGTTTATAAATCAAGAGTAATTTTTAAGAGTTTGAGTAAAGAGTTAGATGTGTTTCGAGTATAGAATTGCCTCGTGGAATGCTAATCTAATTATATATAGCTATTCTAGCAGATGTGTAGTGAGTGTCTGTGTGTGTGAATTGGAGAGATTAGATATCCAAAACAATATGGATAGAAGAGATTGGATTAATGTAGTATTAATGACTCAAAACACCTAGGGTGAGGTGAGGAAGGTTACTTTTTAATTTCCCTCACTGCGTAGTGTCATGATTGGGCGTTGGAGTGAGTTTGGAGTTACTGTACTTTGAATTCTGTCCTACGTTTGTGGTATTTAACCTGGTGTATAGAACTGTTTTCCTGGGTACTCCGTACACATTCCACATTATCTCCTTGTAAACCCCCAATGAGAACTTGATCCATGTGTGGTAGGATAATAAGTTTCACTTTTGACATAGCTTCTAAACCTAGAAGCATGTCGGTGTTTGTTGGGAGTTTCGAGATTACATAGAAAGGCAGATTAGCTGTGTGCACTTCAGTAAATTCTACTGAAAGGGTAACCTTAGCTAAGGTTTCTAGGTGGTTTCCACTCACAGACATAATCTCGATATCTGGGTAAGATTCTTCGAGGTTCAAGTCCTTCAAGCTTTTAAATTTAGCAAGGCTTATAAGGTTTACTGGAGAGTCTGTGTCGAGGGATAGTTCTATATCTTGAGTACCACACCTAGCAGGTAACATGAGTGTGTTTTCATTAACACTGTAAATTGTGACAGTTTTACGTTTGGGTGTTTGGCAGGATGCATGTTTTAGCTCAGGCAAAGCAAAGGCCATTTTCTCACCAACAGTAATTGTGGGAGTTGGTGGATGTGGGAGGAGTGGGCAGCGCGGTGGCTATGTAGTGATATGAAAGTGAAAGTCAGCTGGTGTTGTCTGACGTCGTTGCGTAGGGGGATTGACGTAGGGAAGGAGGGGTATAGTGTGCGGAAGTCCATGTAGTAAGAGGATGAGGGGGTGTGCTGCAGTATGAGATTTTGGTAGTGAGATAGTGTGTATGTGTGTGTGTTCACTTATTTTCACTGTGGTGTGTTTTTAAATTAATGATAATACATCATGCATACCTGTTGTATTTTGTTACACCAAATGAAGCATCGATATGTGCAGAGATGTGGTGTGTAGTGATGTGTCGTCGTACGTCAGGCAGGCCAGGGCGTTGTTGTGTGTGAGGGCTGTTGAAGGCATCTTGATGTCTGGCAGGTTCTGTTCACTTTGACTGGGTGTTTTCTTGTTTGCTTGTTAGTTTGCAGGTAGCTTGGAGTGGTGAGTAGTGATGATGATGGGGTAGAGATGGTAGGCGGGCTGATGTAGCCTACATGAACTTGCTGTTGACTTGTAGTGATGAAACAGGCAGATATACACAGGAACTGTCTGTAGACTTGAAGGTGACGACGGGCGGATGTAGGTTGTAAATAGGAAGTGATGTGTTGAGGTAGGCAGGAAGTTGGTTGGGGCGATGAGTAGACAAGGTAGTGCTGAAGATTGGGTGAAGATTTGCTTGATTGTAGGTCGATTGTTTGAGTATTGGAGTCAGGTAGGGCCAAGTGTTAGTTATGATTTCAAGTGTATGTTCTTTTAATGCAAGGTCGCCATGTAGAAGACCATGAATCGTATGGTATTCTCGTGCAATATTACATTGAATATTATATATAAAGGGGGTAAAGATAACTCGATTGTGTTATAAATTATATTGAGTTATAGAGTACAGTTTTATAATACTTAGTTGTTAAGGTATTAGTATTGAGCTTAGGGTAAAAGGGGTTTGATCTAAGTCTCTTGGTGATGCTTAGCAAGTGTGGCAATATGTGGCAATAAGTGCTTAAGTGGCGTATGACAGTGTCTAGCTGAAGCCAAGATGAGAGATGGGAGTAGCTGGGATGTGTGTTCTTCTCTGATTGAGATCCCAAGGTAGAGTGAGTTCTCTGTGTCAGTGCGTATAGAAGAGTGAGCCCTTAAACTACCGTTTCCGGTATATATAAGGCGTTTTTGCTGACACACCTTTCACTAGGTGGGTCAATTGCTGATTCGAGTAGTGTATTGTTTACATCCTGTGTTGTCATTTGTATTGCTTATTGTGACATTCTGTGGTGTCTAAGATGATGAAATGTTGACTATCAGGTGTTTATACCTTGCAAGTATAAACACTATAGATAGTTATATTTCTGTGAAAAGATTGATTGCGGATTTATTGTGTAGTGATTGTGTGAGTAATTAAAGGGTTAATGGGTTAGTAGATTATAAATTATGGGTTATAATACATATATATAGATATATATCAGTCATCTTCTAGAATATTGATGGAACATAGGGTGACATAATAAATGATTGAGGCTGGGTTACATGTGTATATTTGAGTATAATATGCATGTTGCACAGGTTAGTAAGGCACGTAAGGCACTATATGTGCCTATTCTCTTACTAACAAATTCAGGTTAGTAAGGCACTATATGGATAGCCTATTCTCTTACTAAGAACGAAGTGGCTACGGGACACCTCCGCCCTTTTGCCTCGTGTGTCCTGCCCAGATATGAGTCACAGCCATCGCCGCGCTATACGACTACGGGACACCACAGTGAGGATGGGCTACGGGACACCACTGGTCATAGGAGCACCCTGCACCGTCTAGAGATCCGCTTCTCCTGTGTGCTCCGCCCTTCTGCCTCGTGTGTCCTGCCCAGATACGAGTCACAGCCATCGCTGTGCTATACGACGCATTATACGAAGCATGACCTAGGCTATACGACGCATTATACGAAGCCTGACAGAGAGAGAGAGAGTTACACACTCACTCTCTCTGATTCAAAGATTTTTTAGCTAACGTCTTTCCCATAATCATCAGCAATGAGTGCGCTCACTCTGTCCTGTTAAAGAAATCGAGTTGTCAATTATTTGTCCACGACATCTTTCACCCAAATTAAGGAGAGAACTACCTGGCCGGGCTGCTCTACCCAGAGAGAGACTATCTGGCCGGGCTGCTCCACCTAGCGAGAGACTACCTGGCCGGGCTGCTGGGGCGTCGCCGCTGTACGGGTCCCTGTCGTGATTTTAACACACAAATCTTTAGGCGATCTTCTGCTGTCCAACGTGAGTTGGTGGATTTTGAGTTGGTTGTGAACCTTTTTTCAGGAGGGTCTACATTTTTGTGGGGGAAAGATGTCGTGGAAAAATTACAAGCCATCTTTTTTCGAGAGAGCTACATTAAAATAATATAAGGGCGGTGTACAAATAAAAACTGTTTAGAATTTATATTTTATTATTATATCCTTTTTGGGGGTTATATATTGGTTGTTTGCTATGTAGTCACGTATATCCCCCACTTTCTTAACTTTAGGATTGAGTGACCTAAATCTTACTAAAAAATTAAGGTTAGTGAGGCACGTAAGGCACTATATGAATAGCCTATTCTCTTACTAAGAAATTCAGGTTAGTAAGCCACTATATGGATAGCCTATTCTCTTACTAAGAACGAAGTGGCTACGGGACACCTCCGCCCTTCTGCCTCGTGTGTCCTGCCCAGATACGAGTCACAGCCATCGCCACGCTATACGACTACGGGACACCACAGTGAAGCTGGGTTACAGGACACCACTGATCATAGGAGCACCCTGCACCATGTAGAGATCCACTTCTCCTGTGTGCTCCGCCCTTCTGCCTTGTGTGTCCTGCCCAGATACGAGTCACAACCATCGCCGCGCTATATGACTACGGGACACCACAGGAGGCTGGGCTATTGGACACCACTGGGCATAGGAGCACACTGCACCGTCTAGAGATCCGCTTCTCCTGTGTGCTCCGCCCTTCTGCCTTGTGTGTCCTGCCCAGATACGAGTCACAGCCATCGCTGTGCTATACGACGCATTATACGAAGCATGACCTAGGCTATACGACGCATTATACGAAGCCTGACAGAGAGAGAGTTACACACTCACTCTCTCTGAGTCAAAGATTTTTTAGGTAACGTCTTGCCCATAATCATCAGCAATGAGTGCGCTCACTCTGTCCTGTTAAAGAAATCGAGTTGTCAATTATTTGTCCACGACATCTTTCACCCACAAAAATTTAGGAGAGAACTACCTGGCCGGGCTGCTCTACCCAGAGAGAGACTACCTGGCCGGGCTGCTCCACCTAGCGAGAGACTACCTGGCCGGGCTGCTGGCGCGTCGCTGCTGTACGGGTCCCTGTCGTGATTTTAACACACAAATCTTTAGGCGATCTTCTGCTGTCCAACGTGAGTTGGTGGATTTTGAGTTGGTTGTGAACCTTTTTTCAGGAGGGTTTAAATTTTTGTGGGTGAAAGATGTCGTGGAAAAATTACAAGCCATCTTTTTTCGAGAGAGCTACTTAAAATAATATAAGGGCGGTTTACAAATAAAAACTGTTTAGAATTTATATTTTATTATTATATCCTTTTTGGGGGTTATATATTGGTTGTTTGCTATGTAGTCACGTATATCCCCCACTTTCTTAACTTTAGGATTGAGTGACCTAAATCTTACTAAAAAATTCAGGTTAGTGAGGCACGTAAGGCACTATATGAATAGCCTATTCTCTTACTAAGAAATTCAGGTTAGTAAGCCACTATATGGATAGCCTATTCTCTTACTTCTCTTTAATTGCAGACTTATTCTTGCTTGCTTTAGAATTTAAATATATAAAAGACTTAGTTGACAGTAGCAAGAAAAATTAAATTCCAGAAAAATTAGCACTTGCTAAACTGTTAAGTAATAATAGTAGATATATTGATGATATTCTTGTTTGCAATTTGTTAAATTTTAATCAAGTTGCTAAACTTATTTACCCTAATTCTATTCCCCTTACACAATGTAACGTAAATTATAAAGTTGAAAATTTTCTTGATATAAATATAGAGATTGTTAATGAACAGTGCATACTTAAAGTATATCACAAAGTTGACAATTTAAGTTTAACGTAATAAACTTTCCTTTCCCTAGTAGTAATATCGATAGTAAAATAACTTATAATTGTTTTATTCCCAATTAATAAGATTTTGTAAAATCTGCACTAAAGTAGATGACTTTTGGGCTAGAGCTAGGTTACTATACAGACTCTTAGTGGACAGAGGTTTTGAGGCAAGTAAATTGTTCCATAAATTTAATCTTTTTAGGGTCAATTATTGTGACTGTATTCTAAAATTTGACATCAATAATTTTAATCAAGCATTTTTAACTTGAAGTTTCTTGTATAACCTCTGCTTACTTTTTGTCTGTATTTATTGTTTATCTTTTATTATTATTTTTTTTTTATTATTATTATTAATATTTATGATTTTTTAAATTTATTGTTCTTGTTAAAAGAGTACTCTTTGTTTAAATCTGTTGTTACTTCATATTTTGCAATTATTTGTCTTTATATTATATGTATTCATTGTCGATAGTATCAATTGCTTACTTTTGCGATTTCCTTAGTTTATTTATGCTATAAATGTAGGTTATTTGTAGGGTAGTTATTGATAGGGGTCACTTGAGGCATGCTATGCTTACAGGTACCTACCCGATAGCACTATCGTTAGTGAGTGCTGTACTGTATTTTATATATTATTTTGTAATAGTATAGATATCTTATCAATATTTGTATTTTGTACTATTGTTAATGTCTTGTCATGTTGCAAATTTGATTTTAAATAATATTTTGACATTTAACATGTAGTTTCTTTATTCATGCAGAGTTTAGTAAAATTTGCCAGAACGTCCCGGACTTCCCAAACTTGACTACTTCCTTTAATGTGACGATAGTGCGTTGTTATATGTGCGATTAGTTTGCTTGGGAAACAGATTAACTTGCTCATGTAGTAATGTACACCCTATGTGGTGGATTGTGTTCTTTTATTTAATAATTTTCATTTTAGTAAACGTTGTTTCCACATACCGATTTTGATAATTTAATTTGACTTTATATTGCCCTTGTCCCAATTTTGGTTTGTTTAGTTTGCAAGTTTTACATTTTAACTAAGAACGAAGTGGCTACGGGACACCTCCGCCCTTCTGCCTCGTGTGTCCTGCCCAGATACGAGTCACAGCCATCGCCACGCTATACGACTACGGGACACCACAGTGAAGCTGGGTTACAGGACACCACTGATCATAGGAGCACCCTGCACCATCTAGAGATCCACTTCTCCTGTGTGCTCCGCCCTTCTGCCTTGTGTGTCCTGCCCAGATACGAGTCACAACCATCGCCGCGCTATATGACTACGGGACACCACAGGAGGCTGGGCTATGGGACACCACTGGTCATAGGAGCACCCTGCACCGTCTAGAGATCCGCTTCTCCTGTGTGCTCCGCCCTTCTGCCTTGTGTGTCCTGCCCAGATACGAGTCACAGCCATCGCTGTGCTATACGACGCATTATACGAAGCATGACAGAGAGAGAGAGAGTTACACACTCACTCTCTCTGAGTCAAAGATTTTTTAGCTAACGTCTTGCCCATAATCAGCAATGAGTGCGCTCACTCTGTCCTGTTAAAGAAATCGAGTTGTCAATTATTTGTCCACGACATCTTTCACCCACAAAAATTTAGGAGAGAACTACCTGGCCGGGCTGCTCTACCCAGAGAGAGACTACCTGGCCGGGCTGCTCCACCTAGCGAGAGACTACCTGGCCGGGCTGTTGGGGCGTCGCCGCTGTACGGGTCCCTGTCATGATTTTAACACACAAATCTTTAGGCGATCTTCTGCTGTCCAACGTGAGTTGGTGGATTTTGAGTTGGTGGTGAACCTTTTTTCAGGAGGGTCTAAATTTTTGTGGATGAAATATGTCGTGGAAAAATTACAAGCCATCTTCTTTCGAGAGAGCTACTTAAAATAATATGAGGGCGGTGTACAAATAAAATCTGTTTAGAATTTATATTTTATTATTATATCCTTTTTGGGGGTTATATATTGGTTGTTTGCTATGTAGTCACGTATATCCCCCACTTTCTTAACTTTAGGATTGAGTGACCTAAATCTTACTAAAAAATTCAGGTTAGTAAGGCACGTAAGGCACTATATGAATAGCCTATTCTCTTACTAAGAAATTCAGGTTAGAAAGGAACTATATGGATAGCCTATTCTCTTACTAAGAACGAAGTGGTTACGGGACACCTCCGCCCTTCTGCCTCGTGTGTCCTGCCCAGATACGAGTCACAGCCATCGCCGCGCTATACGACTACGGGACACCACAGTGAGGCTGGGCTATGGGACACCACTGGTCATAGGAGCACCCTGCACCGTCTAGAGTTCCGCTTCTCCTGTGTGCTCCGCCCTTCTGCCTCGTGTGTCCTGCCCAGATAAGAGTTACAGCCATCGCTGTGCTATACGACGCATTATACGAAGCATGACCTAGGCTATACGACGCATTATACGAAGCATGACAGAGAGAGAGAGAGAGAGAGTGTGTAACTCTCTCTCTCTGAGTCAAAGATTTTTTTAGCTAACGTCTTGCCCATAATCAGCAGCAATGAGTGCGCTCACTCTGTCCTGTTAAAGAAATCGAGCATTCAATTATTTGTCCAAGACATCTTTCACCCACAAAAATTTAGGAGAGAAAATACCTGGCCGGGCTGCCCTACCCAGAGAGAGACTACCTGGCCGGGCTGCTCCACCTAGAGAGAGACTACCTGGCCGGGCTGCTGGGGCGTCGCCGCTGTACGGGTCCCTGTCGTGATTTTAACACACAAATCTTTAGGCGATCTTCTGCTGTCCAACGTGAGTTGGTGGAATTTGAGTTGGTGGTGAACCTTTTTCAGGAGGGTCTAAATTTTTATGGGTGAAAGATGTCGTGGAAAAATTACAAGTAATCTTTTTTCGAGAAAGCTACTTAAAATAATATGAGGGCGGTGTACAATTAAAAACTGTTTAGAATTTATATTTTATTATATCCTTTTTTGGGGTTATATATTGGTTGTTTGCTATGTAGTCACCTATATCCTCCACTTTCTTAACTTTAGGATCGAGTGACCTAAATCTTACTAAAAAAATTCAGGTTAGTAAGGCACGTAAGGCACTATATGAATAGCCTATTCTCGTACTAAGAAATTCAGGTTAGTAAGGCACTATATGGATGGCCTATTCTCTTACTAAGAACGAAGTGGCTACGGGGCACCTCCGCCCTTCTGCCTCGTGTGTCCTGCCCAGATACGAGTCACATCCATCGCCGCGCTATACGACGCATTATACGAAGCATGACCTAGGCTATACGACGCATTATACGAAGCATGACAGAGAGAGAGAGAGTGTGTAACTCTCTCTCTCTCTCACACATACACACTGTGTCTGTCTCTCTCTCTCTCTCTGAGTCAAAGATTTTTTTAGCTAACGTCTTGCCCATAATCAGCAGCAATGAGTGCGCTCACTCTGTCCTGTTAAAGAAATCGAGCATTCAATTATTTGTCCAAGACATCTTTCACCCACAAAAATTTAGGAGAGAAAATACCTGGCCGGGCTGCCCTACCCAGAGAGAGACTACCTGGCCGGGCTGCTCCACCTAGAGAGAGACTACCTGGCCGGGCTGCTGGGGCGTCGCCGCTGTACGGGTCCCTGTCGTGATTTTAACACACAAATCTTTAGGCAATCTTCTGCTGTCCAACGTGAGTTGGTTGTGGAATTTGAGTTGGTGGTGAACCTTTTTCAGGAGGGTCTAAATTTTTATGGGTGAAAGATGTCGTGGAAAAATTACAAGTAATCTTTTTTCGAGAAAGCTACTTAAACTAATATGAGGGCGGTGTACAATTAAAAACTGTTTAGAATTTATATTTTATTATATCCTTTTTGGGGGTTATATATTGGTTGTTTGCTATGTAGTCACCTATATCCTCCACTTTCTTAACTTTAGGATCGAGTGACCTAAATCTTACTAAAAAAATTCAGGTTAGTAAGGCACGTAAGGCACTATATGAATAGCCTATTCTCGTACTAAGAAATTTAGGTTAGTAAGGCACTATATGGATGGCCTATTCTCTTACTAAGAACGAAGTGGCTACGGGGCACCTCCGCCCTTCTGCCTCGTGTGTCCTGCCCAGATACGAGTCACATCCATCGCCGCGCTATACGACGCATTATACGAAGCATGACCTAGGCTATACGACGCATTATACGAAGCATGACAGAGAGAGAGAGAGTGTGTAACTCTCTCTCTCTCTCACACACACACACACTGTGTCTGTCTCTCTCTCTCTCTCTGAGACAAAGATTTTTTAGCTAACGTCTTGCCCATAATCAGCAGCAATGAGCGCGCTCACGCTGTCCTGTTTAAAGAAATCGCGTTGTCAATTATTTTTCCACGACATCTTTCACCCACACAAATTTAGGAGAGAAGAACTACCTGGCCGGGCTGCTCCACCCAGAGAGAGACTACCTGGTCGGGCTGCTCCACGCAGAGAGAGACTACCTGGCCGGGCTGCTCCACCTAGCGAGAGACTACCTGGCCGGGTTGCTGCGGCGTCGCCGCTGTACGGGTCCCTGTCATGATTTTCACACACAAATCTTTAGGCGATCTTCTGCTGTCCAACGTGAGTTGGTGGAATTTGAGTTGGTGGTGAACCTTTTTTCAGTAGGGTCTACATTTTTGTGGGTGAAAGATGTCGTGGAAAAATTACAAGCCATCTTATTTCGAGAAAGCTACTTAAAATAATATGAGGGCGGTGTACAAATACAAACTGTTTAGAATTTATATATTATTATATCCTTTTTGGGGGTTATATATTGGTTGTTTGCTATGTAGTCACCTATATCCTCCACTTTCTTAACTTTAGGATCGAGTGACCTAAATCTTACTAAACAATTCAGGTTAGTAAGGCATGCAAGGCACTATATGAATAGCCTATTCTCTTACTAAGAAATTCAGGTTAGTAAGGCACTATATGGATAGCCTATTCTCTTACTAAGAACGAAGTGGCTATGGGACTACGAAGCATGATAGAGAGAGAGAGAGTGTGTAACTCTCTCTCTCTCTCTCTCACACACACTGTGTCTGTCTCTCTCTCTCTCTCTGAGTCAAAGATTTTTTAGCTAACGTCTTGCCCATAATCAGTAGCAATGAGCGCGCTCACGCTGTCCTGTTAAAGAAATCGTGTTGTCAATTATTTGTCCACAACATCTTTCACCCACAAAAATTTAGGAGAGAAGAACTACCTGGCCGGGCTGCTCCACCCAGAGAGAGACTACCTGGTCGGGCTGCTCCACCCAGAGAGAGCGACTATCTGGCCGGGTTGCTCTACCCAGAGAGAGACTACCGGGTCGGGCTGCTCCACCTAGAGAGAGCGACTACCTGGTCGGGCTGCTCCACCCAGAGAGAGCGACTACCTGGCCGGGTTGCTCTACCCAGAGAGAGACTACCTGGAAGGGCTGCTCCACCTAGAGAGAGCGACTACCTGGTCGGGCTGCTCCACCTAGAGAGAGCGACTCCCTGGTCGGGCTGCTCCATCCAGAGAGAGCGACTACCTGGCAGGGTTGCTCTACCCAGAGAGAGACTACCTGGTTGGGCTGCTCCACCTAGAGAGAGCGACTACCTGGTCGGCCTGCTCCACCTAGAGAGAGCGACTACCTGGTCGGGCTGCTCCACCCAGAGAGAGAGACTACCTGGCCGGGTTGCTGCAGCGTCGCCGCTGTACGGGTCCCTGTCGTGATTTTCACACACAAATCTTTAGGCGATCTTCTGCTGTCCAACGTGAGTTGGTGGAATTTGAGTTGGTGGTGAATCTTTTTTCAGGAGGATCTAAATTTTTGTGGGTGAAAGATATCGTGGAAAAATTACAAGCAATCTTATTTCGAGAAAGCTACTTAAAATAATATGAGGGCAGTGTACAAATAAAAACTGTTTAGAATTTATATTTTATTATATCCTTTTTGGGGGTTATATATTGGTTGTTTGCTATGTAGTTACCTATATCCTCCACTTTCTTAAGTTTAGGATCGAGTGACCTAAATCTTACTAAAAAATTCAGGTTAGTAAGGCACGCAAGGCACTATATGAATAGCCTATTCTCTTACTAAGAAATTCAGGTTAGTAAGGCACTATATGGATAGCCCATTCTCTTACTAAGAACGAAGTGGCTAAGGGACTACGAAGCATGACAGAGAGAGAGAGAGTGTGTAACCCACTCTCTCTCTCTCTCTCACACACACACACACTGTGTCTGTCTCTCTCTCTCTCTCTCTCTGAGTCAAAGATTTGTTAGCTTACGTCTTGCCCATAATCAGCAGAAATGAGCGCGCTCACGCTGTCCTGTTAAAGAAATCGTGTTGTCAATTATTTTTCCACGACATCTTTCATCGACAAAAATTTAGGAGAGAAGAACTACCTGGCCGGGCTGCTCCACCCAGAGAGAGACTACCTGGTCGGGCTGCTCCACCCAGAGAGAGCGACTATCTGGCCGGGTTGCTCTACCCAGAGAGAGACTACCTGGTCGGGCTGCTCCACCTAGAGAGAGCGACTACCTGGCCGGGCTGCTCCACCTAGAGAGAGCGACTACCTGGTCGGGCTGCTCCACCCAGAGAGAGCGACTACCTGGCCGGGCTGCTCCACCTAGAGAGAGCGACTACCTGGTCGGGCTGCTCCACCCAGAGAGAGCGACTACCTGGCCGGGTTGCTCTACCCAGAGAGAGACTACCTGGTCGGGCTGCTCCACCCAGAGAGAGCGACTACCTGGCCGGGTTCCTCTACCCAGAGAGAGACTACCTGGCCGGGCTGCTCCACCTAGAGAGAGACTACATGGTCGGGCTGCTCCACCCAGAGAGAGCGACTACCTGGCCGGGTTGCTCTACCCAGAGAGACTACCTGGTCGGACTGCTCCACCCAGAGAGAGCGACTACCTGGCCGGGTTGCTCTACCCTGAGAGAGCGACTACCTGGCTGGGTTGCTCTACCTAGAGAGAGACTACCTGGTCGGGCTGCTGCGGCGTCGCCGCTGTGCGGGTCCCTGTCGTGATTTTCACACACAAGTCTTTAGGCGATCTTCTGCTGTCCAACGTGAGTTGGTGGAATTTGAGTTGGTGGTGAACCTTTTTTCAGGAGGGTCTAAATTTTTGTGGGTGAAAGATGTCGTGGAATTATGACAAGCCATCTTTTTTCGAGAAAGCTACTTAAAATAATATGGGGGCGGTGTACAAATAAAGACTGTTTAGAATTTATATTTTATTATATCCTTTTTGGGGTTATATATTGGTTGTTTGCTATGTAGTCACCTATATCCTCCACTTTCTTATCTTTAGGATCGAGTGACCTAAATCTTACTAAAAAAATCAGATTAGTAAGGCACATAAAGCACTATATGAATAGCCTATTCTCTTACTAAGAAATTCAGGTTAGTAAGGCACTCTTATAATTACCTCTCCATAATTAGTTTTCTGCCCACAGCTAACTCAAAGACAACTGCAGAGGTTGAAGTAAATAAACTAAAGGTTTATAAATACCCCTGATGGTAACAAAGGCTTTAAAGTATCCCTAATAGGCTCAAAATTGCGTCAAGGACGTGAGAGGGTTAATTGTATTGAGTATTGTTCACATGTGTGGGGAGGTTCCTCTCATACCGCTCTCCTAGACAAAGTTGAAAGGAAGGCCTTTCGTATCATTAACTCCCGTCCACTAACCAACTCTCTGCAATCTCTCTCTCTCCGCCGCAATGTTGCATCTCTTTCGCTATTCTGTCGCTACTATAATAATCAGTGTTCCTCAGAGCTATCCCAGTGCATACCACCTCCTTTACGTAGGGCGCGTGGTACCCTTCTTGCAACTCAATCCCACCCCTACTCTGTGCAACTCTCCAACCCAAGAGTGAAACGTTACTCTCAAACTTTCTTCTACTCAACAGCTGAGCTCTGGAACTCTCTCCCAGAATCACTTTCCCTCTTCCTATGACTTAAATTGCTTCAAACTCCGTGTGTCCAGGCATTTTGGCTCGAACGTCCCTTGATTTTGGCCCTGTCACTCTTTCAACTATGGGGGAGGCACTCGCTATAGGCAGTTATGCCTTTTGCCTCCCTCAATCACATAGACAAAAAAAAAAAAAAAAAAATAGATAATAAGCATGCAAAGTTTTGGTTATGCTAGCCCTATTTCTGCCTTATTTGCCTTGAGAGCCAACATAAATTTTTACTCCTTAAAGGTTATTTTAATGTATCTGGGACACAAATACACCATTTGGTAGCTTTAGTGTCAATCTGGAAAAAACCTGGCCTGCTTTAGGTCTATAGGGAACATTTCTTGACTCAGGTCAGTCAGTACCTGGCATTCGGACAGGACAGTTTCCTAGGGAACATTATCTTGCAACTTGCCTGTCCGAAATACTAATATTAGGGAACATTGTGAATAGAGACTTCTTAGGGAGCGTTATCTTGCAACAGGCCTGTCCGAGATACTAATGTTAGGGAACATTGTGATGACTAGTACATATTTCAGTTATCTGAAGATATAGCAGCTTGAGATTTTACGTAGTTTCTACAAAGGGCATTTTGCAATGGTTAACCTAAAAATATGTTTGGAATAATCATTAGAAAGTGGGGTTCTTGGTGGGGTGAGGTTAGGTTAGGTTCAAACACGTCACAGGAAGATAATTTTTGTTTGGCTGTGTCAGTGTTCACCAACATAATTATACTTAGGTTAACTAAATTGAATAGGTTACTAATAAATGATATCACACAAATATTCTCACAAAAGTATTTGCCAAAAATCAAAACTAGCCAAATATTCTAGTTCAGTATGAGAAAATACTCTTGTATACCCAAAATAGTAATATTTAACATAAAAATACAGTTGTGAAGGGTCAAAACATAATTTCCCAAGTAAACCTATCCTGTCCGACATTTGGTCATTGTTCCCTAACAACCTGCCAAAGGCGTCCAATTTGAGCTTCCGAACAGGCCAGTTCCCTACGAATTTTAAAATATTCCATTAGATGTCCATTTCCAGACATAGTGCTTTTACGACTATGCAGTTGAAAAGAACTCTGAAAGTAGCTTATACCATGTTATTTTCGTGAATCTAAGAGTATAAGCAGTACCGGAATAAAGCCAGCAGAAAATCACCCATGACAAAAATAATGTGCTGTCCCGGTTCCGGAGTGGATAGGTCTATTATAACTAGATACAAGCTACGGACAGAACCCCGCTCATTGTTGCCTATGGCGGTCTGAAAAAAAGTGAGCGGGCATGATTGCATGGAAGCTTTTGATATATTATGGAATTTTATTACAGAAATAAATTTTGCAATTCATTTTACCCCTTGTATCAGATTTGTAGGTTCGAACACTATCAGAAAGTTGAGTTATATGGGAATGTTCATTTTCTTCCCTGTGCAGTGGTGACTTTCAGTGGCCGCTCAGTTTGTGTTGAATCACTAATTGTACCAACATTTTTTTTTTTTATAATGAAACTGCCTCAAGGAAACTTGGGGGCAATGTAGTATATGGGTCGACACACAACATATCCTATAATCAAGTTAAAAAGACCAATTTGAAGATGTTTTATGACCTCCCCAATATTTGGTGACTTGAGGCAAAATCTGGGGAGGCAGACGGTCTTGTTGACCTAGTATACCCTTCATACATCCCGAGCTCCCCGGGTCCCTGTTTACGCTAGAGATGATAGCAAGCGCAGCTGATAGAGCCAGGGTGTCCACATATTCACCCCTGTTTTTGGTGTCCTACGACATCGGGAAGTGGGTTAAAAAATGGACGCAAGTTGGGATCAGTGAGCAATCTGGCACTACCATGTTCCCTAAGAATTTTCAGACCCCCATATGACCCCCTAGGAGGGTTCTAAACAGGGAATGGAGTTGTTCGGACCACCTGAGTATGCAAAGATCTATACCCATGTAAAAGCTGAAAAAGCCAGTTCAATTATTTGCCTAAGATGAATTGGCAGGTCTTGTAGAAAGGTGACCGCTCTCAGCCCTCCAACAATCGTCCAATTGCTCTCATCTCTTTTATCTCTAAAGTTATTTTAACTATTCATGCTTCCAAATTTCTTAAGCATTTCCCTTATTATAATCTACTCTCAGATTGCCAGTATGGCTTCTTTAAACCCTACTGTATCATGGCATAGTAGATAAAAGTGTACCCTCCATTACCATACTTGTTGCCATAATCAACGAGAGAACATCCTCTCAGCTCAAGAGTTGGTGGGTAACTGAGCCAGCCGGCCCACAGTAGCTCAGAGGGACCATGAGAAGTGTTGCCAAATACTCACAGCATTGCCTCCAAGTCATGTTAGCAGCTCCAGCTAGTTATTTGCAGAACTAGCAGAATGGCTGAGAGCTGTCGCTGGTATTGGGTAGTCACTTTTTACTTATGGCTGGATGCCGTCGCTGGTACAGAACGGGTTGAGGGTCACTCTACTGGTGATCTTCTTTCATATCTTACTAACGCTAGGTCATCCTCCTTTCGGGACTTGGGTGAAACCTTTTCTATTGCACTAGACATATCAAAGGCCTTCAATAGAGTCTGGCACAAATAATTTATCTCCAAACTACCCTCCTTTGATTTCTATCCCTCCATCTGTGCCTTTGTCTCTAATTTCCTTTCCGGCCGTTCCATAGCTGCGGTTGTGGACGGCCATCGCTTACTTCTTCATCACATCAACTCTGGTGTTTCTCAGGGCTATGTCATATCTCCCATTCTCTTTTTTTTCATAAATGATCTTCTCCGAGAGACAGAAACGAGCGAGGTACGTGGAGAGTAAGAGGGTGGTGATGAGAGTAGTGAAGGAAAGTAAGAGAAGAGTAGATGCGGAATTTGGAAGGAATCTGAGTGTAAAATGGAGGGAGAGTAAGAAACTGTTCTGGAAAGAAGTCAAGAAAGTTAGGGAAGGTAGCAAGGGAAACAGTAAGGGTGTGAAAGATAAGAATGGGAGAATGCAAGCCGAGAAGCAAGAGAGAGTCGAAAGATGGAGGGAGTACTTCAGTGAGTTGCTAAATGTAAGGAATGAAGAGCCAGCAAACATAGCTGGATATGGTATGGGAGGGAGAAGAAGAGAAGTAGTGGAGGAGGAGGTGGGGATCAGGAGGTCAGAAGTGTGGGAAGCCATGAAAAGAGTGAAGTTGGGGAAAGCACCAGGAACAGATGGAGTGTGTGGGGAAATGTTGAGGTATGGTGGTGAGATAGTGATAGAATGGGTATGGAAAATGTGCAAACTAGCATGGGAGAAGGGGAGTGCACCCGATGACTGGAAGACTGGCATAATAGTCCCCCTATATAAGGGCAAAGGGGAAAGAGGAGTGTGTGGTAACCACCGAGGAATATGTCTTCTAAGCGTAGTAGGGAAGGTATACAGTAGGGTAGTGATTGAGAGAGTGAGAGTGAGAACGGAGAAATGGATAGGCGACGAGCAGGGAGGTTTTCGGAAGGGATAAGGATGTGTAGATCAGATTTGTACCCTGAATTGTGTTGTGGAGAAGTATCTGGAGAAGAAACAAAAGGTGTATGCTGCCTTTATGGACTTGGAGAAGGCCTATGACAGAGTGGATAGAGAAGGTTTGTGGAAAGTACTTAGAATATACGGAGTAGAGGGCAAGTTGCTGAAAGCAGTGAAGAGCATGTATGAGGGTGCAAAGGCGGCAGTAGGTGTGGAGAGTGAGCAGAGCGAGTTATTTGACCTGAATGTTGGTTTGAAACAGGGGTGTGTGATGTCCCCGTGGTTGTTTACTGTATATATGGATGGAGTTATGAAAGAAATACTATCAAGAGCAGTGGATGTTGGTGTATCGCTGAAAAGGGAGGGAATTGAGTGGAAGCTACCTATACTGCTGTTTGCGGATGATACAGTTCTGATGAATGATAATGAATGGGAGTTGCAGGGTCTGGTAAATGAGTTTGGAACAGTGTGCGAAAAACGGAATTTGAAGGTAAATGCGGGGATGAGCAAGGTTATGGTCTTCGAAAGGGGTGAAGTCACAGAGTGTGAGGTGAAGCTGAACGGTCAGGCTATGGAGATCGTCAACTCTTGGAAGTATCTAGGCAGTGTGTTGAGTAAAGATGGGACTATGGATGAAGAAGTGCGGGAGAGGGTACAACAGGGGAAGAGGGTTGTAGGAACGCTAAAAGCAGTAACAAGAAATAGGGTGGTCAGTATGGAAGTGAAGAAGGCCTTGCATGACAGTGTGGTAATCCCGACACTGACTTACGGAAGCGAAGCATGGACGTTGGTTGAGAGACTCGGACCAAGAGTGAGAGCAGTGGAAATGAATTACTTAAGGAGTGCGTGCGGGGTTACATGGAGGGATAGACAGACTAATGAGGAAGTAAGAAGGAGGTGTGGTGTGGAGGTAGATGTGCTGGAAAGTGTGAAAAGGAACAACTTGAGATGGTTCGGCCATATGGAACGTATGGAAAGCGAGAGAATGACTAATAGGGTGTATGAGAGCGAGGTGGAGGGACAGAGAGGGAGAGGTAGACCGAATGAGAGGTGGAAGGATGGAGTGAGGAAGTACATAAACGAAGGCGGTGCTGGTTGGGGGGAGGGGTGTCGACTGACTGGGGACAGAGGTGCATGGGGGCGGTTCGTTCGTGGCCACACCTTCGGGGATCACGGCGTCAGGCAATAGATAGATAGATCGATCTTCTCAACTGTACCTCCAGTCCCATCCATTCATAAGCAGACCACTCTACCTTACACTACTTAATTAGTTTTTCTGAATCTCTCAAAAACAAACGTAATGAAGCCATACAGCACTTATCTTATGATATAATTATTATTTCCAATTGGGGCAGAAGAAATCTTGTTGCCTTTAGTGCTTCCAAAACCCAATGTCTCCATCTTACTACCCGTCGGGAACTCCTAGGGAACTAGCCCTTATACTTCAACAACACAAAAATCAATCTTCCATCTTCTCTCAATATTCTTGGTTGTTTTTTTTCTTCTGCTTTCTCTTGGAAGGATCATAGTACCAGTACCCTCTTTATATAACATACACATCCAACTTCACGACATTGCCCTACATCGCTATCCTCTATCCATAAAACACTACTCTTCCCACTACATATCATACATGTAACACCATACACCTTTACCTAATAAATATGGCAGTACAATTGTTAAGAGCAAACCTGGTGGTCCCTCGGATATCCACCCCCGGCAGGGTTGGGTCATTGACACAGGGCCCTCCCGGTCGTCATCATGCGACTGTGTCAAGAGCATTGCAACGTCCCAAAGCTGCTCGTCGGTGCAGCTTTTTCTTTAGCAATATAAGGGGACTTCACTCTAACATCAATTCTGTACACCAATTTCTTCAAGCAGAATCCCCTACTCTCCTTTTTTTGACAGAGACTCAAGTAACATCCACATCTGACACGTCTAGATTTAATGTTCCAGGTTATCAACTGCTCCAAAATTTCAGACCTAAAGGAGGTGTATGTTGCTTCGCAAAATCTGAAATTGCCCTGGAGGAGGTTACTAGTTTCAATTATCCCTATTTTGATTATTCTATATACAAATTAATTTCTGCTGGTAAATTTAAATACATATGTTGCATCTACCGTTCCCCAAATACTCCTCCAGAGCAAAGTCTTTTTGATTCTCTGTCCACACAACTCAGTGTCCTCAACTTAAATGCTTCTTCTGAAATCACTATGTTGGGTGATTTTAATGTCCATAATATTGAATGGCTCACTCATTCAGCCAGGACTGATGATGCTGGTCTTGAATGTGAGCTATTTGCAGACTCATTTAATCTCACTCAACTAGTCAACCAACCCACCCATGTACCAGATAATCCTAATCATAATTCCCACCTACTGGACTTATTTTTAACAACCAATTCAGAAAATTATGATGTTGCAGTGAGGTCCCCGCTTGGATCTTCTGATCACTGTCTGATACAGGCCACCTGTCTATCACCTACCACACCTTCCCACTCTGAACCTGTTTTGGTGACTAAATGGCATTACGATAGGGCAGACGGGTAGGGTCTTCAAGGTGTCTTTATTAATATTCCCTGGACCTCTTTCTTTTCTAATGATGCACACTCCACCTTGAGCCACATACAAGATTTTGTAAAAATTGGAATGGAAACTTTTATTCCTCATCAAAAGTACAGTAAAAGATCTAATTCACCTAAATGGTTTGACCATAATTGTGCTAGAGTAACTGAACAAAAAGCAATAGCCTACAATGCATACACAAGATCAAAAACACATGAAGCCTTTAATTACTTTAGAAACATCAGAAATCATTCCAAAACTGTATTAAACCTAACTAAATCAAACTTTCTCCACAAGCAGGCAAATAAACTTCTAAATAATCCAAATGATAACAAAATATTTTGGTCTACTCTTAACTCATTCAAATCCAACTTCACTACTGCTTCATCCATTCCACCATTAAAATCTCCGACTGGCAATCTTGTAAGTGACCCACGAGGTAAAGCTAACCTACTTGCGGATATTTTCTCCACCAACTCAACCTTAGATGAAATAAATCAAGATGTCCCTGTACTTAATTTTAATTCGCCTGAAATTCCCTCACTTAAGATCCACACCAGACATGTCAAAACTATTTTGCAGAATCTCTCAGTAGATAAGGCTCCTGGTCCAGATGAAAATCCTCCAATAGTACTTAAGAATTGCTCCTTGGTGCTCGCTCCTGTATTGGCAAAATGTTTCCGTCTGTGTACTCATACCTCATGCTTCCCAGTACCCTGGAAAGAAGCAAACATCCATCCAGTTCCTAAAAAAGGTGCCTCTTCAGATCCATCAAACTACAGACCAATAGCTATAACTTCCACTCTTGGTAAAGTCTTTGAAATTATATTAAATAATCACATAATTAAGCATCTTGAGAATAATAAATTAATCAGTGATAGGCAATAATATTGCCTAGCTGTAAATACCAGTTTTTTTTTACAGTGTAGCTTGGTTGATTTGATGCTAAGAAGGCAAAGAATGTCTGCAGTTGATCGACATCGTCTAAAACCATATTATGGTTTTAGACGATGTCGATCAACTGCAGACATTCTTTGCCTTCTTAGCATCAAATCAACCAAGCTACACTGTAAACAAAAACTGTTGTTTTAACACACTTTTTCTGTAAATACCAACAGAAAATATCTGTAAACAGTACTACAGTCCTTTCTGTATATTATCTACAAATTCTGTTGTTTTAACATACCTTTTCTGTAAATACCAACAGAAAATATCTGTAAAAAGTAATACAGTCCTTTCTGTATATTATTTACAAATTCTGTTGTTTTAACATAATTTTTCTGTAAATACCAACAGAAAATAACTGTAGAAAATAATACAGTCCTTTCTGTAAATTATTTACACTTTCTGTTGTTTCAACATATTTTGTTCTGTAATTACCAAGAGAATAACTGTAAATAATACAGTCCTGTCTGTATATTTTTTTACAATTTCTGTTGTTTTAACAAACTTTTCTGTAATTACCAACATAGACTAACTGTAAAAATTATAGTCCTTTCTGTACATTATTTACAATTTCTGTTGTTTTAACAGACTTTTCTGTAATTACCAACCGAGAATAACGGTAACAAAATTACAGTTCTTTCTGTATAATATTTACAATTTATGTTGTTTTTAACATACTTTTTCTGTAAATACCAACAGAGAATAACAGTAGTAAAAATTAGTCCTTTCTGTAAATTATAAACAATTTCTATTTTACATACCGTTTTCTGGAAATACTAACAGAGAATAACTATTAAATATATGACAGTCCTTTTTGTAAAATATATAAAAATCTGTTGTTATTACATAGACCTACTTTTTATGTAAATCCCTACAGAGAATAACTAATAGAAATTACTGTTCTTTCTGTAAATTATAACTATTGTTACGTTAAATGTATTTGACTTGTTCTTGTGAACTGCTTAATTTAATGCCAATTATCGTGTACCGAAACATCCATAAGCATTAATCGCACTGTATATGGCCAAGCACATTATTAATTATGCATTGCAAAAGATCTAAGTATATTTGTCTAGCGACATTAGGCAATAGTCATGAAAGTCGCCTACCTTTTCCATCTGTCTTAGAATATTGTATTTGCACTGCTAATGAACATTAGGCCTAAACAACATGATAATGTAATTTAGATATGCATTTTTAATTATTTCGATTGTAATTGTGTGTTTGTAAGACAGCTGCAGCTGTAAGAGCGTGAATTTCGCACTCATATTATTTGTGCCAGGCCCACAACAACTTTTCGGACCTACTGAGACTGATACCAACACAGCTAAACTTCGTTCATATGTGGAAATTGCCCTCAATACATTGAAGCTACCACCAGGCCGGGATTTGAACCCAGGTATTCTTAGCTATGAGGCAAGAACTCTACCCACAACACCAATAAGGATATCCCACTCGATATGGTAGGTCTGGCTATTTTCTGCATCTGGTTCTCAGTTTAAGCTCTACACACACAACTATGTTTACTGACTTTACATCTATATACCACACCCAAAGCGAAACTTCGAGTTCTATTTTCGAGCTCAGTGGTGGAGACCTATGCGATATCGTCTTTCAAAGGACCTAAGGCTAGGTCGCTTACAGTACAAAATAATTGTGTCCCTACCTTGGTAGGGAAAAATATTGTGTCTGAAGAAGATCTGAGGGACAGAAGAAAATAAAATCCTCCAACATTAATAGGTCTATTAAGATTATGTCTGTATTCATAAGGAAATACGGAAAAGGAGTAAAAGGGAACATTACACGAATATGAGATAAAATATTATTTATTCAACTGAAAAGAACAGAGGAATTAGTGTTGGAGAAGACCAGAGGAAGTGAAGAAGACCAAAGGAAGTGTGAGAGAAGAAGACCAGCGGATGTGTCGAAGAAGACAGCGGAAGTGTGGGAGAAGAAGACCAGTGAAAGTATGGGAATAGAAGACCAGAAGTGTGGGAGATGGCAAATGGGAATGAGGGCGAAAAGGACCAGAGGAAGTGTGGGAGTACAAGACCAGCGGAAGTGTAGAAGAAGAAAAATCAGTGGAAGTGTCGGAGAGTACCAGTGGAAGTGTGGGAGAAATAGACCAGGGAAAGTGTGGGAGGAGGACAGCAGAAATCTAGATCAGAAGAAACGTAGAAGACTGGAGAAAGTAGAAATAGAAGAGAAAAACAGCAAAATTAAAAGAAAAGGAAAGTTGAGAAGGGAGGAGAAAATTACAGAAAAACATAATAGGATACACAACAGAACAGACACAGCAGATAAAAACAAGAGAACAGAAGAAAACAGAGAGGAAGAAGGGAAAACAAAATCGTGAAGACCATATCAGGGGCCGTTACATAAGGCTTACCCCTCAACAATATCACATCACATCAAACTCTTGCGTAATTAGTAATTTATGAATTTTGAAGAAAAAAAACCAGCCACATAAAAAGAAAACAATAAAACAGAAAAGGGGAAGCCATTGCAAGAGGCTATCTCCTCGACCAGCAACCGAACCGAACCTTGCGCAACTCGGTTATCTTTTGGCAGGACTCCGTTGTTTACATCTTCAAAAGTGCGCCAAAATAACTCGCACCAGCAGCATCCGCCAGCCGCTACGCCAATAATTCCTGCATTTAATGCCTTCTCCACCGAGCCAAGTGTGCATGCGAAACAGTAATTCCCTCAATGTTTAATGTGTAGCCATAGGCCTATAGTATTATGCAGTATGCTAAGCCTACCCTTAGGGTAAATATAATTGCATCTGTTGCATCATCCAGGGTTCGACCTGGAAGTTATGGAGGAAGTGGAGGAGATGAGCAAGGTGTTTAAGGATGAGATCTGTGCAGCATGTGAGGAGGTGTGTGGAGTGAGGAGAAGAGGGAGGGGAGTGAAAGGTACAGCATGGTGGACAGAAGAGGTAAGAATAGCTGTGGAAGAAAAGAAGAAAGCATATAGAGAGTGGTTGGGTAGTAGAGGGAATGAAGATTCCGAGACACAGAAACGAGCGAGGTACGTGGAGAGTAAGAGGGTGGTGAAGAGAGTAGTGAAGGAAAGTAAGAGAAGAGTAGATGAGGAATTTGGAAGGAATCTGAGTGTAAAATGGAGGGAGAGTAAGAAACTGTTCTGGAAAGAAGTCAAGCAAGTTAGGGAAGGTAGCAAGGGACACAGTAAGGGTGTGAAAGATAAGAATGGGAGAATGCTAGCCGAGAAGCAAGAGAGAGTCGAAAGATGGAGGGAGTACTTCAGTGAGTTGGTAAATGTAAGGAATGAAATGCCTGCAAACATAGCTGGATATGGTATGGCAGGGAGAAGAAGAGAAGTAGTGGAGGAGGAGGTGGGGATCAGGAGGTCAGAAGTGTGGGAAGCCATGAAAAGAGTGAAGTTGGGGAAAGCACCAGGAACAGATGGAGAGTGTGGGGAAATGTTGAGGTATGGTGGTGAGATAGTGATAGAATGGGTATGGAAAATGTGCAAACTAGCATGGGAGAAGGGGAGTGCACCCGATGACTGGAAGACTGGCATAATAGTCCCCCTATATAAGGGCAAAGGGGAAAGAGGAGTGTGTGGTAACCACCGAGGAATATGTCTTCTAAGCGTAGTAGGGAAGGTATACAGTAGGGTAGTGATTGAGAGAGTGAGAGTGAGAACGGAGAAATGGATAGGCGACGAGCAGGGAGGTTTTCGGAAGGGAAGAGGATGTGTAGATCAGATTTTTACCCTGAATTGTGTTGTGGAGAAGTATTTGGAGAAGAAACAAAAGGTGTATGTTGCCTTTATGGACTTGGAGAAGGCCTATGACAGAGTGGATAGAGAAGGTTTGTGGAAAGTACTTAGAATATACGGAGTAGAGGGCAAGTTGCTGAAAGCAGTGAAGAGCATGTATTAGGGTGCAAAGGCGGCAGTACGTGTGGAGAGTGAGCAGAGCGAGTTCTTTGACCTGAATGTTGGTTTGAAACAGGGGTGTGTGATGTCCCTGTGGTTGTTTACTGTATATATGGATGGAGTCATGAAAGAAATACTATCAAGAGCAGTGGATGTTGGTGTATCGCTGAAAAGGGAGGGAATTGAGTGGAAGCTACCTATACTGCTGTTTGCGGATGATACAGTGCTGATGAGTGATAATGAATGGGAGTTGCAGGGTCTGGTAAATGAGTTTGGAACAGTGTGCGAAAAACGGAATTTGAAAGTAAATACGGGGAAGAGCAAGGTTATGGTCTTCGAAAGGGGTGAAGTCACAGAGTGTGAGGTGAAGCTGAACGGTCAGGCTATGGAGATCGTCAACTCTTTTAAGTATCTGGGCAGTGTGTTGAGTAAAGATGGGACTATGGATGAAGAGGTGCGGGAGAGGGTACATCAGGGGAAGAGGGTTGTAGGAACGCTAAAAGCAGTAACAAGAAATAGGGTGGTCAGTATGGAAGTGAAGAAGTCCTTGCATGACAGTGTGGTAATCCTGACACTGACTTACGGAAGCGAAGCATGGACGTTGGTTGAGAGACTCAGACCAAGAGTGAGAGCAGTGGAAATGAATTACTTAAGGAGTGCGTGCGGGGTTACATGGAGGGATAGACAGACTAATGAGGAAGTAAGGAGGAGGTGTGGTGTGGAGGTAGATGTGCTGTTAAGTGTGAAAAGGAACAACTTGAGATGGTTCGGCCATATGGAACGTATGGAAAGCGAGAGAATGACTAAGAGGGTGTACGAGAGCGAGGTGGAGGGACAGAGGGGGAGATGTAGACCGAATATGAGGTGGAAGGATGGAGTGAGGAACTACATGAACGAAGGCGGTGCTGGTTGGGGGGAGGGGCGTCGACTGACTGGGGACAGAGGTGCATGGGGTGGTTCGTTCGTGGCCACACCTTCGGGGATCACGGTGTCAGGCAATAGATAGATAGATAGCAAATCAAGTTTGAAGTTCATCACACATTGAGTCAGTTCTGCTTTAACACTTCTTATTTGGAATGGTGTGTGACAGTTTAACACTTTGTACAAAGCTAGCCTATAGCCTATCTTCTATACCTTGAACCTTCACTAAAGTAGGTAGGCTATCCTTAGTGCCCTACGGCCCCTACCAGTAGATAGCCTAGCCTCACAATTATGACCTAGGCTATGCTCCATTGGGTTCAATGTTATTTTAATACCACGAATTTTGTTGATATATTTGAAGATAAATATTGAATCTAGGCTATATGCTCTTAAGATCATAAGAAAATTTGTTTTAACCCTCGGCAAAACCTAATAAAAAAGTATGGTACTAAAATGTCTTTTTCATAACAAGGTTGTCAATACGGTACTTCCAGTTATCCGATAGCTCTAAAAATCATATGAAAATGTGTTAAACCCTCGGAAAAACCTAATATAGGCTAAAAGTGTGGTATTCAAATTTAATTTTCGTAACAAGGTTGTCAAAATACGGTACTTTCCCATTATCAATGTACAATCAAAGCTGAAGATTGCAGAGTAACACCGTAGACTTCATCGACTTTTTTCACCTACGTATAATCGACAGCCAATTTTGTTTTTTTTATTTACTAAGGGATTAGTACTCAACGAGCGGGGGTGTGGGGGCAGCAGCCCCCACCCATAATACTAGGTTAGGTTAGGTAAGGTTGTTAGGTTAGGCTAATGTCTTTTCAAATCACTATCGGGGGCGTGTCTCAACATCGATCAATAGGCCTAATGGCGAAAATAGGTTTTCCCGAGATTTCTAATTAATTACAAACACTATATATTGATGTAAATGAACAATTTCTTTTATAAAAAACACTCGGAAAATTTGTGGTATTAAAATAAAAAAATTCCCTACATTGCTATAGGCTACACATAGCCTATAAAATACTGTTGTACTGTAGTGTATGCCTAGCCTACTTATCATAAAATGCCTCCTAATGTGACTTAAAGAATGCTAGGCACCTATAGGTGACTGGACGATTCGGCCCATGGGACAACTAGGCTCGGACAGCTCGGCCCACTTTTGGACAACTCGGCCTATTATTTGAGACAGCTCGGCCCCATGTTTTGCTATGGGTCAATTTGACGAGACCAGTCAGGATATAGGCTTGGATGGGGAGAGCTAAGTGGAGGGGGTATTTATCAAGGAACCGGCCACAAATTTTCCTGGAAATTTGGAAGTCACCCATTAAATGAACATAACCTAGGCTATACATCATATTAATATAGGCTAGCCTATGTTTCAACTTTCGGAAAAACCATTTTCAATTACTTTGAAAAAGTTAATATTTTTGGGTGACCGTCAATCATCATCATCTCCGACGCCTTGCTTCCCCCTGGGAAACCCCCACTAGAGGATGGCCATGACAGAAACGTCTCCAATCTACTTTGTCAAGACATGCCTTCTTTGCCCATGCCACAATGCCCCTTCCACTACGTGGAAGTTTTTCTTCAATATATTTTTCCACTTTCTTTTCCCATACCATAGGTGGTCTTCCACTACTAGCGGTTCCACTCACCTGACTCCCATATATATTTCTTGGCATTCTGTCTTCATCCATTCTCTGAACATGACCATACCACCTCAAAGTACTTCTCTTTATCCACTCAACCACACCACAATCAATGCCCAAAGCCTGCTCTTCCATTCCAAAGGACTCGTACACTTCCCTATTACTTGGCCCATCTAGCCTATTCATGCCAGCTGCCATTCTGAAAAAGCTCATCTCCACAGCTCTTAGTTTGAAGAGGTCCTCGTCACTTGCCGTCCATGTCTCGCTTCCATACGAGAGTGTTGGGAGCAGCACACTGTTTCTCAGTGACTTTTTGACTTCCTGGCTAACCATTCAACCTTTGAGAATACTATCAAGTTCTCCAATCAATTTTCTCCCTTGCATTTTTCTCTCTTTTATCTCACTCTCCATTTTACCATATTTGCATAGTACAGCTCCCAAATACTTGAAACTTTAAACCTCTTCTAGTACTTCATTTTTCAATTTTATTTTACAACTTTTCTTGTGTTCTTTCTTGATTCTATATTTGTCCTTAAAATCTATAGTTTCATGCATTCTTCTCTCAAACACCATTACCTTACATTTCCCTACATTGACCTTTAACTTTCTCTTTTCACATACCCTGTCAAAGTCAGTGACCACTCTCTGAAGTTCTTCAGCATTTTCCGCCAACAGAACTGCATCGTCCGCATATAAGCATGTTAAAATCTTCCATGTTCTTCCCTCTGATTCCAGTCTAGCTCCCACACCCATTGATACAGCCCTACATTCCCTAATCACTCCATCCATGTATATATTGAACAACCAAGCTGACATGACACATCCCTGTCTTACACCTACATTGACCTCAAAACTTTCACTTAACTTATCCCCTACCTTCACATTTGCCATTGCATTCCTATAACAAGATTTTACTGCCATTAGCAACTTTCCTCCCACACCATATACTGTTAACACATCTTTGTCTACTTTGTCGTAGGCTTTTTCCAAATCCATGAATGCTGCATAGAGTTTTCTGTTTTTGGCCAGATACTTCTCTACCAACAATCGCATTGAGGCTATCTGGTCAACGCAGCCCCTGCCCTTTCTGAAACCTCCCTGTTCCTCGCCTATTTTGTCATCCGTTATCTTCTGTAGCCTCTGTGTTACTACTCTTGCGTGTACCTTTCCAGGTATGCTAAGCAAGCTAATTCCCCTATAATTCTTACACTCTTCTTTACTACCCTTCCCTTTGTACAAGGGTACTATCACTGCTTTCCTCCAGTCCTCTGGTACACTTTCCTTTTCCCATGCTAATATACATAACCTATGCATTATGTCAACAGCTTCTTCTCCTCCATATCTCAGCATTTCACCTGGGATGTTATCTACTCCAGCAGCTTTGCCCATTTTAAGTCTATTGATTGCTTCTTTTACTTCTTCTCTGCTTATCTGGCTTTCAACTACCCTGTTTATTCTACCTCTCTCCATTCCTATGGATGAGATCTTTGCCTTCCCCCTACTCTTTACAGCTAAGCTACTAAAATGATCTTTCCATACTTTCACCACACCATCACCCTCTACCACTTCCCCATTCATGTCCCTCATCCTACCACCTGAGACACTCTCAGTCTTCTTCCCTCTGGCTTCTTTCACAGCTCTGTAGTATGCTTTCCTGTCATTCAGAAACTGTTCACTAATCTTTCTCCCATATGCCTCATCTGTCTTCCTTTTAGCATCTTGTATCGCCCTCTTCACTCTTTGTTTCAAATTTGTATATTCTTCTTTCCTCGCATATCTAGTTTCTCTAGGTATATTCTTTTGCAGCATACTCTTTCTGAACTCTTTCTTCTTTTTCACTATTTCTTCTATCTCTTTACTAAACCATGCGTTACCTTTCTTCTTCCACATTTTAAAGGTTTTCTTCCCACATACTTTCTCAGCTGCTTTAATCATGGAGTCTCTTGTACCTTTCCATACTTCGTCTACAGTATTTCCCAGATCTATCATAACATCCATGTCCTTTATAGTCTCTTTCAGGATGTCCTTGTATTTTGTTGCATTACATTCTTCATTTAATTTTCTCACATTTATTCTCTCTACTGTCAGTTTTCTCTCTTTCCTCTCATATTTCCACTCTTTCCTTATCCTCACTTTTGTCATCACTGTATATAGTGGTCTGATCCCGTCAGCATACCTCTTACAGCTTTTGAATCTAAAATTCTTCCAACCGTCAACCTTTTATTAATTACATACCAAACCAGCGGGGGTGTGGGGGCGGCAGCCCCCACCTAATATAGGCCTACTACGTTAGGTTAGGTAAGGTTGTTAGGTTAGGCTAATATTACCTCTTATTTTCGTCTTTTACCCCTCAATTTCCCTGTACTTCATAGCCGTCCCCACTATCGGGGGCCGTATATTAAGATTGTTGGATAATGGGGAAAACGTTTTTTCTGAAAGTTGAAACATATATTAATATGATGTATAGGTTACGTTCATTCGATGGGTGACTTCCAAATTTCCAGAAAAATGTGTGGCCGGTTTCCTTGATATTTTCCGTGGAGGGTTTATGGCGTGTGTGTAATGTGGGCGAAATGTTCGTTTATTGTATAGGCTAATTATGTCATAGGCTATAGTTCTCTCGATTCATAATGTGTAGGTTAGGTTAGGTTAGGTTAGGTGGCAGTCGGCCCGTGTCCTCTTGTGTGTTTACTATCTTGCTTAATTTTGTGTCATCAGCAAAAGACGACACCGTGCTGTGTCTGGTGTTGGTATCTATGTCGCAAATTAGTATGAGGAACAGAAGGGTCGCTAACACTGTTCCTTGGGGCACTGAGCTTTTGACATCCGAAGGCTCAGAAGTGACTTGGTTTACTGCTACCGATTGTTTTCGGTTTACGAGGAAATTGTATATCCACCGTCCGATTTTCCCAGTTATACCTTTTGCTTTCAGTTTGTGGGCTATTATACCATGGTCACATTTATCAAATGCCTTAGCAAAATCGGTGTAAATGACATCCACGTTTTTCTTTTCTTCTAGCGCTTTAAGAATTTTGTCATAGTGTTCCAAAAGTTGTGAGAGACATGATCTTCCCGCTCTGAACCCATGTTGACCGGTGTTGTGTAGTTCATTTGTCTCCATGAATGTTGAAATTTTGCTTCGCACGACTCACTCGAAAACTTTAATGATGTGAGAGGTTAGAGCTACCGGGCGGTAGTTTTTTGGTAGTGCTTTACTCCCTCCTTTATGCAGTGGGGCAATTATTGCGTTTTTCAAGCTATCTGGTATGTCACCAGTGTCTAGACTCCTTCTCCACATTATAGCCAGGGGTTTTGAGAGGTTTTCCTTACATTTTTTCATTAGGATCGAATTCCATGAGTCCGGGCCTGGTGCCGAGTGGGATGGCATGTTGGAAATGGCCTCTTCTATGTCTTTTGGACCGAAATCAATATCCAGCATCTGAGGGGTTTCCGTGGGGGAGGTTTCCATGAAAAATATATTTTGGTCTCTGATGACTTTTGTTTCATCAGGCTCACTGAATGCCATTTCATACTGCCTGCTTAAGAGTTCGCTCATTTCCTTTTTGTCCCCTGTGAAAGAGCCGTCCCCTTTGCTCAGTGGGCCGATGTTTGATGTTGTTTTAGCCTTTTGTTTGGCGTATGAAAAGAAGTATTTGGAATTTTCCTTTATACCTGCAATAGCTTTCCTCTCCTCTTCCATATGTTGTAGTTCATATTATATTCTTAGCCTTTGTTCAATTTCCACAATTTTTCTATCTATTTCGACCTTTTGCCTATCTTGTAGATTTTGATGTGTGCGTCTTTGTGTGAGTAATTTTCTTCTTCTGTACAGCCTCCTCCTTTCCCGATCTTGTTTGCTTCTTCGTTTTGTTTGTCTTGCAGGTATATGGTGGCTACAGATTTGGGTCATGGTTTCTGTTATTAAGACTAGACATTCTGCTGGTGTCAGGTTATCCATTAAATCTTCCCAGTCTATTTCCTCCATTTCTTGATTTACCTCTTCCCACCTAATGTTTTTGTTATTGAAGTTAAATTTACTGAAGGGGCCGGTTTTTGTTCTCGATTCTGAGGTTGTCTGTACACTTTCTAAAGTTGTTTTGATCTCAATTAATTTATGATCTGAGTATGTTGTGTCCGATATGTTAATGCTGTGTACTAGAGAGTCGTTGTTAGTGAAGACCAGGTCTAAGATATTGTTTTCCCGTGTGGGTTCAGCAATATGTTGGGTAAGACTAAAAAAATCACAAAGTTCAAAAAGCTCTCTCGTATTAGTATTTGCTTCTCCGGTGTTATTTGCCACTGACTGGTTTTCTAGTTGTCTCCATTTAATGTTTGGTAGGTTAAAGTCTCCTAGCCATATAATATTTGGTATAATATTTCGACATGCTGCTAATGCCCACATGCCCCATGACCGTGGCCAAACACTGGAGACCATACCGATCAATCCCCGACACCCGGTCAGCAGTAATAGGTATCTCCAGAAACTTCCTTGCATCCTCTTCACTATCTATAACTCTAATGTCATCTAACAAAGCCCGCTGCTGCACCTCAGTTTCTGTTTCCCGTACTGTGTCCTCACTGTACACTGATCCGTCGTCTGACATAGTGTCCACCGAAAATTCTCAACGTTTATAAAAAAAAAAAGTACCTACTCTTATGCAGCACTATTCACTCAAAAATATAAGATGCTCGAAGACTCTTAAGTGTTATACTACTTGCCCAAAAAAAATCCACATGTCCACTATATTCCTTTAAACAAAAACAAATGACCACAACACTCCTGCAATAGTTCTCTAAGTTCACAAAATCCTAAGCAAGGTCGCCATTTGTTACGACAGGGGCTCGTATAAAACAAGGGCTCTTAATCATTGGACTAGGAAAGCACACAGCCACAACGGTAACACTAGATCCAACCCCTGAACTTATAATGCCGGCGCACAAAAACACCTATACCCTCCAGAGTTAAATCTGCAATAACGGGGTATCCTATAACTCAGTATAAGTGCACTACTACTACAGGCTGATGATCTCTGATACAGCCTGATCACAACAACATACAATTACGTTAACAAGGTATACTAGGAAAAGATAGAGATCTTAATTAAATCACTGCAATGATTTAATGCAACTAGAAGAAGGTATATTTAAAGTTACTTTAAACAATACTGAACTGTCACTCCTATACTAAAGAAAGTGAACGAGAGTCCCAAAGCATCGAGCAGGAATCTTCTGAAAAAAGTCTGATGCTGGGATAAGATGATCATATCGGACTTTGAACTGTTATATAATGCAGGAACAGGAAATGACAAGTGTATGGACATATAGGGTTAACTGGCACGGGAATAACGATAAATGCACACTAGTATTATCTTCAACAACAAAAGAAGTCCTTCGTCAGGCAACTCAAAAAAACCTGCTCAGGTTGTGCAACTCAACAACAACCAAGGCTTACGGTCAACGTGAATAAGAATGCTGCATACATAACATAAGAGTTTATGATTCTAAACGGGTGTCTGCTAGGCTAATAAAGTCTAGCTGGGATGTCGTAGGCTAGGAAACAATGGCTGAGCAAGCGGCTCGTAGCCTAGCGAGGTCCTTAAGGCTGTGCGGCCAAATTACGTTAATTGACGGGGTGCTCTCTTTAGAGATCCAGATCGCTAGTATCTGGTTCTCTCCTGGCGACCCTCTCAAAGTCAAAGCAAACGAGTTAGCACAGTGTTGGGTGGCAGAGGCAAAAGCCCTCACTCGCAACACAGTGCTAAACTCACAAGGTACACAGTCAGAAAGACCACCTAGGCTTCCCATGTCTCCGTTGCGATTGTACAGGTTCAACAAAACCTAGTACACATCGGAAATCACAACAACAATGGCCTCACCCCAGTCTAGCATTAAATAGCCCAGCAGACAGCCAAGGAATAGGCAGGGAGACACCGTGAGTGTGTCGAACCTCTACAGACAAAATGGTAACCCCTCCAAAATGCCTAACTAAACATATAATATCTGAGAGCTTCAGCATACAATACGATGGCCGATGTATGAAATCGTGGAGAACCAAAGGGGAGTTATGATATTAAATAGATTGAAAGAATGAGAGGTAAGAAGTTGAGAGAGAGAGAAAGTGTTCTATAGGTAGAGGTCGGGAGACAGGTAGCAAGGGGACATGTGAAGGGTATGCTAGTCAGACAAGCTCTGAGGAAGGTAGCTCCTTGGGACCCCTAGGATCACACACAAAGGCATGGTGGTCAGCCAATCACAGGCCGCTACGTCACCAGGCAGCAGGGCTGCAGAAGGCGCCAGGAACCACCAGCCAATCAAGAGGCGTGGGAAAGCGCGCGAGCGGGAAACTTCCTCGAGTGAGGGAGGCAACACATACATACGCACGCACACATTACCACCACGCTCTCGCTATTCTCTCTTTCCCTCCACAATGCATCTTATATTCAACTCCTGATATAAAATGCTTCCCGTTGTCACAGACGAAAATAAAGACCACCACGGGACTGTCTGTAAAAACACGAACACTAGCGAGTGGCCAAGCGAGCGGCTGAGCCTACGTGGCGTTCTGCCAAGCTGCAGGTGTCACACATGGGAGAGAAGGGAAATGGGTTCCTGTACATGGGGTATTCAGCAAGGGAGATGGTCATTGGGTGATGGCCTTGAGTAATCTTCCTGTCTCGTTCTGGGGTCTTTGATGTTAACTGCTTCCTTGCAATGTTCGGAAGACGTGCAAGGAGCTAGGTTAGACAGGTTGTCAATTACGTCTGCTAATCTCTTGTCACCAGCTAAGACAGGGGTGTTGGATATATTCAAATGAGGTGTCTTCACAATGGTCCTCATGTGTTTTAAAGACTAACCTCTTTTGCGCTGTGTTCTCAGCGGGTGCAATAGAACGAGGTGTTTTCACAACGATCTTCTGAGGTGTATTTAAGACAATCCTGACAATTTAACTTTAATGTACTGATAAAAACTGACCACATATCCAAAATTCCGACAGTTTCTTGCAAAATTACCTAAACTACAGCCCCTTTCACCTTTAGTTGAACTTAAACGAAATCTCAGCCCTCATAGACTAGTAAGATGCGAAAAGTCATACAAGGCTTTTAGGCACTGCCTTTGTAAGGCTTTTTATTTTAACAGAGTGCTATTAATTATTAATTATTACTATTAATTAATAATATTATTTCCTTCAATGGCGTCATTAAGATGTGTTGAGGAAATCGTTCAACGTAGAGAAAATCTAGCTTAGCACTAACATTATTTTGAGAGTATAACTAGTTCAATTGGTTCAATTAGTTCAGCAGTAGAATTAGTCCAACAGTAGAATTAATTAAGTTGGTACAATTAGTTAGGTGGTAGCCTACTAGCTATTAGTTCAGTAGGATAATAAGTTTAGTAGTAATAACAGTTGGTAATATAATTAGTTCGGTCAATAATAGAAGTTTAGTAAGTTGTATAATTAGTTCGAGTGGTATAATTAGTTACAGCGGTATAATTAGTTCTGGTGGTATAAATACTTCTTGATATACTTAGTTTAGCAATAAAATGAACTTGGAAGTAGACTGAGCCTGGCAAAAATAGTATGACAGTAAAGTTAGTTCAGACGGTTGAAATAGTTCGGCAGAAAAATGAAATCCTCAGTAGAACTAGTTTGACAGTAGAATGAGTTCGTCAGTTGAGTTAATTCCACAGTACTGTGAGTTCGACATTAAAATTAGTCTGCAGTCAAACTAGTTTGGCAGTAAAAATTAGTTTGACAGTAAAATTAGTACAGTGGAAGTTAGTTGATGGAACATATTTAGTTTCAGTCATCAAATTATTATGAACGATAGTTTTATTCAACATAACAAATGGACAATTAAATCTCATCGTCAAATTAGTACAGTAGTTAGTTAGAATCTGAGTGGGCATTACTACATTTGGTAAAAGTATTTAAAAGTGGTGGAATTAATCCAAAGTGGACACATCAGTCAAGTATGTCAATAGATCAAATTAGTGCCAATTAGTCTGAGTTACTGAATTAGTTCAAATAGTAAACATAGTCCAAGACGTCAGCTTAGCAAGAAGAAGCTTAGTGGTTGATTTTCTCCCACATTTACCCCTCAATTCACTGTACGGTATCTATTATCTATACTTTTGTCAAATTCTACATGAGAACTCTGTTGATCCGGTTAAACAAAAACATAAACAACAAGTAACCTAAAATAGAAAACAAAGATTATGCGAGGGTCCATATACCTTCCATTCACCGAGGTAAATCTGACCTGTCACCTATCTGTCATAATAATCTCTGAAACTTGGGCTTTAGAAGACTCAGTAATAATGTTGCCCAATATTAACACATGGCTAAATATTCATTAACATACACGCATAGAAAGTCTAGCTATCATGATTTCATAGAACTGTCGGCAAAGTTAATTTAGATACAAGGAAAACAAGTATAATCTACGGTAGACCATTAAACTAATGCCATTTCTATATGGGCTGATTATAACTCAAAATGGGCATGTCTGTCATAATAATCTCTGAAACTTGGGCTTTAGAAGACTCAGTAATAATGTTGCCCAATATTAACACAAGGCTAAATATTCATTAACATACAATAATAGAAAGTCTAGCTATCATGATTTCATAGAACTGTCGACAATGTGAATTTAGATACCATGAAAAGAAGTATAATATACGGTAATCATTAAAATAATGGCATTTCTATATGGGTTGATTGGAACTCAAAATGGGCATATTAAAACTCCTTCTAAATTCCGTCTAGATTCTATATTTTCCTTGATTTGGAACATTTTTTTACACAAAGGAATTAAAAGGAATGGCTACGTGGAATGTTAGTGGCATGAATGATGGCACAAAAGAGAGAGAGGTTCTGGAAGTATTAGTGAATGCCAGGCTGGATGTATGTGGAATGACAGAGACCAAATGGAAAGGTTCAGATGTGAGAGAGTGGGAGTGTGGAATGGGTGTGTGTGCTGGAGTGAGTGAAGGAACAGCGAGAGAAGGTGCATGTTTGTTTGTAAGTAGCAAATGGAAGGAATGTGTAAGAGAGTATGGGTCTGTGGGTTCAAGGATTGTGTGGGTGAGAATGAAAGTAGGAATACAAATGTGGGTGATTGTATGCGTGTATGCCCCGACAGAGGATATACTTGAAAGAAAGAAAGAGGAGTTCTGGATGAATGTGGAGGCGTGCCTGGAGAAGTTTGACAAGAACGAAAGAATATTTCTGATTGGGGATATGAATGGTAAGGTGGGTAATAGGAAAGTTGAGGGAGTGGTGGGAGGGTGGGGGGTACCATCAGAGGTGAATGGGAATGGTAGTGCACTTGTGGACGTATGTGTCGGGAGGAGGCTGTGGATAGCCAACACCTTCCGACACAGAATGATCCACAGGTACACGTGGAAACGGATGTTGACGATGAAGGATAAGACAGTGGTGGAACGAAAGTCATTGATTGATTATGTATGTGTGGATGAACGAATGAAGAAATCTGTGATGGATGCTAGGGTGTATAGGGGAGAGGGTGTACGAGAGCGAGGTGAAGGGACAGAGAGGGAGAGGTAGACCGAATAAGAGGTGGAAGGATGGAGTGAGGAAGTACATGAACGAAGGCGGTGCTGGTTGGGGGAGGGGCGTCGACTGACTGGGGACAGAGGTGCATGGGGGCGGTTCGTTCGTGGCCACCCCTTCGGGGATCACGGCGTCAGGCAATAGATAGATAGATAGATTAAAATATAAATTTTCCTTGAAAATAAGCCATTATTTTACTATTGAAACTCTATATTTCATTATCAATATCTTCTACAACACGAGCGCCATAATCAGGGCTACTCGAATTTTGATATAAATTAAAAAACACTACTGTATAAACGTTGTTTTAGGAATTTCTGACAATTGAACTTTAATGTGCTGATAAAAACTGACCACATATCCAAAATTCAAACAGTTTCTTGTAAAATTACACAAACTATAGCTACCTTTACTTTTAGTTGAACTTGAGCAAAATCTCAGCCCTCATAGACTAGTAAGATGCGAAACGTCATACAAGGCTTTCAGGCGCTGCTTTTGTAAAGCTTCTTATTTAACAGAGTGCTATTAATTATTAATTATTACTCCATATTAACAAGATTTATGAACTTCATATACCGAGTTTTAGGTAGAAGTAATAATACTTTTAGAAAATTATAGATCTACTGCATTAAGCCCTTTACAAGTTTCGAATTAAAGTGAGAATAAACTAAATATACTGAAATTACAGTTGTGGTTAGCAATCAGAAATTATGAATACGGCCTGTTCTGTTTATCTGGTGAATAGCACTCCACCCATTTTATCTGCAGAAGCCTAAGCGAAGTCTAGTAATAATACGTACAAATAAGCCCCGACTTTTATAATTAAAATAATAATAATAATAATAATAATAATAATAATTGTATGACTGGGTTTTCATTTCAACAACTTACGAGTAATTATTTGTTTACTTCATTCTCTTCAGGAAACACTCAACTGACGCAACCTTGGATGAAGATACGGTGTAATTATCGGACTGTGGAACAAGATCGTCGGTGCTCCAGGGATCCATTAATGAGAAGAGTATCATTACGGAGGAGGAGGGGCCTTCTTCGTCTATTACACCAGCCATCAAAGAAAGTGAAGGGTCGCTATCGGGTATTGAGTTGAATCCAGCGCCCATGGAGGGTTCGGTCAGTGAAGCATCAACAAGTTCCATCGTCAGAAACACATCAAAATGTATAGATCATGAAAATGTCAACATGTTCAAAAAGCCATCATTACTGCTTCAAAAAATTCCCACAATTTATAATGATGTGAGGCAGTTCACGCTTCTCTTCCCCCAGAATATTCGAGGGAGAAGGGTTATTGATTGGAATAAGATGAAAACGTACCTAAAAAGTAAAAATCTGTATATGGCATGTTCTCTCCAGCCGAAATACAACGGCAGTACACTATACCAGTCGGAAAAAATACAAAACAAAACGAAACCAGTAAGCTTTAGGTTGGAACAAAATTATTTGTTTTTTGTTTGTTTAATAACATTACACCAATTAATAATTATTATTTAAGAACACAGTAATATTGCATCACTGAAGAAAGTTTGACTCATGTCTAAAAGTATATTTATTAGTCATTTTCTTTTGTCAATGATAGCCTCTAAGTATATATGTTCTCTAGTCAGTGATATTTCCTTCTGGTTTTGAATACCAATTTCATAGGAGTTAGGAACTTTCACCAAGATTGCAATATTAAAACCATTATATGGGACACATATAGCGCATGTTTCAAAGACACTGTGGACCATAGAACTTTTATGTTTTGAAAAACTGGCAAGTTGCTCATGGCAGACCTATAATTTTTAAATATATATAATAAAAAAACATAACTCAGAGAATTTTTTTTAATTAAACAATAATGTTACTTTTCAACTCTATAGGAATGCAAAGGACTCTAATTCATTCGAAATAATAATTTTAAATATATGAAGGATCAAATATTTACAACACTCACCCCTGTCAACACTCACCTCAGTTGTATAACATTTGAATCATGCCTTGTAACGAAGGCTGTGAGTGGCTGAAACTGTCACCAGAGTCCTTCCTCCCGGCAGGATGCTAATGTCCTAGTCACGGCAATGTAGCGATGATGTTTAATTTATACTGATGGTCAATAGAGTTAAGGCTGTGCCAAATATTTACTAAAGTTATTTGAGTCAATGTCCCTAAAAGCTCTTACTAAATAGCCTTTTCCTTAACATAGACTACTATACAAAATTAGTCAAAAGTACTTCAGTATAGCTGTACAGTGCCAAATATATATTCTAGTTTGTGTTACAATATGTCTATAACACTGTTTACAGTACTGTATACTTAAATAGAGATAAGCCTATTGGTCAGAGTACTAGAATAGTGTGAATGAGAGTCTCAGTGGTCTTGTTAAACTAACAGATCATACAAACCCATATTACAAATAACACCATGCTGGGGACTGGAGTGGGGACCCCAATTGGGTCTGGGGCTCTGGGGCTCTGGGTCTTCTGGGTCTTAAGTGTGAATATATATAAATAGATATGATTTTTGTTGTTATGTTGTGTTATGCTTTACCTGTTTGGGCTCGCTGTTTCGAGTCAGCCACCCCCAGCTATGGGGTTTGTGCCGGAGTATATACAGTACTGTACAGTACATACATACACAAATAACGTTCAGCTTGGAGTCATTTACAAGAATCACATTCCAAAATAATGTACCGGTATATACTTTGACACATACCCCATTTATATATTGATTTTGATTTTGTTTATTTTATTTATTTATATATTTTCTATTTTCTCTATTGGGGTGTAATGTAACATTCCATTACTATATGCAACCTATAACTGGTCCAGTAGGCTATAGGAATATATTTATTTCATTATTTCATACAGGGCTTCTTACTTTCACTGAATTATCACACCTGTTTAGTTATCAGTTTGGGTAATATATAAGTTATTTCTCTCATTTTGTTTCTTGTGTTAGGCAGGCATTTCTGTAAAGTTTTCTATTAGTTATTTTTTTCCCCATATACCTATAGTTTTCCGTCTTGGTGGTGTAATGGTTAAGGTGTCTAAAAATCTGTGTGTGATAACCCAGGTTCACCAGTGGTCTGGTTAATCTGCTCTACATAACTAACTAACCCAGGTTCGAATCTTGGTGGATCTCATTTATGCTTTCATTAATTTTATTGGAGGTGTTTGGTGGTGTGGTAAAATTAATACAAAATAGATTAATTAAATTTCTTTTGTTATATGTCAATAACTAAACAAATATAAATTACGCAAATGTATAGTACAAATACAAATTCAATCTTATGATGATTTTTCTTTTAATATTTAAGAATTATTTATGAATGCTGGTATTATCATTTACTTTACATTATTTGTTTAGTTCTTAGTTGTAGGGTAAAGACTAAAGAGTAGACTAGGAATCATATATATATATATATATATATATATATATATATATATATATATATATATATATATATATATATATACACAGTACATTATACCGGTATGTAAAAACGTTTATATACAGAGATTTTCAATAAATTCACTGTTTTCAATCTTCCCTTCGGGGATTGAGGCGTCACGGTCTGGCAAAAGATAGATAGTTACACAAACTTACAGCAGACATTTCGTAATTTCCTTTTATTATTTTCAGGAATCTGCAAGTTTGAGTGTCGCCATAGAAATCCTGAATAGACTAGCAAACAATATATTTTGTTAATAATTATATATACTGTATACATAATACTAGTACTGTAAAATTTCAGTATGAAGGTTGCCATATTAGGCCATTCATATGTCCGTGACATAGAGGGGTATGTAGATACTGCAGGCTATGATGATATACATGTTCAGTGCTTTTATGTACCTGGGGCCCATGCAATCAACTTTATTAATGATCACAGCGCCAAGTTTCAGGAAGTTTTAGATTATGGGGCTGATCTAGTAATACTTCATTTAGGAGGGAATGACGTAAATGATGACTGCTCCGTCCCACAACTGTACCAAGCAATCTTAGAAATATGTTCTAAATTTCAAGATACAGGTGCAGTTGTGAATTGGGCACAACTTGAGACACGTGTGTATAAAGATGGCAATAGGTTTGGGTGTTCTACGAGGCATTACAGTATACTAAAAAAATAAATAAATAAGAGAATGAAGCAAAGTAAAGTCAGAATAATTACCTTTGGGGGAACTATTATAAACGAGGATTACCTGAGGTACGATGGAACACACCTGAGCAGTGAAGGTTAGGCTATATAATTTTGTGGGAACGTTATTGGCATTGTATTCTGGATTTCTACAGTCAGCTGAGTTGAACTGTAGATAGTACAATACTCCATAGTGGTGTGAACTGTGTGATGATGGTCGTCGTCGTTCCCTAGGCTGCCTGGCCGAACAGCCCCGATTCCCTGAAGAAGGCCATAGCTGGGACTTAGTTAACCCACGAGGCTCTCAAGGAGTGTACCGGTATATTGTGTTGTTAGAGTAAGTGGTTGTATAGCACAGTAGTAGTACTATGCACTGTATGCAGTCTTGTTTAATAGTGTGAGGGGTTGAGTAGATTAATGGCACATTATAGGCTATATTTTTGTAACATTGTTAAACATTTGTCAAACTGCAAATTTTTATATTTTATTAAATTGATATTGTTTATGTACAGTTTCTGTTTTTTTCACTCCTCTTCCCCTTCTAACCCCACATAATTCCTACCATGCTACACACAAATCTTCTTTAAACATTTTGATCATCTCTTCCACTTCCTCCACCAAAACATGTATATATGAAAATAAATTTATGTAGGCTAGTTTCAACTTTTCACTAACTTCGATGTGATAGGATCCATCAGGACGAGACAGCCCATAGCAAGTGCATCCGTCCGTTTTTTTCCTGCTCATAAGTCCCATCTCCACCTCCCCGTGGCGAGCAGGGGGCAACAGGCTGCTTTTTAAAAATAAATTTACTATTTTTTTTTTTTTACTAAGTTTACTTTAGAATCTCTTAAGGTCTGGCTAACGGAGAGGGCATGTTAAGTAAAATATGGTTACTGTATCTAATGACTAATTTAATTTTGCAGGTATTGGCTAATGATATTCTTCAGTGTTCTAAGGGAATTGATATTGATCAAACATTCACACCAGTGAGTTCCCTAGCTTCTACATTGACAGGTGAGGTTCCCTAATTTATATTACAGTACATTAATTATTGTAAACAACTACAGGGTTTATAATTTCAAATGTAAACAAATTTCTTCAATGTTTATTCGTCAGCAGCAGACACATAATTATTATTACAGTATTTTGTTTTGTTTTAAGGGAGGTTAATGATACTCATGCACATTTAATTAACTAGAAAGTGCGTTATGAATGTATAGTATGGAGTGTCCACTGCTGGACTTGTCGCTTGGGCTGCTGTCCTGAACACCCAATAAACTAAAGCAGTCACTCAAGTCAGTTGCTAAACCTGTAGGCTACTCCATTGAAGGGCCAGGGAGATTAGCAAGAGGTACAGGCTGCACACTGCATGCCACTAGGCCCTCGACAGGCATAGGATCCAGCTCTGAGGCTCACTGATCCATCATTAGAAGCCATTAATGGAGGTGTTTTCTGCAGGTCGAACCTCCTTAGCCAGGGGCCTGTTGCACATGATCCTTAAACTATTTTTCACTCGGTTATCAAGGTAGATAATTCAACGAGTTCCCTTGATATTTTAAAGCATAAGAGGGCAATTCCTTCGCACCCACCCCTTTCTGGGATTACAGTGTCGATAGATTCATAGCCTAGTCAATTAACCACTTGCGAGTTTCAGGCTATAAGGAAGTTGGAGCCGTAGACATCGATATTTAACAGTATTACCAGATAAATTACAGTTGTAGTACATTAACATAAACATCAAATCAAATTCAACATACTTTCATTGGTATGCCGGCGGCGGCTGGGGGGCTTCGCCCCTTGGACCCCCCCTCCATACGCCAGTCTCAATTGGGGTATGTCGTTGGTATGCCGCCGGCGGCCTGGGGGCTTCGCACCTCGGACCCCCCCTCATACGCCAGTCTCAATTGGGGGTGTCTCAAGTCAGTCCTAAAACCCAGCTTTTATGCTTTGACACACTGGACTGTGGATCGAGAAGGAATGTGGAAGGTGTTAAGGATTTATGAAATTGGAGGAAACTTGTTAAGAGAGTTAAGAGTTTTCATGAAGAGAGCAGAGCGTGTATCAGATTAGGAAATAAAAGAACTGAGTGAATGGTTTGAAGTAAATGTAGGTTTGTGAAAGGGGTGTGTACTGTCACCGTGGCTGTTTAATATATATATGGATGGTGTGGTGAGAGAAGTGAAAATGAGAACTATGGGTAAAGGATTAGGTTTAGTAGGAAAGAATGGTAGAGGTTGGGAGCTTAATTAGTTGATGTACGCTGATAACACAACATTGGTGGCGGATTCTGAGGAGAAACTGCAGTAGGGAGTCAAAGAGTTTGGTGTGGTTTGTGGGAGAAGGAAACTGAAAGTGAATGTCAATAAAAGTAAAGTGATGGTGTGTAATAGGGGTGATCGTAGGATGAATCTATATGTGAGGCTGGATGGGGGAATATTGGAATAAGTAGTGTTTTAAATACATGTATATAAGAGGAACGATAAACAGGAATGGAGGTATGGAAATGGAGGTAAAACAGAGAGTATGCGAAGGAAGAAAAGTTCTTGGAGTAATGGAAAGTATGTGGAAGGCGAGAAATCCCTGAATGAAAGTTAAAAGTGCAATATATCAAGGGATTGTTGTACCAACAGTGATGTATGATCCTGAGACATGGGCTCTGAAAGCAAAGGAGGGAAGGACGTGGGATGTGATGAAGATGAGCTGCTTGAGGAGTATGTGAGGAGTACCTCATAGAGATAGACTGAGAAATGAAGATACGTAGGAGAGTAGGGAAGCAGGAACATTTGTCGGCCAGAGAGAGAGAGAAGGATGCTGTGCTGGTATGGTCATGTTAAATGAATGGAGGATGAAGGGCTTACAAAGAGAATATGTGTGTCAGATACAAGGGGAGATAAGAGGGGTAGGAAGACCCCTATTAAGATGGAGAGACTGTGTATGACAAGCTTTGGGAGGTAGAGGATTGACTATAGATCAGGAAGGGAAGTGGTAATAAACAAGAATGAATGAATGGAGAATGCTTGTGAATAGGAGTGAAAACGCTGTCATTTTGGAGAAGGGGTCGGGCGCCAGTTGGACTAGATAATAATCCGTCAGGCGCCTGGCCCGGGGAGCCGATATATATGAAGAGAGCACCTGGAAGTGTAGTGGGCAGCCGGGCTTGTGGTGGCGGCTTCCCTTCATGTCTACCAGCTGAGACCGGAACTTCTCCAGGTGGTCGAGTGCTGGAGTGACCTTGATGATTCCTGGTGTCTATGTCTTCTCCTTGGTGGCATATATGCGCATAAATTTGTATTTTGTTTTTGTGTGTTCATTGTTGTTTATTCGTTGTGTGGTGTTGTCGCTGTTCTGGATCTGTCTCGAGTCGGCCACCCCCAGAAAAAAAATAGAAAAAAGGGAAATGTGCTTGAGTAAATAAATAGATAGATCTACCTACTCAGGCGCCAAACTATGTTTTCCCCCTTTTCTAGGGGTGGCTGACTAGAGGCAGAAGTAAACTACAGGGGACATCACACATAGCAGAACCAGAGCCCGAATGCAGCCCGTTTCCGAATCGGCCCCTTTTGGCCGAACTGTGACAAGACAGAATGCAAAACAAATGCAAGACTAACGCGCCAAAGCGTACACTGGGCGCTGCATGAATGCAGACCGACCTACACGATGCCTGGGCGAACATTGCCTGATGTTTTGACATTTCAAAACAAACAATTTGGCTGAGCAAATGCTGCACGAATACAAAGAACACTACTTGGTTGGAGGACGAACCCTGGTCGAATGCAACCCAGCCGTACTACAAAAGAAGGGGAGATGCCACCACACACTTCACTTGTAGCCATGCTACGCACCTGAGCACATCCTCCTCCATCTACACCATCTAGACTCCCGCCCCCCACAAAAGTAAATAAAATACAAAGAAAATGTGGTTTGTGCCATAATTAATTGTTGTTTGTCGTTTAACCCCGGGAGTACCAGAGATGCACCTTATGCATCGGCAATGTATGGAACGCTAAACCCCAGAGCCGCATAGGGTGCCTCACGGTTAATTACTCCGGTCCTATGGCACCTAGAGGGTTCAGATTTGTATGGGAACTGCGTAAGTATCCCACGCAACAATGGCGATGGTTAAAAACCTTCAAAGTCCAGCCGTGTGCACGTGGGCCACGCACAATTTTGTTTTTGCATATTATTACCTACCCATTTCCCCATGTTAATTCAGACTTTCGGGCACCCTGTAGGACCCCTTAATGACCTAATGTGTTTTTTTTCCTTTATTTCTAACCCATTCCACGTGTTTTCGGGGGATTTTTTTTTTTGACAACCTGCTGGTCTTGGAGTGTACATTTATATTATATTGCCTGGTGCTCAGTGGGTTAAACCCTATGAAAACATCAAAATTGCAAAAAACATTTTGAAAACGGACCGAATCATTGTAATCTCGCTGACCCTTTAGAAAACAGACCGCTAGTGTTATTTGTGTACATTTCGTATTATCATTTTCCGTCACCTGCTTTCTCTCTCTCTATTACAGTACTTATATTTCTATCTACTGTATTCATTTCCATCTGTATCTAGCTATCTCCCTTATTTATCAGCTTTTACAGTATATTTGTTATTTGGTCTCTATGGAATCTGTGAATCAATTTTAATTTTTGGCCTGAAGAAAAAATTGAGGGAGAATTTATATATTCTTTTGTCATAATTATTAATGTAATGGTAGGACATTATATTTGTGTTTCATTTCCACGGCATTAGAAACTAAAACATTATTAAAATGACATCAAACAACATATTATTCTCGCTATCAAGAATACACTTGAGACCTTTGGTGGACGATTCTGAACTAGCGCCAGAGCTACGACTGTCGACATCAACAATACTTAAACACCTAGGACAAGCACAGTTTATCATGATTTCTTGTGATTATACTTTCTTTTATTATACAGTATATGACTACACTAAATCCTTATAAAGCATAGTAGTCATAGAAATGTCCATAGGGCCTATGCAGCTGATAATGACTACAAACATAATTACAAACTGATTAATTATCCTAACAAAAAGGCGTGAAAATTATTGCTGACTTTTGTATTGTAAATATATGTTATATATGGGTATGGGTGACTTTAAAATATAATAAACACCAGTATGCATAGGCTATAATATGTGTCAGCTACAGACATTTCGACAGACCGCTAATAACAAAGAATTGTTGAAAGAGAGAGAGGGTGCAGAGGTCCTCGATGTATACAGTTTCCCATGATGCACCGCGGTAAACATTACGTTCAGCGCCTGTTGTCGGCCACTTTTGGCATTTGTTGGTAGGGAGAATTTTGCCCATTAACACCTTACGAGCGGACTAGGCGGTATATTTGACCGTGCCACGCCCAGCGTTTTTTTTTTTTACCATAAATGGGGTTGTTTCTGTGCTCTTTTTCATGCTTAAACAAGACCCAGAGCGTAATACAAGTATGTATCCCTGAAAGAACGTAAATTGAGCTTTCCAATGACACCCGAACCATCCTTCTACGATCACTGGTTGTCTTGCAACGATCGTGCCCTTCGGCAAAATCGCTAAAATACGGTAATTTCTTTATATAATTACGTATGTAGCGAGGGAGTGAGGGTGGATGTAAGTGAAGTAAATCTCAGTAGGTCCACGGCGGCCGTGGCGAGCGGTCATGAGGTAACCCATGCTCCTCCAGTCACTCGTCTCTCTCTCAGAGCCAATATTGCGCCAAAATTGCACTCGGACTTAAGTCGGGCCCCGCCACATAGTCCAAATTTTTCGATACGGACTTAAGTCGGGCCCCGATAGACAAGGGTTAATAAGGGAGATAATTATATATTAGATAGCTAGATCGAAAGGTCGTTAGGTCCATGTGAGCGTAAAGTGTGTGAATTATGAAATAAGCCTATACTCTCTAAAAAGATAAGGTGTCAGAATCAGAAATGATTCACAGATTCCACAGAGACCAAATATCAAATGTAAGTGTATGAGAAATATACACAAATAACTAGCGTCTCTTTTCTAAAGGGTCACCGAGGTTATGATGTTTATAGAAGAAAACAACAAAATAGTAGTATTTGATGGATAAGTGTTTTATGAATTCATTTTTTAATATGCCCGAATGAGACAGAATGCTGGCCAACGTATCAGGACCCAGCTCGATCACGGACCGTACTAAACATTCGAGCAGCATTCCGACAAATTTTACTGCAGCGATAAAATGTTGACGCCTGCCACCAACCAAACCAGAATTATGGAGAACATTGCCAGAATATACCCGATCCGCTACGTGAATGTTGCCAGAACGCTGTTCGGTAGTGTTCGGGCTCCGGTTCGGCTATGTGTGATGTCCCCTTTACGAAAGCTTAATCCTTTAACCCTTAATTAGCAGCTCACCACATAAGTCGAGTTAAATAAAGCTGGACTATGTGGCGGCGCTCGACATAGGTCGAGTGGCAATTTCAGCACGTAATGTTGCTGAGAGAGAGAGACAAGTGGTGGCAGGAGAGTAGCGAGCGTATGACTGCTCCAGACCACCGCGGCGAACATACTGACACGAATCCCAGCTCCCTCCTCCCTCTCTCACTCGCTATATAAGGAATTGTATCGGGAAAGTGGCTAATTACATGCTTTTTGCACTCGCGTTGCACGGTTATTGCAAGAAAACTAGACATCATAAAAGGATCGTTATGGTGTCATTCGAAAGCTCTGTTTATGCCCTTTCAGGGATAGGTACTTGTTTTACGTTCTGGGTCTTATTTAGGCATGAAAATGATCACGTAAACAGCCCTATTTTGGCTAAAAACACCCCGCTGGGCGGTACATATAAATAAACCGCATAGGCCGCTCGTAAGGTGTTAAGACACCATGATGAATATCCTTTTACTTTTCTAATGATTATTAAAATATGTTCAGATTAGGAATAATGTATGGAAGGTAAAGGGGTTATAATAGTGTTCATCCATGTTTAGCAGGCTGGGAAATTAGTGTTCCAGATTTAGTTGCCCCAGGCTAGTGAATTCAGAAATTTACTTGCCCTGTTATTTTTGTACTTGCCCTGAATATGGAATTTGTTGAATTAATACAAATTATGCTATATACTGTATATACAGTATATAATGTTTTTTAGTTATTTTGTTTTATTCAATAGATTTTTTTTCTTAGGGGAATACAAAGCATATGTATAACCAAGATTCCCAGTTTAGGTTATCGAAAATAAGAATAACTATCCAATAAGCTTTCCATCATATCGTGGATGTACTTGTGTGGATTTCTGACCAGACGCTGATTCAGGCGTCATTCCTCCTTCTCTGCTCTGCGCTCAGCCTGCCCGGACGTACCTTCCAGGCTCCGCTGGTTCCGCATTCGTTGCGTCCCTAGTGAGTTTTTTCTCATTTGTTTACTCTAGGATGTATCGAGTAAGGTTAGGATAGGCGTAGCAGGAGTGTCCTGGGCTGGTTGCCCGCAGTGCAGTGTATTTTGGGTCGTGTGTATGGGGCATCTATTTCGGATGTACCCTCGTGGTCCTGTTGTGGACACGTGAACTTTTCACAGTTGTGTTAGTTTGTGATGCAGGCGGCTTTCATTACGCGTTAATTATTGCTGCCTTTTATCCTTCTGATGAGGTAAGCTGTGTTTTTTCTGACGTTCCCAGCGTATTTTTCTTCACTTAGTGAAGTTTTTTCTGGGTCCGTGTCAGGCTTCCCGGGGTGGGAAGTTATCGCTACGGTGGTGTGTTGGCGGTGGTTCCTGTTGTGATATTCCAATGTGTGTTTATATTTCAACTATTTTCATGCCGTCTACCTAGGCCTAGCCAGCCGCTCGTAGCTTTGCCACATGTCTAGTGTTATTATTTATTTTATAAATATGCCCTACTGTGTCATGTGTATCCGGGTTTTAGTTGTGTATTGGCTAATTCCTCGGACTATAATTGTTTCCTGGTTTAGTTGTGTATTGGCTAATTCCACGGATTATGTTGTGACCTTGGTTAGTCGTGCGTGACTCTCCTCGTGTCGTATTGTTCAGATGGTGTCTGTTCAGGGTGGGGCTTGCCTTCCGGCGGGTTTTTTCTCGGTTTCACCATGAAAAATCCTGACCGATGAGCAGTGTTGGGCCACACGTGGTTTTTAACTCTGGCTGGTTCCCCGGCGTGGGGAGGTGTCTGTGGCTCTCCAGGACTGCGTCTCTGTCGGTGCCTGGTTTCAGGCCTCCTTTAATTCCCGGCGGGATGGCTGTACCCATCCTTATATATATATATATATATATATATATATATAAAAAACGACGTTCTTGCGAACATTCGTTTTTATAGGTTTTTTCTACCTGGTTTACGACAACCACATGGAAAACCTAGCTGTTGTTTAGGCGTTCCTCCCCGGCGATCTTTTACAAAGAAGTGGGGTCAGGAACTTGTGGGGTTAACTTTTAGACTTCTCACCCGGCGGGTGCACCTGAGCAGGGTGGGATAAACGACTTAGGTCTCATATAGTTAACCAATCCATTTTAGTGATACTCTGTGTATCGCTGCCTTTACTCTTACGGCAATTGAAGGTTCAGTGAGGTTTAACCAAATCGATTCCCACACCCGGCGGGTGCTCCTAAGTGGAGGAACTAAGGAATTTATAACAAATTCAATTTCGATTAACCTTAATTTGGTGATACATTCAGTATCGCCGCCTTCTATTTTTACGACGATCTTTTGGGACAATTCGTTAAAATATCAGATCTCGTATATTCCTGCCCTGGGCTATTCTACTAAAATATTTCAAGGGCCGGCGTCTTTATGAGGGGGGCTTTGTTACAAAATTGAATCTTGAGACAGTCACCACCTCCTACAGACTATAAGTGCCATACTGGACCATTATATCAGAGGGTATTCTTCATGTTCTTTAGCTAAAAAGATTTGTTTAGCCTCTTTACACCCCGCCGCGTAGCGAGATGTGTTAGCTGTGTCTTTGCATCCCGTTACCCGGCGGGTTATTAACACTTGTATGCGAACACTTGGGTTAACCTTATGAGCATTAATTCCTGGAAATTTTTCTTTATTTTTCCAGAGCTGAGCTCCGGCGGACCAATACAGACCCGGCGGTAGTTTCCTCACACCAGTCTCTGTCATGGCTACTGTGGCCCCAGTTTTTGCCCTGTGCATTACCCCTACTTGCGCGGGTATCCCGATTTTTGCGCATACCCTTTGCATAAGGTGTGTTAAATGTCTAGACCGTTCAAGGGGTCTCTGGGTTACACTTAATTGTTCCTTTTGCTCCCAATTAGCCAATAAAGTCCTGTGTGACAATGACAAGACCGCGGCGGTAGCGTTGAGAGAGGTCAGACAACAAATGTCGGCCTACACTACCATTGTCGCACATAAGTCACTTCAATGTGACAACGTCCCACTTTGGGATAAGTTGCTGTCAGAGCACCCTCCCCCTAAACGTACCTCTAGAGTAACGGGTTTTAAGCCGACAGAGACTAGCCAGGGTTCTGTATCGTCTGTGGATACGTCTAAACGCCCGAGAGAGCCTACTCCCCCGGCAGCCACCTCCTCGTCGCAGGCGAGATCGAGGTCAAGGTCACCTCTCAGACAGCAGTCTTCAAGTCGTGCCACTTCCCCGGCGAGTAAGAAGAGTAAGACGGAAGCTTCCACCAGTGGTCATGGTGGTGATTCTTCCAAATCTAGGTCTAGTTCGCGGTCACACCGTAGCCACAAATCCTCCAAAAAGGATTCCCATAGGAAGTCCTCTCGACATTCTCCTAAGTCTAGTGCATCTCGTCGTACCTCTACACCTGAAAATGTTTCTGTTACAGCCTCAGAGTATAGTGAAGCGCCTGTCCCTAAACAAGATTTACCTATTGATATTTTAACCCTAGAAATGGAAAGTTCAGGAAATTCAATAATTGAGAATGTTTCAGACTCTCAAGAGAGCGTAGGCCAGAGCCTCGGTGTTTGGCGGTTTGCTCAACCAGGGTCTGACCATCCACGTCCGACTCATACGAGTCACACAGTAGCCGATGTCCACAGGGACGCGGCGACCCCATCCTCTATCCCTGACTTATCTTGGAAACAAGGTGCCCCTGCCTCGGCGGGGTCTTCTCAGGAGGATCGGGAGGAACAAGATGAAGTGTCAATAATTTCAGATAGGGATGGACAAGGGTCAGGCTCAGGCCTGGACGCCGCCCATGATAATACTGATTCACCTGAAAGTTCTGCATCTAACCAGTTTGTTACAGCACAAGAAATTGATGGGTTACTTACTCATGCTCTATCTAAATTCTTTAGTCAACAACGAGAAAACCCCACAATGGACTTGGGGGCTCCCTTGACAAGTTCTGCGGTACGGCCTCTGATAACGTCAATCGATTTATCTAAGATTCCTAACCCTCCTACTCTGTCACCGGCAGGGAGCTCTAAGCCAGCTACGGCGGCATTCACTACGTCAAATGTCAGGGTCATCACGGATGTTAATCCACCCCCTCTAGACAAAGCGCCTCTTAGAAAGGTAGCTATGCCCCTGCTTTATGGGCCAGACGAGTCATGGGTTCTTTTGAACCCCTCTAAGCCAGAGCTTGCCCAGCCTACCTTGTCAGGGGAACTCCCGGTACCACGTGAGTGGTTTATCCAGGGAAATAAGTCAAAGAAATTAAGGGCATTGGATGCCTTGGGTAATGTTTTGGACGTAAATATCAAGGCTATACCTAGTTATTATCATCAGGATTATTTTGTTTATGCATCTAAGCCTGCTTTACCCCCTGCCTCAGCTTCAAAACTTTTTTCAGACTGGTCTAAGCTGGATGGGTTTAATGATATTAAGGCTCTGTCGGCTCTTACTCCTGAACTAGATTTACAGACCGTCACAGACGAGACAGCTAATCCAGTGTTGAAGGTGGGACAGTTGGGACCAGGACCTTGGGTGGATTGGGAGGTAGAGGCTCAAAACTTTGCAACCACTTTCACTTCTAAATCTTCCCACCAGATCCCTCAGGATACACATTCATGGTTCTCCATGCCGGTAGGTTCTGCCGGCGGAGTTCCGTCAGCTTTATTTTCTTTTCTAGCTGCCCCTAAGATTAATCTTTGTGAACTAAAGGACCCATTCACTACCCCTACCCCTACTCACCTAGACAGAGAATTTAGGCTAAGGGGAAAAGCTTTCCGCCTGTTTTCACAGTACATAGTTTCTCAGCAGGTGGCTAAGTCTTTACTCCGGTCTACTCAGGCAATCGCAGACGCGGATGCTCGAAGATCAGTTGAGTTATCCCGGCGTCTGATTCTTCAGTCGTCGATTCAATCCTTAGGTGACATACGCACAGCCTTACTTGAGGCGGTGCGAGCACGACAGGATCTTAGGATGTCATTAGTTCGCAAGCTGCCTGATCGCATTGCTAACCAGGTGGTAATGTCCCCAGTACTTACTCCTTCTTTAATGTCCCCTGATGTATGGCGAACAGTGTTTAACATGGCACAGGCCGTGAAGCACAGTCCCGCACAGGCTAAGAAACCTGCATTTAACTTCCCCAAACCTAAGCCTCCTACTAAAGCTCAGCCAGGGGGTTCTAAGCCGTTTCTTCCGCCTAAGTCCTCCCAATCCCCCCTGGGTCAGTACAGGCATAGACAGAGAGGGTTTTCAGGACAGAGAGGACGCGGCCAGTATAAGCCGGGGCAGGGCCAGTCTTCAGCCCACACCAGCCGGCGAAGCGTCCAACACCACCAAACCCACCATCAAAAAACTAAAGTCTCTCTCACTCCCAGTGCCTATCTTAAGGCCGGAGGAACCGAGGGAAGTACAGCCGGCGAACCCTTGTCTGCTAACTGGGTCGTTCTGAACGTGTCACCAAGCATGGCCGTTAAAAACCTGGGCACGGATGGTGGCACGCAAAGGCATCACTTGGCAGTGGCTCCGGCGACCTCGCTTACGTCAGCCGACAACGGCAAATTGTGTTTCATTAGAGGTGGAGTCGCTGGTCCAGGAGATGATTGCCAAGAATGTCATCATCCCGGTCCCTCCAGATTACCCTGTATTCACGTCAAAACTGTTTTTGGTTCCCAAACGGGACAGTGTTCAGATGAGGCCGGTCGTAGACCTGTCTTATCTGAATCTTCACATTTACAACGAGTCTTTCAGAATGTTAACAGTTCATCAAATCAGGCTAACACTTCCGCCGGGAGGCTGGATGTGTTCCCTAGACCTGACAGACGCCTATTGGCACGTGTCGGTCAACAAAAGATTTCAAAGGTTTCTGGCCTTGAGGATCAGGCACCAAAATTTTGTTTTTCAGAGGATGCCATTCGGTTTGAACCTAGCACCTCGACTATTCACGAAACTAGTCCGGCAAGCCCTGATGCCGTTGTTAAAACAGGGAATCAGAGTGTTGTGGTATCTAGACGACTGGCTGGTGGTGGCAGAGACACAACAATTATGCATAAAACATGTCAATATCATTTTAAATCATGTCAAAACTCTAGGCTTCAAGGTAAATCTGGTAAAGTCAAACCTTGTTCCCTCAAGAGTAATTCAGTGGATAGGGCTGGTCTGGGACACCGCCGCTCTCACTCTGAGTCAGAGTGTGGACAATCGCAACAGGTTTCGCAGGAAACTGTTCAGGTTTCTTCACAGTCTGACTACGACACGAAGAGTCTGGGAGTCTCTGGTCGGCTCTCTCAACTGGATTCAGCTAACTGTCAAATTGGGCCGGTTGAAAGTAAAACGATTAATATTGGAAGGCAACAAATATTTCCCACTCTTACCGGCGGAAAAATTATGGCCCATACCAAAATTAATCCACACCTTACTAGCGGTCTGGGCGAAGAGGGAAACATTGCACTCAATCATGTCATGGACCTCTCCTCCTCCAACGGTATGGGTAGACACGGATGCGTCAGGCACCATAGGGTGGGGATTTCAGTCAAATCAGGGGCACCAGGGTCAGGGACTTTGGTCCCACTTAGAAATCTCTCACATAAATGTCAAAGAGTTACTAGTCCCCTTGTATTTCCTTCAGGCTCACGGCCCGGCGTTACGGGGCAAGTCGGTGGCCTTCAGAATGGACAATCTGAATGCAGTTCACTGTATTCAGAAACAAGGGTCAACGAGGTCAAGGAAGTTGCTACTCGTGTCGGAAGAGATTTTTGTTCTAGCCAGCAGTCTAGATATTTATCTTCACGCATCTTATCTCCCAGGCGTAGCGAACGTCTGGGCAGACGCTCTGTCCCGGAGACAGAGCACGACAGTAGAATGGGAGCTCAAGCAACCCATTTTCGACCTAATGATTGCGGAGCTCTCCCATCCACAAGTGGATCTTTTTGCGTCTGACGAGACTCACAAGCTCCCTCTATACCTCACCCGCCGGGCGATAACGCCGGCAGGGGGGCCAGACGCCCTAGTGACAGACTGGAACAGATGGAGCTCCATATATCTGTTTCCGCCGCCAGATGCGTCACTAATGTGCCACGTAGTGAACAAACTACGAGTTTATCGAGGCTTAGTCTCGCTAATCGCGCCCCTGTGGCCGGCGCAGGTGTGGTACCAGCAATTAATAATGTGGTGCCCGGACCCGGTATCGCTCCCGGTCGGGTACTTCCACTTAGACACGATTGGCAACCTAGCGACCTCACTCACTTTTGCATTATGGACATTCAGGAGGCCAAGTGGCTAGCACCATACGGTAGGGATGTGACCAATAAATTGCTCAATCAATATACTCAGTCTACTAAGCGACAATATCAATCTCATTGGAAAGCTTTTACTTCTTGGATTGTTAGAACGGAACAAACTGTACCCTCAGTGGCATTGGTTTTTAATTACTTGAACTATCTGTTTGAGCAGAAACGTTTATCTGTGGTAACTTTGAAGAATCACTTAACTGCGATTAGAGTGCCCTTTTTCGACCTTACAGGTCTATCCATACCGGTGGCGGAGGAAACAGGATTTATGAGAGCGTGTTTTAAACTCCGCCCACCTCCCCGTCAGCTCATGCCTACTTGGTCTCTGGACAAAGCTTTGTCTTTACTTCATTCTCGTCTGTATCAAAATACTGCAGACTTTGCTTTAATCTTAAAGAAGGCAGTTTTCCTTTTGGCTTTGGCCACCGGAAACAGAGTGTCTGAGCTGGCGGCGATGAGCAACACACCTAATTGTCTTAGGTTTGGTAGACTTAATGATTCAATTTCCATTGCACCCTCCCCGGCGTTTGTAGCCAAGAATGAGCATAGTGCACACGTGTTTTCTGAGTTCACGGTGCCGGCGTTAAAAAGGGGAAAGGTGCATCATAATTTATGTCCAGTGCAAGCTCTAACCAAATATTTGAGAATAGCTCCTCAAAACCCCCAAGGTGCTTTATGGGTAGCGAGTACGGGTAAACGCTTACTTAAACGGCGATTAGCCTCTCTTCTGGTAGAAGTCATTAAAGAGAGTAATCCCGGCGTTGTGGGTAGGGCCCACGATTTACGCAAGTGGGCGGCCTCTTTACGTTTCCTGAAAAACTTTTCAGTTGAAGATATTGCGTCCACACAGTTGTGGGCGTCTAATCATACGTTTCTCTCTAGATACTTGTCAGTTGCTCTAGACAAACCTTCCTTACCATGTATAGCTTTAAGGCAGAGGGTCTAGGTGGCCCTGCAGTCACTTATGTTTACTTTCACGGAAGGGGGGGGGGGGGGGGGTGCAGTCAGTTGACATAGGACACCCTAGACCCCGCCGGAGTATGAGAGCTGTGATACAATTTAAGGTTAAAATGTGATATGAAAATTTCTCTGCGAGAAATTGTGCTAGTACAAGGTTTAGTACAAAACAACGGTGTTGTTATAGTAGTTTTAGCTGCGAAAGCAATGTAATATTAGTTCAATGGAGTTCATTTGCAATTGATCTCCACATGTATTTTGGGGTTTATGATGTGCACATATAAACTTATAACTTATTATTTTTGTCACCACTCGTTGAGTGGGGTGCCTTTTGTAACTACAGATCTGTGTTCAGAATCTTCAGGGTTACCCATTTTTGTCGGGCAGGCTTCTTTGAAGCACGCACCTGCCTGAACCCCTTTTTCTTGTATATTTCCGGCCTACGCCGTATTAAATACATTTTTCAAAAGTAAGAATACTATGTGGTTGTTTTTATTATCTGCTTTTCTAGAGTTATGATATGATTACGAATGTCCCCCTCCAGTCTTAGATATCAGGCATGTTCGTCAATGATGGAGGGGCCACTAATAAATTATAGGTTTGACTCCTGTAAGGAGATAAAGAAAACCTAATATTTAGTAGTGGCCCCGTAATCATTGACGACTGGGGCCCTCCCGACCGTCCCCTTCCCATTCGTTGATGTATTAAGGATTTTGGTTTACTTGATATGTCAGTGAAGGAGGAATGACGCCTGAATCAGCGTCTGGTCAGAAATCCACACAAGTACATCCACGATATGATGGAAAGCTTATTGGATAGTTATTCTTATTTTCTTTTTGTTTTTATTTTTTACGAAGTTTTTTCGTAGTGAGAACCCAATTCATAATGACTGAAGCCATGAGTGAGGTCGCGTGCGCTCATGATGAAGGCTCCTCAGTTTTTAAATGCTCTGCGCGGTAGATTCAAACTACGGCGGATTAGTGTTTGAAGAGGATGCCTTATGTAATAGGCATGTTCGTCAATGATTACGGGGCCACTACTAAATATTAGGTTTTCTTTATCTCCTTACAGGAGTCAAACCTATAATCGTTGCTTAATCAGGATTTGAATATCACCGTATCACGTATCATTGATAATTCAATTCAATCATATAAGCCATTAGAATAGATTGAGCGAAGCCGTCAAACGAAAATGATAATTAAAACAACAAATTAGATAACAATACATGTACTTCATGTCAAGTGTACATTTTATTATTATTTATCATATATCTGCAATGTGCATTGCAGTTATTGTAAGAGTATTGAATAATTGAACTTAGATATGAGTGCTAAAGCAATTAAATTATATGAATTTATGAAATACACAGAGAAACTGAGAAAATAATACTAAATTTCTTTTAATACAATCCAGTTCACCTTTTCATTGCACATGTTCTCAATTTTATTTAGTGCACTTATATCCATCAATGTGACGCCTTCTTTCCCCCTTGTTCAACCAGTGGATCAATGCCTCCTCTGGTTTATAGTCTATCAAGCTTGGGCCATTAACCTTGTCTCCATGAGGTCGTTAAGAGTGTCATTACCCAACAATGTGCGAGTAGCATCCTTAACAACATTCATGCTACTGAATCCTCGCTCCACAACAGCAGTGCTCATAGATATGGCAATCATTATTTCCAGCACAGGTAGGATATGTTTAAGATTATCAGGAGCAAGCAGCATCAGGTCTCTGAAAACATCTTTTGGTGCTGATGTCCTCAAGTAGAGGTGCTGCCTCTACTTCTTCATCAGTAAGCAGTGGAGTGAAGTGTTCAATTAGTCATTGGATGGATTCTCTTCCATAGCTGGCCAACTCTTTACGATTATGTGGCCATTGCCTGTAATTGAAGACTGCAAAGTCAGACAATGGCGGATGCTGGAGGGTGCCAAATCGTGAGTTGCTTTTTTGCATACCACAATCCAAAAGATCCAGATGCAGCTTGTCAAGCTGGGGTTTTACCTCACCACTAGAATTACTCCCTTGAATTCATTCCCACTGATTAGGGAAGACACACTGCTACCAGGACTGGATTTCATCACCTCCAGTGACAGAGTTGCAGCTTCCAGATGAGGGATAACATCCATGATCATGAGGTCATTAGCCTGGAAGCATTATCTGAGAGAAGTTATGACATTAGTCTAGTCCATCATAGAGTTTAGGAAAATGACAAACTTTGGTGAACGCAGTTCCTTCAATAGTCCCTTCACTTTGTTGGCATCAATCTTGTTAGAAGAGGCAGCAATATCTTCAAAGTGAGCGCAAGTTGTGGAATAGTTTGTAATGAGAGCCTTAAGAGCTCTGCGCTGGCTAGCCACCCAGCGTATCTTTTGAATTCCACCAAAGTGGGCCAGGTCCTCATCTAGAAGCATTGCCACCTTTTCTAGTTCTCTCATTCTTTTGGGAGAGTAATGATAAAACTTGAAAATTTCACAGAGTCTAGAGTCAAACTTTGTTATGTATGCTTCCTCCTTCTTCATATCTAATATAGCTAGCTCTAGCCCATGATTTATGCAATGAGTCACTAAGAAATGCTGACCAATCCTGGCTGTTTGAAGTGCTCCCACCCCTTCATATGCACCCATGTTAACAGATGCTCCATCCATGTTCTGGTTGACAAGTTTTTCTTTCTGATCCTCAATGGTGACACCAGCATATCTGTCGAGAGCAAAATCAATTCCGGCCATTACTCCCCGAGCTGTAGAAAACTCAAGTTCTTGAAGCCCTACAAACTTGTTTATGGGTACTCCTTTCTCCACATACCGAATGTAGATAGACTCCTGTTCAGCTACACTACGATCTGTGCTACCATCTGCCTTTACACTGAAGAACCTGCACTGATTAATGCCTCTCACAGTGTCTTCGTGCAGGACATGAGCGATACTTTCAATGAAATGTTTTGCTCCATGAGTGTTCATATAGTTTTCTCCTAATTCCAGTCCATTCTTAATTTGAAGTTGGCATACACGTTCAAAATCTCGGAGGCTCCAGTTGTACTTGGCAGTGGCCCACGTAAGCAGAGTTAAATAAAGCAGTTAACTTTTCCCGCTGCTGCTGGTTCATCTTACGGGATAGAATAGCGAGTGGTGATTCCTGAGGCTGCTGCTTATACTTCCTGGCATCAACACACAATGAATGACTAGAAGACTTCTCATGTGCATCTAAGGGATCTTTCCGAAAGTTGTCACTTCCTTCAATTAATTTCATGTTGCAGGATTTTGATACAAGTAGCTTTTTGTTTTCTCTAGAATCTCTACATATGGAACAGAACATTAGATTCTTTTCACTGTCATATAAGAACCATGGGTAGGTCTTCAAGCAGCTGTGCTGAAAACAACGTCGTCTTTTTTTCACCTCAGTTCTTGCAAACATCTGGATTCCCATGAGCTCCAGTCTTCTCTGTTCTTTGTTGTGGTCTGCTTGTAGTGTCAAGCGATCCTTGCAGAGGCACTTGGTCATCATCACACCTGTAAAAAGATATATTTTCTACTTTGTTTGCTTACCTCACTGTTTCTGTTTGTGTGTACTGTGTCACTTACACAGATTAATCCAGCTAGCTCTCACAAACATCTCGTCTTCTATTCATTTCACTACACTAAAAAGCATATCACTTCAAATTCTTTCCAATAAACTCAAATAATAGTAATCTAATAATAAATAATAATAAATGATAAAACTATAACAAATATAATAGTAATAATATTTATTTGTTAAATAGCCGCATAGCGTCTATCACACTTTTAAACTTTTGGGGAAACAGTATTGTTGTTACTGGCAGCTTTGCCTTTTGTTTCATTCATGCACATAGCAAAAAAATAGCTTTCACAAGTTAGCATATAAAGACAGTGACAAAGTTACAAACAATGCAATACCATCAGATGATTAGTTATCTAATTAATATGTCAAAAATAACTAATACGGTACCAGTAAGTAATAAGCTGTCAGTGTACAGTTATATTATAGAAAACTTATGAAATCATAGTCATGTTGAATATTAACCCTCCCGCATTCGGTAACTTAAATATGTAACTTATGGTAAGGCCTTCTCTAATTTGCCATGAAATATCAGGCTGGGCGAGTTTTCGAAGCCTTGTGTTTTTCTGTATTTGCATCCACCAGAATGCTGTTTATTGTGATGTATCATATGTCAATGGAAAGAGGAATATTTATAGTACATGATAAAACATTTTTGTTTTTAAATAAATCGAAATATGAAAGTGTAAATGAGTCCGGAATACAATTATTTCCCATGCAATTGTGTTCACACTGTCCTAGCTCTAAATTGTGAGTGATGATCATATATTTTTGTTTGCTCAAATAATAGTATTTTTTCTCCGCTTTCCAAATCTGAAAACAGAAATTGTTTATCTTCAATAGTTCTCAAGCAGTGACTGAAAAAATAAAAACTATGATTTTGATTTATATGGTTTATAACATTTTCGATTTATTTCGTTGCTACGAAGTGTATTGTTTTAAATTTAGGCTGTATGAATACGGCAAATAATGCTGATGAGTATAAAACAAACTAGAAGTTCCTAGGACAAATACTTTTTGCGCTATGAATATTTGAATTGAAGCCAAAATGCGAATATTTACGCTTCACCCATCTCTGTTCCGGCGATGCTAGCCGGGTTCCGAGCTGTTCCCCACCTCGTGGTTGCGTTATTTGCTAGGATACGTATATAACTGTTTATATCACCGTCTTCGGAAAATTATGCTCTTTCTAATGGTGAAAAAAATAATAATATAGCGTAATTGGTTCGCGAGCTATGCGCAATTGTTTCCATGCATTGTTATTGTTATGTAAATATATGAGAATGTTTATTCAGTTATATATCTTTGCCACAATGTACAACACTAAGTCTTATATAAATATATATATATATATATATATACAAGGTGTCAAACAAAATATAATGAATGGTAATAAAAATATGTGTATGTGTATGTGGGTATCTATATATATATATATATAAATATATACCCGGTATATATATATATATAAATATATAAATATACAAGGTGTCATAAATATATATATATATATATTTATGTGGTATATATATACCGGGTATATATAAAATAAATAAAATAAAAATATAAATAAAATGAAATAAATAAAATAAAATAAATAACTAATATAAAAAATGATAAAATATATAAATAAAATAAAAATATAATAATATAAATACTCGATTATGGGCCTTGGGCTTGCTCGGGACCTTGGGGCTGATCCGCTAGATACCCTGGGCAACAGGAATACAAACAAAATATATAAATATATATATACAGTATATATATAATTATATATATTATATAATAATATATATATATATATATATATTTATATATATATATATATATATATATATATATATATATATATATATATATATATATATATATATATATATATACCGGTATATATATATATATATAAATATATGCCCGGTATATATATATATAAATATATATACAGTATACATACCAGGTGTCATAAATATATATATATATATAAAATAAATAAAATAAAAATATAAATAAAATGAAATAAATAAAATAAAATAAATAACAGTAATAAATAAAATAAATAAATATATATATAAAATATAAATATATTAATAATGTAAATACTCGATTATGGGCCTTGGGCTTGCTCGGGACCTTGGGGCTGATCCGCTAGATACCCTGGGCAACAGGAATAAAACAAAATATATATATATATACTGTATATATATATATATATATATATATATATATACGATATATATATATATATATATATATATATATATATAAAATAAATGAAATAAAAATATAAATAAAATGAAATAATTCAAATCAAATAAATAAATATATAAATAAAATAGAAATGTAATAATAATATAAATACTCGATTATGGGCCTTGGGCTTGCTCGGGACCTTGGGGCTGATCCGCTAGACACCCTGGGGAACAGGAATAAAAAAGAAAAAAAAAGAAAAAAATATATACCGGATATATATATATATATATATATATATATATATATATATATATTATATATATATAATATATAAATAAAATAAATAAAATACAAAATATAATAATAATATAAATACTCAATTATGGGCCTTGGGCTTGCTCGGGACCTTGGGGATGATCCGCTAGACACCCTGGGGAACAGGAATAACAAAACAAATATATACGTTATGTACAGTATATAAATATAAAATAAATAAAATAAACATAAATAAAATGAAACAAATAAAATAAAATAAATAAAAACAATAATAAATCAAATAAATAAATAATTAAATAAAATACAAAATATAATAATAAATAAATACTTGATTATGGGCCTTGGGCTTGCTCGGGACCTTGGGGCTGTTATATACTGTATATAGGCTATATATAATATATATATATATAAAATAATATATATACTGTAATATAACTAAAATTCCATAGAGTACTTCCCATACTTCCTGTAAGCATTCCTGTGACATCTTCGTGATTATAATGTATTTATTTTGTAGGCAGTATTTATTGATAAATATATTTGTCCTTCAAGCAAAAAATAGTGTAAAGTCATCAATGATACCTAGACAAAACTGCATCAATACTCAAGGGGTTAACCAAGATTCACTCCCCTCAGTCACCAAAAGTCACAAGTAACATCTTATATACATATATAGTTCAAATTATTCACTAAACACTTTCACTGGGTAGATGAAATAATCCATAATTGCCTGCCTATAGCTAGGCATGGTGGGCCAGAGGGAGGGAGCCCAGAATTTAAAGGGCCGGGACCCTGCCTCACAGTCTGGGGGCCAAGAAACTACTGACTTTACAAAGGCCCGGGCTCCTCAGAGAGGGACGCTATGGGGTTGCTAGATACTTCCTTTTGTAACTTACTAAAGCCTAACTTACCAGTCCAAATTGCGACAAAATCGAGTCATAAACTTATTTTTGGCGAATATTTCTAACTTACAGGTGGCATTATGATGCGATTGCGTCATACGAGCACTCTTCGAGGGGTGGCGTTATGACGCGATCGCGTCCTAAAGATGCGGGAGGGTTAAGTAAGGTAAACCTCTGCAGAAAACTCATTCTGAAATCTGAACTAAATAAATAAATAACTATCTATCTATCTATCTATCTGTCTGTCTGTCTGTCTGTTTGTATGTATGTGTGTGTGTGTGTGTGTGTAGATATATTGCAAAATTAATGGTTCACATCTCTAATGAATGCAAAGGACTAGCTTTAGTTTATGATAATAAATATTGCTGATTTTTTTTTTGTTTTTTTTTGTATAAAGTAGAAATATGTCCAGAAAGTGAGTGATAAAGTCATCTTTAATCGACATTCGACACTGCACTTATTACTTAAGCCCATTGCCTCCCAACCAATGTCTGCAATGGCAGACATTAGGGGTGAAGTAGACCAGTGTTGTATTTACAACTTGAATACAAGACCCTGATCAGCATGATCGAATTGATTACACTGGTTACAAACTAAATTCACCACCACAGCCATTCCAACAGTATGATAACACACATTTCACTTGCACCCCCATACACAAATAATAATTCGCGGTTAGACATCAATTACCAACCCTCCCACGAAACAAGATACAAAATCGAACGAACTGAACGTTGCCTCGATGCTGGAGCTTAGTTTGTGGCCATCCCCTCAGGGATCAAGTTGTCTGGCAATAAATATAGTTTTATTTAGGCCTAGGCCTACTTTACAGTGTACAGTAGGAGAACAGAGACTGCAGAGTATCATATATATATTTTTGTATTACAAATTGTGTAACTAAATCCTTAAGATTGTTTATAAACACATTTTTGTAATATTAAGTAAATATCTTAGGTAGAAAACATAGGTGGAGTAGCTTACCAACAATTTTCACTTAAGAGGCGAGTTAATAAGAGAAATCTATCGTCTGACAGACTGACTAGGCTAGATACAAAAAAGTTAACAAACTATTTTAAAACAACGGTTTTACCTAGTTGTACTTGTTGATGGTGGTTGTTTTAGTGTCAAGAATCTTGTCAAGGTAGCCTGTTGTTTCTTAGACACTCATTATAGTAGATTTTCTCACTAAACACGTGCTTCCCCGGCGACAATTGAAACATTAATGTTATTGATAAAGAGCGGCGAGTGAGCCGCCTATTCGGAAGTACCTCCTCTCTATCCAACCGTCCAACGGTTATATGTAGACCTAGGGGGGGGGGGGGGGGGAGGAGATAGAGAGAATAGTGACGTGAATTGAACGTGAATCGAAAACCAGCCGTTACGTTACCAGTAACCAATGGTCGTTGAAAGTGGAAATAGTAGATACATCTGCCTGTCTCTTATACATTATTTATATTTATGGAAAGTGTGTATGTTTGTTTTTTTATTTATTTTAGCATTTTTCAAGGGTTAAAAGGCAAAACATTTTACTTGTCCCCCGGGCAACTGCCGGGCAGACCAACATTAAAAAGCACTTGCCCGGCAACATATCCGGGCTAGCCGGGCTGCCGGTCTATACCTAATTTCCCAGCCTGATTTTTAGTGTCGCTGATAATTTCAAAACTGTATAATATAATTCAATGATAGCCATAATATACTATCAGTGCATCCTAATTAAGTAACACCTCGTTCTTAACATTAATCATCAATTAACACCTTACGAGCGGCCTATGCGGTTTATTTATGTGTACCGCACAGCGGGGTGTTTTTAGCCAAAATAGGGCTGTTTACGTGATCATTTTCATGCCTAAATAAGACCCAGAACGTAAAACAAGTACCTATCCCTGAAAGGGCATAAACAGAGCTTTCGAATGACACCATAACGATCCTTGTATGATGGATAGTTTTCTTGCAATAACCGTGCAACGCGAGTGCAAAAAGCAGGTAATTCGGTACTTTCAGTACATAATTGAGTATGTAGCGAGTGAGAGAGGGAGGAGGGAGCTGAGATTTGTGTCAGTAGGTTCGCCGCGGTGGTCTGGAGCAGTCATACGCTCGCTAGTCTCCTGCCACCACTTGTCTCTCTCTCTCAGCCACATTACGTGCTGAAATTGCCACTCGACCTATGTCGAGCGCCGCCACATAGTCCAGCTTTATTTAACTCGACTTATGTTGCTCGCCGCTAAATAAGGGTTAAAAACCCCAAGGCACTTGAATAAAGTTATGAAAGCATAGGTCATCCCAGGATTTGAACTCTGGACACCACACCCAGAACATAAGTATCTAAACCATTACACCACCAACACAGTTGAAGCTTGAAACTAGCAAATTTATTATCACAACAGTTTTCTGGTTAAGTAGGTGGACATATCTAATTGTTCTAAACGAACTATATATACTTACGGACAACAATTTTGTAGAGCAGGTTTTGCCTGAAGGGTTGCTTCCCTTTTTTTCCCCACATGCTTCACTTGGCCCAAACAGCGTTTGATGCTAGCCGCCGCATCATCATCCTCATGTGGTCCCCGTATGAATGACCACCAATGTTCGTCAGGTACTTTTGCTGTTTTTATAAAACAAGAAATGGTTATATTTTTATATGTTGATCACAGATTGTAGCTCAGTTATTGCTACTGTACAAATGAACGACATTGCGCCCGACTACAAATTTCTACGGTTCCTCATGATCTTTCTCTCGTTACAGTGTTTCAAAGAGTCGCGTTATGCATTGAACACTATTGCATTGCTGATAAGGGAGATAAACTAGTGGAAGCTTACTGTACTGCTGTTTGCTGATGATACAGTTCTGATGAGCGATAATGAATGGGAGTTGCAGGGTCTGGTAAATATGTTTGGAACAGTGTGAGAAAAAACGGAATCTGAAGGTATAAATGCCGGGAAGAGCAAGGTTATGGTCTTCCAAAGTCAGCTCATTTAACCCTTCTTTGGCGGCGGGCAACTTATGTCGTGTGAAATAAATATGGACTAAGTGGCGGTTCACAACTTATGTCGTGTGCCATTTTCACCACGTAATGTTGCTGAGAGAGAGAGATAAGTGGTGAGAGGAGAGTAGCAAGCGTATGACTGCTCCAGACCACCGCGGCGGACCTACTGACATGAATCCCACCCTCCCCCACCCTCACGCACTCGCTACACAGGGAATTATGTAGGGAAACTACCTAATTACATGGTTTTTGCACTCGTGTTGCGCGACCGTTGCAAGAAAACCAGCGGTCGTACAAGGATGGTTGGGGTGTCATTGGAAAGCTCTGTTATGCCCTTTCAGTGATAGATACTTGTTTTACACTCTGAGTATTATTTAGGCATGAAAATGATCACGTAAACAACCCTACTTAGGGTAAAAACACCCCGCTGGGCGGTACATATAAATTACCGCCTAGGCGGCTCGTAAGGTGTTAAGTATCTGACCAGTGTGCTGAATAAAGATGGGACTTTGGATGGAAAAGTGCGGAAGAGGGTGCAACAGGCGAAGAGGGTTGTAGGAACGCTGAAAGTAGTTGTTGTTGTTGTTCCCCAGGCTGCCTGGCTGAACAGCCTCAAGGCCCCAAGCAAGGCCAATGCCATAACCGAGCACCCCCACAGAACCCTCCCTGCCTACCACAATAAAGCCTGGGTGACCGAAGCCACTCCATGGCAGGGAGCTGAGGAAGGTGCGGAAACGCCCGGGAAACCAAAGCCCCACCCAGGGCCCTGCGCTCCTCAGCAATTGGGAAGAGAAAGTTGAGGGACTAAGGAAAAATGTGACACTTTGGCTTCCAATCTTGGTAGATTGGGAGGTCAATCCACGGAAGACACTTGAGATCTAGAAAATATATAATTATTATTCCTCCACCAACCGACTTTACTCCTAGTAAAAGGAACAGTCAGAGTAAGCTAGGGGTATGGCAGAGATCTCTCAGTTCTCACTCTGATAGACCAGCCCATCACTACATGACTAGAACCCAATCCTCTCAGCATCAGCTAAGAAAGGCCCTAGAAAGCCGCCTTTGGCGGGGGGATAGCTCCCCTATTTCAACCCCTTTCGGGGTTGGGCACCCGCCTGCTGAAAGTAGTAACAAGAAGTAGCGTGTTCAGCATGGAAGTGAACAAATCCTTGCATGACAGTGTGGTAATCCAGACATTGACTTACGGAAGCGAAACATCGACGTTGGTGGAGAAACTCAGAGTGAGAGGGGTGGAAATGAGTTAATTGAGAAGTGTGTGCATAGTTACATGGAGGGATAGACAGACGATTTAGGAAGTAAGGAGGTGGTGTGGTGTGTCGGTAGATGTGTTGGAAAGTGTGAAAAGGAACACCTTGAAATGGTTCGGCCACATGGAACGTATGGGAAGCGAGAGAATGACTAAAAGGATGTACGAGAGCGAGATGGAAAGACATAGAGAGAGAGGTGGAAGGATGGAGTGAAGAAATATATGGATGAAAAAGGTGCTGGTTGGGAGGAGGGGCATCGACTGACTGGGGACAGAGGTGCAGGGGGGCATTTCGTTTGTGGCCATCCCTTCGGGGATCACGCGTCAGGCAATAGATAGATACATATGATCTGTTAAAAATTCTCCCAGCCTGGATCGAACCTACAACATTCATAACGAGTGTCCAAGCTTTTAATCCACTATACCTCCGTGGATTAACAGCTTGGACACTCGTTCGGAATGTTGTAGGTTCGATCCCGCCTGTGAGTATATAAATCTTTATTAGCTCACATATACTGTAATATATATATATATATATTATTACGAGGGGAGCCCGGGCAACCCGATGCTTAACTAGCCTAGCCCACAGCACCGTACTACCCTGCAACAGACACGCTTTTAATATCTGACTCAAACACCAAGACACGCAGGTTCTCTAGGAAAAATGGTTATCTTCCTCTTGGATCTATTAAAGCAGCAACAAGGAGACACAAAAATATCTATTGTCCCTGAGTCTGGTAGATAATGCGTATAGTATTTAAGAGTACTTCTATTTTAGACTGCACATAACTGAGGAAACATAACACTGCCAGACACCCAGACACTTCATAGTATGCCCAATCGCTTAGGAATTAGGAATAATATGAAGCAGAAACATGGGGGAAAGTCTGAGCACTATCCTAACACATGAAACACAATAGTTGGTATTCCAGTAGGTTGTGGTAGGCTACTCATAGCAAACCCCAAACCACTGTGAATGCCAACTTCAATAATAAAGAATACACACATATATTAACAATAAACAATGCAGCAAAATAATGGAAGAGAATTGGAAGAGAAAAAGGTATGAAGCTTATACTTAAGATTGCGCGATAAGAAGATGCAGTATTTCTAGTTAACAAATGCAGAAAACTCCTGTATGCAAAATAATAAAGATAGAACAATATTTTATGGTTTAAATGACTGCCAGACTTGCTCTGCTACTACTCAATAGGGAACAAGGAAAATATATGCGGTATCTAGGGAAACATTGAAGCAAGCCTGGGACAGACTCCACAGCATGGGTGCTCTGTAACTCGAGTGAGTGTGGGGCCGTGGGAACCTTCTTAGGAGGGTCCCATGACCAGCCAGGAGAGGGGTGAGAGCTCCAAGCGTCACCAGACTGCACAATTATTGATTTTTTTTTTTTTTTTTTTAAGAGACAATGAACGGAGGAAGGAAAAACACAGATAAAACAAAAAGGTCCATGTGCCTAAAGGCATCCTCCATTCATAAAATGTTTGTAACAACTGGATTTAAACATTTGTAGATTGTAAGTTTGTGGAAAGCAATTCGAGGGAAGTGAATTCCAAAGAGTAGTAGCTCTGGGGATAAATGAATTCTGATAAGCAGAAGTTCTGCATTGTGGAGGAGAAAGTGTAAATTCATGGGCGCTCTCAGCTGCCCTAGTTCTACGGGGAAAGATGTGGAGATGCGGGACAATTGAAGCAAGTTCCTCGGAACAATTGCTGTGAAAATATCTGTAGAATAATGCAAGGGATGCAACGTTTCTTCGTATGGATAATGTAGGAAGGTCCTGTGTGATTGCAGGGTTATTGATTAATCTAATAGCTTTATTTTGAATTTTGTCCAACTGCCTCAATGCAACCACTCCACTTCCACCCCACAGAGGTGAACAGTAATCCATCTGAGAACGCACATGACTTTTATATATCACGGCCAACTGCTCGTCAGTGAAGAATTCTCGAACTCTGTACAGGAGTCCCAGTTTTTTAGAGGCATTCTTAGCAATGCTTCTAACATAATGTGTCCAGCTCAAGTTAGTAGTTAATGTTACACCAAGAATATCAATACTAGGGGAAGTGGGAATATTTACATCATTAAAAAATATATGGGAGTCAGTGAGGTTCTGTCGGTTAGAAAATTGAATGTATTTGGTTTTCTGTGCATTAACCCGGCAAGCGCGATAGGCCTCATGGAAGGCTTCCTATAGGGAACGCGATAGGCCTCACGGAAGCAAGACCATAAAAAAATCCTTCCAAAAAAAAAAAGGGCCTATCAAAACAAAGGATTTTGTCTCTAGGTGAGATAATTCCCCTCTAGTACTCATCCATGTGTTTCTCACCCCTCCCCCTCCCCTCCTTCCCCACCTTATTCCCCCCTCCCCCCCTCCTCAATTATCACCTATTTTTCCTCTTATTATCATCATTTATCGGTTATTTTTCTCTCCCGCGATAATGTAGCACAAGTGGGTTGCATAAAAGATCGTTATGCAACACCCAGACACCGGCACACACCGCCCCGCTCGTCTCAGTTGACTCCCAGACAGCGAGAGGGGAGGGCTGCCTGTGGCTCTCTCTCGCCTGAGATTATGACCGGGTGGCCAATATCTTCGTTTTTCACCACCCAAATGCTTTTCCCACTTATTTTAGCACTCTTGAAGGTTCATATATACATCATATATGTAAAATAAAAGCATACCGAAAACAAATAATGCTTTATATTGTAAATATAACGAATTCTGTCAGAATCCAGGGCTAGAAATGCACAAATAACTACCCTAGCACCTAGGTCTATATCGCGCTTGTCAGGTTAAAGGAAACTAGATTCTTTTGTCCCCATCCATTAATTCTAGAAAGGTCCTGGTTCAGAGAAATTGCAGTGTTTATTTTTGAATTTATAAGATCGGGTTGGGTGAAAGAATTGGTAAATGTGAAGGAACTGTGGAGTGTTGAGTCATCTGCGTAGGAATGTATTGGATTATGAGTGGTAGATATGAGATCATTGATATGAATGAGGAACAGAATTGGGGCCAAAACTGATCCCTGGGGAACACCAGCATTTATTGAGTGAAATTGAGAATAAAGGCCATCTACCATTACACATATTTTTCTGTTATGAAGATAAGAAGAAATTAGTGGAACTAATGATGCAAGGCCGTAGTGTGACATCTTCGACAATAAGGATTGATGCCAGACTCTATCAAATGCCTTTGATATATCCAGTGCTATTGTATGTGTTTCACCATGTTGGTCTGTAGCTTGGTTGATTTGATGCGTAAGAAGGCAAAGCATGTCTGCAGTTGATCGACATCGTCTAAAACCATATTGCCTATCACTGATTAATTTATTATTCTCAAGATGCTTAATTATGTGATTATTTAATATAATTTCAAAGACCTTACCAAGAGTGGAAGTTATAGCTATTGGTCTGTAGTTTGATGGATCTGAAGAGGCACCTTTTTTAGGAACTGGATGGATGTTTGCTTCTTTCCAGGGTACTGGGAAGCATGAGGTATGAGTACACAGACGGAAATTGTTTGCCAATACAGGAGCGAGCACCAAGGAGCAATTCTTAAGTACTATTGGAGGAATTTCATCTGGACCAGGAGCCTTATCTACTGAGAGATTCTGCAAAATAGTTTTGACATGTCTGGTGTGGATCTTAAGTGAGGGAATTTCAGGCAAATTAAAATTAAGTACAGGGACATCTTGATTTATTTCATCTAAGGTTGAGTTGGTGGAGAAAATATCCGCAAGAAGGTTAGCTTTACCTCGTGGGTCACTTACAAGATTGCCAGTCGGAGATTTTAATGGTGGAATGGATGAAGCAGTAGTGAAGTTGGATTTAAATGAGTTAAGAGTAGACCAAAATATTTTGTTATCATTTGGATTATTTAGAAGTTTATTTGCCTGCTTGTGGAGAAAGTTTGATTTAGTTAGGTTTATTTAATACAGTTTTGGCATGATTTCTGATGTTTCTAAAGTAATTAAAGGCTTCATGAGTTTTTGATCTTGTGTATGCATTGTAGGCTATTGCTTTTTGTTCAGTTACTCTAGCACAATTATGGTCAAACCATTTAGGTGAATTAGATCTTTTACTGTACTTTTGATGAGGAATAAAAGTTTCCATTCCAATTTTTACAAAATCTTGTATGTGGCTTAAGGTGGAGTGTGCATCATTAGAAAAGAAAGAGGTCCAGGGTATATCAATAAAGAAACCTTGAAGACCCTCCCAGTCTGCCCTATCGTAATGCCATTTAGTCACCAAAACAGGTTCAGAGTGGGAAGGTGTGGTAGGTGATAGACAGGTGGCCTGTATCAGACAGTGATCAGAAGATCCAAGCGGGGACCTCACTGTAACATCATAATTTTCTGAATTGGTTGTTAAAAATAAGTCCAGTAGGTGGGAATTATGATTAGGATTATCTGGTACATGGGTGGGTTGGTTGACTAGTTGAGTGAGATTAAATGAGTCTGCAAATAGCTCACATTCAAGACCAGCATCATCAGTCCTGGCTGAATGAGTGAGCCATTCAACATTATGGACATTAAAATCACCCAACATAGTGATTTCAGAAGAAGCATTTAAGTTTAGGACACTGAATTGTGAGGACAGAGAATCAAAAAGACTTTGCTCTGGAGGAGTATTTGGGGAACGGTAGATGCAACATATGTATTTAAATTTACCAGCAGAAATTTATTTGTATATAGAATAATCAAAATAGGGACAATTGAAACTAGTAACCTCCTCCAGGGCAATTTCAGATTTTGCGAAGCAACATACACCTCCTTTAGGTCTGAAATTTTGGAGCAGTTGATAACCTGGAAAATTAAATCTAGATGTGTCAGATGTGGATGTTACTTGAGTCTCTGTCAAAAAAAAGAGAGTAGGGGATTCTGCTTGAAGAAATTGGTGTACAGAATTGATGTTAGAGTGAAGTCCCCTTATATTGCTAAAGAAAAAGCTGCACCGACGAGCAGCTTTGGGACGTTGCAATGCTCTTGACACAGTCGCATGATGACGACCGGGAGGACCCTGTGTCAATGACCCAACCCTGCTGGGGGTGGATATCCGAGGGACCACCAGGTTTGCTCTTAACAATTGTACTGCCATATTTATTGGGTAAGGTGTATGGTGTTACATGTATGATATGTAGTGGGAAGAGTAGTGTTTTATGGATAGAGGATAGCAATGTAGGGCAATGTCGTGAAGTTGGATGTGTATGTTATATAAAGAGGGTTTTCCTGATACCCCTGATGTGTGAGGCAGAAAGATATGTATCCAGCTACCAAGGCCTGGGAGAGAAAATGGAATTCAGGCTATTCCCTGAGTCTTCCGAAACCTTGGCGGTAGTACTTCCCTGGGCAGGGCTGCCTACCCCTACTATTACAAAAGTAATCAAGTAGAACATAGGACAACATTGTGTAAATTTATGATAACGAAACAATTGCACCAATGCTAAATAAACTAACCAATTATATTGCTTATCAAAATGGCAGCACAGACTGCAGGCGCTGTCCTGCTAGCAACGAGGTAAGAAAGACAGGGATATCACGCGACTAGCCTCTCCCAAAGCTCCCTCAATATAACAAAGGCATATGCAATTGTAACTCACTCACAAATGACACAGGCTACAAAACTCATTTGGGAGTGACACCCTCACACAAAGGGGGAGTCTGTTGGTGCATCTTGAAATAACAGACTGCTTATACTTCAATAACACTACAAGACATACACAACTACAGTCTTTTTAGTATATTTATAGTTTTTATATTTTTGTATTTAAAAATGTTCTATACAGAAACACAGCAACTCCTAATTTACGACCATACGCTGGGCTACATACGGCAACCAAAAAGCACCAGACGCAAACATGCTAATCAAACCAAAGTAGGAGGCTACCCCAAAACAAACTGACCACTAAGATTTCCCCTTACAACATGCCCTCACGTGACAATTAGCCATAACATTATCAGTGCCTTTAATGTGCCGCACATCCAAACTGTGTTCCTGCAACAATAGAGCCAACCTAGTTAGCCGCTGATTTTTGTACATAAATTTCTCCAAAAACTGAAGGGGATAGTGGTCGGCGTAGACCTTAACAGTCGGGCCATAGGGTGGTACATACACCTGAAAGTGCTGCAGGGACAGAACAATAGCTAGGAGCTCCTTCTCAACCACTGAGTAATTCCTCTGGGCTCGATTAAACTTCTTTGAGTAGAAGGACACTGGATGCTCTATCCCTGCATGCTCTTGCATCAGTACCGCACCTATCCCCACATCACTAGCGTCAGTAGCTAGGATAAAGGGCAATCCAAAGTGAGGAGCTCGCAGAATGGGATAGTGCGACAGGAGAGACTTAACTCCTGCAAAAGCCTCCTGACAGTCTTCTGTCCACTTGAACTTGATGTCTTTCCGCAGTAAATTAGTCAGCGGAGCAAGTTCAGTAGAGTAGTCCTTAATGAATCTCCGGTAGTACCCTGTCATTCCTAGGAACAGTTGCAGAGATTTGCGAGTGGTAGGAGGAGAGAAACAAGCAATAGCCTCCACCTTTGCCAAGGGTGGAGACACCTCACCATGTCCTACCACGAATCCCAAGTAATTGACAGTAGCCTGTACAAAGTCGCATTTCTCCAAATTTACAACCACACCTGCTTCACTAAGTCTTTTGAAAAGAAGCTCAACATTATCAACATGCTCTCGCCAGGTGGTATCAAAAATCTCGACGTCATCAATATAGACTACACAATTAGGGATGTCATCTACAACCCGGTTCATCAATCGCTGAATTGTAGCCGGGGCATTCTTAAGCCCATAGGCCATCACCTGACACTGGTAAACTGCCCCGTCCACCACAAAACTAGCAATTTTCTTGGCTCTCTCAGTCAACAGGACCTGCCAGTAACCTTTCACTAAATCCACTTTAGTGATAAATGTGGCAGCCCCGATGCAGTCTACGGAGTCGTCAACTCTAGGTAATGGATAGGCATCTGTCTGGGATAGTGCATATCCCCTCCTGAAATCAACACAAAAGCGGATCTTGCCATTCGGTTTAGGTTGCAAAGTCACTGACGAAGACCACTCACTATATCCCTTCTTCACCAGACCCTTCTCCAACATGTAGTCCAGCTCGGCTTTTAGGGCAGGCTGCCGAGCAGGATTTATACGGTAGGGGGCCAACTTGAGTGGCTTACTGTCTCCCACCTCTATGTCGTGCAACGCCCAGGATGTTAGACCCGGAGAATCACCAAACACACTGGAGTACTGCCACAGCCTATTGAATAACTCATCTTGTCGCTTAGGACCAAGATGCTCCAACTTGTCCCTAAGAGCAACATACCCAATGCCCTCCCACAACGCAGCTGGGACCGCAGCTTCTAAATAGTCAACCTCCTTCTCCTCCTCCGTCCCTACTACAGCCAGGTAATGAGAGGGACAATCGGTGCCACCTGTGCAGTCACTCCCACAATTCATAAGAACAAAGGCTTCCCCTCCGATACCAGACATGCGCACCCCCGCATTCCTTGCGGTTACACCTGCCTGCGCAGAATCACCTCCGTCAGCGCCCCAGCCAGAGGTAGTCGGCCTATGGTAGGGCTTTAACATATTAATATGGCAGAATTGGGAGGCTTTGCGATAGTAGGGCGTGTCTATTACATAGTCAACCTCACCAATCTGCTTAACGACCTTGTGTCACTTGTGTGGACCACAAAACTTAGCTGTTAAGGGTCGACCCTGAACTGGCAACAGTGCCAGAACCTCGTCGCCCACCTTGAACGCCCTAGATTTAGCCTGCTTATCATAATGGTACTTCATCTTGCTTTGTGCTGCCACTAGATGCTCATTAGCTAACTGCAGGGCAGTCTGCAACCTCTCCCGAGTCTTCTGCACATACTCGAGCAGAGGCACAGAGCCCCCTGCCATATCACTCTCCCAGGTATCTTTCACCACATCCAGCGGGCCCCTGACACGATAACCAAACGCAAGGGAATTGGGCGAAAATCCCAAAGACTCTGAAGGGACATCACGAATCGCGAAAAGAACAAAAGGTAAAGCAGTGTCCCAATTCCTCTCATGCTGCAAGCAAAATTTACGCAGCATACTCTCCAAGGTCTGGTGAAAACGGTCAAGGGCTCCCTGTGATTGTGGATGGTACGCGCTTGACAGCACATGCTTTATTCCTAACTCTGAGAGGGTTTGCTTGAAGAGATTGGATGTAAAATTAACCCCTCTGTCAGACTGGAGTTGATGTGGAAAACCAAATCTAGTGAAGAAATGTAGAAGGTGTTTGAGAACAACCTTCGCGTTCATGCTACTAACCGGAATAGCCTCCAGGTATCTAGTTGTGGCATCCATCAAAGTAAGCAAGTATTTATATCCCGCAATGGTGGGTGGTAAGGGACCGACCATGTCAATGATGACACGGGTAAATGGCGCTTCAACTACAGGTATAGGGATCAAAGGTGCTACGGGTATTCCATGGTTGGGTTTTCCAACTACCTGACAAACATGACATGACATAAAAAAAGTAGCCACCGATGCATGCATATTAGGCCACCAAAAATGAAAACGCAGCCATTCAGTAGCCTTACGCACTCCTAAATGCCCCGCCAGTGGTACCTCATGCGCTAGCCTAACCAGCTCTTCCCTAAACTGAGCAGGCACCACTAATTGCACCTCCCCCATGCCTGAGCCTGTATCTGGCGTCCACTGCCGATACAACAATGTCCCTTTTACAATAAATATCTCTAGACCGTTCTTAAGAACATAAGAACATAAGAAAATGGGAGTCTGCAGAAAGCCGATTGGCCTAAGCAAGGCAGATCCCTGTCCCACACAACCCCAATTACAAAGCCCAATTATAGGCTCAACACTCTAATACCCTGAGGATCATCTTACCAAACCGGTTAGAGAAACGCAGGGTCTGCAGAGCGCTGATTGGCCCAACCCGGCTGATCCCCCTTCACACCCAACCCTTCTCGTCCATATGCTTATCCAATTTTTTCTTAAAGCTCCCTATCGTTCGATCTAATTTGAAACCATTGGTACGTGTTCTTTCGGTATCACTGAGCTTGAGTACATGTCTCATGTCCCCTTTGTTTGAACACCTCTATCATATCCCCTCTAACTCTGCGTCTCTCTAACGAATGTAAACCTAATTTCTTCAACCTTTCTTCATACGGAAAATTTCTAATATTATGGATCATATGGGGTCTCACTAATGACAAGTAAAGTTTTAAGATAACATCAGCAGTTCTGTTACTCACACTCCTAGAGATGAACCCGAGAATCCTGTTTGCCTTATTACGAACGCTTATACACTGTTTTCTAGGCTTCAAATCATTGCTAACAAACACACCTAGATCTTTCTCGCAGTCTGAATTTTCTAATTCTAAATTAGCTAGTTTATTTAATCAATGTTAAACTTCATCTGCCAATTTACTGACCATTCATGTAAGGTATCTAGATCCTTTGGAGGCACTCTATATCGCTATCTGAATCAATTGATCTCCCCATTTTAGTATCGTCTGCGAATTTACTTATCCTACTAGTTATACCTAAATCTAGGTCATTTATGTATATAAGAAACAACAGGGGACCTAATACCGATCCCTGGGGGACACCACTTTTGACTGCTCCCCACTCTGACTTGGTACCATTTATGCTATCTACTGCTTCATATTTTACGTTCTGGGTCTTATTTAGGCATGAAAATGATCACGTAAACAGCCCTAGTTAGTGAAAACGGTTTAGGGGGCCTATTACATCTCTAACTTTAGATTTATTCTTCTCACCAGTCGTGCCAACCTTCTTAAACAGGAGGCCCAGACTCGGGTCCTCTTGCTGCAACTTGCTCAATTCGTCTCTAGGTATCTCCAGTTACCTCTGACCTCTCAAAAATAGCAGAAGGTTGAGTCGGCGGCATTATGTCAGACTCCTCGTCCGGCACTATGTCACCTCTACTAGTCTCGGTAGCCTCACTGGGGTCAGCCACGCCCACCGCTGCCTCCGAGCCAGTGTCATCTAGTAGTGCATCATGGGATGGCCCACACTCATGGCTGTCAGCCCCTGCATCCACTAAATCATCCTCCTGTTGTGCCACTTGTGCCTTTGATCTGGTCACTGCGCACACAGGGTAGATAGAGTCCATGTTATCTTCCTGCAAACAACCACCAGTAGGGAGCTCAAAAGCAGCTTCAGCGACGACTATAGGAGGCGGGAAAACTACATCCCCTGCCAAGTCAGTCCCGAGCAAAAAATCCACCCCCTCAACGGGCAGAGTGTCCACCGTGGCCACCTTACCCTCGGCGGTCAGCAACGGGCACTCTAGGGTCACCGGGACTAAATCACAGCATTGCTCACTGTTGATTCCCCTGCAAATAACAAACTCTCCGGTGCTAATAGGTCCCCATGTCAGGTTACGACACATGGATTGCTGCGCACCAGTATCCCTAAACACCTGGACAGGGTACGTCTGCTCCCTGATCCGTACTGATCCATCATGTATGAATGGCCGACACCAATCAGGGGAAGTCTGGTTATGCTCAGGTGGTGAAACCATCTGGGGAGGCAAAGTGCTTACTAACCTGCTTCGCGCTGGCCAACACTGCCCCCCAAACTCACCAGTACCTGGCTTGCCTTTCACAGGTACCTCCCCTAGTGTCGCCACCAACTGGACAGCCTTGGGTTCCTGAGTAGCCATCCATTTAGCACACTGAGGTTTAATATGACCCACTTGCTTGCAAAAATAACATCTCACTTCCGTAGAAGCTTGCTGGTTGTCAGCCTTGGTATAATGTTGTGTCTTATTTGTGGTACCTTTGGGTGATGATGGGCGAGCTGATACTGTGGCTGCTTGGTGCACAAGTTGGTCTCTCCTGTCAGCAATGCTCCCCATGCACGTGCCACGCTGGGCTAGTGCAAAGTCATCAGCCCAAACAGCTGCTTCCCTTATTGATTTAAACCACTTTTCTTTTAATTTTGCCCATATGTCCTTTTCAACTATGCTTGTAAACTGCTCCATCAGCCAAACCTCACACGCCGCCTCAAAAGTACCAGCTGACTCTGAATGCAGCCACTTAGCTAGAGTATCGCGCAGGTACCTGGCACATTCCACGTGCGAGTCCCCTTGCCGCTTCCGAGCCCCCCTGAAGGCCAACCTGTAAGCCTCGGGACGCAGCTCGTAGGCTTTTAACACAGCCTCTTTAAGTACATCGTACTCTAGCTCCTGCACTTCTAGGTGATCGTATGCATCAAGAGCCTTGCCTTTTAAAACATTAGACACCAACACTGCCCAGCCCTACCTCGGCCACTGATACTCGTGGGCCTTCTTCTCAATACGCAAGAACCACTCCGTGACCTTGAGTTCATCGAAGGCCGGCACGAGTTTCAGCCGTCGAGACAACACCACCTCTTCTGCCTCCTCCTTAGATGTATGACCTATGACCAGCATTATTCCCTTATCGTCTTTGCCCACTAATTTCCAACTTCGTCTTCTCCAAATCGGTCTCCCTATCTCTCTCTCTCTGTCTTTCTTCTGCCTGTATTTTCTTCTCTATCTCCAGCTTCCTCAACGCAATCTCTCTATCTATCTCCATTCTCTTTAGTTGGAGCTCCACCTCTGGACTCCTTCTCGACCCTATCGGGGTTATAGGAGGAAACTGGGCGAAAGGGGGAACATTGTGCTGAGCACTCACCGTAGGAGTGGCATTGAAATGCTGAGGTTTGGCCAACGACACATGGGGGGAAGGAGGAGGATACTGAGGATTGCTAGCATAACTTGAAACAAATGTACGGGCCATAGGGGCCTGAACATAGCCCTGTGAAATTGAAGGGGCCGTACTGATAGGGTTAAATGCTGACGGTGGATATATATTATACTGTAAAAGAACATATTATATAATTAAAACCATTGTTTGAGCTCACGTCACCAACTAAAATAATTATTCCATGCAATAATGCACGCTCACCATATGGCCTTAGCTGTATATACATATCAAGGACAAATAAAAACAACATACTCATATTACTCAATATACTTTATTTCGTCCTGTTTTTCGATTAATATATATTTCATTCTTCCACTGGACGAAGGCAACGACTACAAATAAAATTGATCCATACATCATCAGAGAGGACAGCTATCCTACCTTATCCCAAACTAGATTGATTAGGTTCTTCAATTTCCTTGCGGAATATAAACGAAAATCGGTAGTCAGGGAAATGACATAACCGTACCTTTCTTTCATGATTTACTACTATTACTGTCGGAATAAGAGGCTAAGCATAGGCCTATCCCAATATAAAATAGCGTAGGCTATGATATGGTTGGTTATGGCTTGCTTATTAAAGTTATTTAAAGAATAAACCGTGTTATGATAGCAAAACGACTAGGGAACGAGTTGATTTGTGTCCGGAGCCAGTGAAAATAGACTATTTACCAGCTGATTTACTTGAAATTATCAATCAATATTGCATATGTCACAGCAACAATGCTTTCAGACCATGCCAGTGGAAGAATGGAAGATTACTGATTGACTTAGAACACAAAAAACACCTATTTGTCTTTCACAAATCCAGTAGCTGTTTCGTGTTGTTTTGCAAGCTGATCACTAGTTCGGCTTTTAACCCGTTGAGCCCCGGCTAGTTATAATATTTTGTTCACCCCAGCCCCAAGCCATTTTCACTTCTTTTTTTTGTTTGCTAAAATGGAAGACAAGGATGAGAAATGAAAAAAAAAAAAAAAAAAAATCACCTCAGAATTTTTTTTTGGGGGGGGGGGGAGCCTCCCAAAAATGTGTTGAGCCAAAATGGAAGAGAATGGTGAGAAATGAAGACAAAAATAAAAAAAAACTCATTTCGGTCATTTGGGGGGCGGGGTTTCAATAGTCTCCCCCCGCATGACCACCCGCCCGGGAGCACTAGGGTAAAAACTGAGTATGGCATTGTACGGCATACATCCTAAGGAGTGTCTCACATAAATCTCAAGCCTCTAGCTCCCATACGACCGGAGTAATGAAGGTTCAAAGTGGCGGCGAACTAAGGGTGTAAACTATCCCCACTAAGCCCACCACCACCAGCCGCGCGGCTGTCTCGGCCCGCTCACACCTACTGGCCCGGCTCCCACACACACTACGGTACCTCCCCCTCCTATTCTCCTGCCATTTCCTACCTTACGAGCCACGTAAGTGTTTTTTATATGTCGCACGCACGTGATGCGTCGCTGGGAGTTGGTGATCAAACACTGCCGACGCAACACGTGCGACGCTGGGTCTCACCGGGTTAACATATTCAGGCATTCCGGGTAAAATTAGCAACTATCTCATAATAAATACCACATAATAATTGTATACTACCATTGAATACATAAACCTTATTTCTACTCCAACCTCAATATAAATTATTTTGCAATAGAAAGTCAATTATAACAATGGCAAACCCGATTGTCCTTGTCTGCAAAGGACCGAAAATACAAGTGTGTATTTCGTGTACCCAGGAGGCAATAAGTGGTCAGGAACCAGACTCTAAAGTGTAAATGCCCTAGAGCTTGCCCTAAGGCCTACTAGACGCTAACGCCATCTGTTGTTGCTATCCGTCAAAAAGTGGTGAGGTTCCAAGTACTCGATAACGACAATAACTGTTGGTTGCCAGGGGTTGATGACCAGCCAGGAGAGGGGTGAGAGCTCCAAATGTCACCAGACTGCACAATTATACTAGGCTGTCGTGCTCTCATTAACACTACAAAAGTTATCAAGTAAAACATAGGACAACATTGTGTAAACTTATGATAACGAAACAATTGCACCAATGCTAAATAAACTAACTAATTATATTGCTTATCAAAATGGCAACACAGACTGCAGGCGCTGTCCTGCTAGCAACGAGGTAAGAAAGACAGAAGGATATCACGCGACTAGCCTCTCCCAAAGCTCCCTCAATATAACAAAGGCTTATGCAATTGTAACTCACTCACAAATGACACAGGCTACAAAACTCATTTGGGAGTGATAATATATATATATATATATATATATTATCAACTCTGCGTAGGCAGAGTTTGGTATCGCCCCCCCGTATAGTGGGTACCACACGAAAAAAATGTTTGTCGTCGGCGTTGTCGTCGTTGTTGTCCGTCTGTCTTGGAACTCCTCCTAGACCGTTGGACGGATTTTCACCAAATTTCACACAAACATTTGTTGCGTGAATGCGAACGTCAGTCAAAAAAGATTTTTTGAAATTATGCAATAGTTATGATTTTAGGTCCAAAATATGGTTTTACCCCCCCCCCCCACAGCAATGATGGCGTTCTGGGGGCGAAAACATCTCGCTACACATTTGCTAGGTTAAGTTAGTTCAGTTGGCATTAGAAGTGATGGTAGTAATATTTGGATTGATGGTGATAGTAGTGATAATGGTGATAATAGTAGTGATGATGGTTGTAGTTGTATTGATGATGATGACAGTAGTGATGATGACAGTAGTAGATATGATTGTGACAGTACTAGTAGTAGTAATGATGGTCATAATAGTAGTGATAATGGTGACAAGTAATGATTCTAGTTGTAGTGATAATAATGACAGTAGTGATGATGGTGTGAGTATTAGTGAGGATGGTTAAATTTGTAGTAATGATGACAATAGTTGTGGTGATGAAGATCATAGTAATGGTGATGATGGCAGTAGTAATGATGATGGTGACAGTAGGATAAATGATGGTAATATTTGTGACAATTGTAATGATGATGGTTATAGTAGTAGTGATGATGTTAACAGTAGTAATGATGATCAACTCTGCGTAAGCAGAGTTTGTTATCGCCCCCCTGTATAGTGGGTACCACACGAAAAAAAAATCGGTCGTCGGCGTTGTCGTTGTCGTTGTCGTTGTCCGTCTGTCTCGGAACTCCTAGACCGTTGGACGGATTTTCACCAAATTTCACACGAACATTTATTGCGTGAATGCGAACGTCAGTCAAAAAAGTTTTTTTGAATTTATGCAATAGTTATGATTTTAGGTCCAAAATATAGTCTTACCAAGCCCCTCAACCTCCCCCCCCCCATCATTGCTGGGGGTGAAAACATCTTACTACGCATTTGCTAGGTTAAGTTAGTTCAGTTGGCATTAGAAGTGATGGAAGTAATAGTGGGATTGATGGTGATAGTAATGATGATGTTGATAATAGTAGTAATGATGGTTGTAGTTGTATTGATGATGGTGATAATAGTAGTAATGATGGTTGTAGTTGTATTGATGATGATGACAGTAGTGATGATGATGACAGTAGTAGATATGATGGTGACAGTAGTAGATATGAAGGTGACTTGCTAGGTTAAGTTAGTTCAGTTGGCATTAGAAGTGATGGAAGTAATAGTGGGATTGATGGTGATAGTAATGATGGTGATAATAGTAGTAATGATGGTTGTAGTTGTATTGATGATGGTGATAATAGTAGTAATGATGGTTGTAGTTGTATTGATGATGATGACAGTGATGATGATGACAGTAGTAGATATGATGGTGACAGTACTAGTAGTAGTGATGATGGTCATAATAGTAATGATGATGGTGACAAGTAATGATAGTTGTAGTGATAATGATGACAGTAGTGATAATGGTGTGAGTATTTGTGATGATGGTGAGTAGTTGTGAGGATGGTGAAAGTTGTAGTGATGATGACAATAGTTGTGATGATGAAGATCATAGTAATGGTGATGATGGCAGTAGTAGTGATGATGGTGATAGTAGGATACATGATGGTAACACTTGTGACAGTAGTAATGATGATGGTTATAGTAGTAGTGATGATGTTAACAGTAGTAATGACGATTGTAAGATGGTGGTGATGATAGTAATGATGGTTGGTAGTTGTAGTATCAATGATTATAGTAGTGATTAAGATGGTAGTGACAATGGTGAGAGTAGTAGTGATGATTGTAATTGTAGTAGTGATGATCATAGTAATGGTGATGATGACTAGTCGTGATGATTGTGGCAGTTGTAGTGATGATGGCAGTAGTAGTGATGATGGTATTAGTAGTGATGATGGTAACCCATCACAGAGTTGGGTATGCCGTTTTGATTTTGGGCAAAACGGCACGTCTACTTTATTATTATTTTTTGTTTTACTATTGCAGAACCATGACATTTTAACATATGATTATTAACACTTACTAGACTGTTCCTGTCCTTAGCCACTTCATTCAATGTTTAAGAACATAAGAACATAAGAAAATGGGAGTCTGCAAAAAGCCGATCGGCCCACACAAGGCAGATCCCTGTCACACCCAACCCCAATTACAAGGCCCAATCATAGACCCATCCCACCAATACCCGAGTACCGACCCCACCAAAACGGTCAGAGATTAACACAAGATTACGGGGGTCTGCTGAGCGCCGATTGGCCCACACCTGGTAGATCCCCCTCACACCCAACCCATCTCGTCCATATGCCTATCTAATTTTATCTTAAAGCTCCCTATCGTTCTTTATCCCACTATATCACTTGGTAGCCTATTCCACCCATCTACAACTCTGTTACCAAACCAATATTTGCCTATATCTTTTTTGAAACGAAATTTATCTAATTTGAAACCATTTGTACGAGTTATTTCGCTATCAATGAGCTTTAGTACATTTTTCATGTCTCCTTTATTAATTCCACTAACCCACTTGAATACCTCTATCATGTCACCTCTATCTCTGCGTCTCTCTAACGAATGTAAGCCTAATTTCTTCAACCTTTCTTCATACGGAAGATTTCTAATATTATGGATAATTTTTGTCATTCTACGTTGAACTCTCTCCAATGAATCTATGTCCATTCTGTAATAAGGACACCAAAATTGAACAGCATAATCCATATGGGGTCTCACTAATGACAAGTAAAGTTTTAAGATAACATCAGCAGTTCTGTTACTCACACTCCTAGATATGAACCCGAGAATCCTGTTTGCCTTGTTACGAACGCTTATACATTGTTTTCTAGGCTTCAAATCATTGCTAACAAACGCACCTAGATCTTTCTCACAGTCTGAGTTTTCTAATTCCATATTAGCTAGTTTATATTTAAAATTTGTATGCATCTTCCCTATCTTTAATACCTTGCATTTGTCAATGTTAAACTTCATCTGCCATTTTACTGACCATTCGTGTAAGGTATCTAGATCCCTTTGCAGACACTCTATATCTCTAACTGAATCAATTTTTCTCCCCATTTTGGTATCGTCTGCAAATTTACTTATCCTACTAGTTATACCTAAATCAAGGTCATTTATGTATATAATAAACAACAGAGGACCTAATACAGATCCCTGGGGGACACCACTCTTGACTGATCCCCATTCTGATTTAGTACCATTTATGCTGACTCTCTGCTTCCTACCAATTAGCCATGACCTAATCCATCCTAACAACGCCCCACCTATTCCATGTGCCTCAACCTTTCTCATCAATCTCTCATGAGGGACTCTGTCGAAAGCTTTACTGAAATCTAAATATATAATATCATATGACTTGTCATTATCTACTGCTTCATATACCTCTGTGAAAAAACTAAGCAAATTAGTAAGGCAAGAACGTCCCTGAGTGAATCCATGCTGAGAAGAATTGATTAAGTTAAATGTTTCTAAGTGGTTTCTCATTTTCCTAGCAATAATTGACTCTAGTAGCTTTCCTATGATTGAAGTGAGACTAATGGGACGGTAATTGGATGCTATTGATTTATCACCTTTTTTGAAAATTGGAACTACATTTGCAATGTTTGGCACATCCTTGTTAGCTGGTCCTCGGTTTCACAGGGTTCCAGTGATGCAAATTTATTTTCGGCTTCCTCTGGCTCCTCAGGATTGGTAGAAGTAACCTTGCCATGGATGTCTGTTAACATCGCCTTCATTTCATATATTTCTTTAAAAAAAAAATTCAGATCTGCAATATTGAAGTAATTAATGAAATATCATGTCTACATTATAGTAAGGACGGTGTACAGTAGGGTAGTGATTGAGAGAGTGAGAGCGAGAATGGAGAAATGGATAGGTGACGAGTAGGGCGGTGTTAGAAAGGGAAAAGGATGTGTAGATCAGATTTTTAAACTAAATTGTGTTTTAGAGAAATATCTGGAGAAGCAACAAAAGATGTATGTTGCCTTTATGGACTTGGAGAAGGCCTATGACAGAGTGGATAGAGAATGTACTTAGAATATACGGAGTAGATGGCAAGTTGCTAACAGCAGTTAAGAGCATGTATGAGGGTGCAAAGGCAGCAGTACGTGTGGAGAATGAGCAGAGCGAGTTCTTTGACCTGAATGTTGGGTTGAAACCGGGGTGTGTGATGTCCCCATGGTTATTTACTGTATATATGGGTGGAATCATGATTAATACAAGGAAGAGCAGTGGATGTTGGTGTATCGCTGATAAGGGAGGGAAATAAGTGGAAGCTACCTATACTGCTGTTTGCTGATGATACAGTTCTGATGAGCGATAATGAATGGGAATTGCAGGGTCTGGTAAATATGTTTGGAACAGTGTGCGGAAATCGGAATCTAAAGGTAAGTGCGGGGAAGAGCAAGGTCATGGTCTTCCAAAGGGGTGAAGTTGAACGGTCAGGCCATGGAGATTGTCAGCTCATTTAAGTATCTGGGCAGTGTGTTTAGTAAAGATGGATGAAGAAGTGCGGGAGAAGATGCAAAAACCCCCAGAGGGTTGTAGGAATGCTGAAAGCAGTAACAAGAAATAGGGTGGTCAGTATGGAAGTGAAGAAGTCCTTGCATGACTGTGGTAATCCCGACACTGACTTAAATAGGGTGGTCAGTATGGAAGTGAAGAATTCCTTGCATGACTGTGGTAATCCCGACACTGACTTACGGAAACGAAGCATGGACATTGGTTGAGAGACTCAGACCAAGAGTGAGAGGGGTGGAAATTAGTTACTTGAGAAGTGCGTGCGGAGCTACATGGAGGGATAGACAGGCAAATGAGGAAGTAAGAAGGTGTGGTGTCACTGGTATGGACGTAGATGTGCTGGAAAGTGTGAAAAGAAACACCTTGAGATGGTTCGGCCATGTGGAATGTATGGGAAGCGAGAGAATGACTAAGAGGGTGTACGAGAGCAAGGTGGAAGGACAAAAAGGGAGAGGTAAACTGAAAGAGAGGTGGATGAAGTGAGGAAGTATAATATATATTATGGATGAAGGCGGTGCTGGATGGGAGGAGGGGCGTCGACTGACTGGGGACAGAGGTGCATGGGGGCGGTTCGGTCATGGCCACCCCTTCGGGGATCACGGAGTCAGGCAATAGAAAGATAGATTATATAAAGATACAGGTAATGATAAACAAATTACAGTTATATCCTACATGAGGACCATGACACATTTTGACAGTATATTTTTGTTATTAGAGGATTTAAACATACTAAGATAGGGCCTATGGGAATTTAAAGGGTAAATACAATCAATCTATCAATATACTCAGGCACATACCCATTATTAATATTTCTTTTTCTTTTTTTACATGTACAATTATACCAAATCTAAATAAAATAGTTTATTAGTAACCAGGAAAAATAGAAAAGGAAATGCATCATGTCTTAAAGGGTTAATATGCCTATGTTACGCTACAGTACATTTCCCCACACCACTTGTCTCCGTATTCTTGTCCTATCATAACATACATGGGATGACTTGGCTAGTAATCAAAACATGATTGACCATCTAAAGTTTATGCATAGGCTCCATGTGAAATGAACGCTATGCTTGTCCAACTCAAAATTTCTAGTTACTGGTATGTGTACACAGACGGGGTAGGAGGAGAGACAAATACACTGTCACTGGAGGTATGGAAATGGAGGTAAAACAGAGTGTGTGAAGGAAGTAAGGTTTTCGGAGCAATGGGAAGTATGTGGAAGACGAGAAATATCAGAATGAAATAAAAAAGTGCAATGAATCAAGGAGTTGTTGTGCCAACAGTGATATATGGGTCTGAGACATGGGCTCTGAAGGAAAAAGAGTGAAGACAGCTGGATGTGATGGAGATGAGCTGCTTGAGGAGTATGTGTGGAGTTACTCGTAGAGACAGATTGAGGAATGAAGAGATACATAGGAGAGTGGGGCAGCAGGAACATTTGTCAGCCGGAGTGGACAGAAGGGTGCTAAGCTGGTATGGTCATGTTGAATGAATGGAAGATGAAAGGCTTACAAAGAGAATATGTGAGTCAGATAGAAGGGCAGGAAGACCCCAATTGAGATGGAGACTGTAAGACAAACTTTGGATGATATAGGAATGACTATAGATCAGGCAAGAGATGTGGTAATAAATAGGACTGAATGGAGAATGCTTGTGAATAGATGAGTGAACACGTGGTCATTTGGGGGAAGGTGTCGGGCGCAAGTTGGACTAGATAATAGTTTATCAGGCGCCTGGCCCAGGGAGACGATTAATATGAAGGGTGCGCCTGGAAGTATGGTGGGCAGGCTTCGCTGCATGTCTGCCTACCGAAATCGGAACCTCTCCGGGTGGTCAGTGGCCGGGGAAGTGCTGGAGGGACCTTGGCGCCCCTGGTCTCTGAGTCTTCTGGATGAACTACATATATGTGAATTTGTATTTTGTCTTTGTTGTGTTTTGTGTTGTCCCTATTCTTGTTGTGTCTTTTCTTGAGTCCTCCCCCCCCCCCCCAACACAAAAAAACAGGAAATAATGTAAAGAAAAACTATAAAGTGGGGATTGGGCCTGAGTAAATCAAGTAGATATATTTGTTTTGACCATCTAGTAATTGAACAATCTACTGTACATTACGCTTGACACCTCACGAGCGGGGGGTTTTGGGCTATTTTGGGCATATTCAGGCCCTCCTGAATGATAAATCAAGTATCTGCATGAAAAGAAATGTATTCAGCAAAACACTAGGCGCTAAAAGCATCAAAATGAGAACAGAACGAGCTACGTAGCACTCGTCGTTCTCAGGCAGTGGTACCACCAACATGGGAGTTTAGCGTATAGCGGCATATTTTTTCCAGCTACGCTCACTACTGGCTACAGTGGCGGCCTCTCGAGAACACAGGGAGGGTGAGTCAGTGGGCGGCGGTAGGCCCTGGGAGTCGGACGTGTGGCCCGCTGCGCTCCCGGCCATTTGCACTAGATTTTAACCCTTTAAAAGCCTTAATAATGCTTGTAACTTGCTGCAAATTGGCGCCCGGCTATAGCCAGGCGCCTCTCTTTAGGGGTTAAGTGTCTAACAACCTACCATTGAGCCACATTTCCCATATTATAAATACACAATAGACCATGAAAGGGCTTTCCCTAAAACTATATGGGAGATTAGTACTGTAGTGTGATGATATGTGCTAGTGAAACTTGGCCATTTAGGATGGAAGATGTGCACAGAATGAAACAAAACAAAATGACAATGGGTAAATTATTGTATGCGTTTTTTTATATACCAAAATAAGAGGTATCTACCTTAGTATTACTCGAACGATGTCTAGGCATTTAGAAGAAGTGAGAAAATAGGGAATTAAATTTACCAAGCATCAACAGAGATTCAAACACACATGGTAATATACTTTGTTTATTGTATTCTAACAAGCTTTGACTCTCTGGAGTTCACTTTAAAACTCCAAGAAGACCCTCGAGTCCAAACTTGTCATGTCACAAAACAATAAACATAATTTACTACCATGTGAGTAGTCAATTCTTCCAAATTATCCTTTCCTCGTCTGGACAGAGTCCACCTGGCCAGGTTGAGATATTTTATGTTGTACAACAATTTATTGCTTAAAGAAAAAGTTTAACGGTACCTGGCTCCTCCTCTGCCGTGTCTACATCTTCTAGCCCAGGCATATCATCCTGGGAAGTTCCTGCGAGGAAAACGTGTTGTATATTGTCAATAATATATTGTAAACCAAAACAAATATATTTAACCAACAGTAACCTCCTACAAAATCCTACCAAAAGAATATGTCAATACATCATTCACTTAGAATTGGTGAGTAACATAGCACCTTCTACCATTCATTGCATGGTCTCTCTCTCTCTCTCCTTCTCTTTCACTACTTCTATTTCAACTTCCCTCTATTTTTGTCCTGGATGTTTTGGTAACACAAAGTACAACAAGGAAGCTGCAGAAGGTGGGCTCATTTGTCCGGGTGTGTATGTCCATGTGCCAGTGATCCCCAGAAGCCCTCATATATACAAATCTCATTATCCCATAACTACAGTTTGGGGCCTTCACATCTGTCCGGCTTTGGTCAACCAACTTGGGACTGCTTGGATAAATAGTCTATGGAACTACAACAACAACATTTTGGATTGCATTTACACTACATGGTGCAAGGGAATCCTTCATGATAATCAGGGACATTACTAACTTCTGCTACTATTGTCAGAAGATAAACGATGTCCATCACCCAACAGACAAAGAGTTGCATATAGCTCTCTGCCCTGTATCATATTTTTACCACAATTTTTAGATAGCCTAAAAGGTATCTGACTCCCACTAGTGTGAGTTTAACACTAGTTACAATTTGCAAGATGCACCTTCTGCAAAACATTAAAGTCTTATTTTTTCACCAGTCTTCTCTACTTCTTTTCATCAGGAAGAGTTGCTAAAAAAATAGACGGAAGAGACGCCGTTACTTGAGATCTAGAAAATATATACAGTAAGTAAAAGGAACAGTCAGAGTAAGCTATGGGTATGGTAGAGATCGCTCAGCTCTCATTCCGATAGACCAGCCCATCACCACATGACTAGAACCCAATCCTCTCAGCATCAGCTAGGAAAGGGCCTAGAAAGCCGTCATTGGCGGGGGGATAGCGCCCCTATTTCAACTCTTTCGGGGTTGGGCACCCGCCTCACCGAGCGTTCTAACGATTGGCGCCATGGCCAGCGGCAATAGGTACCGGTAGTCGTAATTGAGAACATTAACAAGCTTATAATTTAAATAAAAAGCTGTAAAAAATCACTGTACCTTTTGGTGATGAGCCATTTCCTTCATCAACAGTTGCTCGCTCATACTTGGTTCTTTTTTGTGGAGGCTCCTCGTCGTCGCCTGATTCGATGTTTGAGGTCACCTCTGCTCGCTTAGCCTTTGCTAGAGCCTCTTCAAAGGTGTCTGTTAAGAAAATTACATTAACATTTTTGGTAACAAACAGAAGGGACCAAAATATTTGTTACTTAAGTACTGTACAATGGATAAAAGTTAAAAAAATATATAATATCGGTCACTGTATAATGTCAACTAGGCATATTTCCATATCTACAATTATTACAATTCTAATACCAGAACTATATACAGTAAACTACCTTTCAGATATAGGAAAAGCCCTTTCAGTCAATAATGGCACCATTTCATCCTTGTTAAAGCTCGGCCAGATAGCCAAGTGAAAAACAACTTTCATCCACTTCACTCTCGTAACTCTACCACCTATTTAAACCACTAGCTATACTATCACCCATTGACAAATTCCACTTGCACATTACAATAATATTTGCTAATTAATAGATGTAGTACAACCAAAATTACCTTGCACAAGCCAAACATTAGATCAGGCTAACAAAGAAGTGGAGGTGATAGGGTTTATGATCATATAACTATATAGTAATTATTAGTCTTGTGTTGCAGTTGTTGTTGTTCCCTAAGCTGCCTGGCCGAACAGCCTCAGATGTTGCAGTTGCAAGGGTTGGCTGCATAGGAGGTGAAGTTATTTGTTGGGTTCAATGTAGTAGCTAATTAACTTAACAAGTGCAAAGCCATCCTAACAAAATCCAACTACTAGTGTAGAGATTATGGCTATGAAACTTGAATGTATCAATAAGCTCTGTCATTTGGGAGATATGAATATTGCTGATAGTGTGGTTAATTTTTCAGCACATATTCTAGTTGAAATAAACTGCAAGTCGTTCAGAGAAATGCTGCCATTATTGCCTATGCAGTTGAGAGAAGTAGAGGATGAATGGAAACAAGGGCAGATGAATATGTGGAAGTAGGAGGCAGAATTATCAGGCAAGGAAGCGATTGGTGGAATGATACGGTGAGAAAGGCAGTTGAGGAAGAGACGGTGGTTTGAGAGGATTTTATAAAGAAAACATTTTAAATATGGAAAATGAAAATGTAATGCATGGTTTAGCAGAGATAGAAGAAATAGTGAACAAAAAGTTGCGAAAGAGTATGCTGCAAAAGAATATACCCAGAGAAACTAGAAATGCGAGGAAACAAGAATAAGAACTTAAACAAAGAGTGAAGAGGACGATAGATGACGCTAAAATGAAGGCAGAGGAGGAATATGAGACGAAGATTAGCGAACAGTTTCTGAATGACAAGAAAGCATACTATAATGCTGAAAGAAGCCAGAGAGTGGAATTCCGAGAGTGTCTCAGGTGGTAGAATGAGGGGTTTGAATGGGAAGGTGGCGTAGGGTGGTGGATGTGTTGAAAAGCCATTTTAGAAGGTTAGCTGTACAAAGTAGGGAGAAGGCAAAGATCTCATTCATGGGAATGAAGAGAGGTAAAATAGAGTAGATGAAAAACGAATAAACATAGCACAGTAAAAGAAGCAATCAATAAACTTTAAAATGGGCAAAGCTGCTGGAGTAGATAACATCTCAGGTGACATGCTGAGATATGGGGGAGAAGAAGCTCTAGACATGATGCATAGGTTATGTAAATTAGCATGGGAAAAATAAAGCGTACCAGAGGACTGGAAGAAAGCAGTGATAGTAGTAAAGAGGAGTGTATGAGTTATATGGGAATCAGCTTGTATAGCATACCTGGAAAGCTATACACAAAAGTAGTAACAGAGGCTGCAGCACATAACAGATAACAAAATAGGCAAGGAGCAGGGAGGTTTTAGAAAGGGCAGGGGCTGCTTAGACCAGATAGCCTCAATGCATTTGTTGGTAGAGAAGTATTTGGCCAACAACAGAAAATTCTATAGTAGGGTCATTTGCTTGGAATCCGTGACCATTTTGTTCCTACCTTTTTCTCTCGATGGATTTGACAACCTGAACCATTTTAAAGGAAAATTAGCTCCTATGCCCCTCTGAAAAAAAAAGGCTAACTCTGCTAGAGCCCAATATTCAAAATGGCCGCCAACGCCATCTTGAAAAACATGAAATGTAATATCTCTGGCATCAGATGAGCTACAAGGACGAATGAGGTGTCCTTTTTCACTAATTCTGGCATTACAAATCCACTGGAATGGTTATTGTATTGTATTGTATTGTATATTGTATTGTTATTGTATTGTATTATACTAATTGTACATACTAATCTGCCACTTCACTGTCACTACATGATTCACTGTTTGAGCCACTATCAGAATCACTGTCCTCACTTTCGCTGCTATCATCACTGTTGTTCTCTGCCTGCGGTGTATAATATCTAATATTACTTTTTTACTGTTTCAGATGGATCGCATGCCCATCTGATGAAAATCGCCGACTTGTAAAGTGACCGAAATAATGGATAATAGAAGAGAGAGTGAAGAGTTACCAGACAAGACATTAAATGAATACGAGTACATTTTACTCTGTGGTGAGCGATGTACCGCAGATGATCGTTTGGAAAACATTACACCTGAGAAGTGGGAATCCATCCGGGAAAAGTCTTTACAATGGATAGAACTTGATAAGTTTCAACATATACATGAAAATGTGGATTGGGAGAAGGGACCAAAGGGTCACCACATGCATAGCAATTGTTACGCATCATTATCCAGCAAGCGCAAGCTCTCTCAAGCCGAAAAACGCAAACACAAATCCGAGGAACGTCTTGAAAGAGATGAAGCATCAGATCAACAAGACCCTTCCCCAGAGGCCAGTGCACCTAAAAGGCTCCGCTCCAGTATGGGTGTCCTTCATGATAAGACTCTATGTGTGTGGTGCATGAAAGGGGCATACAAGAGTAGTGACCGTGACAAGCAGATTTTACTCCTATCAATAGTAGATGCCTGGACTAAATTCAAGTTACATACTGTCTGTCTGGAAGATGAGGTCATGAGATTGAGACTTGACACTCTGATTGCATCCATCCCAGATAGTCAAACAGCATTTGGGTTGGAAATCCGCTACCATCGTGCGTGCTGGCACAAATATGTAAGCGACCACAAGCCCCTTTCAGATGAAAGCACTCAACATCTGCAGCGTGTAAACCTCCGATAGGCCCAAGCTCTCTTCTTTCATCATATTCGTCAAGTCATCTTCAAAGACCATGAAATTCGCACACTGCAAGGCCTGCTGCAGGACTATAAGCGCATTATCTCAAATCACGGACATAACTCGGTAGTAAAATCCAGCTACTTAAAGGAAATTCTCGTCAATGAATTTGGGGAAGACATCGGATTTCATGAACGCATTCAAAAGAATGTGAGTGAACTGGTATATGATACAACAGCAGCAGGTACATACATCGAGGTGGCAATATCTTCATTGGGTGTCAGCAATGATCAGTTGGTGATGAATGTTGCGGCACGACTCAAAGAACAAGTCATCAAACAAGGAAAAGGGAAGCATGCTGATTGCTCGTAGTGTAAAATGAAGGATGAACAAGCTGTACAGGATATAAGTGCATGTCTCACTGAATTCAAGTGTGATCCATTTGACCATACAAACAAGCCACTTCGATCCCTACAGTCAGGAATCCCAGCCTCAGACGCTCTCGCTGCCGACTTGAAATCGGCAAAGGAGGATGGCACAAGCAAACTGAAGCAGTTCTTGAATGAGAGTGTATTCCAAGACCAAGCCTCTCAACAACAGAGTTCCCCGTAGCAAGCGTTTGAACTTTTCAACTCAGGAATTGAAGAAAGCAGATGGTGAGAACCTGAAGGGAAAGACTGAGGAAATGGAGTGTAATGCCTTGGCCTCTGTTCTCGGACTGGTTGAAACGAGTGGTGCCCTCAAACTTCAAGAAGTCCTGCAGCATCGTGTTACAGCCGAGTGCCTTGCCATCTTCAACGTCAATGGAACCATCCGTAAGGCACAGAAAAGCAAGCTTCAACAAAAACTAACTATGACTGTCATTCCAGAGCCTGATGTATACACGTCTATTTTTGATATGGGCCTCATCTGGCGCCTAACAACTCCTACCATTGAAGACAGAATGAAGGGAGACGGTACCAAGTATACCTGGGGAGATTATGCAGAGAAGTTGGTGCACTTCGTTCTAACGAGACACAAGCATGCTGAGCGCATCATTTGCGTCAATGATTCATATGATCAGAATTGCACGATCAAGGACAGTGAGAGAATACTGCGCCAAAAAATACTGCCAATCAGCAATGTCTCCATGAAGACAGAAGATAAATTTCCTTCTAGTAATTTTTTCCATGCTCTCCTGGGTAAACCTGAGAACAAAATCCGCCTTCAGGCATTTCTTCAAACGGAATTCCAGAGAACAGCAGCAACAACTAGCACCGAAATCATCTACTGTATAGTTGGCAGCACTGCAAATAATCTCACCACAGGCAAGCTTGTGCCAGAGCTCACATGCTCCCATGCAGAGGCAGATACGGCAATGCTCACCATATATAGTGTGCTCCGGTCAGAAAGCTACACAGCAGCTGTCGTGCTTGACACAGAGGACACAGACAACTACGTGCAAGCGGCATATGTTGCTCAGAAGACAACAGGAATCCTGTGTGTGAAACGTAAACGTCAGCTTATCGATGTCCGATATTTGTGCAGTGAGGCAATGGCTGCATCCATCATACCACTTCATGTCCTCACTGGGTGTGACCACAACTCTGGCTTCTATGGAGGAAGCAAGAAGCTCATCGCAGATCGTCTGGAGAAGTCTAAAGAGGCACACAACCTGCTAGCAGCATGTGGTACACAGCTCCTAGTCACAGAACAGGTTATCAGTGATTTGGAGCGGTTTGTCATTCGATATGTCTATGGTGATACCAAAAGCAAGACCCTGGGAGATGCGAGGGCAGCTGGAGAGCTCAGAAGAAAAAAAGCACTATCCGACTTGTGCCTGACTTGGACAGTCTCCGTCCACACTTGGAGCGTGCAAACTATCTTGCATATTTGCAAAAGCATTACCAGCTCCAAAGTCACCCCTCACCGATCAGCCATGGATGGCATCTTGTAAATGGCCTATGTCTGCCTGTCCGTTCAATCCAGCCCCCACTTCCCCCATCCATACCACTACCTACAAATCGGTTTGTCATTCGATATGTCTATGGTGATACCAAAAGCAAGACCTTGGGAGATGCGAGGGCAGATGGAGAGCTCAGAAGAAAAAAAGCACTATCCGACTTGTGCCTGACTTGGAAAGTCTCCGTCCACACTTGGAGCGTGTAAACTATCTTACATATTTGCAAAAGCATTACCAGCTCCAAAGTCACCCCTCACCGATCGGCCATGGATGGCATCTTGTAAATGGCCTATGTCTGCCTGTCCGTTCAACCCAGCCCCCACTTCCCCCATCCATACCACTACCTACAAATCCGCAGGCAGAGAACAACAGTGATGATAGCAGCGAAAGTGAGGACAGTGATTCTGATAGTGGCTCATACAGTGAATCATGTAGTGACAGTGAAGTGGCGGATTAGTATGTACAATTAGTATAATACACTACAATAACAATACAATATACAATACAATAACCATTTCAGTGGATTTGTAATGCCAGAATTAGTGAAAAAAGACACCTCATTCATCCTTGTAGCTCATCTGATGCCAGAGATATTACATTTCATGTTTTTCAATTTGGCGTTGGCGGCCATTTTAAATATTGGGCTCTAGCAGAGTTAGCCGTGTTTTTTCAGAGGGGCATAGGAGCTAATTTTCCTTTAAAATGGTTCAGGTTGTCAAATCCATCGAGAGAAAAAGGTAGGAACAAAATGGTCACGGATTCCAAGCAAATGACCCTACTACTATGCAGCATTCATTCGCCTATGGCGAAGTAGATTAGCAGGGTCTGCGGGATGTGTTACAGTATATGGTGTGGGAGGAAAGTTGCCAATGGCAGTAAAATCTTTCTATAGGAATGCAATGGCACATGTGAAGGTAGGAAATAAGTTAAGCGAGAGTTTTGAGGTCAATGTATGAGTAAGGCAGGGATATGTCACGTCACCTTGGCTGTTCAATATATACATGGATAGTGATAAGAGAATGTAGAGCAGGACCAATGAGAGTGGAAGATCTTAACATGCCTATATACGAAAAGTGCCAGTCCTGTTGGCAGAAAATGTGAAAGAACTTCAGAGAGTGATCACAAGACTTTGCCAGGGTATGCAAAAAGAGAAAGTTAAAGGTCAATGTATGGAAATGTAAGGTAATGGTGTTTGAGAGAAGAATGCATGAAACCATAGATTGTAAGGTAACAAATATAGAATTAAGTAAAAACATATGCACATTTGTATGTAACTATAAGATGATGAAAATTTCAAGTACAGTAGGCTACTTGGGAACTGTACTATGCAAATATGGTAACATCGAGAGCTAGATCAAAAGAGAAAAATGCAAGGGAAAAGGTAAAATGGTTAGTCAAGAAGTGAAAAAGTCATACTCCCAACACACTCGTATGGAAGTAAGACATGGACAGCAAATGACGAGGACCTCTCCAAACTGAGAGCTGTGGAGATGATTTTTTTCAGAATGGCAGCGGGTGTGAATAGGTTAGATGGGTCAAGTAATAGGGAAGTGTATGAGTCCTTTGGAATGCAAGAGCAAGGTTTGGGGATTGAATGTGGAGTGGTTGAGTGGATAAAGAGAAGTATTTTCAGAGAATGGATGAAGACAGAATGCCAAGAAAGATATATGGGAGTCAGGTGAGTGGAGCCGCTAGTAGTGGAAGACTACCTATGGTATGGGAAAAGAAAGTAGAAAAAATAATACATTGAAGAAAAACATCCACGTAGTGGAAGGGGCATTGTGTCACGGTCAAAGGAAGCATGTCATGACAAAGTACCCTGGAGACGTTTCTGTCATGGCCAACCTTTAGCGGGGCTAAACAAGATGTCGGATATGATGATGAATTTACAGGATGGTAGTGTTGAGGTATGAGAAAGGTACAAGGAGAAAAGTAGAGGAGAAAAACGGAAAATTAGAGAAGCGAAGAAAGATGCAAACAAAAGGTGGGGTCAAATGTTTAGTGAGAGTTTTGAAGAACGAAAACAGATGTTCTTGAAGGAGGTAAACAGAGAAAGGAAAGGAGGACAAAAGAGGGAAAAGTCAGTGAAAGATGCAAATGGAGAGTTACTAGGAGTGCAAGTGAGGAAAAGACACGCGGGATATTTTTAATCTTTGCTAAATGTAAGAGATGCAAGGGAGGCAATGGTTGATGGGGATAGGTTACCCAGGTCACCCAGGTGGCAGGGAATGAATGAAAGGATTGGGAAAAATTAGGTGAAAGAATCAGTGAGACAAATGAGAACGGAAAGCAGAATGTATGGATGGTATTGCTGTGGAGTGTATTAAGAAGGGTGCAGATGTGATAATAACACTGGCTGGTGATACTGTTCAAGGTGTGCTTTGGTGTGTCAATGGTACCACTAGACTGGAGGAGTGCATGTACAAGGGGATGGGCGACCGGCAGGAGTGTTCAAGTTATAGAGGTATTAGTGATTATCAGTGGTATGAAAGCTGTGTCTCGACTCGGCCACCCCTAGAAAAAATAATAAATACAAAAATAAAGAATAAAATAAAATACAGGGGAATGTGCCTGAGTAAATAAAATAAATATATGAAAGCTGTATGGCAGGGTGTTGATAGACAGGATACTTGTGGGTGCAGAAGTTGCAATAGAAGAGCAGCGTGGGTTTAGGAGGAGAATTTGGTGTGTGGATCAGATTTTTGGAGTAAGACAGGCATGCTAGAAGTATTTAGAGAGGTGGTAGGAGATATTTAGTGCTTTAATGGATTTCATAAAGCATATGATCGTCTAGATCAAGAGGATTTGTGAAATTGGAGAACATTTGTTTAACCCTTCTTTAGCAGGGCCCGACTTAAGTCCGTATAGAGAACACCTGCCCAAAGAACGGGGCCCGACTTAAGTCCATGTGCAATTTTGGAGCAATATTCCCTCTGGGAGAGAGACGAGCGGTGGGCGGAGCGTAGGTCGGGCTCTGACCGTTCGCCACCGGTCCAGCGGGCCTACTGACGTTTACTCCACACACATCCACCCTCCCTCCCACACTACACAGGGTATTATGTCAAGAAATTACTGTATTTTAGGGATTTTTCCTTCGTCTTGCACGATCGTTGCAAGAGAACGCGTGGTCGTAGGAGGATGGTTCTGGTGTCATTGAAAAGCTGAATTAACGCCCTTTCAGGGATACATAATTGTATTACAGAGCGTAATACAATTATGTATCCCTGAAAGGGCGTTAATTCAGCTTTCAAATGACACCAGAACCATCCTCCTACGACCACGCGTTCTCTTGCAACGATCGATCGTGCAAGACGAAGGAAAAATCCTTCTTGTTTATGCATGAAAAAGAGCACGGAAACAAGGCCATTTAGGGTAAAAACCCCCGCTTGGCGGGTAGTAGAAATTCCTTACGGGCCCTCTCGTAAGGCATTAAAGTAATCAATTTTTTTTAGGAAAGGCAGAACATCTGCAATGTAGTAAATAATGGGTTGAGTAACTGATTTTAGGTAATTGTAGGTCTGCGACAGGGTTGTGTTAAGTCAGCACTTACCTGCCTCGCCCAAAATACGCACAAAGAACTGCTTCCAGCCAGGGTCAGCCGTTTCATATTTTTTGGTTCCATGTCATCTCAACCAGTAGACCATTTAAACCAGTAGCTCTCAACCAGTGCCAAATTAACCCAGACCAACCAAACCAGTGCCAAAATATAGTAATGACCTAACCTAACCGTATTGGTTGATTTGGTATTGGTTGAGAGCTATTGGTTGAAATGGTCTACTGGTTGAGTTAACCGGTCACCATATTTTTTTACCCGCTTGGTCACGTTGTTCGGCGGCCAATATGTGCACAAGCCCTGCAATACGGAATTGTTTTAAATTAGTACTCGTATATAAATACAGAAATGACATACACTTGCATGGAACATGGTATTTGTATGTATGTAGGTACAGTACATATGTACTATTGTGGACATAATATATTCTGCTACATGCATATTCAAAGCTGTCTCGGATATTTGTACAGTATTTCGGAAGTTTGTATAATCTATTCGATGCTTCAATACGTGTCAAAATATATGTCCAAAACTTGACATAATACTTGTATTTTACATACATACATACAGTACATACATACCATATAATTATAGACAATGTACTACAATATACAAAATGTGATATAACTTATTTATGATATATACTGTACATACCTTTGCAGACATGCCTATCCATCCAGTGGGGGGACGGAAGTCACGGTATTGTCCTCTTGAAAATTGACAATGGTGAATTTCCCAGCACCGACATCCATCTGAAGAAAAAACAAAACCAAAAAAAACATGCGAAAAACAAATCATTAAGAATGCATTAGTATTTATCCAAATGTTTAAACCTACTTCTTTCAAACGTAGGTGGCAATTAAAAGGAATTGCTAGCATTTCATATACATCTTCATTTGGCACACACACTGCATACGTCACATATAGGCTATTATTGAAATTTATCACATCCCATTTTTTGCAACTCAAATTATTGATTAACAATCTCAAGGATAGGCTTACTTGACAACACAATCTAGTAGGCCTATCTGCATTAACTACACATTCTTAAACATTGTAAATTATAATTTTAAGCTTACTTTTCATATTTCATTGAAATAAAGAACTTAAAACTAGTATTTATTCTTTTATTGTGTGTAAGTGAAAGAGCAGCAGACGACTTTTCCTGTCCCCCATTATGCAAGACATAAAAAAATAACATAATTGCACAATTCCAGGGTGAATAAACAGGATGCTTAGGCCAAGTACTGAAGATGGAGAGGTCATGGAAAGTCAAGGCATAAAAGTCGACATAATAAAAACCAAGGTTATGCAGTGGAGTAGGCAACATAGTAAATACCAAGGTTATGCAGTGGAGTAGGGCATAGACACAGTCAGTCAGTACCAACCTTGCTTCACACAAAGGGTATGGAGGAGCAGCCAGAAACACGTAATTTCATTAATATATTCCATCAGACTAATATTTCTGTAACACTTGCATTAATTTCGTTCAAATGTATCTATACAACGGGACTATTATTCCTCTCTTCTATTCCTTCAAATCCATAGCTACTTCACCCCCATTTCTTACCATTTCACACTGTATTTCATCCACACAATCAGGTTTCTCATTTGTTTACAAATTAACAACATTCACTGATTATATTCTGGATATGTTCCCTCTATCTGCAGGTCTCTCGTGTGACCCATCTAATAAACTATCATTAACCCTGTTTCAATCACCATATAATAATCCCTCAAAATACTCCTACCATCTCCTCCTTATTTGATTTTCATATGTAATAACAATCACATTTACTCCTATATCTTTCACATTTAATCATATGTTGCTACATTATCTCCTGCATTTACACACTTCCTTCTAAAATAGTTAATTTTAACTCATATTATCTGCAAAGTGTGTGTTTTTTTTAAGAGACAAAGAACAGAGGAAGGAAAAACACAGATAAAACAAAAAGGTCCATGTGCCTAAAGGCATCCTCCATTCATAAAATGTTTGTAACAACTGGATTTAAACATTTGTAGATTGTAAGTTTGTGGAAAGCAATTCGAGGAAGTGAATTCCAAAGAGTAGTAGCTCTGGGGATAAATGAATTCTGATAAGCAGAAGTTCTGCATTGTGGAGGAGAAAGTGTAAATTCATGGGCGCTCTCAGCTGCCCTAGTTCTACGGGGAAAGATGTGGAGAGGTGGCACAATTGAAGCAAGTTCCTCGGAACAATTGCTGTGAAAATATCTGTAGAATAATGCAAGGGATGCAACGTTTCTTCGTATGGATAATGTAGGAAGGTCCTGTGTGATTGCAGGGTTATTGATTAATCTAATAGTTTTATTTTGAATTTTGTCCAACTGCCTCAATGCAACCACAACACGTCCACCCCACAGAGGTGAACAGTAATCCATCTGAGAACGCACATGACTTTTATATATTACGGCCAACTGCTCGTCAGTGAAGAATTCTCCAACTCAGTACAGGAGTCCCAGTTTTTTAGAGGCATTCTTAGCAATGCTTCTAACATAATGTGTCCAGCTCAAGTTAGTAGTTAATGTTACACCGAGAATGTCAATACTAGGGGAAGTGGGAATATTTACATCATTACAAAATATATGGGAGTCAGTGAGATTCTGTCGGTTAGAACATTGAATGTACTTGGTTTTCTGTGTATTAAAGGAAACTAGATTCTTTTGTCCCCATTCATTAATTCTAGAAAGGTCCTGGTTCAGAGAAATTGCAGTGTTTATTTTTGATTTTATAATTTGTTTTTCTTACATCCTCATTCACTTATTCTTTTCCTAACTAACATCTTTAATTTGTTCTTGTTATCATTGTATTTCCCTTTGCTTTCTCCTAAGTAGTTATATTGCATCCACAAAGGTAATTTTTTTGTTTTGTCTTCCAAAGCTCATTTTACTTCTTCATCCAACCATGATGTTCTTTCCGTCCATTCCTGATCTGGTATACACCACATACATTCTTTGCATTTTAACCGGTCTGTCTTGTACACCTATGTATCTTCAATCTCCATGTCATATGAAAGTAAATCTTCTTCCACCCTTTGCCTGTATTCTGTTGCTACATCCTGATGTCTCATTGTTTCAATGTTTATTCTTTCAGCATTACATTTCCTTCTCCTATATTTATTTCATGCTCCTCTTAACTCTACCTTGCATAATACAAGATCATCAGACAATCGAGCCCATCACTGCTTTTGTACCAATGAAATCACCAATCATTCCTCTTTCCATCAACACAATCAAACATCATCCTGTCATTCAACACTTACATACCATACATACTTTGAACATCTTTATATAATAAAAGAAACAGAAATCTCATATGCACAACCTTTATTACACAAATTTTCATTTGTTTCTCAGTCATTCTCAGCTGGTACACCATAACTATTCATAATGTCAATCGCCGGACAACATACATACATACATACAATTTTAAGACTTAGTGTTCCACACATAAGTGCAGTTTCAGTCTCTTGTCCTAATGGCGGCGTTCCAGGCAACCCTGTTAAGGGCTGCTTCACTTGTCAAGTTCTTGGATTTGAGATCGGCGCGTAAAGTCCGATCCCAGGTCTTCCTAGGTCCACCACTTGGTGCAGCTCCCTCCACAATCACAGACCTGCATTTTTTCACCCAATTTTGTTCATCCATTCTCTCCACATGTCCATACCATCCCAGTCTACTTGTACGCATCACCTCGCTAATACTCTTTATACCTAAACGTCTCCTCAGCTCAACATTTGTTATTCTATCCTGTAGCCTGGCCCCACACATCCATCTCACCATTCTCATCTCATTACGCTCCATTCTGTTGACATCCTCTACTTTAACGGCCCATGTTTCTGAGGCATACGTCATTGCACTTCTAACACATGAGGCATACACCTTTCCCTTCAGGGGGAGAGGCATTCTTTTCATGGTCAGGATTGGCATCAATTCTCTGAACTTCCCCCAGCCACACCTAATTCTAGCAACAGTGGCAGCCTCGGCCCCACCACCGGCAGAGATGGTATCTCCTAGGTAACAAAACTTGTTCACCAGCTCCAAAGACTCATTTCCAAAATTCACAGCCACAGGATCATCACTTAACACAAGCTCGCCTTTGCACACTACGCACTCAAATTTCTCTATTTCTGACTTATCCTTCGGCAGGGGCCCCTTTATTCTACTACAGCGCTTACTCCCATGGTGAACCCAACATCGACAGATGCTACATTGAATTGAGTTAACGCCCACTCCCTTTCCACACACTGCACATGGGTATGCACCGCTCTTTTCCACATTGCCTCATCTCAAACTACAATGCATAACCTTGGTTTTGTTACTATTGACTCTTAAACCCTTGCTCGCCATGCCGTCTCTCCACTCTCTGAATTTGTGCTAATTCTTCCATTCATGTCACCGAAAAACAATATGTTTTAAAAACTTACTAGCATACTGTCTAATACTTCATTTAGTGTTCTACAATGTCTTTCACAGCCATGTTATAATTGTCACCGGGTGACTATGCTGCCTTAACAGACACTTTTACCTTCACAAACTTTATTTTCTTAACATGCACCTCAAGTTAACATTCATAACCATGGTAAAGTCGAAAATCACAGCTCATCCTAGAGTAGTGTGTGGGAAAAGATATAGAACAACTTAAAGCAGGTAACAGAAGGGGCCTCTGCCAGTGCTGGGTCCCCCTTGGAAAGAATCTGAGCAATCGAATTAAGCCTTCCACGCACAGGATGTGTTACGACCGGGGCTCGTATAAAACAAGGGCTCTTAATCATTGGACTAGGAAAGCACACAGCCACAACGGTAACACTAGATCCAACCCTTGAACTTATAATGCCGGCGCACAAAACACCTATACCCTCCAGAGTTAAATCTGCGATAACTGGGTATCCTATAACTCAGTATAAGTGCACTACTACTACAGGCTGATGATCTCTGATACAGCCTGATCACAACAACATACAATTACGGTAATAAGGTATACTAGGAAAAGATAGAGATCTTAATTAAATCACTGCAATGATTTAATGCAAACTAGAAGAAGGTATATTTAAAGTTACTCTAAACAATAATGAACTGTCACTCCTATACTACAGAAAGTGAACGAAAGTCCCAAAGCATCGAGCAGGAATCTTCTGAAGAAAGTCTGATGCTGGGGTAAGATGATCGTATCGGATTTTGAACTGTTATATAAAGCAGGGTCAATATAGGACAAGTGTAGAGACAGACAGTGTCAACTGACACGGGAATAACGATAAATGCACACTAGTATTATCTCCAACAACAAAAGATGTCCTTCGTCAGGCAACTAAAACAACCTGCTCAGGTTGTGCAACTCAACACCAACCAAGGCTTACGGTCAACGTGAATAAGAATTCTGCATACATAACATAAGAGTTTATAATTCTAAACGGGTGTCTGCTAGGCTAATAAAGTCTAGCTGGGATGTCGTAGGCTAGGAAACAATGGCTGAGCAAGCGGCTCGTAGCCTAGCGAGGTCCTTAAGGCTGTGCGGCCAAATTACGTTAATTGACGGGGTGCTCTCTTGAGAGATCCAGATCGCTAGTATCTGGTTCTCTCCTGGCGACCCTCTCAAAGTCAAAGCAAACGAGTTAGCACAGTGTTGGGTGGCAGAGGCAAAGCCCTCACTCGCAACACAGTGCTAAACTCACATGGTACACAGTCAGAAAGACCACCTAGGCTTCCCACGTCTCCGTTGTGATTGTACAGGTTCAACAAAACCTTGTACACATCGGAAATCACAACAACAATGGCCTCACCCCAGTCTAGCATTAAATAGCCCAGCAGACAGCCAAGGAATAGGCAGGGAGACACCGTGAGTGTGTCGAACCTCTACAGACAAAATGGTAACCCCTCCAAAATGCCTAACTAAACATATAATATCTGAGAGCTTCAGCATATAATACGATGGCCGATGTATGAAATCGTGGAGAACCAAAGGGGAGTTATGATATTAAATAGATTGAAAGAATGAGAGGTAAGAAGTTGAGAGAGAGAGAAAGTGTTCTATAGGTAGAAGTCGGGAGACAGGTAGCAAGGGGACATGTGAAGGATATATTGGTCAGGCAAGCTCTGAAGAGAATAGCTCCTTGGGACCCCTCCAGGATCACACACAAAGGCATGGTGGTTAGCCAATCACAGGCCGCTACGTCACCAGGCAGCAGGCCTGCAGAAGGCGCCAGGAACCACCAGCCAATCAAAACCGAGAGAAAAGACCACGCGGGCGAGCAACTCCTCCGGGAGGGAGGAGGGAGGAGGAGGAAAAGCAACACTCACCTCCCCCACCCTGCTCGCTCGCTCTCTCTCTCTCCTTCACTACAATGCATCTTATGTTCAACTCATGATATAAAATATAATGCATTGTCACAGGTGGAAATAAAGACCACTTCTACACTGCCTGTGACATGATGATTCACAAGAAAGAAAGTACAACATTGTAGATAGACTGTAGCCCATTTCACTGCCCTGGCGAGCGCTAGTGGCTACCGGGAGGCGATTCTGCCAACGCTGGCAGGCGTCACACCCCGCCCAAGATATAGGACGCTCAACATTAGGCGAGCACGATATCTGACAAGGCAGAATGCCGACAAGACCCGTCACACATAGCCACTCCGCCAGAAATGAAATGCAAAGCTCAATCTTACATAAAACAACATATCAACATAAAGAAAACCTTATATCCCCTCCCAAACATAATAGTATAATTTTAGCCTGCTATGCTCCCAGAGCGAGCTTCACAGAGCCCAGCCTCCTAAGTGAAAGACAGGTTCAACTTAGGACTTTAGCTATAACATTGGCAACTTACAATTAACTATCAAAAGAAAGAGTTTTTATGTGATTTTTTGATGTAATTTTAATGTTGTTTTTGGCGGCTGCTCTACAGGGGCAAGCCTAGTTTTTCTCCACTCTCAACACACACTGACTGAACGGCGAGGGTTCTCCTGCAAACAAACCCTCCCGTGACAAACAATCAGCCAAAACATTATCATTGCCCTTAGCATGCCACACATCCAACTTGTGTTCCCGCAGCACAACAACACCTGACACTGATAAACTGCCCAGTTCAACACAAGACTGGCATTTCTCTTCGCTCTTTCCGGCAACGGGGCCTGCCAAAAGCCTTTCACTAGTTCTACCTTCGTGGTTAGCGATGCAGCCCCGATGCGGTCTATGGTGTCGTCAACTCTCGATAAGGTATAGGCGTCTGTCAGGGATAATGCACACACACTCTCGCAATCAACACACACACTGATCTTGCCACTTAACACAGGTTGTAAAGTTACAGACAACGACCACTCACGACATTCCTTATCCCTCAGACCCTTGGGCAATGGATAGGTGTCTGTCAGGGATAATGCTTCCACACTCTTGCTATCACCATACACACGGATCTTGCCACTCAACTCAGGTTGCAAACTCACTGGCAACGACCACTCACAATATCCTTTATCCCTCAGACCCTTTTTCCACATGTCGTCTAGCTCTGTTTTCACAACAGGCTTTTTAACAGGATTTATACGGTAGGGAATTAAACTGAGCCTCGCACTGTCTCCAGCCTCCATGTCGGATTCTACCCCGTACATCAGGCCTGGAGAAGCAACAAACATGCGGATGCACTGCCACAGCCTAGTAAACAACTTATCTCGCAGAACAACATGCCTAGTGCCCTCCCACAACCCAGCCGAGACCGCAGCTTCTAACCTGTAGTCTCCCTCCTTCTCCACCTTCGTCCCTAGAACAGTCAGGTCATGAGAGGGACAATCAGTACCACCTGTGCAGTCACTCCCATAGTTCATTATTACTAAGGCTTTTCCGCCGATACTGTGCATGCGCACCCCCGCATTCCTTACGACTACATCTGCCTGTGCAGCATCACCGCTTTTAGCGACATGGCCAGATACAGTCAGTCTATGGTAGGGCTGTTGCATTCGACTAGAGCAGCATTGGGAGGCTATGCGACGACCGGGCACTTCTATGCCACAGCCAACCTTACCAATCTGCTCAAAGTCCTCCTTTTGACCACCACCCTTGGCAGCCATGGGTCGACCCTGACCTGACAACCATTTCCAAGCCTCGTCGCCCACCTTGACCCACCGAAACAACGAGGCTAACGGTCTTTCAACATTCACGTGACCTGCCCGCGGAACATCTTGCACCGCCCGAGTTGTGAGGCTCGGGGACTCGGCACGACCAGTGGGGTATGAACCGAGCTGGTGCTGGAGCACTGCACACTGCTGCTCAGGCAGGTGCTCTAGCGCTTCCACAGCCACCAGACTCGTGTCCCCCGCCCACTGCTCCGCCGAGACATGACAATCCCTACTCTCCTCCACCTGTGCCCTACTGCCCCCCCCCTCCTTCTCCACCTTGGCCGCTGCAGACCAACGCAGGGACAGTAGGCTGCTCAGGTGGTTGCCTCACAAACTCCTCCAACAGGTTCACATGACATGTTTCCCCGTCCTCGGGTTTGATCTCGACAGCACCATTACCACACTTCTGAACTTCCGGATCCTCCAACTGCAGTTTACAAATATCTGAGGGAACCGACCTGTCTAGATGCTTCCGAAGCAACCCAAGTCCTCCCCCAATATCAAACTGAGCAACCCTTTTTTCTCTCCGTGTGTAACGTTGCTGCCTCAGAGTCTCTTCCTGCCCTACCTCCTCACTAGCTGTGACAGGTCCTGGGGCCTCTTCAGACTCCAACAATGTTGCCAATACTGAGTCGCCAAGAAGCGCTGCTGGTACTAAACTCTCCAAACTTTTACCAACATTAGCCGTCTTCTTCCGACCGTTCCTCCGTTGATCAGAAGACTGAGGAATAGGCTGTGACACTTTGGATGCGAGAGGTCCAGTAACAACGCACGCCATATGTTGTACATGACACTTCTCTACCCACTCCTGTTCCTCCCTATTCACGTCGGCCGGCTTCTCGGCAACGACTAAGGGTGAAACCTCAGAAGTAGGCACCGCGAAGTCGTTGCCGAGAAGAAGGTCGACGCCCCCAACAGACAAGTTCTCCACAACACCCACATCCAACTCTCGTGTCACACCATCCACCTCCAGTTCCATCCCGACCAACGGGTATGACTTGACAGCATTGATACCCTGCACCACAACCACCCGTGCCGCGTTTATTGGTCTACCAGTAAAGTTCTTCATTAAACTCTGAGAGGCACCCGTGTCTCGCAACAGCTCAACTCCATGCTTCTTACCAGCCCACTTCACGCAGCCATGCCCTCGATGGTCACAAAAGACATCGCGGACAGGGTTCGAGCCTTCCGGATTCTTCTCCACTGGCTGTGTCCCAGCCTCTGACGTTATACCCCGGGCAAACTCAGACGACTTCGGGGACACCCCAATGTTGCGAGCCAAAGACACAACTGCATTAGGTAGCTTGCTTGGACAGGCTCTTGCAAAATGCCCCTTCTCATGACAATGAAAACACTCTAACTCCCCTTTGGGCTTCCCTTGAGGTGGGGAAGGGCCCTGACCCTTTTTAAACGGGACGGTATTAGGTTTATGGTCAGACTTAGTATTGTTGCTCTTGTTGTAATGGTTATATGGTGTATCACTGACTCGGGGGGGTGGAGTGTTGCGCCCCTTGTTACCTGCATCGTTCCGTTGTGCAGACCCGCACCCACGAATCAGTGACATCCGAAGGTCAGCCATCTCAGCTGCCTCCTGAAGAGTTTTTGGGTTCTTTTCTTTAAGATTCAACGTCAGATCGCTGCCCGTACACTTTAAAATTGTTCTAGAAGCATCAGCTGTTTCAATTCCTCAAACGTCGATGCCTTCTCAGAACGCAGCCAGTTTCTAAATGCATCGGACAGATCCCGGGCATGCTCAAGAAAGGTGCACTCACGACCCTTCGTTACACCCCGGAACTTCAATCTGTACGTCTCTGGTTGTATCTCATATGTCCGCAGGACAGCCTCCTTCAATACCTCATAATTGATTCAAGACTCCAAGGGCAACGCATCATATGCCTTGAGTCCTTTGCCAATCAACCTAGAGGAAACAAGGGCTGCCCACTTAACCTCGGGCCATTGGTGCTCCCGGCACTTCTCAAAACGCATACAAAATTCAGTGACACCCGACTCATCAAATACAGGGACCAACTTGAGCAGGTGCAATAAAGGCTGATCAAGACCTCGATTCCCAGAACCGAGACGCTGCCCTGTCGACTCCACCCGCAACTTCTCAAGATCTATGTCTGCACAGTACCTCGTAGCCTCAACCCTAAGCTCAGCTTCTCGCTGCTGCTGCTGCTGCACACGTATGGACTTTCTCTCCTCAGCCTCAGTCTCATATCTGGCCCTTCTCTCCTCAGCCTGAATCTTAGCCATCTCAAACTCCCGATGCTGCTTAGCCATCTCAAGCTGGAAGAGCATCTCTGCAGTTAAACCTTGAGGAGGAGGAGATGCAACCATTGGAGACTCACCCAAGTGCAAACCACGCTGCCAGTGACGATCGGCCGGGGGCAACGTACCCGGCTCCGGAGCCCGAGGGGGCGCCATGGTAGGAGTCGAGTGGAATGGGGGCTGGGCCGAAGGTGCCCCAGCTCCCGTTCCACCCGAAGCCCCACGCACCCCGCCGAGCACACATGCCTTTGACAAAGTTCCCCACAAACGTTTACTGCTAAAACTAAAAGCGCATGGAACACAAGACGGTGTGTTGAAATGGATAGAAAATTGGCTCAGCGACAGAAAGCAAAGAGTAGTCATAAACGGTAAGGCATCTAAATGGAGCAATGTAAGTAGCGGGGTACCCCAGGGATCGGTACTAGGACCAATTCTCTTTCTAATTTACATCAACGACATAGATGAGGGTCTCACCTGTACAATCTCAAAATTTGCTGACGATACAAAAATTGCAAATAGCGTACTCTCAAAAGAACAAGTTGACGATATGCAACACAATCTAGATAAATTGTCATGTTGGGCCCAAATTTGGCAAATGAGTTTCAATGCGGATAAATGTAAAGTACTACATATCGGATACCTAAATGAGAAAGCAAACTATTCGATGAATGGCACTCAGCTTAAGAATGTAAACAGAGAAACCGATCTGGGAGTAACAATATCGAGTAACCTAAAACCGAGTCAACAATGTTCAGAAGTTGTTAAGAAGGCAAACAAAATAATAGACTGAAACAAGACCTCACGGGCTTCACTGTTCATTGTAAAGCGGTGAATGTTAAGGCTCTCAGCCTATGCCCGAGAGGAAGTAAGTTGGAATATAGAAAAAAAAAAAAAAAAAAAAAAAAATGGCTTTATAGGCAGGTCATTTGAGCATAAATCCAAAGAAGTTATCCTAACCCTTTACAATTCCTTAGTCCGCCCTCTTCTGGAATACTGCGTTCAATCCTGGTGCCCTTATTACCAAAAAGATATAAACAAGCTAGAACGAGTTCAACGTAGAGTTACCAAAATGATACCTAGCCTAAAGAACAAACCATACGAAGAGCGTCTTAGAGAATTAAATCTATTTCCTTTAACCCAGTGCAGATTAAGAGGTGCCTTAATTCAAGTGTTCAAAATCATCAAAGGTATCGACAATATGAACTGTAGTAAGTACTTCTCTATCGACCAATCTAATTACACGCGGGGAAACGGTTGCAAAATTATTGGTAAATCTTTTAACTCACACGAATCTAAGAATTTCTTCTTCAATCGAGTTGTCAACTTGTGGAATGGGCTTCCCCGAAACGTTATAGACTGCATCACCGTTGATTCATTTAAACTCCGCCTAGACAAATATCTCGCATCAAACCCGCGACTGACTGCGTTTGTAAATGAATAACTTTATTTTATCCCCCCCTCAGTTACTAACCCATCTGTCCCCTACTAACTTCCTAATCCTGCCACGGACATTAGTTCCAGGGCAGTAATTCCCTTTCCAATGTTCCCTTACCCACTCTAAACCACTGTTTGGACACTTGATCCTCAGTGTTTTGGAGGACAAGCAACCTAGAAGGGTCACTAGATCTGTTGTTGCTTGATTTCCTTTGTACTTTGTAGGCCACCAGGTCACCTCTCGACATGCTGCTAATGCCCACATGCCCCATGACCGTGGCCAAACACTGGAGACAATACCTATCAATCCCCGACACCCGGTCAGCAGTAATAGGTATCTCCAGAAACTTCCTTGCATCCTCCCCACTAGCTATAACTCTAATGTCATCTAACAAAGCCCACTGCTGCACCTCAGTTTCTGTTTCCCGTACTGTGTCCTCACTGTACAGTGATCCGTCGTCCGACATAGTGTCCACCAAAAATTCTCAACGTTTATAAAAAAAAAAAAGTACCTAAACTCGTATGCATCACTATTCACTCAAAAATACAAGATGCTCAAAGACTCTTAAGTGTTATACTACTTGCCAAAAAAAAATCCACGTGTCCACTATATTACTTTAAACAAAAACCAATGACCACAACACTCCTGCAATATTTCTCTAAGTTCACAAAATCCTAAGCAAGGTCGCCATTTGTTACGGCCGGGGCTCGTATAAAACAAGGGCTCTTAATCATTGGACTAGGAAAGCACACAGCCACAACGGTAACACTAGATCCAACCCCTGAACTTATAATGCCGGCGCACAAAAACACCTATACCCTCCAGAGTTAAATCTGCGATAACGGGGTATCCTATAACTCAGTATAAGTGCACTACTACTACAGGCTGATGATCTCTGATACAGCCTGATCACAATAACATACAATTACGTTAATAAGGTAGACTAGAAAATGATCGAGATCTTAATTAAATCACTGCAATGATTTAATGCAAACTAGAAGAAGGTATGTTTAAAGTTACTCTAAACAATAATGAACTGTCACTCCTATACTAAAGAAAGTGAACGAAAGTCCCAAAGCATCGAGCAGGAATCTTCTGAAGAAAGTCTGATGCTGGGGTAAGATGATCGTATCGGATTTTGAACTGTTATATAAAGCAGGGTCAATATAGGACAAGTGTAGAGACAGACAGTGTCAACTGACACGGGAATAACGATAAATGCACACTAGTATTATCTCCAACAACAAAAGGAGTCCTTCGTCAGGCAACTAAAAAAACCTGCTCAGGTTGTGCAACTCAACACCAACCAAGGCTTACGGTCAACGTGAATAAGAATGCTGCATACATAACATAAGAGTTTATAATTCTAAACGGGTGTCTGCTAGAGCCTAAGGCACAACTGCATTAGGTAGCTTGCTTGGACAGGCTCTTGCAAAATGCCCCTTCTCATGACAATGAAAACACTCTAACTCCCCTTTGGGCTTCCCTTGAGGTGGGGAAGGGCCCTGACCCTTTTTAAACGGGACGGTATTAGGTTTATGGTCAGACTTAGTATTGTTGCTCTTGTTGTAATGGTTATATGGTGTATCACTGACTCGGGGGGGGTGGAGTGTTGCGCCCCTTGTTACCTGCATCGTTCCGTTGTGCAGACCCGCACCCACGAATCAGTGACATCCGAAGGTCAGCCATCTCAGCTGCCTCCTGAAGAGTTTTTGGGCTCTTTTCTTTAAGATTCAACGTCAGATCGCTGCCCGTACACTTTAAAATTGTTCTAGAAGCATCAGCTGTTTCAATTCCTCAAACGTCGATGCCTTCTCAGAACGCAGCCAGTTTCTAAATGCATCGGACAGATCCCGGGCATGCTCAAGAAAGGTGCACTCACGACCCTTCGTTACACCCCGGAACTTCAATCTGTACGTCTCTGGTTGTATCTCATATGTCCGCAGGACAGCCTCCTTCAATACCTCATAATTGATTCAAGACTCCAAGGGCAACGCATCATATGCCTCGAGTCCTTTGCCAATCAACCTAGAGGAAACAAGGGCTGCCCACTTAACCTCGGGCCATTGGTGCTCCCGGCACTTCTCAAAACGCATACAAAATTCAGTGACACCCGACTCATCAAATACAGGGACCAACTTGAGCAGGTGCAATAAAGGCTGATCAAGACCTCGATTCCCAGAACCGAGACGCTGCCCTGTCGACTCCACCCGCAACTTCTCAAGATCTATGTCTGCACAGTACCTCGTAGCATCAACCCTAAGCTCAGCTTCTCGCTGCTGCTGCTGCTGCTCACGTATGGACTTTCTCTCCTCAGCCTCAGTCTCATATCTGGCCCTTCTCTCCTCAGCCTGAATCTTAGCCATCTCAAACTCCCGATGCTGCTTAGCCATCTCAAGCTGGAAGAGCATCTCTGCTGTTAAACCTTGAGGAGGAGGAGATGCAACCATTGGAGACTTACCCAAGTGCAAACCACGCTGCCAGTGACGATCGGCCGGCGGGAACGTACCCGGCTCCGGAGCCCGAGGGGGCGCCATGGTAGGAGTCGAGTGGAATGGGGGCTGGGCCGAAGGTGCCCCAGCTTCCGTTCCACCCGAAGCCCCACGCACCCCGCCGAGCACACATGCCTTTGACAAAGTTCCCCACAAACGTTTACTGCTAAAACTAAAAGCGCATGGAATACAAGACGGTGTGTTGAAATGGATAGAAAATTGGCTCAGCGACAGAAAGCAAAGAGTAGTCATAAACGGTAAGGCATCTAAATGGAGCAATGTAAGTAGCGGTACCCCAGGGATCGGTACTAGGACCAATTCTCTTTCTAATTTACATCAACGACATAGATGAGGGTCTCACCTGTACAATCTCAAAATTTGCTGACGATACAAAAATTGCAAATAGCGTACTCTCAAAAGAACAAGTTGACGATATGCAACACAATCTAGATAAATTGTCATGTTGGGCCCAAATTTGGCAAATGAGTTTCAATGCGGATAAATGTAAAGTACTACATATCAGATACCTAAATGAGAAAGCAAACTATTCGATGAATGGCACTCAGCTTAAGAATGTAAACAGAGAAACCGATCTGGGAGTAACAATATCGAGTAACCTAAAACCGAGTCAACAATGTTCAGAAGTTGTTAAGAAGGCAAACAAAATAATTGGCTTTATAGGCAGGTCATTTGAGCATAAATCCAAAGAAGTTATCCTAACCATTTACAATTCCTTAGTCCGCCCTCTCTGGAATACTGCGTTCAATCCTGGTGCCCTTATTACCAAAAAGATATAAACAAGCTAGAACGAGTTCAACGTAGAGTTACCAAAATGATACCTAGCCTAAAGAACAAACCATACGAAGCGCGTCTTAGAGAATTAAATCTATTTCCTTTAACCCAGCGCAGATTAAGAGGTGACTTAATTCAAGTGTTCAAAATCATCAAAGGTATCGACAATATGAACTGTAGTAAGTACTTCTCTATCGACCAATCTAATTACACGCGGGGAAACGGTTGCAAAATTATTGGTAAATCTTTTAACTCACACGAATCTAAGAATTTCTTCTTCAATCGAGTTGTCAACTTGTGGAATGGGCTTCCCCGAAACTTTATAAACTGCATCACCGTTGATTCATTTAAACTCCGCCTAGACAAATATCTCGCATCAAACCCGCGACTGACTGCGTTTGTAAATGAATAACTTTATTTTATCCCCCCCTCAGTTACTAACCCATCTGTCCCCTACTAACTTCCTAATCCTGCCACGGACATTAGTTCCAGGGCAGTAATTCCCTTTCCAATGTTCCCTTACCCACTCTAAACCACTGTTTGGACACTTGATCCTCAGTGTTTTGGAGGACAAGCAACCTAGAAGGGTCACTAGATCTGTTGTTGCTTGATTTCCTTTGTACTTTGTAGGCCACCAGGTCACCTCTCGACATGCTGCTAATGCCCACATGCCCCATGACCGTGGCCAAAAAACTGGAGACCATACCGATCAATCCCCGACACCCGGTCAGCAGTAATAGGTATCTCCAGAAACTTCCTTGCATCCTCCCCAATAGCTATAACTCTAATGTCATCTAACAAAGCCCACTGCTGCACCTCAGTTTCTGTTTCCCGTACTGTGTCCTCACTGTACAGTGATCCGTCGTCCGACATAGTGTCCACCAAAAATTCTCAACGTTTATAAAAAAAAAAAAGTACCTAAACTCTTATGCATCACTATTCACTCAAAAATACAAGATGCTCAAAGACTCTTAAGTGTTATACTACTTGCCAAAAACAAATCCACGTGTCCACTATATTCCTTTAAACAAAAACCAATGACCACAACACTCCTGCAATATTTCTCTAAGTTCACAAAATCCTAAGCAAGGTCGCCATTTGTTACGGCCGGGGCTCGTATAAAACAAGGGCTCTTAATCATTGGACTAGGAAAGCACACAGCCACAACGGTAACACTAGATCCAACCCCTGAACTTATAATGCCGGCGCACAAAAACACCTATACCCTCCAGAGTTAAATCTGCAATAACGGGGTATCCTATAACTCAGTATAAGTGCACTACTACTACAGGCTGATGATCTCTGATACAGCCTGATCACAACAACATACAATTACGTTAATAAGGTAGACTAGAAAATGATAGAGATCTTAATTAAATCACTGCAATGATTTAATGCAAACTAGAAGAAGGTATGTTTAAAGTTACTCTAAACAATAATGAACTGTCACTCCTATACTAAAGAAAGTGAACGAAAGTCCCAAAGCATCGAGCAGGAATCTTCTGAAGAAAGTCTGATGCTGGGGTAAGATGATCGTATCGGATTTTGAACTGTTATATAAAGCAGGGTCAATATAGGACAAGTGTAGAGGACAGACAGTGTCAACTGACACGGGAATAACGATAAATGCACACTAGTATTATCTCCAACAAAAGAAGTCCTTCGTCAGGCAACTCAAAAAACCTGCTCAGGTTGTGCAACTCAACACACAACCAAGGCTTACGGTCAACGTGAATAAGAATGCTGCATACATAACATAAGAGTTTATAATTCTAAACGTGTCTGCTAGAGCCAAAGGCACAACTGCATTAGGTAGCTTGCTTGGACAGGCTCTTGCAAAATGCCCCTTCTCATGACAATGAAAACACTCTAACTCCCCTTTGGGCTTCCCTTGAGGTGGGGAAGGGCCCTGACCCTTTTTAAACGGGACGGTATTAGGTTATGGTCAGACTTAGTATTTTGCTCTTGTTGTAATGGTTATATGGTGTATCACTGACTCGGGGGGGTGGAGTGTTGCGCCCCTTGTTACCTGCATCGTTCCGTTGTGCAGACCCGCACCCACGAATCAGTGACATCCGAAGGTCAGCCATCTCAGCTGCCTCCTGAAGAGTTTCGGGTTTTTTCTTTAAGATTCAACGTCAGATCGCTGCCCGTACACTTTAAAATTGTTCTAGAAGCATCAGCTGTTTCAATTCCTCAAACGTCGATGCCTTCTCAGAACGCAGCCAGTTTCTAAATGCATCGGACAGATCCCGGGCATGCTCAAGAAAGGTGCACTCACGACCCTTCGTTACACCCCGGAACTTCAATCTGTACGTCTCTGGTTGTATCTCATATGTCCGCAGGACAGCCTCCTTCAATACCTCATAATTGATTCAAGACTCCAAGGGCAACGCATCATGTGCCTTGAGTCCTTTGCCAATCAACCTAGAGGAAACAAGGGCTGCCCACTTAACCTCGGGCCATTGGTGCTCCCGGCACTTCTCAAAACGCATACAAAATTCAGTGACACCCGACTCATCAAATACAGGGACCAACTTGAGCAGGTGCAATAAAAGGCTGATCAAGACCTCGATTCCCAGAACCGAGACGCTGCCCTGTCGACTCCACCCGCAACTTCTCAAGATCTATGTCTGCACAGTACCTCGTAGCCTCAACCCTAAGCTCAGCTTCTCGCTGCTGCTGCTGCACACGTATGGACTTTCTCTCCTCAGCCTCAGTCTCATATCTGGCCCTTCTCTCCTCAGCCTGAATCTTAGCCATCTCAAACTCCCGATGCTGCTTAGCCATCTCAAGCTGGAAGAGCATCTCTGCAGTTAAACCTTGAGGAGGAGGAGATGCAACCATTGGAGACTCACCCAAGTGCAAACCACGCTGCCAGTGACGATCGGCCGGCGGGAACGTACCCGGCTCCGGAGCCCGAGGGGGCGCCATGGTAGGAGTCGAGTGGAATGGGGGCTGGGCCGAAGGTGCCCCAGCTCCCGTTCCACCCGAAGCCCCACGCACCCCGCCGAGCACACATGCCTTTGACAAAGTTCCCCACAAACGTTTACTGCTAAAACTAAAAGCGCATGGAATACAAGACGGTGTTTTGAAATGGATAGAAAATTGGCTCAGCGACAGAAAGCAAAGAGTAGTCATAAACGGTAAGGCATCTAAATGGAGCAATGTAAGTAGCGGGGTACCCCAGGGATCGGTACTACCAATTCTCTTTCTAATTTACATCAACGACATAGATGAGGGTCTCACCTGTACAATCTCAAAATTTGCTGACGATACAAAAATTGCAAATAGCGTACTCTCAAAAGAACAAGTTGACGATATGCAACACAATCTAGATAAATTGTCATGTTGGGCCCAAATTTGGCAAATGAGTTTCAATGCGGATAAATGTAAAGTACTACATATCAGATACCTAAATGAGAAAGCAAACTATTCGATGAATGGCACTCAGCTTAAGAATGTAAACAGAGAACCGATCTGGGAGTAACAATATCGAGTAACCTAAAACCGAGTCAACAATGTTCAGAAGTTGTTAAGAAGGCAAACAAAATAATTGGCTTTATAGGCAGGTCATTTGAGCATAAATCCAAAGAAGTTATCCTAACCATTTACAATTCCTTAGTCCGCCCTCTTCTGGAATACTGCGTTCAATCCTGGTGCCCTTATTACCAAAAAGATAAACAAGCTAGAACGAGTTCAACGTAGAGTTACCAAAATGATACCTAGCCTAAAGAACAAACCATACGAAGAGCGTCTTAGAGAATTAAATCTATTTCCTTTAACCCAGCGCAGATTAAGAGGTGACTTAATTCAAGTGTTCAAAATCATCAAAGGTATCGACAATATGAACTGTAGTAAGTACTTCACTATCGACTAATCTAATTATTACACGCGGGGAAACGGTTGCAAAATTATTGGTAAATCTTTTAACTCACACGAATCTAAGAATTTCTTCTTCAATCGAGTTGTCAACTTGTGGAATGGGCTTCCCCGAAACTTTATAGACTGCATCACCGTTGATTCATTTAAACTCCGCCTAGACAAATATCTCGCATCAAACCCGCGACTTTTTTTTTTTTTTTTTTTAAGAGACAATGAATGGAGGAAGGAAAAACACAGATAAAACAAAAAGGTCCATGTGCCTAAAGGCATCCTCCATTCATAAAATGTTTGTAACAACTGGATTTAAACATTTGTTGATTGTAAGTTTGTGGAAAGCAATTCGAGGGAAGTGAATTCCAAAGAGTAGTAGCTCTGGGGATAAATGAATTCTGATAAGCAGAAGTTCTGCATTGTGGAGGAGAAAGTGTAAATTCATGGGCGCTCTCAGCTGCCCTAGTTCTACGGGGAAAGATGTGGAGAGGCGCACAATTGAAGCAAGTTCCTCGGAACAATTGCTGTGAAAATATCTGTAGAATAATGCAAGGGATGCAACGTTTCTTCGTATGGCTAATGTAGGAAGGTCCTGTGTGATTGCAGGGTTATTGATTAATCTAATAGCTTTATTTTGAATTTTGTCCAACTGCCTCAATGCAACCACTCCACTTCCACCCCACAGAGGTGAACAGTAATCCATCTGAGAGCGCACATGACTTTTATATATTACGGCCAACTGCTCGTCAGTGAAGAATTCTCGAACTCTGTACAGGAGTCCCAGTTTTTTAGAGGCATCTTAGCAATGCTTCTAACATAATGTTTCCAGCTCAAGTTAGTAGTTAATGTTACACCGAGAATGTCAATACTAGGGGAAGTGGGAATATTTACATCATTAAAATATATAGGAGTCAGTGAGATTCTGTCGGTTAGAAAATTGAATGTACTTGGTTTCTGTGCATTAAAGGAAACTAGATTCTCTTGTCCCCATTCATTAATTCTAGAAAGGTCCTGGTTCAGAGAAAATGCAGTGTTTATTTTTGAATTTATAAGATCGGGTTGGGTGAAAGAATTGGTAAATGTGAAGGAACTGTGGAGTGTTGAGTCATCTGCGTAGGAATGTATTGGATTATGAGTGGTAGATATGAGATCATTGATATGAATGAGGAACAGAGTTGGGGCCAAAACTGATCCCTGGGGAACACCAGCATTTATTGAGTGAAATTGAGAATAAAGGCCATCTACCATTACACGTATTTTTCTGTTATGAAGATAAGAAGAAATTAGTGGAACTAATGATGCAAGGCCTAATGATGCAAGACTGACTGCGTTTGTAAATTAATAACTTTATTTTATCCCCCCCTCAGTTACTAACCCATCTGTCCCCTACTAACTTCCTAATCCTGCCACGGACATTCCAGGGCAGTAATTCCCTTTCCAATGTTCCCTTACCCACTCTAAACCACTGTTTGGACACTTGATCCTCAGTGTTTTGGAGGACAAGCAACCTAGAAGGGTCACTAGATCTGTTGTTGCTTGATTTCCTTTGTACTTTGTAGGCCACCAGGTCACCTCTCGACATGCTGCTAATGCCCACATGCCCCATGACCGTGGCCAAAAAACTGGAGACCATACCGATCAATCCCCGACACCCGGTCAGCAGTAATAGGTATCTCCAGAAACTTCCTTGCATCCTCCCCAATAGCTATAACTCTAATGTCATCTAACAAAGCCCACTGCTGCACCTCAGTTTCTGTTTCCCGTACTGTGTCCTCACTGTACAGTGATCCGTCGTCCGACATAGTGTCCACCAAAAATTCTCAACGTTTATAAAAAAAAAAAGTACCTAAACTCTTATGCATCACTATTCACTCAAAAATACAAGATGCTCAAGACTCTTAAGTGTTATACTACTTGCCAAAAAAAATCCACGTGTCCACTATATTCCTTTAAACAAAAACCAATGACCACAACACTCCTGCAATATTTCTCTAAGTTCACAAAATCCTAAGCAAGGTCGCCATTTGTTACGGCCGGGGCTCGTATAAAACAAGGGCTCTTAATCATTGGACTAGGAAAGCACACAGCCACAACGGTAACACTAGATCCAACCCCTGAACTTATAATGCCGGCGCACAAAAACACCTATACCCTCCAGAGTTAAATCTGCAATAACGGGGTATCCTATAACTCAGTATAAGTGCACTACTACTACAGGCTGATGATCTCTGATACAGCCTGATCACAACAACATACAATTACGTTAATAAGGTAGACTAGAAAATGATAGAGATCTTAATTAAATCACTGCAATGATTTAATGCAAACTAGAAGAAGGTATGTTTAAAGTTACTCTAAACAATAATGAACTGTCACTCCTATACTAAAGAAAGTGAACGAAAGTCCCAAAGCATCGAGCAGGAATCTTCTGAAGAAAGTCTGATGCTGGGGTAAGATGATCGTATCGGATTTTGAACTGTTATATAAAGCAGGGTCAATATAGGACAAGTGTAGAGACAGACAGTGTCAACTGACACGGGAATAACGATAAATGCACACTAGTATTATCTCCAACAACAAAAGAAGTCCTTCGTCAGGCAACTAAAAAAACCTGCTCAGGTTGTGCAACTCAACACCAACCAAGGCTTACGGTCAACGTGAATAAGAATGCTGCATACATAACATAAGAGTTTATAATTCTAAACGGGTGTCTGCTAGAGCCAAAGGCACAACTGCATTAGGTAGCTTGCTTGGACAGGCTCTTGCAAAATGCCCCTTCTCATGACAATGAAAACACTCTAACTCCCTTTGGGCTTCCCTTGAGGTGGGGAAGGGCCCTGACCCTTTTTAAACGGGACGGTATTAGGTTTATGGTCAGACTTAGTATTGTTGCTCTTGTTGTAATGGTTATATGGTGTATCACTGACTCGGGGGGGTGGAGTGTTGCGCCCCTTGTTACCTGCATCGTTCCGTTGTGCAGACCCGCACCCACGAATCAGTGACATCCGAAGGTCAGCCATCTCAGCTGCCTCCTGAAGAGTTTTTGGGTTCTTTTCTTTAAGATTCAACGTCAGATCGCTGCCCGTACACTTTAAAATTGTTCTAGAAGCATCAGCTGTTTCAATTCCTCAAACGTCGATGCCTTCTCAGAACGCAGCCAGTTTCTAAATGCATCGGACAGATCCCGGGCATGCTCAAGAAAGGTGCACTCACGACCCTTCGTTACACCCCGGAACTTCAATCTGTACGTCTCTGGTTGTATCTCATATGTCCGCAGGACAGCCTCCTTCAATACCTCATAATTGATTCAAGACTCCAAGGGCAACGCATCATGTGCCTTGAGTCCTTTGCCAATCAACCTAGAGGAAACAAGGGCTGCCCACTTAACCTCGGGCCATTGGTGCTCCCGGCACTTCTCAAAACGCATACAAAATTCAGTGACACCCGACTCATCAAATACAGGGACCAACTTGAGCAGGTGCAATAAAGGCTGATCAAGACCTCGATTCCCAGAACCGAGACGCTGCCCTGTCGACTCCACCGCAACTTCTCAAGATCTATGTCTGCACAGTACCTCGTAGCCTCAACCCTAAGCTCAGCTTCTCGCTGCTGCTGCTGCTGCACACGTATGGACTTTCTCTCCTCAGCCTCAGTCTCATATCTGGCCCTTCTCTCCTCAGCCTGAATCTTAGCCATCTCAAACTCCCGATGCTGCTTAGCCATCTCAAGCTGGAAGAGCATCTCTGCAGTTAAACCTTGAGGAGGAGGAGATGCAACCATTGGAGACTCACCCAAGTGCAAACCACGCTGCCAGTGACGATCGGCCGGCGGGAACGTACCCGGCTCCGGAGCCCGAGGGGGCGCCATGGTAGGAGTCGAGTGGAATGGGGGCTGGGCCAAAGGTGCCCCAGCTCCCGTTCCACCCGAAGCCCCACGCACCCCGCCGAGCACACATGCCTTTGACAAAGTTCCCCACAAACGTTTACTGCTAAAACTAAAAGCGCATGGAATACAAGACGGTGTGTTGAAATGGATAGAAAATTGGCTCAGCGACAGAAAGCAAAGAGTAGTCATAAACGGTAAGGCATCTAAATGGAGCAATGTAAGTAGCGGGGTACCCCAGGGATCGGTACTAGGACCAATTCTCTTTCTAATTTATGGTTAAGATGGCAAAAATATGTGTGTGATAACCCGGGTTCGAATCCCGGTGGATCATATATACTTTAATTAATTTCATTGGGGGTGTGGTGGTGAGATTAATAAAAACAATATTATTAGTAGGTTTAGGGATATTTCTTCGAGAGGCCGGTCTATATGATCTGTGCCCCATGAATATTCTTTCCTCTCACTTAAACAGTAGGCTACCATAGTGTGGTTGGGAATATGAACATGATTAGATTAATATCCAGTATTCGAGAATGGATAATAAGTCGTAGGCGTGTGCATAAACCTTTAACCGTCCTGGTGGTGTAATGGTTAAGGTGGCAAAATATGTGTGTGATAAACCGGGTTCGAATCCCGGTGGATCAATATACTTTAATTAATTTCATTGGGGGTGTGGTGGTGAGTTAATAAAAAACAATATTAGTAGGTTTAGGGATATTTCTTCGAGAGGCCGGTCTATATGATCTGTGCCCCATGAATATTCTTTCCTCTCACTTAAACAGTAGGCTACCATAGTGTGGTTGGGAATATGAACATGATTAGATTAATATCCAGTATTCGAGAATGGATAATAAGTCGTAGGCGTGTGCATAAACCTTTAACCGTCCTGGTGGTGTAATGGTTAAGGTGGCAAAAATTTGTGTGTGATAACCCGGGTTCGAATCCCGGTGGATCATATATACTTTAATTAATTTCATTGGGGGTGTGGTGGTGAGATTAATAAAAAAAATAAAAATAAAATACAAAAAAAAATATATATATATTAGTAGGTTTAGGGATATTTCTTCGAGAGGCCGGTCTATATGATCTGTGCCCCATGAATATTCTTTCCTCTCACTTAAACAGTAGGCTACCATAGTGTGGTTGGGAATATGAACATGATTAGATTAATATCCAGTATTCGAGAATGGATAATAAGTCGTAGGCGTGTGCATAAACCTTTAACCGTCCTGGTGGTGTAATGGTTAAGGTGGCAAAAATATGTGTGTGATAACCCGGGTTCGAATCCCGGTGGATCATATATACTTTAATTAATTTCATTGGGGGTGTGGTGGTGAGATTAATAAAAAATAAAAAAAAAAAATAAAAAATAAAATATATATATATTAGTAGGTTTAGGGATATTTCTTCGAGAGGCCGGTCTATATGATCTGTGCCCCATGAATATTCTTTCCTCTCACTTAAACAGTAGGCTACCATAGTGCGGTTGGGAATATGAACATGATTAGATTAATATCCAGTATTCGAGAATGGATAATAAGTCGTAGGCGTGTGCATAAACCTTTAACCGTCCTGGTGGTGTAATGGTTAAGGTGGCAACAATATGTGTGTGATAACCCGGGTTCGAATCCCGGTGGATCATATATACTTTAATTAATTTCATTAGGGGTGTGGTGGTGAGATTAATAAAACAAATATTACATCAACGACATAGATGAGGGTCTCACCTGTACAATCTCAAAATTTGCTGACGATACAAAAATTGCAAATAGCGTACTCTCAAAAGAACAAGTTGACGATATGCAACACAATCTAGATAAATTGTCATGTTGGGCCCAAATTTGGCAAATGAGTTTCAATGCGGATAAATGTAAAGTACTACATATCGGATACCTAAATGAGAAAGCAAACTATTCGATGAATGGCACTCAGCTTAACCCTTAATTAGCGGCGAGCAACATAGGTCGAGTTAAATAAAGCTGGACTATGTGGCGGCGCTCGACATAGGTCGAGTGGCAATTTCAGCACGTAATGTGGCTGAGAGAGAGAGACAAGTGGTGGCAGGAGACTAGCGAGCGTATGACTGCTCCAGACCACCGCGGCGAACCTACTGACACAAATCTCAGCTCCCTCCTCCCTCTCTCACTCGCTACATACTCAATTATGTACTGAAAGTACCGAATTACCTGCTTTTTGCACTCGCGTTGCACGGTTATTGCAAGAAAACTATCCATCATACAAGGATCGTTATGGTGTCATTCGAAAGCTCTGTTTATGCCCTTTCAGGGATAGGTACTTGTTTTACGTTCTGGGTCTTATTTAGGCATGAAGATGATCACGTAAACAGTCCTATTTTGGCTAAAAACACCCCGCTGTGCGGTACACATAAATAAACCGCATAGGCCGCTCGTAAGGTGTTAAGAATGTAAACAGAGAAACCGATCTGGGAGTAACAATATCGAGTAACCTAAAACCGAGTCAACAATGTTCAGAAGTTGTTAGGAAGGCAAACAAAATAATTGGCTTTATAGGCAGGTCATTTGAGCATAAATCCAAAGAAGTTATCCTAACCCTTTACAATTCCTTAGTCTGCCCTCTTCTGGAATACTGCGTTCAATCCTGGTGCCCTTATTACCAAAAAGATATAAACAAGCTAGAACGAGTTCAATGTAGAGTTACCAAAATGATACCTAGCCTAAAGAACAAACCATACGAAGAGCGTCTTAGAGAATTAAATCTATTTCCTTTAACCCAGCGCAGATTAAGAGGTGACTTAACCCTTAATTAGCGGCGAGCAACATAAGTCGAGTATAATAAATCTGGACTATCTGGCGGCGCTCGACATAGGTCGTGTGGCAATTTCAGCACGTAATGTTGCTGAGAGAGAGACAAGTGGTGGCAGGAGTGTAGCGAGCGTATGACTGCTCCAGACCACCGCGGCGAACCTACTGACACGAATCCCACCTCCTCCCTCCCTCTCTCACTCGCTATATACGGAATTGTATGGGGAAAGTGCCGAATTACATGCTTTTTGCACTCGCGTTGCACGGTTGTTGCAAGAAAACTAGCCATCATAAAAGGATCGTTATGGTGTCATTGGAAAGCTCTGTTTATGCCCTTTCAGGGATAGATACTTGTTTTACGCTCTGGGTCTTATTTAGGCATGAAAATGATCACGTAAACAGCCCTATTTTGGGTAAAAACACCCCGCTGGGCGGTACATAAACCGCCTAGGCCGCTCGTAAGGTGTTAATTCAAGTGTTCAAAATCATCAAAGGTATCGACAATATGAACTGTAGTAAGTACTTCTCTATCGACCAACTAATTACACGCGGGGAAACGGTTGCAAAATTATTGGTAAATCTTTTAACTCACACAAATCTAAGAATTTCTTCTTCAATCGAGTTGTCAACTTGTGGAATGGGCTTCCCCGAAACGTTATAGACTGCACCACCGTTGATTCATTTAAACTCCGCCTAGACAAATATCTCGCATCAAACCCGCGACTGACTGCGTTTGTAAATGAATAACTTTATTTTATCCCCCCCTCAGTTATTAACCCATCTGTCCCCTACTAACTTCCTAATCCTGCCACAGACATTAGTTCCAGGGCAGTAATTCCCTTTCCAATGTTCCCTTACCCACTCTAAACCACTGTTTGGACACTTGATCCTCAGTGTTTTGGAGGACAAGCAACCTAGAAGGGTCACTATACCTGTTGTTGCTTGATTTCCTTTGTACTTTGTAGGCCACCAGGTCACCTCTCGACATGCTGCTAATGCCCACATGCCCCATGACCGTGGCCAAAAAACTGGAGACCATACCGATCAATCCCCGACACCCGGTCAGCAGTAATAGGTATCTCCAGAAACTTCTTTGCATCCTCCCCAATAGCTATAACTCTAATGTCATCTAACAAAGCCCGCTGCTGCACCTCAGTTTCTGTTTCCCGTACTGTGTCCTCACTGTACAGTGATCCGTCGTCCGACATAGTGTCCACCGAAAATTCTCAACGTTTATAAAAAAAAAAAAGTACCTAAACTCTTATGCATCAGTATTCACTCAAAAATACAAGATGCTCGAAGACTCTTAAGTGTTATACTACTTGCCCCAAAAAAATCCACGTGTCCACTATATTCCTTTAAACAAAAACAAATGACCACAACACTCCTGCAATATTTCTCTAAGTTCACAAAATCCTAAGCAAGGTCGCCATTTGTTACGGCCGGGGCTCGTATAAAACAAGGGCTCTTAATCATTGGACTAGGAAAGCACACAGCCACAACGGTAAAACTAGATCCAACCCCTGAACTTATAATGCCGGCGCACAAAAACACCTATACCCTCCAGAGTTAAATCTGCGATAACGGGGTATCCTATAACTCAGTATAAGTGCACTACTACTACAGGCTGATGATCTCTGATACAGCCTGATCACAACAACATACAATTACGTTAATAAGGTAGACTAGAAAATGATAGAGATCTTAATTAAATCACTGCAATGATTTAATGCAAACTAGAAGAAGGTATGTTTAAAGTTACTCTAAACAATAATGAACTGTCACTCCTATACTAAAGAAAGTGAACGAAAGTCCCAAAGCATCGAGCAGGAATCTTCTGAAGAAAGTCTGATGCTGGGGTAAGATGATCGTATCGGATTTTGAACTGTTATATAAAGCAGGGTCAATATAGGACAAGTGTAGAGACAGACAGTGTCAACTGACACGGGAATAACGATAAATGCACACTAGTATTATCTCCAATAACAAAAGAAGTCCTTCGTCAGGCAACTAAAAAAACCTGCTCAGGTTGTGCAACTCAACACCAACCAAGGCTTACGGTCAACGTGAATAAGAATGTTGCATACATAACATAAGAGTTTATAATTCTAAACAGGTGTCTGCTAGGCTAATAAAGTCTACCTGGGATGTCGTAGGCTAGGAAACAATGGCTGAGCAAGCGGCTCGTAGCCTAGCGAGGTCCTTAAGGCTGTGCGGCCAAATTACGTTAATTGACGGGGTGCTCTCTTGAGAGATCCAGATTGCTAGTATCTGGTTCTCTCCTGGCGACCCTCTCAAAGTCAAAGCAAACGAGTTAGCACAGTGTTGGGTGGCAGAGGCAAAAGCCCTCACTCGCAACACAGTGCTAAACTCACATGGTACACAGTCAGAAAGACCACCTAGGCTTCCCACGTCTCCGTTGCGATTGTACAGGTTCAACAAAACCTAGTACTCATCGGAAATCACAACAACAATGGCCTCACCCCAGTCTAGCATTAAATAGCCCAGCAGACAGCCAAGGAATATAATAGGCAGGGAGACACCGTGAGTGTGTCGAACCTCTACAGACAAAATGGTAACCCCTCCAAAATGCCTAACTAAACATATAATATCTGAGAGCTTCAGCATATAATACGATGGCCGATGTATGAAATCGTGGAGAACCAAAGGGGAGTTATGATATTAAATAGATTGAAAGAATGAGAGGTAAGAAGTTGAGAGAGAGAAAGTGTTCTATAGGTAGAAGTCGGGAGACAGGTAGCAAGGGGACATGTGAAGGATATACTGGGCAGGCAAGCTCTGAAGAGAATAGCTCCTCGGGACCCCTCCAGGATCACACACAAAGGCATGGTGGTCAGCCAATCACAGGCTGCTACGTCACCAAGCAGCAGGCCTGCAGAAAGCGCCAGGAACCACCAGCCAATCAAAACCGAGAGAAAAGACCACGCGGGCGAGCAACTCCTCCTGGAGGGAGGAGGAGGTAAAGCAACACTCACCTCCCCCACCCTGCTCGCTCGCTCTCTCTCTCTCCTTCACTACAATGCATCTTATGTTCAATTCAAGATATAAAATACAATGCATTGTCACCGGCGAAAATAAAGACCACTTCTACACTGCCTGTGACATGACGATTCACAAGAAAGAAAGTACAACATTGTAGATAGACTGTAGCCCATTTCACTGCCCTGGCGAGTGCTAGTGGCTACCGGGAGGCGATTCTGCCAACGCTGGCAGGCGTCACAGATGCGAATTGAGCTTATTCTAGGGTACCATACTATAAAGCTTCTGTGACCATCAGGGGTGTTTAGAAAACTTTAGTTTATTCAATTCAACCTCTGCAGTTGTCTTTGAGTTAGCTGTGGGCAGAAAACTAATTTTGGAGAAGTAATTATAGGATTGAGATAACTTTATTTCTGATTGCTAATCGTCCACACGTGCGTGAAAGGGTTAAGGGGCATCGCCAAGATAAATAGTATGTTGAAATAATTGTGTATGCAGTGTGCAAGGCTGAGATTTTATTGAAAGATTCACCCAAGTGTGAATTTCAGCAGGGACTCCCTGGAGCTAATGGACAAGTTTTTTTACTTGGGAAACATCATCACTACCAGTGTTGGGGTGGAGGCTGCTACTATTGCCAGAATCAGATGTGACCGAGGTTCCTTCAGAGAACTGTTGTCAAACCTAAGCATAGATAGACGAACCCTCGCCTTGAAGGGAAAGGTGTATTGGAAGTGTAATGATTTATAAAACCATCCTAGTGTTATGCCAGGACGGGGTACAACCGATGCTATCTTCATAGTCAGGCAGATACAGGAAAGATACTTACTAAAAGGTAGGGATCTTTACTTTGTGTTTGTAGACCTGGAGAAGGCCTTTGATAGGGTGCCTAGAGATATTGTGCAGTGGGCTATGAGGAAACTTGGTCTGGAAGAGTGGCTGGTGCGTGTGATAATGAAGATGTATGAGGATTCGCGAAGTGCGGTGAGGGTGAAGGATGTACCGAGTGGTGAGTTCGCAGTCCGTATTGGAGTCCATCATGGTTCAGTGCTAAGCCCCCTCTTTATTATGGTCTTGGAGGCACTGTCTCGATTTTTTAGAGGCGGACTCCCGTTGGAACTGTTTTATGCAGACAATTTAGTCCTAATAGCTGACAGTATGCAAGATGGTGAGGCCAAATTCAGATAATGGAGAGAGGGCATGGCGAGCAAGGGTTTAAGAGTCAATATTAACAAAACCAAGGTTATGCATTGTAGATTGAGACGAGATGTGGAAAAGAGCGGTGCATACCCATGTGCAGTATGTCGAAAGGGTGTGGGCGTTAACTCAATTAAATGTAGCATCTGTCGATGTTGGGTACACCATGGGAGTAAGTGCTGTAGTAGAATAAAGGGACCCCTGCTGAAGGATAAGTCAGAAATAGAGAAATTTGAGTGCGTAGTGTGCAAAGGCGAGCTTGCATTAAGTGATGATCCTGTGGCTGTGAATTTTGGAAATGAGTCAATGGAGCTGGTGAACAAGTTTTGTTACCTAGGAGATACCATCTCTGCCGGTGGTGGGGCCGAGGCTGCCACTGTTGCTATAATTAGATGTGGCTGGGGGAAGTTCAGAGAACTGCTGCCAATTCTGACCATGAAAATAATGCCTCTCCCCGTGAAGGGAAAGGTGTATGCCTCATGTGTTAGAAGTGCAATGACGTATGCCTCAGAAACATGGGCCGTTAAAGTAGAGGATGTCAACAGAATGGAACGTAATGAGATGAGAATGGTGAGATGGATGTGTGGGGCCAGGCTACAGGATAGAATAACAAATGGTGAGCTGAGGAGACATTTAGGTATAAAGAGTATTATTGAGGTGATGCGTACAAGTAGACTGGGATGGTATGGACATGTGGAGAGAATGGATGAACAAAATTGGGTGAAAAAATGCAGGGCTGTGATTGTGGAGGGAGCTGCACCAAGGGGTGGACCGAGGAAGACCTGGGATCGGACTATACGTGCCGATCTCAAATCCAAGAACTTGACAAGTGAAGCAGCCCTTAACCCGCTGAGGACCAGCTAGTTATAAATAAATATACCACCAGGGACCGGCAGGTTTTGATTTTTTTTTTTTTCCAGAAACAATAGCGAATGGGTTAGGAATGAAGGAAAAACCATAAAAAACTATCAAAAAGGTCAAAAATCGGTCCTACGGAGACCCTGAAAACAGATTTTAGAAGAGTAAAAAATTGAAGGCAAATACACCCAAAAACCATGTTTTTGTGTGCTCACACGCACGCGGTTGGACTTAGAGAGTTTTCAACTATCGGCATGGTTGCGTGGGATACTTACACAGTTCCCATACAAATCTGAGCCCTCTAGGTGCCATAGGACCGGAGTAACACTGACACAACTGTTGCGTCGCTGGTACTGGCAGAATAATACATAGCCGACGCACTGTTTGCGTCGCTGGGGCTCAGTGGGTTAACAGGGTTGCCTGGAACGCTGCCATTAGGACAAGAGACTGAAACTGCACGTATGTGTGGAACACTCAGTCTTAAAATGTTCTGTGTGTATGGCCGAGTATACCAATAAAATTAATTGAGAATGGTGAGATGACTATGTGGTGCAACATCGCAAGAAAGGATACCAAATGAAGAGGTGAGGGTAAAGAATGGAATATATATTATCACTGACAACATTGGTTTAAACAGGCTTTGAAGGTTTCAATATGTGGAATGAATGGATAAAGTAACCATGTGAGTACTGTAAATGCAAATCCTTAAAGGTGGAGTGAGCTGCATCAAGATCTATAATGGAAAAAGATGTATGGAAATACTTTACACGCTGTTCAATTAAAGAATATGACAAGTGTGACGGCTCTAATTAAAGCTGTCTGGAGTGCAACAATTTTACTGAAACCACCCTTGCGTGTGCACCCTTTGGTCTGGAAGACACAGTACATGTGGAAGATGGTTCTTGAACATGTGTGAATGGGTAGCCTATAATTTCAAGACCGGCAAATATGAATAACAATCTGAGATGTGATGAAGTACGAAACAAATACCGGAACATTTAGGCAATTTAGATACGATATCATTTGAAAAGCATGCAAAGGCGTATTTGATTGCATGTCCATGAGTTAAAAGGTAAAACAAAAAATATATACTCTAACGACACATAGTAGGGGCCCTGTTATGGCTAAAAGATTATCCAAAAGGCTATGCATTGAATTTATATCCCAAGGATATCAATTTATCTGACGATAAAATTGTCAAAAGTAAAGATTTATCTATATTTACCATCCGGTATGCCATGCATAGTATTTAATTGTCCTATATATACGCGGACACAATGTTCACATTGCAAAATGCCAATAAAGGTAGATTAGGGGCAACTTGGGTGAATTGCAATCATTTTACAAATAAACTTGCAACACTAAAACATACTGTATTTGTATTATGTTTAAGATTTATTCAAATGACAAAATATTTACATAACATACAACAATCATGCTTTCGTTCGGGAATCCTTGATAGCGACAAGTAATTCATGCTTTTCAATTGTCAATTTCATGCACAAGAAGTTTGTTCATAACATTGATAATGTTTCAACTAGTTTATTACATTGAAATTGTCTCAAGTAGTACAATCTTAGCAACACCAGCATTACAAAAAAACAAACATTGCATCTAGGAAAATGGAATATTTAAAAGTGGGTGTCCCCTAATATGTAGAATATTACACATGCAATATATACAGTATGGTTAAGTCATTTGCCATAAAACATGTACAAAATGTAAGTGCACCATAAAACTAAACCATTCGTCAATATGCATAATTACTAAATACAAATGAAAAGCTTAATGTTCATGAACATTTAGAGTTGTCAGTATTTGCGTTATCTGCAGGAATAATTGGAGCACAACTTTTAGTACTTTCCACATGCAAAACAAGAATGTACCTTTTGAGTTTGAATTCTTGAACGCTCTGATGGCACCAGAACATTCCACGAAAACTTCAATATGCTGACAGTAGTCTTCTTAATTGTCTTCTTTGTGTGCGATCTTGTGGTAGACCATGGTTTAGTCAGACTATAAACGTGGACCTACAACAACAACTCAACCTGTGAGGCAACTAAGGAATGCTGCCACCAGGACCAGGGACTGGAAACGCACTTTCATGTAGAACACACATCTTTTCGTGCAGGTCATGCACAAGGTGTGTAATATCAAATCTATGATATTGACAACTTCAAACAAGCCATGAAGATGGACGTAGTCAAACACGTCACTATATACATACTATATCACATTTGGTATTAGAAAGAGGCAAAGCCAAGTTAAAGGCAATACACTTCAGAGGTATGGTCGACAATAGGGCGATGCAAAATAAAAGAAAATGCTTAAACAAATAATTGACAACCAAGTACAGGGTGCGCATGAGTTTACAATACTACTTGACCAAATAAGTGATACCCTAAATAGGATGTTGATGCAAATGTCAATGTTGGATTTATGGTGGCATGAGATATGTCACGGAAATCTGTCTTGTTAAGGCAAGGTGATATTACATGGAATTGGTTATTGCCATGAATATTATTTTTTTCCCTTTTGAAACCTTTATTCCACGTTTGGTCAAAGGTGAAGAAGGAAGTACTTTCATTGATGAACTACTAGGATTTGCCAAACCACATTCATTTGTGAAAGAACTGCAAGGAGAAGAAAAGAAAGGCAGACATGAACCAAAAACTCTACAATTATAAAGTGTTTCAGATGCCGTGGAAAGTACCTCACATAATTGCATGTTTTCCAAAATATAGATGTTATTTGAAAACTTAAGAGATATTTTCCTAACTTTGGAGATCAATTGACATGGCTGTACATGCTTCGCCTCTTTCAACCTCCTTGCAATCTGAACAAGAGGATAGTTTTTCCAGAATGAACTTTACTTTTTATGACTTTCATAAAATTCTCAAAGGGAAAAGCAGAAATATTATCCAGACATCCATGAACAGCAACCTCATCTGACAAGTGCAGTAAACTGTGCACGTTGTAAACCAAAAACTCTTTGCCATATATTTCTCGCCCTTGTTCTACAAAAGAAATCAAGAGTGTGTTAGCCAACTGTGCATTCTCTTTAGCTTTTTGGGGGCTTAATAGCAGAGACATGGCTACATTAAAAAGCAGAAAATGCTTATACCATTTGTCATCGAGAATGTTTCTTAACACAATCTTGCCAGTATACAGTAAGAACTGTCTATATTCTGTTGCCCTGAACCTTTCAATCTCGGTAAGACTTCGTGGTTTGCGGGTAAAGACAGCCGGTATGGCTGTTTGCAAATCCAGAAGATTCCTATTAATTTCTGCGATTTTTTTTTTTTTTTTTTTTTTTTTTTTCTATATTCCAACTTACTTCCTCTCGGGCATAGGCTGAGAGCCTTAACATTCACCGCTTTACAATGAACAGTGAAGCCCGTGAGGTCTTGTTCCAGTCTAGGGAGTGAGACATGTGAAGCACATAGAGTACAACGAGCACCTGCCATCTTGCCTTCACATGAGGCACGGTGCTCACTCATGGCCCGAAACGACCCCATCTCTGAAGCCACCTTGTTCCCGTGCTTCACTGTCTCACCCCCTACACTCGGACTCTCACACTTACACACACACAACACCACCTGTTGAGCAGATAACTCACCAGGCATTGCACCCCTATAGCATATTTTGAATATGGGAATATTCATACAGTGCTATTTAATCAGGGAACAATGAGGGGATTTTCTTGACGTTTCAGTGGGCTTGTGGTAATGCACTGATACCAGGTACAGCACAAATTCCATCCCAATAATATCTTCCCATTGATACATCGGGATTTGAACCCGGGACCTTTGGATTACCAGGCCAGTGGCAAGACCACTCCACCACACCTCCCCTAATTTGGTTGGCAGACATGCGTACACCTTTCTTTCCTTTGATCCAAGCCACTAACAATTTGTTCATTACACCAAGACAAACTTGATGCATAATTATAATCAATTGGGAAAGCTGTGACCATGTCAATTTCCAGGTCACAGAAAGGTGAGGTACCCGTGTGGTATTCGTCCTGGCTCTGGTTCCTGAAAGACATATTTGTTCGATATGGGAGATTCCTAGTTTTTTGGAAGGTCATTCTCCCTTCCCAGGTCCCCTTCTGAGCACATTTGTCACAACCCTGGTAGCTACTGTACTGTTTGACAGCTTTGAGTGCTTTGGCAAGGGCATCACAAATGAGTGCCCGCAAGTGGATGGAGAACAATTTACCCCCAAAATGAAAACCATCAGTCAGGAGTTTCTTCAGGTCCCTAACAGTGTTTTCTAGGAAATGAAGATTTGATGGTTTTGAAGAGCCACAACACAGTGCAACTGTATATACTTTGACAGGCTTCAAATTAACAACAGCACATAGGATGGGCCACACTCCCTTATTGGAGCTTTTGAACAAAGGAAGTCCATCGATGTTGATGGACAGTTCCAATGTGTCAACATTTGCTATATGATCCTCTGGATAACCTTGCAATATCCATGTTAATTCTTCTAAAATACCCAAGTACAAATACTGCATATCAGACTTCACAGTGACAGGTGTTGTTGTTGGTGTTCTCAACAAACTACGTGCTGTCAGTGGTAAACCATGATGACCACTTTCTTTCAATGACTTGAGAAGTTTGTCAACAGCTATGTACGGAATGTTGCACTCAACAACCCAAGAAGCAAGAACACTGGAAAAAGACTGCTTTGATTCTTCTTCCATTTCCATTGCTGAAGACGAGACTATATCTGAATCACTAGCATTCCAAATCCCCATATTTTGTTGATCACCAAATCCCTGGTCCAAAGGTAAAGAGAGTATTTGAGGATCAAATAGACCACTTGAAGTGGCATCAATTGACAAATCACCCCCGCCAATATCTTCAACAGAACAAGCTACTCCGATCTCTCCAGTCGACTCTTTGCTTTCTGAAGATGAAAGGCCCTCTCGTGGTTGTTCTGTACTGCTTTCATCTTCACTGGAAGAATAAGGACTGTTCCTATCTGGCTTCTTCTTCTTCTGACGAAACTCTTCATCCATTGGCGGCGATATTCTTGTTGTTTCTTCGTAAATTCTTTGGACGCTGTTGCCTCGCCCATAGCTTGCTCCATCTCGTCACGTTTCCTTCTCGCCATACTAAAAATAATTGCACAGTACTAACATTAGAGTTACTGTACTGCTGTGTTTAACCCTTAATTGGCGGCGCACAACTTATCTCGTGTGAAATAAATATGGACTAAGTGGCGGTTCACAACTTATGTCGTGTGCCATTTTCACCACGTAATGTTGCTGAGAGAGAGAGAGATGAGTGGTGGGAGGAGCGTAGCAAGCGTATGACTGGTCCAGACCACCGCGGCGGACCTACTGACATGAATCCCACCCTCCCCCATCCTCTCGCACTCGCTACACAGGGAATTATGTAGGGAAAGTACCTAATTACATGGTTTTTGCACTCGTGTTGCGCGATCGTTGCAAGAGAACCAGTGGTCGTACAAGGATGGTTGGGGTGTCATTGGAAAGCTCTGTTTATGCCCTTTCAGGGATAGATACTTGTTTTACGCTCTGGGTCTTATTTAGGCATGAAAATGATCACGTAAACAACCCTATTTAGGGTAAAAAACACCCCGCTGGGTGCTACGGTCAAATAGACCACCTAGCCCGCTAAATAAGGGTTAAAGCTACAGTATAAATTATAATAATTAGGCCTATAGTAAATGCCTGAGATGGGTGCACAGGAAGTGTGCTGGCCAGAGGGGCCCATTGTCACGAACCTTGGACTTCGAATGTGACTTGTGCAATTTTTTTTTTTTTTCTAGATGCACCTGGAATTTTGGACTTTGGGGAGTGCATTTCAAATTAATAAATGTTCTGCTATATGGGTAATACGATATCTGCTGATGGCAGCGCCGAGGTCAGCACTATTGAAATAATAAGTGAATGGAGAAGGTTCTGATAGATTTTGCCACTTTTGACCATGAGGGACCTCTCCTTACGACTCAAAGAGATACTATACAGTGGAGCCCCCATCTTAGCTCCTAATCGGTTCCGCAGAAATCGAGCTAAGATTGAAACAGCCAAGATCGGGGAAAATTCTAATTGGTTCATTGCTCATTCTAAATGTTGCACTTTTCCCCAGTTTTAGCCTATGAAAACATGTTTTTTGTCTACATAAAGTAAATTTTATGCATTGTAAATAATAATGTAGACATGGCTAAATAACAGTCCTAAAGATAAAACTTTAGATGCATTATAAATACTGTAGATTGGGGCAATATTCTTATCATGGGAACAATGGTAGGCCTAGGTTCTAAATTCGTCCAGTCACCCGGTTCACCCCTGAAGTACCTATTTCGCCCCAAATACATCCAATAAATACATTTTATGAGGAAAATACGTATACATACATATTATGAGAAGATTACTTACCACACATACTTTATGTTAAATCATTGTCATATTTAGCTAACATCGTTGAGGCTATTTTAACCGCTTTCGTCCAACAGACTAACCTTTGCTCTGTGTTTTGAGCATGAATTTCCTTCATTACTACCACCAAGCCCACCATCCCTATCACCAGATGTACTAGAGGTTATAATAAACGCGAGAGATACGAGGTTCAGGCACAAAAAAACTTGCATACAGCTGGTTTTTTCAACAAAAAAACAAGTGGAATGTGAGCTAGTGTTGACGACTTGACGTCATACAAAGATGGCGGCATCTTGCGCAATGACGATCGAATTTCGGATTCACTTGAATTTCGTCTCTAAGCGGCAAACACCTTGACAATGGCAGATTCTTTTAGTTCAGTTAACTTTTTGTATTGTTTTTGTTTTCTAGTTTTATGTCGAGTGTTTCATTATTTTTGTTGTTTTGTTTCGGGTTTTGACTGTAATATTTGTAAGAAAAAATGGAAGCTTTTTGAGTGAATGAACATGGAAATTGGGAATATTTGGTGTCTACAACGAAGATTGAAACAACGCAGGCTGATGTAGCGAAGATGGGGCTCCACTGCTGCTGGGACGCCCATAACTGTTCTAAATTGATGTGATTTCAATAGGTCATGGGGATGAGGGCCTCAACCCATCGTTGGTCCCACAGCCAAGCAGTTAGGCCATGAAGATAATTAACCCGTAACTGTTCTAAATACATGATTTCAACAGGTCATTTGGGGAGGGGGGGGGGGGCCTGTGGCCAACATGTTGGCTCATAAAAATTAATTTTCTATGCATGGCTAAAAGCACCTCCCCCAGAGTTAAATGAGTAGCGGCCAAAATCAAGGGATGTTCTAGCCAAAATGCCTTGACACGCAGAGTTTGAAGCAGTTTAAGAAGGTGCTATACACTAGGAAAGCTCTGAGGAACATAAATTAATGTAGTAGCAATAGAATAGCGAGAATATGCAGACAATTTAGTCCTAATAGCTGATAATATGCAAGACACTGAGGCCAAATTCAGAAGATGGAGAGAGAGGGCATGGCGAGCAAGGTTTTGAGTCAATATTAACAAAACTAAGGTTATGCATTGTAGATTGAGACGAGGCAATGTGGAAAAGAGCAGTGCATACCCATGTGCAGTGTGTGGAAAGGGTGTGGGAGCTAACTCGATTCAATGTAGCATCTGTCGACGCTGGGTGCAACATGGAAGTAAGCGCTGTAGTAGAATAAATGGACCCCTGCCGAAGGATAAGTCAGAAATAGAGAAATTTGAGTGCGTAGTGTGCAAAGGTGAGCTTGTGTTAAGTGATGATCCTGTGGCTGTGATTTTTGGAAATGAGTCATTGGAGCTGGTGGACAAGTTTTGTTACCTAGAAGATACCATCTCTGCCGGTGGTGGGGCCGAGGCTGCCACTGTCGCTAGAATTAGATGTGGCTGGGGGAAGTTCAGAGAACTGCTGCCAATTCTGACCATGAAAAGAATGCCTCTCCCCCTGAAGGAAAAGGTGCATGCCTCATGTGTTAGAAGTACAATGACGTATGCCTCAGAAACATGGGCCGTTATAGTAGAGGATGTCAATAGAATGGAACGAAATGAGATGAGAATGGTGAGATGGATGTGTGGGGCCAGGCTACAGGATAGAATAACAAATGGTGAGCTGAGGAGACATTTAGGTATAAAGAGTATTATTGAGGTGATGCGTACAAGTAGACTGGGATGGTATGGACATGTGGAGAGAATGGATGAACAAAATTGGGTGAAAAAATGCAGGGCTGTGATTGTAGAGGGAGCTGCACCAAGGGGTGGACCGAGGAAGACCTGGGATCGGACTATACGTGCCGATCTCAAATCCAAGAACTTGACAAGTGAAGCAGCCCTTAACCCGCTGAGGACCAGCTAGTTATAAATAAATGTACCACCAGGGACCGGCAGGTTTTGATTTTTTTTTTTTCCCAGAAACAATAGCGAATGGGTTAGGAATGAAGGAAAAACCATAAAAAACTATCAAAAAGGTCAAAAATCGGTCCTACGGAGACCCTGAAAACAGATTTTAGAAGAGTAAAAAATTGAAGGCAAATACACCCAAAAACCATGTTTTTGTGTGCTCACACGCACGCGGTTGGACTTAGAGAGTTTTCAACTATCGGCATGGTTGCGTGGGATACTTACACAGTTCCCATACAAATCTGAGCCCTCTAGGTGCCATAGGACCGGAGTAACACTGACACAACTGTTGCGTCGCTGGTACTGGCAGAATAATACATAGCCGACGCACTGTTTGCGTCGCTGGGGCTCAGTGGGTTAACAGGGTTGCCTGGAACGCTGCCATTAGGACAAGAGACTGAAACTGCACGTATGTGTGGAACACTCAGTCTTAAAATGTTCTGTGTGTATGGCCGAGTATACCAATAAAATTAATTGAGAATGGTGAGATGACTATGTGGTGCAACATTGCAAGAAAGGATACCAAATGAAGAGGTGAGGGTAAAGAATGGAATATATATTATCACTGACAACATTGGTTTAACCCTTAATTAGCGGCGAGCAACATAAGTCGAGTTAAATAAAGCTGGACTATGTGGCGGCGCTCGACATAGGTCGAGTGGCAATTTCAGCACGTAATGTGGCTGAGAGAGAGAGACAAGTGGTGGCAGGAGACTAGCGAGCGTATGACTGCTCCAGACCACCGCGGCGAACCTACTGACACAAATCTCAGCTCCCTCCTCCCTCTCTCACTCGCTACATACTCAATTATGTACCGAAAGTACCGAATTACCTGCTTTTTGCACTCGCGTTGCACGGTTATTGCAAGAAAACTATCCATCATACAAGGATCGTTATGGTGTCATTCGAAAGCTCTGTTTATGCCCTTTCAGGGATAGGTACTTGTTTTACGTTCTGGGTCTTATTTAGGCATGAAAATGATCACGTAAACAGCCCTATTTTGGCTAAAAACACCCCGCTGTGCGGTACATATAAATAAACCGCATAGGCCGCTCGTAAGGTGTTAAACAGGCTTTGAAGGTTTCAATATGTGGAATGAATGGATAAAGTAACCATGTGAGTACTGTAAATGCAAATCCTTAACCCTTATTTAGCGGCGAGCAACATAAGTCGAGTTAAATAAAGCTGGACTATGTGGCGGCGCTCGACATAACTCGAGTGGCAATTTCAGCACGTAATGTGGCTGAGAGAGAGAGACAAGTGGTGGCAGGAGACTAGCGAGCGTATGACTGCTCCAGACCACCGCGGCGAACCTACTGACACAAATCTCAGCTCCCTCCTCCCTCTCTCACTCGCTACATACTCAATTATGTACTGAAAGTACCGAATTACCTGCTTTTTGCACTCGCGTTGCACGGTTATTGCAAGAAAACTATCCATCATACAAGGATCGTTATGGTGTCATTCGAAAGCTCTGTTTATGCCCTTTCAGGGATAGGTACTTGTTTTACGTTCTGGGTCTTATTTAGGCATGAAAATGATCACGTAAACAGCCCTATTTTGGCTAAAAACACCCCGCTGTGCGGTACACATAAATAAACCGCATAGGCCGCTCGTAAGGTGTTAAAGATGGAGTGAGCTGCATCAAGATCTATAATGGAAAAAGATGTATGGAAATACTTTACACGCTGTTCAATTAAAGAATATGACAAGTGTGACGGCTCTAATTAAAGCTGTCTGGAGTGCAACAATTTTACTGAAACCACCCTTGCGTGTGCACCCTTTGGTCTGGAAGACACAGTACATGTGGAAGATGGTTCTTGAACATGTGTGAATGGGTAGCCTATAATTTCAAGACCGGCAAATATGAATAACAATCTGAGATGTGATGAAGTACGAAACAAATACCGGAACATTTAGGCAATTTAGATACGATATCATTTGAAAAGCATGCAAAGGCGTATTTGATTGCATGTCCATGAGTTAAAAGGTAAAACAAAAAATATATACTCTAACGACACATAGTAGGGGCCCTGTTATGGCTAAAAGATTATCCAAAAGGCTATGCATTGAATTTATATCCCAAGGATATCAATTTATCTGACGCTAAAATTGTCAAAAGTAAAGATTTATCTATATTTACCATCCGGTATGCCATGCATAGTATTTAATTGTCCTATATATACGCGGACACAATGTTCACATTGCAAAATGCCAATAAAGGTAGATTAGGGGCAACTTGGGTGAATTGCAATCATTTTACAAATAAACTTGCAACACTAAAACATACTGTATTTGTATTATGTTTAAGATTTATTCAAATGACAAAATATTTACATAACATACAACAATCATGCTTTCGTTCGGGAATCCTTGATAGCGACAAGTAATTCATGCTTTTCAATTGTCAATTTCATGCACAAGAAGTTTGTTCATAACATTGATAATGTTTCAACTAGTTTATTACATTGAAATTGTCTCAAGTAGTACAATCTTAGCAACACCAGCATTACAAAAAAACAAACATTGCATCTAGGAAAATGGAATATTTAAAAGTGGGTGTCCCCTAATATGTAGAATATTACACATGCAATATATACAGTATGGTTAAGTCATTTGCCATAAAACATGTACAAAATGTAAGTGCACCATAAAACTAAACCATTCGTCAATATGCATAATTACTAAATACAAATGAAAAGCTTAATGTTCATGAACATTTAGAGTTGTCAGTATTTGCGTTATCTGCAGGAATAATTGGAGCACAACTTTTAGTACTTTCCACATGCAAAACAAGAATGTACCTTTTGAGTTTGAATTCTTGAACGCTCTGATGGCACCAGAACATTCCACGAAAACTTCAATATGCTGACAGTAGTCTTCTTAATTGTCTTCTTTGTGTGCGATCTTATGGTAGACCATGGTTTAGTCAGACTATAAACGTGGACCTACAACAACAACTCAACCTGTGAGGCAACTAAGGAATGCTGCCACCAGGACCAGGGACTGGAAACGCACTTTCATGTAGAACACACATCTTTTCGTGCAGGTCATGCACAAGGTGTGTAATATCAAATCTATGATATTGACAACTTCAAACAAGCCATGAAGATGGACGTAGTCAAACACGTCACTATATACATACTATATCACATTTGGTATTAGAAAGAGGCAAAGCCAAGTTAAAGGCAATACACTTCAGAGGTATGGTCGACAATAGGGCGATGCAAAATAAAAGAAAATGCTTAAACAAATAATTGACAACCAAGTACAGGGTGCGCATGAGTTTACAATACTACTTGACCAAATAAGTGATACCCTAAATAGGATGTTGATGCAAATGTCAATGTTGGATTTATGGTGGCATGAGATATGTCACGGAAAATCTGTCTTGTTAAGGCAAGGTGATATTACATGGAATTGGTTATTGCCATGAATATTATTTTTTTCCCTTTTGAAACCTTTATTCCACGTTTGGTCAAAGGTGAAGAAGGAAGTACTTTCATTGATGAACTACTAGGATTTGCCAAACCACATTCATTTGTGAAAGAACTGCAAGGAGAAGAAAAGAAAGGCAGACATGAACCAAAAACTCTACAATTATAAAGTGTTTCAGATGCCGTGGAAAGTACCTCACATAATTGCATGTTTTCCAAAATATAGATGTTATTTGAAAACTTAAGAGATATTTTCCTAACTTTGGAGATCAATTGACATGGCTGTACATGCTTCGCCTCTTTCAACCTCCTTGCAATCTGAACAAGAGGATAGTTTTTCCAGAATGAACTTTACTTTTTATGACTTTCATAAAATTCTCAAAGGGAAAAGCAGAAATATTATCCAGACATCCATGAACAGCAACCTCATCTGGCAAGTGCAGTAAACTGTGCACGTTGTAAACCAAAAACTCTTTGCCATATATTTCTCGCCCTTGTTCTACAAAAGATATCAAGAGTGTGTTAGCCAACTGTGCATTCTCTTTAGCTTTTTGGGGGCTTAATAGCAGAGACATGGCTACATTAAAAAGCAGAAAATGCTTATACCATTTGTCATCGAGAATGTTTCTTAACACAATCTAGCCAGTATACAGTAAGAACTGTCTATATTCTGTTGCCCTGAACCTTTCAATCTCGGTAAGACTTCGTGGTTTGCGGGTAAAGACAGCCGGTATGGCTGTTTGCAAATCCAGAAGATTCCTATTAATTTCTGCGATTTTTTTTTTTTTTTTTTTTTTTTTGTCTATATTCCAACTTACTTCCTCTCGGGCATAGGCTGAGAGCCTTAACATTCACCGCTTTACAATGAACAGTGAAGCCCGTGAGGTCTTGTTCCAGTCTAGGGAGTGAGACATGTGAAGCACATAGAGTACAACGAGCACCTGCCATCTTGCCTTCACATGAGGCACGGTGCTCACTCATGGCCCGAAACGACCCCATCTCTGAAGCCACCTTGTTCCCGTGCTTCACTGTCTCACCCCCTACACTCGGACTCTCACACTTACACACACACAACACCACCTGTTGAGCAGATAACTCACCAGGCATTGCACCCCTATAGCATATTTTGAATATGGGAATATTCATACAGTGCTATTTAATCAGGGAACAATGAGGGATTTTATTGACGTTTCAGTGGGCTTGTGGTAATGCACTGATACCAGGTACAGCACAAATTCCATCCCAATAATATCTTCCCATTGATACATCGGGATTTGAACCCGGGACCTTTGGATTACCAGGCCAGTGGCAAGACCACTCCACCACACCTCCCCTAATTTGGTTGGCAGACATGCGTACACCTTTCTTTCCTTTGATCCAAGCCACTAACAATTTGTTCATTACACCAAGACAAACTTGATGCATAATTATAATCAATTGGGAAAGCTGTGACCATGTCAATTTCCAGGTCACAGAAAGGTGAGGTACCCGTGTGGTATTCGTCCTGGCTCTGGTTCCTGAAAGACATATTTGTTCGATATGGGAGATTCCTAGTTTTTTGGAAGGTCATTCTCCCTTCCCAGGTCCCCTTCTGAGCACATTTGTCACAACCCTGGTAGCTACTGTACTGTTTGACAGCTTTGAGTGCTTTGGCAAGGGCATCACAAATGAGTGCCCGCAAGTGGATGGAGAACAATTTACCCCCAAAATGAAAACCATCAGTCAGGAGTTTCTTCAGGTCCCTAACAGTGTTTTCTAGGAAATGAAGATTTGATGGTTTTGAAGAGCCACAACACAGTGCAACTGTATATACTTTGACAGGCTTCAAATTAACAACAGCACATAGGATGGGCCACACTCCCTTATTGGAGCTTTTGAACAAAGGAAGTCCATCGATGTTGATGGACAGTTCCAATGTGTCAACATTTGCTATATGATCCTCTGGATAACCTTGCAATATCCATGTTAATTCTTCTAAAATACCCAAGTACAAATACTGCATATCAGACTTCACAGTGACAGGTGTTGTTGTTGGTGTTCTCAACAAACTACGTGCTGTCAGTGGTAAACCATGATGACCACTTTCTTTCAATGACTTGAGAAGTTTGTCAACAGCTATGTACGGAATGTTGCACTCAACAACCCAAGAAGCAAGAACACTGGAAAAAGACTGCTTTGATTCTTCTTCCATTTCCATTGCTGAAGACGAGACTATATCTGAATCACTAGCATTCCAAATCCCCATATTTTGTTGATCACCAAATCCCTGGTCCAAAGGTAAAGAGAGTATTTGAGGATCAAATAGACCACTTGAAGTGGCATCAATTGACAAATCACCCCCGCCAATATCTTCAACAGAACAAGCTACTCCGATCTCTCCAGTCGACTCTTTGCTTTCTGAAGATGAAAGGCCCTCTCGTGGTTGTTCTGTACTGCTTTCATCTTCACTGGAAGAATAAGGACTGTTCCTATCTGGCTTCTTCTTCTTCTGACGAAACTCTTCATCCATTGGCGGCGATATTCTTGTTGTTTCTTCGTAAATTCTTTGGACGCTGTTGCCTCGCCCATAGCTTGCTCCATCTCGTCACGTTTCCTTCTCGCCATAACTAAAAATAATTGCACAGTACTAACATTAGAGTTACTGTACTGCTGTGTTTAACCCTTAATTGGCGGCACACAACTTATCTCGTGTGAAATAAATATGGACTAAGTGGCGGTTCACAACTTATGTCGTGTGCCATTTTCACCACGTAATGTTGCTGAGAGAGAGAGAGATGAGTGGTGGGAGGAGCGTAGCAAGCGTATGACTGGTCCAGACCACCGCGGCGGACCTACTGACATGAATCCCACCCTCCCCCATCCTCTCGCACTCGCTACACAGGGAATTATGTAGGGAAAGTACCTAATTACATGGTTTTTGCACTCGTGTTGCGCGATCGTTGCAAGAGAACCAGTGGTCGTACAAGGATGGTTGGGGTGTCATTGGAAAGCTCTGTTTATGCCCTTTCAGGGATAGATACTTGTTTTACGCTCTGGGTCTTATTTAGGCATGAAAATGATCACGTAAACAACCCTATTTAGGGTAAAAAACACCCCGCTGGGTGCTACGGTCAAATAGACCACCTAGCCCGCTAAATAAGGGTTAAAGCTACAGTATAAATAATAATTAGGCCTATAGTAAATGCCTGAGATGGGTGCACAGGAAGTGTGCTGGCCAGAGGGGCCCATTGTCACGAACCTTGGACTTCGAATGTGACTTGTGCAATTTTTTTTTTTTCTAGATGCACCTGGAATTTTGGACTTTGGGGAGTGCATTTCAAATTAATAAATGTTCTGCTATATGGGTAATACGATATCTGCTGATGGCAGGGCCGAGGTCAGCACTATTGAAATAATAAGAAGTGAATGGAGAAGGTTCTGATAGATTTTGCCACTTTTGACCATGAGGGACCTCTCCTTACGACTCAAAGAGATACTATACAGTGGAGCCCCCATCTTAGCTCCTAATCGGTTCCGCAGAAATCGAGCTAAGATTGAAACAGCCAAGATCGGGGAAAATTCTAATTGGTTCATTGCTCATTCTAAATGTTGCACTTTTCCCCAGTTTTAGCCTATGAAAACATGTTTTTTGTCTACATAAAGTAAATTTTATGCATTGTAAATAATAATGTAGACATGGCTAAATAACAGTCCTAAAGATAAAACTTTAGATGCATTATAAATACTGTAGATTGGGGCAATATTCTTATCATGGGAACAATGGTAGGCCTAGGTTCTAAATTCGTCCAGTCACCCGGTTCACCCCTGAAGTACCTATTTCGCCCCAAATACATCCAATAAATACATTTTATGAGGAAAATACGTATACATACATATTATGAGAAGATTACTTACCACACATACTTTATGTTAAATCATTGTCATATTTAGCTAACATCGTTGAGGCTATTTTAACCGCTTTCGTCCAACAGACTAACCTTTGCTCTGTGTTTTGAGCATGAATTTCCTTCATTACTACCACCAAGCCCACCATCCCTATCACCAGATGTACTAGAGGTTATAATAAACGCGAGAGATACGAGGTTCAGGCACAAAAAAACTTGCATACAGCTGGTTTTTTCAACAAAAAAACAAGTGGAATGTGAGCTAGTGTTGACGACTTGACGTCATACAAAGATGGCGGCATCTTGCGCAATGACGATCGAATTTCGGATTCACTTGAATTTCGTCTCTAAGCGGCAAACACCTTGACAATGGCAGATTCTTTTAGTTCAGTTAACTTTTTGTATTGTTTTTGTTTTCTAGTTTATGTCGAGTGTTTCATTATTTTTGTTGTTTTGTTTCGGGTTTTGACTGTAATATTTGTAAGAAAAAATGGAAGCTTTTTGAGTGAATGAACATGGAAATTGGGAATATTTGGTGTCTACAACGAAGATTGAAACAACGCAGGCTGATGTAGCGAAGATGGGGCTCTACTGCTGCTGGGACGCCCATAACTGTTCTAAATTGATGTGATTTCAATAGGTCATGGGGATGAGGGCCTCAACCCATCGTTGGTCCCACAGCCAAGCAGTTAGGCCATGAAGATAATTAACCCGTAACTGTTCTAAATACATGATTTCAACAGGTCATTTGGGGGGGGAGGGGGGGGGGGGGGCCTGTGGCCAACATGTTGGCTCATAAAAATTAATTTTCTATGCATGGCTAAAAGCACCTCCCCCAGAGTTAAATGAGTAGCGGCCAAAATCAAGGGATGTTCTAGCCAAAATGCCTTGACACGCAGAGTTTGAAGCAGTTTAAGAAGGTGCTATACACTAGGAAAGCTCTGAGGAACATAAATTAATGTAGTAGCAATAGAATAGCGAGAATATGCAGACAATTTAGTCCTAATAGCTGATAATATGCAAGACACTGAGGCCAAATTCAGAAGATGGAGAGAGGGCATGGCGAGCAAGGTTTTGAGTCAATATTAACAAAACTAAGGTTATGCATTGTAGATTGAGACGAGGCAATGTGGAAAAGAGCAGTGCATACCCATGTGCAGTGTGTGGAAAGGGTGTGGGAGCTAACTCGATTCAATGTAGCATCTGTCGACGCTGGGTGCAACATGGAAGTAAGCGCTGTAGTAGAATAAATGGACCCCTGCCGAAGGATAAGTCAGAAATAGAGAAATTTGAGTGCGTAGTGTGCAAAGGTGAGCTTGTGTTAAGTGATGATCCTGTGGCTGTGATTTTTGGAAATGAGTCATTGGAGCTGGTGGACAAGTTTTGTTACCTAGAAGATACCATCTCTGCCGGTGGTGGGGCCGAGGCTGCCACTGTCGCTAGAATTAGATGTGGCTGGGGGAAGTTCAGAGAACTGCTGCCAATTCTGACCATGAAAAGAATGCCTCTCCCCTGAAGGAAAAGGTGCATGCCTCATGTGTTAGAAGTACAATGACGTATGCCTCAGAAACATGGGCCGTTATAGTAGAGGATGTCAATAGAATGGAACGAAATGAGATGAGAATGGTGAGATGGATGTGTGGGGCCAGGCTACAGGATAGAATAACAAATGGTGAGCTGAGGAGACATTTAGGTATAAAGAGTATTATTGAGGTGATGCGTACAAGTAGACTGGGATGGTATGGACATGTGGAGAGAATGAATGAACAAAATTGGGTGAAAAAATGCAGGGCTGTGATTGTGGAGGGAGCTGCACCAAGGGGTGGACCGAGGAAGACCTGGGATCGGACTATACGTGCCGATCTCAAATCCAAGAACTTGACAAGTGAAGCAGCCCTTAACCCGCTGAGGACCAGCTAGTTATAAATAAATGTACCACCAGGGACCGGCAGGTTTTGATTTTTTTTTTTTCCCAGAAACAATAGCGAATGGGTTAGGAATGAAGGAAAAACCATAAAAAACTATCAAAAAGGTCAAAAATCGGTCCTACGGAGACCCTGAAAACAGATTTTAGAAGAGTAAAAAATTGAAGGCAAATACACCCAAAAACCATGTTTTTGTGTGCTCACACGCACGCGGTTGGACTTAGAGAGTTTTCAACTATCGGCATGGTTGCGTGGGATACTTACACAGTTCCCATACAAATCTGAGCCCTCTAGGTGCCATAGGACCGGAGTAACACTGACATAACTGTTGCGTCGCTGGTACTGGCAGAATAATACATAGCCGACGCACTGTTTGCGTCGCTGGGGCTCAGTGGGTTAACAGGGTTGCCTGGAACGCTGCCATTAGGACAAGAGACTGAAACTGCACGTATGTGTGGAACACTCAGTCTTAAAATGTTCTGTGTGTATGGCCGAGTATACCAATAAAATTAATTGAGAATGGTGAGATGACTATGTGGTGCAACATTGCAAGAAAGGATACCAAATGAAGAGGTGAGGGTAAAGAATGGAATATATTATCACTGACAACATTGGTTTAAACAGGCTTTGAAGGTTTCAATATGTGGAATGAATGGATAAAGTAACCATGTGAGTACTGTAAATGCAAATCCTTAAAGATGGAGTGAGCTGCATCAAGATCTATAATGGAAAAAGATGTATGGAAATACTTTACACGCTGTTCAATTAAAGAATATGACAAGTGTGACGGCTCTAATTAAAGCTGTCTGGAGTGCAACAATTTTACTGAAACCACCCTTGCGTGTGCACCCTTTGGTCTGGAAGACACAGTACATGTGGAAGATGGTTCTTGAACATGTGTGAATGGGTAGCCTATAATTTCAAGACCGGCAAATATGAATAACAATCTGAGATGTGATGAAGTACGAAACAAATACCGGAACATTTAGGCAATTTAGATACGATATCATTTGAAAAGCATGCAAAGGCGTATTTGATTGCATGTCCATGAGTTAAAAGGTAAAACAAAAAATATATACTCTAACGACACATAGTAGGGGCCCTGTTATGGCTAAAAGATTATCCAAAAGGCTATGCATTGAATTTATATCCCAAGGATATCAATTTATCTGACGCTAAAATTGTCAAAAGTAAAGATTTATCTATATTTACCATCCGGTATGCCATGCATAGTATTTAATTGTCCTATATATACGCGGACACAATGTTCACATTGCAAAATGCCAATAAAGGTAGATTAGGGGCAACTTGGGTGAATTGCAATCATTTTACAAATAAACTTGCAACACTAAAACATACTGTATTTGTATTATGTTTAAGATTTATTCAAATGACAAAATATTTACATAACATACAACAATCATGCTTTCGTTCGGGAATCCTTGATAGCGACAAGTAATTCATGCTTTTCAATTGTCAATTTCATGCACAAGAAGTTTGTTCATAACATTGATAATGTTTCAACTAGTTTATTACATTGAAATTGTCTCAAGTAGTACAATCTTAGCAACACCAGCATTACAAAAAACAAACATTGCATCTAGGAAAATGGAATATTTAAAAGTGGGTGTCCCCTAATATGTAGAATATTACACATGCAATATATACAGTATGGTTAAGTCATTTGCCATAAAACATGTACAAAATGTAAGTGCACCATAAAACTAAACCATTCGTCAATATGCATAATTACTAAATACAAATGAAAAGCTTAATGTTCATGAACATTTAGAGTTGTCAGTATTTGCGTTATCTGCAGGAATAATTGGAGCACAACTTTTAGTACTTTCCACATGCAAAACAAGAATGTACCTTTTGAGTTTGAATTCTTGAACGCTCTGATGGCACCAGAACATTCCACGAAAACTTCAATATGCTGACAGTAGTCTTCTTAATTGTCTTCTTTGTGTGCGATCTTATGGTAGACCATGGTTTAGTCAGACTATAAACGTGGACCTACAACAACAACTCAACCTGTGAGGCAACTAAGGAATGCTGCCACCAGGACCAGGGACTGGAAACGCACTTTCATGTAGAACACACATCTTTTCGTGCAGGTCATGCACAAGGTGTGTAATATCAAATCTATGATATTGACAACTTCAAACAAGCCATGAAGATGGACGTAGTCAAACACGTCACTATATACATACTATATCACATTTGGTATTAGAAAGAGGCAAAGCCAAGTTAAAGGCAATACACTTCAGAGGTATGGTCGACAATAGGGCGATGCAAAATAAAAAGAAAATGCTTAAACAAATAATTGACAACCAAGTACAGGGTGCGCATGAGTTTACAATACTACTTGACCAAATAAGTGATACCCTAAATAGGATGTTGATGCAAATGTCAATGTTGGATTTATGGTGGCATGAGATATGTCACGGAAATCTGTCTTGTTAAGGCAAGGTGATATTACATGGAATTGGTTATTGCCATGAATATTATTTTTTTCCCTTTTGAAACCTTTATTCCACGTTGGTCAAAGGTGAAGAAGGAAGTACTTTCATTGATGAACTACTAGGATTTGCCAAACCACATTCATTTGTGAAAGAACTGCAAGGAGAAGAAAAGAAAGGCAGACATGAACCAAAAACTCTACAATTATAAAGTGTTTCAGATGCCGTGGAAAGTACCTCACATAATTGCATGTTTTCCAAAATATAGATGTTATTTGAAAACTTAAGAGATATTTTCCTAACTTTGGAGATCAATTGACATGGCTGTACATGCTTCGCCTCTTTCAACCTCCTTGCAATCTGAACAAGAGGATAGTTTTTCCAGAATGAACTTTACTTTTATGACTTTCATAAAATTCTCAAAGGGAAAAGCAGAAATATTATCCAGACATCCATGAACAGCAACCTCATCTGGCAAGTGCAGTAAACTGTGCACGTTGTAAACCAAAAACTCTTTGCCATATATTTCTCGCCCTTGTTCTACAAAAGATATCAAGAGTGTGTTAGCCAACTGTGCATTCTCTTTAGCTTTTTGGGGGCTTAATAGCAGAGACATGGCTACATTAAAAAGCAGAAAATGCTTATACCATTTGTCATCGAGAATGTTTCTTAACACAATCTTGCCAGTATACAGTAAGAACTGTCTATATTCTGTTGCCCTGAACCTTTCAATCTCGGTAAGACTTCGTGGTTTGCGGGTAAAGACAGCCGGTATGGCTGTTTGCAAATCCAGAAGATTCCTATTAATTTCTGCGATTTTTTTTTTTTTTTTTTTTTTTTTCTATATTCCAACTTACTTCCTCTCGGGCATAGGCTGAGAGCCTTAACATTCACCGCTTTACAATGAACAGTGAAGCCCGTGAGGTCTTGTTCCAGTCTAGGGAGTGAGACATGTGAAGCACATAGAGTACAACGAGCACCTGCCATCTTGCCTTCACATGAGGCACGGTGCTCACTCATGGCCCGAAACGACCCCATCTCTGAAGCCACCTTGTTCCCGTGCTTCACTGTCTCACCCCCTACACTCGGACTCTCACACTTACACACACACAACACCACCTGTTGAGCAGATAACTCACCAGGCATTGCACCCCTATAGCATATTTGGATATGGGAATATTCATACAGTGCTATTTAATCAGGGAACAATGAGGGGATTTTATTGACGTTTCAGTGGGCTTGTGGTAATGCACTGATACCAGGTACAGCACAAATTCCATCCCAATAATATCTTCCCATTGATACATCGGGATTTGAACCCGGGACCTTTGGATTACCAGGCCAGTGGCAAGACCACTCCACCACACCTCCCCTAATTTGGTTGGCAGACATGCGTACACCTTTCTTTCCTTTGATCCAAGCCACTAACAATTTGTTCATTACACCAAGACAAACTTGATGCATAATTATAATCAATTGGGAAAGCTGTGACCATGTCAATTTCCAGGTCACAGAAAGGTGAGGTACCCGTGTGGTATTCGTCCTGGCTCTGGTTCCTGAAAGACATATTTGTTCGATATGGGAGATTCCTAGTTTTTTGGAAGGTCATTCTCCCTTCCCAGGTCCCCTTCTGAGCACATTTGTCACAACCCTGGTAGCTACTGTACTGTTTGACAGCTTTGAGTGCTTTGGCAAGGGCATCACAAATGAGTGCCCGCAAGTGGATGGAGAACAATTTACCCCCAAAATGAAAACCATCAGTCAGGAGTTTCTTCAGGTCCCTAACAGTGTTTTCTAGGAAATGAAGATTTGATGGTTTTGAAGAGCCACAACACAGTGCAACTGTATATACTTTGACAGGCTTCAAATTAACAACAGCACATAGGATGGGCCACACTCCCTTATTGGAGCTTTTGAACAAAGGAAGTCCATCGATGTTGATGGACAGTTCCAATGTGTCAACATTTGCTATATGATCCTCTGGATAACCTTGCAATATCCATGTTAATTCTTCTAAAATACCCAAGTACAAATACTGCATATCAGACTTCACAGTGACAGGTGTTGTTGTTGGTGTTCTCAACAAACTACGTGCTGTCAGTGGTAAACCATGATGACCACTTTCTTTCAATGACTTGAGAAGTTTGTCAACAGCTATGTACGGAATGTTGCACTCAACAACCCAAGAAGCAAGAACACTGGAAAAAGACTGCTTTGATTCTTCTTCCATTTCCATTGCTGAAGACGAGACTATATCTGAATCACTAGCATTCCAAATCCCCATATTTTGTTGATCACCAAATCCCTGGTCCAAAGGTAAAGAGAGTATTTGAGGATCAAATAGACCACTTGAAGTGGCATCAATTGACAAATCACCCCCGCCAATATCTTCAACAGAACAAGCTACTCCGATCTCTCCAGTCGACTCTTTGCTTTCTGAAGATGAAAGGCCCTCTCGTGGTTGTTCTGTACTGCTTTCATCTTCACTGGAAGAATAAGGACTGTTCCTATCTGGCTTCTTCTTCTTCTGACGAAACTCTTCATCCATTGGCGGCGATATTCTTGTTGTTTCTTCGTAAATTCTTTGGACGCTGTTGCCTCGCCCATAGCTTGCTCCATCTCGTCACGTTTCCTTCTCGCCATACTAAAAATAATTGCACAGTACTAACATTAGAGTTACTGTACTGCTGTGTTTAACCCTTAATTGGCGGCACACAACTTATCTCGTGTGAAATAAATATGGACTAAGTGGCGGTTCACAACTTATGTCGTGTGCCATTTTCACCACGTAATGTTGCTGAGAGAGAGAGATGAGTGGTGGGAGGAGCGTAGCAAGCGTATGACTGGTCCAGACCACCGCGGCGGACCTACTGACATGAATCCCACCCTCCCCCATCCTCTCGCACTCGCTACACAGGGAATTATGTAGGGAAAGTACCTAATTACATGGTTTTTGCACTCGTGTTGCGCGATCGTTGCAAGAGAACCAGTGGTCGTACAAGGATGGTTGGGGTGTCATTGGAAAGCTCTGTTTATGCCCTTTCAGGGATAGATACTTGTTTTACGCTCTGGGTCTTATTTAGGCATGAAAATGATCACGTAAACAACCCTATTTAGGGTAAAAAACACCCCGCTGGGTGCTACGGTCAAATAGACCACCTAGCCCGCTAAATAAGGGTTAAAGCTACAGTATAAATTATAATAATTAGGCCTATAGTAAATGCCTGAGATGGGTGCACAGGAAGTGTGCTGGCCAGAGGGGCCCATTGTCACGAACCTTGGACTTCGAATGTGACTTGTGCAATTTTTTTTTTTTTTCTAGATGCACCTGGAATTTTGGACTTTGGGGAGTGCATTTCAAATTAATAAATGTTCTGCTATATGGGTAATACGATATCTGCTGATGGCAGGGCCGAGGTCAGCACTATTGAAATAATAAGAAGTGAATGGAGAAGGTTCTGATAGATTTTGCCACTTTTGACCATGAGGGACCTCTCCTTACGACTCAAAGAGATACTATACAGTGGAGCCCCCATCTTAGCTCCTAATCGGTTCCGCAGAAATCGAGCTAAGATTGAAACAGCCAAGATCGGGGAAAATTCTAATTGGTTCATTGCTCATTCTAAATGTTGCACTTTTCCCCAGTTTTAGCCTATGAAAACATGTTTTTTGTCTACATAAAGTAAATTTTATGCATTGTAAATAATAATGTAGACATGGCTAAATAACAGTCCTAAAGATAAAACTTTAGATGCATTATAAATACTGTAGATTGGGGCAATATTCTTATCATGGGAACAATGGTAGGCCTAGGTTCTAAATTCGTCCAGTCACCCGGTTCACCCTGAAGTACCTATTTCGCCCCAAATACATCCAATAAATACATTTTATGAGGAAAATACGTATACATACATATTATGAGAAGATTACTTACCACACATACTTTATGTTAAATCATTGTCATATTTAGCTAACATCGTTGAGGCTATTTTAAACCGCTTTCGTCCAACAGACTAACCTTTGCTCTGTGTTTTGAGCATGAATTTCCTTCATTACTACCACCAAGCCCACCATCCCTATCACCAGATGTACTAGAGGTTATAATAAACGCGAGAGATACGAGGTTCAGGCACAAAAAACTTGCATACAGCTGGTTTGTTCCAACAAAAAAACAAGTGGAATGTGAGCTAGTGTTGACGACTTGACGTCATACAAAGATGGCGGCATCTTGCGCAATGACGATCGAATTTCGGATTCACTTGAATTTCGTCTCTAAGCGGCAAACACCTTGACAATGGCAGATTCTTTTAGTTCAGTTAACTTTTTGTATTGTTTTTGTTTTCTAGTTTTATGTCGAGTGTTTCATTATTTTTGTTGTTTTGTTTCGGGTTTTGACTGTAATATTTGTAAGAAAAAATGGAAGCTTTTTGAGTGAATGAACATGGAAATTGGGAATATTTGGTGTCTACAACGAAGATTGAAACAACGCAGGCTGATGTAGCGAAGATGGGGCTCTACTGCTGCTGGGACGCCCATAACTGTTCTAAATTGATGTGATTTCAATAGGTCATGGGGATGAGGGCCTCAACCCATCGTTGGTCCCACAGCCAAGCAGTTAGGCCATGAAGATAATTAACCCATAACTGTTCTAAATACATGATTTCAACAGGTCATTTGGGGAGGGGGGGGGGGCCTGTGGCCAACATGTTGGCTCATAAAAATTAATTTTCTATGCATGGCTAAAAGCACCTCCCCCAGAGTTAAATGAGTAGCGGCCAAAATCAAGGGATGTTCTAGCCAAAATGCCTTGACACGCAGAGTTTGAAGCAGTTTAAGAAGGTGCTATACACTAGGAAAGCTCTGAGGAACATAAATTAATGTAGTAGCAATAGAATAGCGAGAATATGCAGACAATTTAGTCCTAATAGCTGATAATATGCAAGACACTGAGGCCAAATTCAGAAGATGGAGAGAGGGCATGGCGAGCAAGGTTTTGAGTCAATATTAACAAAACTAAGGTTATGCATTGTAGATTGAGACGAGGCAATGTGGAAAAGAGCAGTGCATACCCATGTGCAGTGTGTGGAAAGGGTGTGGGAGCTAACTCGATTCAATGTAGCATCTGTCGACGCTGGGTGCAACATGGAAGTAAGCGCTGTAGTAGAATAAATGGACCCCTGCCGAAGGATAAGTCAGAAATAGAGAAATTTGAGTGCGTAGTGTGCAAAGGTGAGCTTGTGTTAAGTGATGATCCTGTGGCTGTGATTTTTGGAAATGAGTCATTGGAGCTGGTGGACAAGTTTTGTTACCTAGAAGATACCATCTCTGCCGGTGGTGGGGCCGAGGCTGCCACTGTCGCTAGAATTAGATGTGGCTGGGGAAGTTCAGAGAACTGCTGCCAATTCTGACCATGAAAAGAATGCCTCTCCCCTGAAGGAAAAGGTGCATGCCTCATGTGTTAGAAGTACAATGACGTATGCCTCAGAAACATGGGCCGTTATAGTAGAGGATGTCAATAGAATGGAACGAAATGAGATGAGAATGGTGAGATGGATGTGTGGGGCCAGGCTACAGGATAGAATAACAAATGGTGAGCTGAGGAGACATTTAGGTATAAAGAGTATTATTGAGGTGATGCGTACAAGTAGACTGGGATGGTATGGACATGTGGAGAGAATGAATGAACAAAATTGGGTGAAAAAATGCAGGGCTGTGATTGTGGAGGGAGCTGCACCAAGGGGTGGACCGAGGAAGACCTGGGATCGGACTATACGTGCCGATCTCAAATCCAAGAACTTGACAAGTGAAGCAGCCCTTAACCCGCTGAGGACCAGCTAGTTATAAATAAATGTACCACCAGGGACCGGCAGGTTTTGATTTTTTTTTTTTCCCAGAAACAATAGCGAATGGGTTAGGAATGAAGGAAAAACCATAAAAAACTATCAAAAAGGTCAAAAATCGGTCCTACGGAGACCCTGAAAACAGATTTTAGAAGAGTAAAAAATTGAAGGCAAATACACCCAAAAACCATGTTTTTGTGTGCTCACACGCACGCGGTTGGACTTAGAGAGTTTTCAACTATCGGCATGGTTGCGTGGGATACTTACACAGTTCCCATACAAATCTGAGCCCTCTAGGTGCCATAGGACCGGAGTAACACTGACACAACTGTTGCGTCGCTGGTACTGGCAGAATAATACATAGCCGACGCACTGTTTGCGTCGCTGGGGCTCAGTGGGTTAACAGGGTTGCCTGGAACGCTGCCATTAGGACAAGAGACTGAAACTGCACGTATGTGTGGAACACTCAGTCTTAAAATGTTCTGTGTGTATGGCCGAGTATACCAATAAAATTAATTGAGAATGGTGAGATGACTATGTGGTGCAACATTGCAAGAAAGGATACCAAATGAAGAGGTGAGGGTAAAGAATGGAATATATATTATCACTGACAACATTGGTTTAAACAGGCTTTGAAGGTTTCAATATGTGGAATGAATGGATAAAGTAACCATGTGAGTACTGTAAATGCAAATCCTTAAAGATGGAGTGAGCTGCATCAAGATCTATAATGGAAAAAGATGTATGGAAATACTTTACACGCTGTTCAATTAAAGAATATGACAAGTGTGACGGCTCTAATTAAAGCTGTCTGGAGTGCAACAATTTTACTGAAACCACCCTTGCGTGTGCACCCTTTGGTCTGGAAGACACAGTACATGTGGAAGATGGTTCTTGAACATGTGTGAATGGGTAGCCTATAATTTCAAGACCGGCAAATATGAATAACAATCTGAGATGTGATGAAGTACGAAACAAATACCGGAACATTTAGGCAATTTAGATACGATATCATTTGAAAAGCATGCAAAGGCGTATTTGATTGCATGTCCATGAGTTAAAAGGTAAAACAAAAAATATATACTCTAACGACACATAGTAGGGGCCCTGTTATGGCTAAAAGATTATCCAAAAGGCTATGCATTGAATTTATATCCCAAGGATATCAATTTATCTGACGCTAAAATTGTCAAAAGTAAAGATTTATCTATATTTACCATCCGGTATGCCATGCATAGTATTTAATTGTCCTATATATACGCGGACACAATGTTCACATTGCAAAATGCCAATAAAGGTAGATTAGGGGCAACTTGGGTGAATTGCAATCATTTTACAAATAAACTTGCAACACTAAAACATACTGTATTTGTATTATGTTTAAGATTTATTCAAATGACAAAATATTTACATAACATACAACAATCATGCTTTCGTTCGGGAATCCTTGATAGCGACAAGTAATTCATGCTTTTCAATTGTCAATTTCATGCACAAGAAGTTTGTTCATAACATTGATAATGTTTCAACTAGTTTATTACATTGAAATTGTCTCAAGTAGTACAATCTTAGCAACACCAGCATTACAAAAAACAAACATTGCATCTAGGAAAATGGAATATTTAAAAGTGGGTGTCCCCTAATATGTAGAATATTACACATGCAATATATACAGTATGGTTAAGTCATTTGCCATAAAACATGTACAAAATGTAAGTGCACCATAAAACTAAACCATTCGTCAATATGCATAATTACTAAATACAAATGAAAAGCTTAATGTTCATGAACATTTAGAGTTGTCAGTATTTGCGTTATCTGCAGGAATAATTGGAGCACAACTTTTAGTACTTTCCACATGCAAAACAAGAATGTACCTTTTGAGTTTGAATTCTTGAACGCTCTGATGGCACCAGAACATTCCACGAAAACTTCAATATGCTGACAGTAGTCTTCTTAATTGTCTTCTTTGTGTGCGATCTTATGGTAGACCATGGTTTAGTCAGACTATAAACGTGGACCTACAACAACAACTCAACCTGTGAGGCAACTAAGGAATGCTGCCACCAGGACCAGGGACTGGAAACGCACTTTCATGTAGAACACACATCTTTTCGTGCAGGTCATGCACAAGGTGTGTAATATCAAATCTATGATATTGACAACTTCAAACAAGCCATGAAGATGGACGTAGTCAAACACGTCACTATATACATACTATATCACATTTGGTATTAGAAAGAGGCAAAGCCAAGTTAAAGGCAATACACTTCAGAGGTATGGTCGACAATAGGGCGATGCAAAATAAAAGAAAATGCTTAAACAAATAATTGACAACCAAGTACAGGGTGCGCATGAGTTTACAATACTACTTGACCAAATAAGTGATACCCTAAATAGGATGTTGATGCAAATGTCAATGTTGGATTTATGGTGGCATGAGATATGTCACGGAAATCTGTCTTGTTAAGGCAAGGTGATATTACATGGAATTGGTTATTGCCATGAATATTATTTTTTCCCTTTTGAAACCTTTATTCCACGTTTGGTCAAAGGTGAAGAAGGAAGTACTTTCATTGATGAACTACTAGGATTTGCCAAACCACATTCATTTGTGAAAGAACTGCAAGGAGAAGAAAAGAAAGGCAGACATGAACCAAAAACTCTACAATTATAAAGTGTTTCAGATGCCGTGGAAAGTACCTCACATAATTGCATGTTTTCCAAAATATAGATGTTATTTGAAAACTTAAGAGATATTTTCCTAACTTTGGAGATCAATTGACATGGCTGTACATGCTTCGCCTCTTTCAACCTCTTTGCAATCTGAACAAGAGGATAGTTTTTCCAGAATGAACTTTACTTTTTATGACTTTCATAAAATTCTCAAAGGGAAAAGCAGAAATATTATCCAGACATCCATGAACAGCAACCTCATCTGACAAGTGCAGTAAACTGTGCACGTTGTAAACCAAAAACTCTTTGCCATATATTTCTCGCCCTTGTTCTACAAAAGAAATCAAGAGTGTGTTAGCCAACTGTGCATTCTCTTTAGCTTTTTGGGGGCTTAATAGCAGAGACATGGCTACATTAAAAAGCAGAAAATGCTTATACCATTTGTCATCGAGAATGTTTCTTAACACAATCTTGCCAGTATACAGTAAGAACTGTCTATATTCTGTTGCCCTGAACCTTTCAATCTCGGTAAGACTTCGTGGTTTGCGGGTAAAGACAGCCGGTATGGCTGTTTGCAAATCCAGAAGATTCCTATTAATTTCTGCGATTTTTTTTTTTTTTTTTTTTTTTTTTTTTCTATATTCCAACTTACTTCCTCTCGGGCATAGGCTGAGAGCCTTAACATTCACCGCTTTACAATGAACAGTGAAGCCCGTGAGGTCTTGTTCCAGTCTAGGGAGTGAGACATGTGAAGCACATAGAGTACAACGAGCACCTGCCATCTTGCCTTCACATGAGGCACGGTGCTCACTCATGGCCCGAAACGACCCCATCTCTGAAGCCACCTTGTTCCCGTGCTTCACTGTCTCACCCCCTACACTCGGACTCTCACACTTACACACACAACACCACCTGTTGAGCAGATAACTCACCAGGCATTGCACCCCTATAGCATATTTTGAATATGGGAATATTCATACAGTGCTATTTAATCAGGGAACAATGAGGGGATTTTATTGACGTTTCAGTGGGCTTGTGGTAATGCACTGATACCAGGTACAGCACAAATTCCATCCCAATAATATCTTCCCATTGATACATCGGGATTTGAACCCGGGACCTTTGGATTACCAGGCCAGTGGCAAGACCACTCCACCACACCTCCCCTAATTTGGTTGGCAGACATGCGTACACCTTTCTTTCCTTTGATCCAAGCCACTAACAATTTGTTCATTACACCAAGACAAACTTGATGCATAATTATAATCAATTGGGAAAGCTGTGACCATGTCAATTTCCAGGTCACAGAAAGGTGAGGTACCCGTGTGGTATTCGTCCTGGCTCTGGTTCCTGAAAGACATATTTGTTCGATATGGGAGATTCCTAGTTTTTTGGAAGGTCATTCTCCCTTCCCAGGTCCCCTTCTGAGCACATTTGTCACAACCCTGGTAGCTACTGTACTGTTTGACAGCTTTGAGTGCTTTGGCAAGGGCATCACAAATGAGTGCCCGCAAGTGGATGGAGAACAATTTACCCCCAAAATGAAAACCATCAGTCAGGAGTTTCTTCAGGTCCCTAACAGTGTTTTCTAGGAAATGAAGATTTGATGGTTTTGAAGAGCCACAACACAGTGCAACTGTATATACTTTGACAGGCTTCAAATTAACAACAGCACATAGGATGGGCCACACTCCCTTATTGGAGCTTTTGAACAAAGGAAGTCCATCGATGTTGATGGACAGTTCCAATGTGTCAACATTTGCTATATGATCCTCTGGATAACCTTGCAATATCCATGTTAATTCTTCTAAAATACCCAAGTACAAATACTGCATATCAGACTTCACAGTGACAGGTGTTGTTGTTGGTGTTCTCAACAAACTACGTGCTGTCAGTGGTAAACCATGATGACCACTTTCTTTCAATGACTTGAGAAGTTTGTCAACAGCTATGTACGGAATGTTGCACTCAACAACCCAAGAAGCAAGAACACTGGAAAAAGACTGCTTTGATTCTTCTTCCATTTCCATTGCTGAAGACGAGACTATATCTGAATCACTAGCATTCCAAATCCCCATATTTTGTTGATCACCAAATCCCTGGTCCAAAGGTAAAGAGAGTATTTGAGGATCAAATAGACCACTTGAAGTGGCATCAATTGACAAATCACCCCCGCCAATATCTTCAACAGAACAAGCTACTCCGATCTCTCCAGTCGACTCTTTGCTTTCTGAAGATGAAAGGCCCTCTCGTGGTTGTTCTGTACTGCTTTCATCTTCACTGGAAGAATAAGGACTGTTCCTATCTGGCTTCTTCTTCTTCTGACGAAACTCTTCATCCATTGGCGGCGATATTCTTGTTGTTTCTTCGTAAATTCTTTGGACGCTGTTGCCTCGCCCATAGCTTGCTCCATCTCGTCACGTTTCCTTCTCGCCATACTAAAAATAATTGCACAGTACTAACATTAGAGTTACTGTACTGCTGTGTTTAACCCTTAATTGGCGGCACACAACTTATCTCGTGTGAAATAAATATGGACTAAGTGGCGGTTCACAACTTATGTCGTGTGCCATTTTCACCACGTAATGTTGCTGAGAGAGAGAGAGATGAGTGGTGGGAGGAGCGTAGCAAGCGTATGACTGGTCCAGACCACCGCGGCGGACCTACTGACATGAATCCCACCCTCCCCCATCCTCTCGCACTCGCTACACAGGGAATTATGTAGGGAAAGTACCTAATTACATGTTTTTTGCACTCGTGTTGCGCGATCGTTGCAAGAGAACCAGTGGTCGTACAAGGATGGTTGGGGTGTCATTGGAAAGCTCTGTTTATGCCCTTTCAGGGATAGATACTTGTTTTACGCTCTGGGTCTTATTTAGGCATGAAAATGATCACGTAAACAACCCTATTTAGGGTAAAAAACACCCCGCTGGGTGCTACGGTCAAATAGACCACCTAGCCCGCTAAATAAGGGTTAAAGCTACAGTATAAATTATAATAATTAGGCCTATAGTAAATGCCTGAGATGGGTGCACAGGAAGTGTGCTGGCCAGAGGGGCCCATTGTCACGAACCTTGGACTTCGAATGTGACTTGTGCAATTTTTTTTTTTTGTCTAGATGCACCTGGAATTTTGGACTTTGGGGAGTGCATTTCAAATTAATAAATGTTCTGCTATATGGGTAATACGATATCTGCTGATGGCAGGGCCGAGGTCAGCACTATTGAAATAATAAGAAGTGAATGGAGAAGGTTCGGATAGATTTTGCCACTTTTGACCATGAGGGACCTCTCCTTACGACTCAAAGAGATACTATACAGTGGAGCCCCCATCTTAGCTCCTAATCGGTTCCGCAGAAATCGAGCTAAGATTGAAACAGCCAAGATCGGGGAAAATTCTAATTGGTTCATTGCTCATTCTAAATGTTGCACTTTTCCCCAGTTTTAGCCTATGAAAACATGTTTTTTTGTCTACATAAAGTAAATTTTATGCATTGTAAATAATAATGTAGACATGGCTAAATAACAGTCCTAAAGATAAAACTTTAGATGCATTATAAATACTGTAGATTGGGGCAATATTCTTATCATGGGAACAATGGTAGGCCTAGGTTCTAAATTCGTCCAGTCACCCGGTTCACCCCTGAAGTACCTATTTCGCCCCAAATACATCCAATAAATACATTTTATGAGGAAAATACGTATACATACATATTATGAGAAGATTACTTACCACACATACTTTATGTTAAATCATTGTCATATTTAGCTAACATCGTTGAGGCTATTTTAACCGCTTTCGTCCAACAGACTAACCTTTGCTCTGTGTTTTGAGCATGAATTTCCTTCATTACTACCACCAAGCCCACCATCCCTATCACCAGATGTACTAGAGGTTATAATAAACGCGAGAGATACGAGGTTCAGGCACAAAAAAACTTGCATACAGCTGGTTTTTTCAACAAAAAAACAAGTGGAATGTGAGCTAGTGTTGACGACTTGACGTCATACAAAGATGGCGGCATCTTGCGCAATGACGATCGAATTTCGGATTCACTTGAATTTCGTCTCTAAGCGGCAAACACCTTGACAATGGCAGATTCTTTTAGTTCAGTTAACTTTTTGTATTGTTTTTGTTTTCTAGTTTTATGTCGAGTGTTTCATTATTTTTGTTGTTTTGTTTCGGGTTTTGACTGTAATATTTGTAAGAAAAAATGGAAGCTTTTTGAGTGAATGAACATGGAAATTGGGAATATTTGGTGTCTACAACGAAGATTGAAACAACGCAGGCTGATGTAGCGAAGATGGGGCTCCACTGCTGCTGGGACGCCCATAACTGTTCTAAATTGATGTGATTTCAATAGGTCATGGGGATGAGGGCCTCAACCCATCGTTGGTCCCACAGCCAAGCAGTTAGGCCATGAAGATAATTAACCCGTAACTGTTCTAAATACATGATTTCAACAGGTCATTTGGGGGGGGGGCCTGTGGCCAACATGTTGGCTCATAAAAATTAATTTTCTATGCATGGCTAAAAGCACCTCCCCCAGAGTTAAATGAGTAGCGGCCAAAATCAAGGGATGTTCTAGCCAAAATGCCTTGACACGCAGAGTTTGAAGCAGTTTAAGAAGGTGCTATACACTAGGAATGCTCTGAGGAACATAAATTAATGTAGTAGCAATAGAATAGCGAGAATATGCAGACAATTTAGTCCTAATAGCTGATAATATGCAAGACACTGAGGCCAAATTCAGAAGATGGAGAGAGGGCATGGCGAGCAAGGTTTTGAGTCAATATTAACAAAACTAAGGTTATGCATTGTAGATTGAGACGAGGCAATGTGGAAAAGAGCAGTGCATACCCATGTGCAGTGTGTGGAAAGGGTGTGGGAGCTAACTCGATTCAATGTAGCATCTGTCGACGCTGGGTGCAACATGGAAGTAAGCGCTGTAGTAGAATAAATGGACCCCTGCCGAAGGATAAGTCAGAAATAGAGAAATTTGAGTGCGTAGTGTGCAAAGGTGAGCTTGTGTTAAGTGATGATCCTGTGGCTGTGATTTTTGGAAATGAGTCATTGGAGCTGGTGGACAAGTTTTGTTACCTAGAAGATACCATCTCTGCCGGTGGTGGGGCCGAGGCTGCCACTGTCGCTAGAATTAGATGTGGCTGGGGGAAGTTCAGAGAACTGCTGCCAATTCTGACCATGAAAAGAATGCCTCTCCCCCTGAAGGAAAAGGTGCATGCCTCATGTGTTAGAAGTACAATGACGTATGCCTCAGAAACATGGGCCGTTATAGTAGAGGATGTCAATAGAATGGAACGAAATGAGATGAGAATGGTGAGATGGATGTGTGGGGCCAGGCTGCAGGATAGAATAACAAATGATGAGTTGAGGAGACATTTAGGTATAAAGAGTACAGTATTAGCGAGGTGATGCGTACAAGTAGACTGGGATGGTATGGACATCTGGAGAGAATGGATGAACAAAATTGGGTGAAAAAATGCAGGTCTGTGATTGTGGAGGGAGCTGCACCAAGGGGTGGAGTGAGGAAGACCTGGGATCGGACTATATGTGCCGATATCAAATCCAAAACACTTGACAAGTGAAGCAGCCCTTAACAGGGTTGCCAGGAACGCCGCCATTAGGACAAGAGACAAACTGCACGTATGTGTGGAGCACTCACTTATGTATGTATGCAACATTGCATACATACATACATACAGTTGAACGGTTGCATATAGTTGAAGTTGAATGGTCAGGCTATGGAGATTGTCAGCTCTTTTAAGTATCTGGGCAGTGTGTTGAGTAAAGATGGGACTATGGATGAAGACGTGTGGGAGAGGGTACAACAGGGGAAGAGGGTTCTAGGAACGCTTAAAGCAGTAACAAGAAATAGGGTGGTCAGTATGGATGTGAAGAAGTCCTTGCATGACAGTGTGGTAATCCCGACACTGACTTACGGAAGCGAAGCATGGACGTTTGAGAAGAGACTCAGACCAAGAATGAGAGGGGTGGAATTGAGTTACCTGAGAAGTGCGTGCGGAGTTACATGGAGGGATAGACAGACGAATGAGGAAGTAAGAAGGAGGTGTGGTGTAGAGGTAGATGTGCTGGAAAGTGTGAAAAGGAACACCTTGAGATGGTTCGGCCATATGGAACGTATGGGAAGCGAGAGAATGACTAAGAAGGTGTACGAGAGCGAGGTGGAAGGACAGAGAGGGAGAGGTAGACCGAAAGAGAGATGGAAGGATGGAGTGAGGAAGTATATGGATGAAGGTGGTGCTGGTTGGGAGGAAGGGCATCAACTGACTGGGGACAGAGGTGCATGGGGGGGGGTCGTTCGTGGTCATTCCTTCGGGGATCACAGCGTCAGGCATTTTAGGTCACGTATCTTTTTGTTTTATTATAATCCTTTTTCTCATCAGTTCTTTCATTGATTAGTGTGTTTTAAGGTATTTTTCCTTCTGCAAATTTAGTTTACCCATTATAAGCAAATTAGTAAGGCAAGAACATCCCTGAGTGAATCCATGCTGAGAATAATTGATTATGTTAAATGTTTCTAATTTTCCTAGCAATAATTGACTCTAGCAACTTTCCTATGGTCCCATTAGTCTCACATCAATCATAGGAAAGTTGCTAAGAGTCAATTATTGCTAGGAACATTATAAACCACTTACAAACATTTAACTTGATCAATTCTTCTCAAGCATGGAGAGAACGAGTATTATCATTTACAACCAGCATTTTAGTTTTAATAATTACATTACTGCACAAGTTACACGGTTCTTTATAAAGGTCGAAAGCTCTTGTAATATTAGTGGGTCCGTTTTACTGTACTGTATTAATGTCGGTAAATAGCCTAAGACGACCATCGGGTGCAAATACCGTTCAGTGTTATTTACAGAAACGGGTGAAAATACCGTTCGCAGTATTTTCACAGTCGGGTGCAAATACCCACGCCCTACGTTTTTATAAAAATCCATAGTTTCCCACAGGATGCATTTCATAACTCATGGAATCGAACACTTCAACTGATCACTCCTAGTTCAGTTCCGACAGCCATCTTGAGAAGGTAATGTGGTTTTATCAATATTTAGAATGTTTCAGACCGTGTCTGCACCGACAAATCTGCAAATCTTTTCTGTCGCACACACATATTCACTTAATAACTGTAAGACTTATGGAAATACTTAACTATGATATATTTTACCTTTAAAGTGGAGAGTGTGACGTTAACCACTCCGTTAGAACCGCATGGCTTGTCCTACAGTGACTCGCTAGGATCGCCAGGGCAGTGGATGTGGCTACAGTTGATGTATTGTTGTGTGTTTTATTTCATATGAAAGCTCGTGTCATGGGCAGTCCAGAAAGGCTCTTTGTTTTCACCCATGTCAAGGCTTTATATATTTAATTGCAAAGTATATGTTTTATCATTAAGTAGTAATGATAGGAGTTGAGAGAGAGAGAGAGAGAGTAGAACAGAGTGGGGGTAGGCGCGCAGTGTTTTGCTATACTCGATGACGTCATAGCTGGCTGGCTTCTCGGGGATTGGGTAGAGGTGTTTTTTACCATGCTTGATGATGTCATGTTTAGAGACTTCTTTAGCATTGGTTAGAGGACTTGTTACCGCTTTTCTACGCGGTTCGAGCTAGTGCTAGTATATATACAGCTCCCTCGCCACTTTCTCCCTCAGATCTGGTTTCTAGAATGCATCCCTCTTATCCCTTGGATACCTGTCCCCATTACTGCACCTGAGAACCTTTTTCTCTGCCTATCTCTCTCATTTTCCATATCTTTCACCACCTCTTATTAATATTATACCCCCTCTGGTTAACTCTGCAAAATCAGCTTTATGCTGGCCAGTTGTATTGTGCGTTAAGGTCTGATATAACCCATGTATGTTTAGTTGTTAAGATAAGTTGATCACGAAGCATTGGTTGGCATTCATATTGTTCAGTACTGCTTCCTATAATTATTAGTGTTCTGCTGGATTAGATAATGCTAGACTAGGAGTCTGATATTATAAGGTATTGTTTCCTATGAGTGCTGGCTTTAATTAAAAGCTGCACGACATACCTGAGAACTGGAGTTGATTGAGTAAATTCTAGTCTGTGTGCCATTGAGAGTAGAGCATGCACGAATGAGGGCTTTTTGCCTATACCATTCTGCACTGTTCTAAGCTCGTTGTTTGTCTTTGAGGTACGCCAGGAGAACGCTTAATACTTCGGTATTAAGGTTTCTCAAGAGAGCTACCCTTCCCTATAACGTAATATTTGACACACAGACTGAGATTTGCACTAGGCTATGCGGCATGCCATGCGCACCAGTATCTCGTATCATTGACTCTAGCTAGACTTTATCAGTCATAGTAGACATTAAGTATATTAACCCAATTACTCTTTTTATACATACCCGTTTATGATTACACAAGCATTTCGCAGCCTAGTTTGATGTATGGAGACACAAACGACTTAGGCTCTTTTTGTTGATAGGAATACTGCATTGTCGTGGCGATTATTATTGTTGTAGCGTTTAGGATATTCTTGGCCCCGACTGCATTATATATCCTGCCTTTTGTGTGCATAGCCTGCACGAGCATTGTTCCGCTGCCGGCCTTTTTGGGTTCCATTTCCGATTCGAGCATCTTGATAGCATCTAACATTTAAAGAAGATTCCTTGTTGGTGTTGAAGGACTTTAGTGCACTTTCTTTCATGCAGGAGTGCCTGACATTTATTGATTAAAGTAACGTAAGCTGTAACTCCCCTTACCACCTTACTTTGCATACCATAACCAAGCACCTTCGGTTATAGGTAGTAATAGGCTGTTTTTCCATAACATTAAGCCTAGAGTAGACGCACATTTATTGAGAGTTTAATAACCTATTATTGCATATAGAACTCTGTAGAGTATTTGTGTTCTTTGTTCACTGGGAATATACATCAGAGGTTGGATCTAGCGCTTTCCGTTGTAGCATTTATGCCATTACTAGTCCAATGAATAAGAGCCCTGATATATTTAAACCTCAGTCGTAACAAATGGCGACCTTACCTAGGATTTGGTGAACCTACATTTATTAGCGGGGAACATTTGTTGTTTTGGGGAATATTTTGCGGGGATCAGCAAGAATAATTTTGTTTTGCAACATAGTATAGCCCTTGAGTATTTCCGAGAATTTTTTTTGTGTGTATATTGTGCTATAAGAGTTTGGGGTGCTTCTTTTCTGAATATTGAGGTGGGAAATTTTTGTGAGCATCATGTCTTATACCGGATCAGAGGAGAATGGAGACACAGTACGTAATGTTGAAACTGAGGAACAGCAGTATGATGAAATGGTTAATCAGGTGAACTGTGAGGAGGATGCTGGGATATTTTTGCAATGGCCTGTTACTGCCGAGCGGTTGGAGGGTATGGATCGGTACGGTCTTCAATGCCTGGCCAGCCACAGCTATCGGTCATGCGGGTACTAGCAGCATGACCAGGGATAACTTGATAACGTGTGTACTGGGCAGGGTGACTGGTGAGCGAGATGGGTTGAGTGCTCAGAGCCCTTCGGCCATGCTTCCCCTACACTCGACTCCCAGCCGTCCCAGTGGTTTGCCGACCCCGAGTACGCTTCCACAGTTGGGTGGTTACTGGCAGGGTGGGTTGCCCCTGGGGAGACCACCGGTAATTTCAAACATTGTAGAACCTTCACCTCCTCAAGGGTTATCTCCAGAATTATTGTTTAAGCTCGAATTAGCTAAGATCGAAGAGAGAAAGGCTATCAGGGTATGTGAGCTTCAGCATCAGCATCAGCAGCAAATAGAATTAGCCAAGATAGAAGAGAGAGCCAAGCTAGCAAAAATCCAAGCTGATTTAGAGTCGACTAGGTACTGTGCCGACATGGACGTAGAGAAGTCGCGAGTAGAGACAATGGGACAGCGACTTGGGGCTGGTAACCGTGCTCATGATCAATCTCTCTCGCACTTATTGAAACTGGTTCCGGTGTTTGATGAGAGTGGTGTAACATAATTTTTTGCACGCTTTGAGAAGAAGTGCCAGGAACACCAGTGGCCAGAGAATAAATGGGCAGCACTTGTATCCTCTAGATTATTAGGCAAGGGTCTTAAAGCCTACGATGCGTTTCCTTTGGAGTCATGTATTGTGTATGAGGATCTCAAGGAGGCTGTCCTGAGGGCTTACGAACTGCAACCAGAAACGTACCGTTTGACGTTCCGGGGTGTAACTAAGGGAAGAGATAGCACCTTTTTGGAACACGCCCGGGACTTGTCCGATGCTATGGGGAACTGGCTCCGATCTGAGAAGGTAACAACGTTTGATGGAGTTAAGCAGTTGATGATGTTGGAGCAGTTCTTTAAGAGCACGGGCGGTGATCTAACTTTGAACTTAAAGGAGAAAAATCCAAGAACTCTAGTCGAAGCAGCAGAAATGGCTGATCGACGGCTGTCGTTGATTCGGGGTTGCGGGTCCTCACAGAAGTATGATACAAGTGCTAGGGACCGTTATCCTCCCCCTCCCCGTAGCAATGACACATTTAAACAAAAGAGCAATGAAACTAAAACTGAATCCAAACCTAACACCACGCCGTATGAGAAAAGTCTGTTTTTTTTTACATCACAGTATAAGCCGAAACCGAAATTTATGTGTTTTAAGTGCCACCAGGAGGGTCATAAGGCAAATGAGTGCCCTAGTCGACCTCCTCCGGCAGCCGTGTCTTTTGCTCACGGCATTGGAGTGTTCAAGAGGACATCGGAGTTTGTTAGAGGCAATTCTTCCGAGGTAAATACACTGCCAGTGCAGAAGGATCCGGAAGGCTTATTCCCTGTCCGTGATGCCTTTAGTGACCACAGGGTTACTCGGTTGTGTGGAGTGGGGGGGTAGAAGACATGAGGTGAGAATTTTGCGTGACACTGGGGCATCACAAACATTGTTGAGGAATTTCACTGGTAAACCTGTAAATACGGCGCGGGTGGTTGTGGTTCAGGGGGTTAATGCAACAAGGTCATACCCGCTTGTAAGAATGAAGATGGAAGTTAATGGTGTGACTCGTGACCTGGATGTAGGAATTGTGGAGAAGTTACCTGTTGGGGGCGTCGACCTCCTTCTCGGCAACGACTTTGCGGGGCCTACTTCTGAGGCTCCACCCTTAGTCGTTGCCGAGAAGCCGGCCGACATGAGTAGGGAGGAGCAGGAGTGGGTTGAGAAGTGTCCGGTGCAACCTATGGCGTGTGTTGTCACCAGATCTCTTGCATCCAGGGAGTCACATTCTGGTCAACAGTCTTTAGACAAGCGGAGGAAGGGTACCGAGAAGGGGTTGAAAGTTGATGCGGTTGAGAGTGTAGTATCAACGGACATTCTCGGGGACTCATTATTAGGACCGATTTTCGAGTCTGGAGAAGACCCATTAACTGTTAGTGAGAAGGCAGAGGATGGGCTTAAAAAGACGAAGAGACAGAAACGATACACAGAGAGAGAGAGCAACGGGAGGCTAAATTCAATGTAGGAGGGGGGCATGAGTTGTTTCGCAAACACTTAGATAAGCTTGCTCCTTCGGACATTCGTAAATTGCAATTAAAAGACCCGGAGGTTCTTGAATGTGGTACCGGTGCTGTCGAGTTGGAGGAGGACAGTGATGCACAGTCGGGAGATGTAGCAACAAGGTACCCTGACACGTACCCTATGAGAAATGGGTCAGCGAAGACGGTGGTCCGAAGCTTGCTAGTGTATTTTTCCCAGTACGGTTACCCGCGGGAGGTTCAGTCAGACCAGGGATCCAACTTCACTTCTTACCTCTTTGTTCAAGCAGTACCGCAGCATGGGATTGTTACGGTTGTGTCATCTGCGTATCATCCAGAGAGCCAGGGTGTGTTAGAGCGATGGCACTCGGCCTTGGAATCTGTGCTTCGTTATTGTTGCTTTGAGAGTGGGAAGGGTTGGGATCTTGGCCTGCCATATGTTTTGTTTGCTGCGAGGGAGGTACGTGGGGAAAGTTTGGGATTCAGCCCTAATGAGCTCGTCTTTGGACACCGTGTCAGAGGGCCTCTCCATATGGTTAAAGAAATATGGGAGGGCGCAGAAAAACCTTGTTCTATGCTCAAGTGTGTCCTCGACAGTCGAGAACGGATGTTGCGCAGTCTGGAGTTGGCTGGCCGTAATTCGACTAGCTCTCAGGCCCTCATGAAGGACAGGTACGACCTCAAGGTTAAACTCAGGGAGTTTCGCGTGGGTCAGGAGGTGTTGATTCTACTGCCCCTTGTAGGTCACCCCTTATCCGCGAAGTACACTGGTCCTTATAGGGTGGTGGAGAAGCTATCGGACCTGGATTACTTGGTAGCCACTCCAGACAGACGGAAGCGCAATCAGTTATGTCACGTTAATCTCATGAAGGAGTATGTGAGGCACCCCCCTGAGCCTCTCACTGTGCCTGTGATGACGTTTAGCAGTCAAGGTGGAGAAGGAGAACAGGACAGTCAAGCTCAGGTGGAGGATAGTTGGAAGGATAAGAAAGTCAAATGGGCACCTGAGTGTGAGAAGGCATTTAGAGTAGTAAAACACCTGTTGTGCACTCACCCGATTCTCAGGGCCCCTGACTTTAGCCTACCTTTCCAACTAGCAACGGATGCTAGTGGTGTGGGGGCTGGTGCCGTCCTTATGCAAAGGGACGATGATGGGCTGGAACATCCTGTTAGTTTCTACTCGAAGTTCAATTCAGTCCAAAAGAACTACTCTGTTGTCGAGAAGGAGCTGCTGGCAATTGTACTTGCACTGGGGCATTTCGAGGTCTATGTTCCAGCCTATGGACCGGTCGTTGTACTTTACACATATCATCACCCTCTCAAGTTCTTGGACCAGTTTCACAATTTGAATATGAGGCTGACCAGGTGGTCACTAAGGTTATTGGTATATAACCTGGACATACGCCATATTACCGGTTGTGACAACGTGGTTGCAGATTGTCTTTCAAGGGTATATGATCCTGGGTAGATTGACACACGGGTAGCCTCCTGCTTTAGTTTGAATAGTATTTTGCGCTTGGTGCTTGTTGGCTCGCGGTTGTAGCCCAGCGTATTGGGTCGTAAAGCAGGAGTTGAGCGTTTGGTATAGAAGACAAAACTAGGCTTGCCCCTATAGTGCAGACGAAATAAACAAATTAAAAACATAAAAATCAAATAAAAAACTCTTTCTTTGATAGTTGAATTTTTTCAGTATGTTATAGCCGTAATTCTGAGTTGCACTCCTCTCAGAATGCTGGGCTAGAGAAGCTCGCTCTTGAGGAGCATAACTACATATGATTTAACCTATTGTGTTGGGGAGGGTAATAATTTTGTAAAATGTTTTGTTGAGAACTGTGCCAGATATTTTACTGCCGCTGGGTGATGGGAAGTAGAGATATAGCATGGGTTCTAACAATCAGATTTTTGTGAGCCTTGGGCCTCTGAGAAAAATCTTGGGGGGGGTGTGACGTTAACCACTCCGTTAGAACCGCATGGCTTGTCCTACAGTGACTCTCTAGGATCGCCAGGGCAGTGGATGTGGCTACAGTTGATGTATTGTTGTGTTTTATTTCATATGAAAGCTCGTGTCATGGGCAGTCCAGAAAGGCTCTTTGTTTTCACCCATGTCAAGGCTTTATATATTTAATTGCAAAGTATATGTTTTATCATTAAGTAGTAATGATAGGAGTTGAGAGAGAGAGAGAGAGAGAGAGAGAGAGAGTAGAACAGAGTGGGGGTAGGCGCGCAGTGTTTTGCTATACTCGATGACGTCATAGCTGGCTGGCTTCTCGGGGATTGGTTAGAGGAGTTTTTTACCATGCTTGATGACGTCATGTTTAGCTAGCTTCTTTAGCATTGGTTAGAGGACTTGTTACTGCTTTTCTACGCGGTTCGAGCTAGTGCTAGTATATATACAGCTCCCTCGCCACTTTCTCCCTCAGATCTGGTTTCTAGAACGCATCCCTCTTATCCCTTGGATACCTGTCCCCATTACTGCACCTGAGAACCTTTTCCTCTGCCTATCTCTCTCATTTTCTATATCTTTCAACACCTTTTATTAATATTATACCCCCTCTGGTTAACTCTTCAAAATAAGCTTAATGCTGGCCAGTTGTATTGTGCGTTAAGGTCTGATATAACCCATGTATGTTTAGTTGTTAAGGTAAGTTGATCACGAAGAATTGGTTGGCATTCATATTGTTCAGTACTGCTTCCTATAATTATTAGTGTTCTGCTGGATTAGATAATGCTAGACTAGGAGTCTGATATTATAAGGTATTGTTTCCTATGAGTGCTGGCTTTAGTTAAAAGCTGCACGACATACCTGATAACTGGAGTTGATTGAGTAAATTCTAGTCTGTGTGCCATTGAGAGTAGAGCATGCACGAATGAGGGCTTTTTGCCTATACCATTCTGCACTGTTCTAAGCTCGTTGTTTGTCTTTGAGGTACGCCAGGAGAACGCTTAATACTTCGGTATTAAGGTTTCTCAAGAGAGCTACCCTTCCCTATAACGTAATATTTGACACACAGACTTGAGATTTGCACTAGGCTATGCGGCATGCCATGCGCACCAGTATCTCGTATCATTGACTCTAGCTAGACTTTATCAGTCATAGTAGACATTAAGTATATTAACCCAATTACTCTTTTTATGCATACCCGTTTATGATTACACAAGCATTTCGCAGCCTAGTTTGATGTATGGAGACACAAACGACTTAGGCTCTTTTTGTTGATAGGAATACTGCATTGTCGTGGCGATTATTATTGTTGTACGTTTAGGATATTCTTGGCCCCGACTGCATATATCCTGCCTTTTGTGTGCATAGCCTGCACGAGCATTGTTCCGCTGCCGACCTTTTTGGGTTCCATTTCCGATTCGAGCATCTTGATAGCATCTAACATTTAAAGAAGATTCCTTGTTGGTGTTGAAGGACTTTAGTGCACTTTCTTTCATGCAGGAGTGCCTGACATTTATTGATTAAAGTAACGTAAGCTGTAACTCCCCTTACCACCTTACTTTGCATACCATAACCAAGCACCTTCGGTTATAGGTAGTAATAGGCTGTTTTTACATAACATTAAGCCTAGAGTAGATGCACATTTATTGAGAGTTTAATAACCTATTATTGCATATAGAACTCTGTAGAGTATTTGTGTTCTTTGTTCACTGGGAATATACATCAGAGGTTGGATCTAGCGCTTTCCGTTGTAGCATTTATGCCATTACTAGTCCAATGAATAAGAGCCCTGATATATTTAAACCTCAGTCGTAACAAATGGCGACCTTACCTAGGATTTGGTGAACCTACATTTATTAGCGGGGAACATTTGTTGTTTTGGGGAATATTTTGCGGGGATCAGCAAGAATAATTTTGTTTTGCAACATAGTATAGCCCTTGAGTATTTCCGAGAATTTTTGTGTGTATATTGTGCTATAAGAGTTTGGGGTGCTTCTTTTCTGAATATTGAGGTGGGAAATTTTTGTGAGCATCATGTCTTATACCGGATCAGAGGAGAATGGAGACACAGTACGTAATGTTGAAACTGAGGAACAGCAGTATGATGAAATGGTTAATCAGGTGAACTGTGAGGAGGATGCTGGGATATTTTTGCAATGGCCTGTTACTGCCGAGCGGTTGGAGGGTATGGATCGGTACGGTCTTCAATGCCTGGCCACAGCTATCGGTCATGCGGGTACTAGCAGCATGACCAGGGATAACTTGATAACGTGTGTACTGGGCAGTAGTCCAGTAAATCTAGCAATCATTTAACTGGACCTAGAACAAATTGCAATAGAAGGTTTTTTGGCTTTAACTTGTTTATTAGGTCCCTCTGATGAACATATAAAAAGTCTCCAACTTTTGGACACTGGGAAAGTGGTTAATTTGCATAAATTCAAGATGGCCGCCGTCCAAAGCTTCAATTTACAGATAACTTTTTTCTGGTTGCTCCTAGACCCTATAAATGTATTACAAACAACGTTTTTTGGCTTTAACTTGTTTATTAGGTCCCTCTGATGAACATATAAAAAGTCTCCAACTTTTGGACACCTGGAAAGTGGTTAATTTACAGCCGAAAAACCTTACAGACAGGCTGAACTGTCTCTTTCACAAGGGGTGACACAGGCACTTTGTGCTTGTATGGGTTTTTTGACCTGTTGTCCCTCTTTTTTATAAAAAACAAAAACAAAACCATGACGTAGTATGACGTCATTCAGAGCCAATTATGTAATTCATGATAGGAGTTCGTATTCACTTGGATCATCGGTGCTTGCATCAAAGTTGCTATTTTGACAGAGTCCTTTACATTGACCACATGCACTGGAACATTCAAGCTCATTCCGTTTGCAACTACAGCGTTGAGTGTCACAGTTGCCCTTACACTGACATCTGACCAATTTCAGTAGTGAATCAGGAGCCACTGGCGAATCCATCGTCTTCGGTTCAAGCTGTCCCTTCCGCAGACACCAGCCCCATTTCTCGGGGTCCACACAGTTCCCCATCCATTCCTGGACCTGACAATAAACTCGGAACGAGTGGTATTTGGCTGCATCGGTTGTTGGGGGAAGGCTGTGAACTTCAACGGTAGTTGAACTTTTTGCCACCTTGTTGCAAAACTTTGTCTTTCGCAGTCCGTCAAGGGTGTCATTTCCTTTTCCCCCGTACAAATAAACCAAGGCCTTTTCACCAGCTGATGATATCGCGTCTTTACTTCCACTTTGGCAACAGAATGCTTCTATACATTTCAAGAAACCGTTGTCTTCCCTCACTTTCCTCAAGGCAGCCCCTTTACCAATATCATACAGTCGTGAGGTTGTGTCACATCCACAGAGTGCATGAACAACTGGCAGGACACGACAGATGCTTTCACCGAGAGCTTCTGCTACTGAGTTAATATGCCAACATTTCCCACCTTCCTTGCTCGACTTGAAGTACAAATCATTCATCCCTCGTTCCGCATAATGACACAACAGCACCAACAAGTCTGTGTCCTCACCTATCACATATGTCACGGTTTCCCTTGCATGCTCAATTCCCTTCTTCGCAATCATGACATCTGCATCTGCTGGCGCATTGACACAGTCAATTCCATTTGCCTTGAATGTTTCACACAATAAGTCAATGAAGTTTTGCTTATTGTCCGAGTTTGACAAGAAGTTTTCCTTTTTTGACCGAAGGGGCATGGTTGGAGTGAACATCACCTTTTGACCAAAGACTCCTTTTGATCGTCGATTGTGTGTCATGTCCTTGGTAGTAGGTCCTGATTTATAACCGTCGAATACAACCACCGGGTTGAGAAAGTTTTTGGAAACATGCTTCATGTACATGCTTGCAATGTCCTCAAATGTGTCACCCTTCTTCCATGGAATCCTTTGCAATAAGGAACCACCATCCAGAACATGGGTCACAGTCCTTTCTTCCTCAAATGATTCCAATGACGACTTGGGAACAACAGCAGCTATCTCATCTCCTAGCTGTGGTTTATTGGCTTCCCTGAGCCTCCCCCACTTATCGAACAGAGCAGTAGGGTAGCTAGACAACTCATACGCAAAGACCTCTTCAACACCTAAGTCCCTGTTATTAGCAAAGATGAGGAGCCTCTGGAAAAGGAGCTGTGGGTCGATTGGTACTTTTTCAGCACTGATTGTAACCTTTGCACCCAACGACTCAACTTGATCTTTCTTCCTAAATGAAAAGTCAAAAGCATTGCTACCTTCCATCTTCTGCACAATGTTCATACCAACCTCATACAGTAAATGAGGATTGGCCGAGGCTGGTCCTGTCACACCGTTGGCAATATTCCTGAGTTCATTTGATTCTTGAAATGGATCATAATCCTTGAAGAATGCGAGAACCTTCTCTGTGTCCTTCCTATCTCGTTCACGCCTTGCTTCAGTCATTTCTTTGTGCTGCTCAGAGGTGTGGAAATGCTTCCCGGTCAGTTCTTGCATAACTTCACTCACCTCAGCGCAGGCTGGCATAGCAAGTAACCAGCGCAGGCGTTGCGTTTCCTCCATGCCCCTACCACATGTCAATCCACCATTCGTTTTCAAAGAGCGCATCAAAACCTGCTCTATAACCAAGTCGCTTGGCAGTCCTGCCCACAGCCGATCACTTCGGCGGATCACAAATAGACCGGAGTTCAATTGACAGAACATGTCTGGGTTGAGCTGCTCAAGTTCAATCATGTCTTGAATGTACACATGGGCTGACTTGGCATAATTGTTATGACCACACGCTGCAAAGTACGGCAACATCTCCTGGAGTGTTCCGAGGTACAGTAGGAAATCGCCCATTCTCAGTGCCCTCAGGAAGCGACGCAGCAGGTCAATCATGTCCATGTATTGAATCCATAGCTTTCCCATCTTATGCTCTGCTAAGGAGCTCTTCTCAGCTTTAAGTTTTTCAGAAATTCTGTTGAAAACGTCTTTACTGCAGACTTCATCCGGTGAAACGTCTTCACGCAACAGCTTATCCAAAAGATCTGCAGCCTCCTGGAAGTCCTTGCATGCGTCACTTTCCTCATCTACCATTGAGAGGTTGACACCGTATGCCCTGCCTAACACAATCGAACTCAAGGCTGTGTCAACCAAGAAGTGGCCTCTGATTGCTCGTGCATAGGCTTTCCCACTCAGCATTTGGGTCACAGCATTTTCAGCGTATATAAGTTCCAAAACCTCCTTAAGCCCAGATGCTTCCATAACATGGCCCATGCATCCCAAAAAGCTCATCACAGAGTGAAAGCCACCAAGGTTCAAAACAATGGGTTTCAGTTCGCTTCCTTCCTTCTCATGAACAATGATCGTCTTCGCTTTCCAATAAAGCGGTTGGTCGAATGTCAGCATTGGCGTCGTTCCCTGGCGATGGCTTTCCGCAGCAACGAAGTGAAGTGTTGAGTAAATACAACTCATGTCCGTAGGGTCCATGTCAATCATGGGCAAGAAATGGACGGATGATTTCCCTGGGTGTGGTCCATGGCACACACTCTGCATTAAGCCGGACCAGCCTGGTCGTTTTGGTCGAAGCAACCATGACGTTTTCCACAGTATGTCCAGATTTTCAAGCTTGTCAGATGCTGAAATGGGGTCAAGCTTTCTAAATTCGAGAGGCCCACCCTTCTTGCGAACACTGCGGTAGTATTTGATTTCAATTTGAGCTGCCGTGAAGTTGTTTTCAGGTGACTGCAATCTTGGTATTGATGTTGTGTCTCTTACTTCAGGGGTGACAGCAACAATTATACCCATACCATGGTATGTTCCTCGCCCATCAAGCGTACGCAAGTTGTGATCAACATTGTCTGCAACGAACTGTCCAAACCTGCCTGCAGTGGATATGTTGGTGCCCCTGAAATTGGCAGCACACTTCGAAAACCTCAAAACTTCTGCGTAAGGCAGACAGAAGCCGTGGCTGTGTAAACTGTCCACAAGAAAGCGGGAACCAAAGTGCTGGTGCATTTGAACCGCCAATCCATACTGAATGGGTGCTACAATGGCCCTTGGTCTGGTAAGTTGCACGATACTTTGTCCAATTGATGCAACTTCAAGATCACATGACTTGCCACTGAACGTCTCTTGCAGCAATATACGAAGGGACTGCGGAACGTACGCCACATTCTTTTCCAGCGACCGGAGTTCAGAAGGATCTGGATAGAAATCTCTACAAGTATCAATGTTCTTTATATCTGCTTTGATCAACCGTGCCGCAGCCCTGACTATCTTTCTTTGTTCTGCTTCCTCATCATCAGTCTGTGGTGAGTCTTTGAATTGTTGCAAAATCTTTGCAGCACTTTCTTTGACAGTTTCAACATCGCTGCGTCCATGCACGTTACTAATAACCAGTTCATCCCCAAAATATGAAATAAGTTTCTGTTTCATGTATTTTACACTATACGCTTCAACATCAGGGCACAACTGGGACATTCTATCAACGAGATCAACCACTGTAGTCTGTTCATCATCATTGCCACTGACTAGGTCCTCGATTGCGAGTAGAAATGCTTCCTCTCGTGAGGCATCTACTTTGCGACCCTTGCGAGGAGGTTCACTGTCTGCGGAATCACGATATTTGGAGGGGATCTGCCTATGTGTCTGGAAATTTGAGCTGCACTGCTTGTGATATATTGCGTCAGCTGCTGGAAGATCGCGTGCAAAGTTAATTCGGCCTCTAACAGTGTCAGCCCACTCATCAGCCCTGGCATCACATGCAGAAAGTATTGTCCTTTGAAAGTTGAAGGTGCGTACTGGATACACTTCTTCTGAATCATGCTTTGTGTCCAAATAGATTTTTGTACCACAAAAAAAGCAGTTCTCTGTAAAACAAAAGTCTGGTGTCTGAGAACGAAGAGCAGGTTTTTCAGGACGTTTCTTCTGCTTCCCAGGAATTCTATTTGGCTTCGTATTGACATGCTTCTTTCGGCAATCATGTGCACCGTTTGGCCCTCGGACACGGTAATTGATGGCGTTCCACGTTCAGTACTGGCCTTGTTGATAGTATCTGCTCCCTTCGCCCTCAGCTTGACTGTTTCTCCTTCGTCTAACGTGTTTGAGCAAATGCCGCAGGGATTATGCACCACCTCTTCTTCCATGGCTTCGGTAGATGTCGCACCAATCTGTTGAAACAAGAAACAAGATGATGGGATTAGTATAGGCCTAGGCAAAATGTAATAGACAATAATGTGCAGTAAAGGTAGGGCTTGACCTAGAACAAATTGCAATAGAAGGTTTTTGGCTGTAAGGTTTTTTGGCTGTAAATTAACCACTTTCCAGGTGTCCAAAAGTTGGAGACTTTTTATATGTTCATCAGAGGGACCTAATAAACAAGTTAAAGCCAAAAAACGTTGTTTGTAATACATTTATAGGGTCTAGGAGCAACCAGAAAAAAGTTATCTGTAAATTGAAGCTTTGGACGGCGGCCATCTTGAATTTATGCAAATTAACCACTTTCCCGGTACCCAAAAGTTGGAGACTTTTTATATGTTCATCAGAGGGACCTAATAAACAAGTTAAAGCCAAAAAACCTTCTATTGCAATTTGTTCTAAGTCCAGCCCTACTTTGACTGGTCTACAGGGTGACTGGTGAGCGAGATGGGTTGAGTGCTCAGAGCCCTTCGGCCATGCTTCCCCTACACTCGACTCCCAGCCGTCCCATTGGTTTGCCGACCCCGAGTACGCTTCCACAGTTGGGTGGTGACTGGCAGGGTGGGTTGCCCCTGGGGGGACCACCGGTAATTTCAAACATTGTAGAACCTTCACCTCCTCAAGGGTTATCTCCAGAATTATTGTTTAAGCTCGAATTAGCTAAGATCGAAGAGAGAAAGGCTATCAGGGTATGTGAGCTTCAGCATCAGCAGCAAATAGAATTAGCCAAGATAGAAGAGAGAGCCAAGCTAGCAAAAATCCAAGCTGATTTAGAGTCGACTAGGTACTGTGCCGACATGGACGTAGAGAAGTCGCGAGTAGAGACAACGGGACAGCGACTTGGGGCTGGTAACCGTGCTCATGATCAATCTCTCTCGCACTTATTGAAACTGGTTCCGGTGTTTGATGAGAGTGGTGTAACATAATTTTTTGCACGCTTTGAGAAGAAGTGCCAGGAACACCAGTGGCCAGAGAATAAATGGGCAGCACTTGTATCCTCTAGATTAATAGGCAAGGGTCTTAAAGCCTACGATGCATTTCCTTTGGAGTCATGTATTGTGTATGAGGATCTCAAGGAGGCTGTCCTGAGGGCTTACAAACTGCAACCAGAAACGTACCGTTTGAAGTTCCGGGGTGTAACTAAGGGAAGAGATAGCACCTTTTTGGAACACGCCCGGGACTTGTCCGATGCTATGGGGAACTGGCTCCGATCTGAGAAGGTAACAACGTTTGATGGAGTTAAGCAGTTGATGATGTTGGAGCAGTTCTTTAAGAGCACGGGCGGTGATCTAACTTTGAACTTAAAGGAGAAAAACCCAAGAACTTTAGTCGAAGCAGCAGAAATGGCTGATCGACGGCTGTCGTTGATTCGGGGTTGCGGGTCCTCACAGAAGTACGATGCAAGTGCTAGGGACCGTTATCCTCCCCCTCCCCATAGCAATGACACATTTAAACAAAAGAGCAATGAAACTAAAACTGAATCCAAACCTAACACCACGCCGTATGAGAAAAGTCAGTATCACAGTATAAGGCGAAACCGAAATTTATGTGTTTTAAGTGCCACCAGGAGGATCATAAGGCAAATGAGTGCCCTAGTCGACCTCCTCCGGCAGCCGTGTCTTTTGCTCACGGCATTGGAGTGTTCAAGAGGACATCGGAGTTTGTTAGAGGCAATTCTTCCGAGGTAAATACACTGCCAGTGCAGAAGGATCCGGAAGGCTTATTCCCTGTCCGTGATGCCTTTAGTGACCACAGGGGACTCGGTTGTGTGGAGTGGGGGGGTAGAAGACATGAGGTGAGAATTTTGCGTGACACTGGGGCATCGCAAACATTGTTGAGGAATTTCACTGGTAAACCTGTAAATACGGTGCGGGTGGGTGTGGTTCAGGGGGTTAATGCAACAAGGTCATACCCGCTTATAAGAATGAAGATGGAAGTTGATGGTGTGACTCGTGACCTGGATGTAGGAATTGTGGAGAAGTTACCTGTTGGGGGCGTCGACCTCCTTCTCGGCAACGACTTTGCGGGGCCTACTTCTGAGGCTCCACCCTTAGTCGTTGCCGAGAAGCCGGCCGACGTGAGTAGGGAGGAGCAGGAGTGGGTTGAGAAGTGTCCGGTGCAACCTATGGCGTGTGTTGTCACCAGATCTCTTGCATCCAGGGAGTCACATTCTGGTCAACAGTCTTTAGACAAGCGGAGGAAGGGTACCGAGAAGGGGTTGAAAGTTGATGCGGTTGAGAGTGTAGTATCAACGGACATTCTCGGGGACTCATTATTAGGACCGATTTTCGAGTCTGGAAAAGACCCATTAACTGTTAGTGAGAAGGCAGAGGATGGGCTTAAAAAGACGAAGAGACAGAAACGATACACAGAGAGAGAGCAACGGGAGGCTAAATTCAATGTAGGAGGGGGGCATGAGTTGTTTCGCAAACACTTAGATAAGCTTGCTCCTTCGGACATTCGTAAATTGCAATTAAAAGACCCGGAGGTTCTTGAATGTGGTACCGGTGCTGTCGAGTTGGAGGAGGACAGTGATGCACAGTCGGGAGATGTAGCAACAAGGTACCCTGACGCGTACCCTATGAGAAATGGGTCAGCGAAGACGGTGGTCCGAAGCTTGCTAGTGTATTTTTCCCAGTATGGTTACCCGCGGGAGGTTCAGTCAGACCAGGGATCCAACTTCACTTCTTACCTCTTTGTTCAAGCAGTACCGCAGCATGGGATTGTTACGGTTGTGTCATCTGCGTATCATCCAGAGAGCCAGGGTGTGTTAGAGCGATGGCACTCGGCCTTGGAATCTGTGCTTCGTTATTGTTGCTTTGAGAGTGGGAAGGGTTGGGATCTTGGCCTGCCATATGCCATATGAAGTTCAATTCAGCCCATAGGTTAGGTAAGGTTATTAGAACATAAGAAAATAGGAGTCTGCAAAAAAAAACGATCGGCCCATACAAGGCCCAAATATAGGCCCAGTTCACTAATACCTTGAGTACAGACCCCACCAAAACGGTCATAGATTAACACAAGATTACGGGGGTCTGCTGAGCGCCGATTGGCCCACACCATGGAGAGAGTTTCGAGGCGATGTTAGCAAGACGACACACTTTTTCAACACTAAATCTGTCCTAGCAGACCACACAACAACAAAGCTCCGATGTTTGCTTGCTTTCGGAGGTGCGCGCGTCGCCTCCGACCAGCTGTGTTTACATACGTCGGACGCGCGGATTTCAAAGCAAGCTTAATAGGCTTTCAAGGGGTCCCCGGGCTCCTGCCCAGCTACCTCGGTGTCATTTTAAAATGCTGCCCGTGCGGGAAGGGTTAATGGGTAAATACTAATTTCCTTGAACACATTTTATTTTGAAAGCTTATAAATCATATAAATAACAAATCCAAAAAAAATAAAAATAAATAAATTACCTGTGGTCTGGCTCCTTTATATTGACCATTTTTATTGCCATTTTTGACAATATGCATTTTAGGTCACGTATGGGATATAATTTTTTCTATAGCCTAGGCTTGCTTTCTCTTGCAGTATTTGTCACCGCAATACATGTCATTACCGCTGCAAACTAGATTATTTTTCCTTAGTCTTTGTGGGTTAAATAAGGGTGGAAGGAAAAATGGCTGCCATCTTGAATCAGTGGAAAAATAATATTTTTCACTTAGCCTATCCACCGTATTATTAGTATTTTGTCATCTTCTATATCAATGCTTACTCAGCGGGGGTATGCAGCCGCCAGGTTAGGTTAGGTTGTTAGGTTTAGCAACATAAAATGCCTCCAAAGGGATCTAGATACCTTACACGAATGGTAAGTAAATTGGCATATGAATTTTAACATTGACAAATGCAAGGTATTAAAGATAGGGAAGACGAACACTAGGGTAAAACACCGAAATAGGTACTTGGTACTTTTCTTCCTGGCAAATGCAAGGTATTAAAGATAGGGAAGACGAATACTACGATAAAACACCGAAATAGGTACTTGGTACTTTTCTTCCGTAACTGAGTACCTACCGCCAACTTCAGCTGGGTGGTATTCTTTCCGTCTTTCTTCTCCGGCGTATATACACATGCAAGCCAGTTCCCCTATTAACCTAAGAAGTGCGCATGGGGGTAATTAGACACCTCTCCCTGTGCGGACGTATTTGAGCTGTTTCCATCACTAAAATATTCATTTTACCATAAATAGCATTAACCTCTCCGCGGCACACAGGGGGTTTTCTACAGGGTAAGACTGTGCGCACCTATGATGATTTTGGGACCTATTGCCAATTTCGATAAAAAGTACATCATCGTGTAGGGAATGTTTGCGTGCATCGGCCCATATATATTTGACCCCCCAAAAAATGTCTGGGGGGGGGTGGGGGAACGGTCCGTAGTTGAAAAATGTGGAGCGAATGGCACCGCGCGGCTAGATTGTCATCGAGCGGCGAGATTTCCCTGCCGAATTTTCACGCGCCCAGGGGATAGAAGGAGAGGGAGGAGGGGGTGGGTTACCGCGTATTATCACGTATATCTCCTTTTTTGAGCCTTTTTAGGCTATGTAGAGTATGTATATGTGTGTAGGCCACCCATATAACAATGAATATGCCTCATAGTGACCAAAAATTGCAATATATAAGGGAATTATAAGAGAATTTTTAGGCGGGAATGAAGATGTGTTGGAGGTTTGGCGGCAATTTATGAGCTGAGAGTGTGGTTTACGCCATACATATCACGTATATCTTGTACGTAGAGCACTGTCATGCTATAATACAGACTTGTACGTATGTATACGTGCCATATATCAAAATATATACCGCATATAGACCAATTCATGCGATATTTACGCACATTATCAATGAGTTTCTATGCGTGAACCAAGGTGTGAGTGAGTTGTGCTGGGAATGAAAGGGGGAGAGGGTGTGTTACGCCATAAATATCACGTAAATCTTGTATTTAGAGCACTGTCATGCTATAATAAAGACGTGTACGTATGTAGACGTCCCATATAACAAGGAATATACCGCATATAAGCCCAATTGATGCGATATTTACGCAAATTGTGAATGTGTTTCTAGCAGACGGAAGCCTGAAAGGGTGGGTTGGGGATGGGTGGGTGGGTGGGAGGCATGCAGGGGTGCAGTGAGTGAGTGAGTGAGTCGTGGAGAGATGGAAGTCAGGCAGATCTCTAGATAGATAACCAGCTTTGTGATAATTGTGGAGGCGCCCGAGGCGTATGGATGTCTTGGTATATTGAACCTTATATCTACCAGATGTCTGGTGTTCGTTGCCACCAACAGGTCTACAATAACATGAGTCAGGAATGGAGAGAGAGAGATAGAAACTGAGACATGCGTATGTCGTACGTATAAATGGACTTCAGAATTGCATTTTTATGCAAGCAGACATTGCATTTTAGACACATGTGAAGTACCACAGAAACATGTAGGCCATTGACTGTAAATAAAGTACTATATTATAGACCACCAGCGATGGTGGTGAGTAAACACAGGCAGATTGCCTTTTGTGATAAAGGGCTAAATATAGAATGGTGTCTCCTTACACTTGCGAAAGGGTAGATTGCCACCAGAGAAACGTTTACTTATTTATTTCCAAGTAATATGCAATCTAAATGTATATTCGAGACCTACTGCAATTATTTGTATGATAGTCATGACTATGTATAATCCAATATACGCGCTTAGGCGAGACATAAGAAAGCTGGTTGAGCAATTTTCGACACCCACACAGTTATTATTCTTTTTTATTTACAATATTATACAATACAAATGTATTTGTGAAGAGTATTTTATCCATTATTGTATTTATACCAATTTTGTTCCCAGACAGAGCTGCCTGGTGGAGCCCCGAGCAAGGCCAAGGCCATAACCGAGCGCCCCCACAGAACCCTCCCCGCCGACCACAATAAAGCCTGGGTGACCGAAGCCACTCCATGGCGGGGAGCTTGAGGAGGGTGCGGAAACGCCCGGGAAACCAAAGCCCCGACCAGGGCCCTGTGCCCCTCAGCAATTATGAAGAGAAAGTTGAGGGGCAAGGGAAAAATGTGACGCTTTGGCTTCCAATCTTGGTAGATTGGGAGGTCAATCCACGTTAGAGACGCCGTCACTTGAGATCTAGAAAATATATAAGTAAAAGGAACAGTCAGAGTAAGCTATGGGTATGGCAGAGATTGCTCAGTTCTCACTCTGATAGACCAGCCCATCACCACATGACTAGAACCCAATCCTCTCAGCATCAGCTAGGAAAGGCCCTAGAAAGCCACCTTTGGCGGGGGGATAGCTCCCCTATTTCAACCCTTTTCGGGGTTGGGCACCCGCCAACAAATTTTGTTCCCAGACAGAGCTGCTGTTGCTGGTGTAGCTGGGGCATAAAGGAGCGGCAAGGGTCACCGCTTGACCGTGTGATGAGTGTCGCACTGAGAGGGGCAATTTTGCTGAGTGTATGGGCAATTTTTGACTGAATAAAGTTATATAATTACTAATTCTTGACAGAGACAAACTTTTATAAACCTTGGCATGATATAATTGATAATCCCATCAATTTACAAACGTAAATTGGTGGGATAATTCATTTTTTTTTGTATATTGTCATTTCGATTGTAGACACAAAGTTTTGAGTGATATTTGGTATGAGCTCCTGTGGCATGGTTGGTAAGGTCGCGGACTGGAAAACTCAAAGTGTGGTAGGGTTGTGTGATCGAATCCAGGAGGGGGTTATGGGGAAGGTTTTATATTGTCTAGAAAAATGTTGATACATTTTTTTTTTTTAAAGATCATGCCATTGTATTCAAACAATATGAAATATTCATAGAATATATCATATTGTAAGAATACAACGACATGACCTTGTTTTCTTTTTAGTTTTTTTTTTATTTATTATCTTTGGAGGCTTGACAGGATTGATTGAAACATATTATTTTTGTACAATTCATTTGAGGTAAGAAAATAATTATATACAACTTTGGCTAATAACAAACATATATATTGATATACTAAAAAAATAAGGCATATTACATGTAAATCTTTGAAACTTATAAACTAAATAATGAAACATACAATTATATAATGTAAAAGCTATATCACAGGGACATCTTTGGAACTTATACATTATATAATATATATGTTACATTATGAGGTAGCGTGATCAATTAGGTCAGGTCAGGTAAGGTAGGGCGCGAGTCCAGGACAGGGCGGGGCAGGGGGCGAGTCCAGGGCAGGGCACGGGGCGAGTCCAGGGCAGGGCAGGGCAGGGCGACACTCAATAATTCTTGAAGGTGTGGTAGTCCCTGAAGCAGTCACCCAGGCAGAGTGGAACTTTGCACTCAGCGCACATTGAGGTGACTCTTTTGGTGACATGGGGTTTCCTGACACTGGAGCTGCAGACGGTGCACTGCGCCTGCCTGTGACGAGTGCCAAGCATCTCAGTGTTGATCGGGTAGTGTCTTTCGACACCCAGCTGGATGCGGTCAGGAATGTGATCCCCACGCCATGCCGTACATCTGTGAGTGGTGGTGCCACACTTCTCCAGGAGTTGGTATGAGACGTTGTACACGAACTCCCGGAATTTCAGCTTCTGGTTTGGGGCCATATCCTTTTTCACCAACCACAAGTTGTAGGCGTTCAGCATCGTTATATCAACTAGGTGGAGGAAGAGCTTGTGATACCACTTCACAGTCTTCCTCAGACACTCAACGCCTGACAGCTGACAGTCAGACTTGTCCACCAGGCGCATGTTCTTAGTGTAGTCCACTACCATGTCGGGCTTGTAGATTGTCTTCCTGGTTCGGTAGTGGATTTTGCCAGAACCCATCTGGGCACCTGTGTGGACGGTGGAAAGCAGGTGGACGTCTCGCTTATCCTTCCACTTCAGGGCTATCAGTTTCCCACACTTCTCGAGCTGCTTGTATTTCTGCCCCTTTCGTCGCCTTCTTCGCACATGCCTCTCGCGGTGTTCCTGGGCCAGGTCGTCTTCTGAAGGTGTGTCACTGGAGGAGGCATCTGTGAGAGGAATGACATTACCTGTGAACTTTGGCATAAACTTTCTTGTCTTTCTGACAGTCCCACATGACCCCGTTTGGTTGTCATGAAGAAACTGGCAGAGAGCAGGAGAAGTATACCAGGTGTCAGTCTAGATGATGTGGCCTTTGCCCAGGTAATGGTGCCAACATTTTCCTGACGATGGCACCTGACATGCCCATGGGGTCATTGGCAGCGGCTTTCGGTATGTCAATGTCAGTGCCTGTATACACGATCATGTCAAGCACTATTCCAGTTTCGCAGTCGCACAAAACGAAGAGCTTGATTCCGAACCTATGCCTTTTCAAGGGGATATACTGCTTGAAAACAAGACGTCCTTTGAAGAGCACGAGCGACTCATCAATCACCAAATTGAGGAAGGGGTAAAAGTATTTCCTATACCTCTCCAACAACATGGTGAACACATCCCGAACTTTCCATATCCTGTCAATCCTGTTAGGATTTTCGTTGTCTGCAAAGTGCATAAATCTTAGCAGCAACAAAAATCTGTCACGAGTCATGAACTTATTGAAAGTTGGGGTGGCGATGAGAGGGTCGTGCTTCCAATAGTGTTGCAACACATGCTTCTTGATCAGAGGCATGAGGAAACAACAAGGCAAAGAACGTCAGAAATTCTGCCACAGTCGTATCCACCCAGCCTCGTATTCTCGCTTTTGGAGAAAGGACGTCCAATCTGCCAAACACCCACCTGTAGTAGGCGTTTGTTTGGGCAACGATGTACGTCATTACCTCCATGTCGAAAAAAGCGAGGAAGAAGTCGCTTTCGTTCGCTTGATCGTCACAGGGCCAGTCGTCAGTTGTTCCTGACGTCCCAGGATTGAACTGGGGCACGTCAGGTACAAAATTGACCCCGTCAGACCAATCGAACGAAGGCAGCTCAGGGATCGGAAAGACTCCGGCGTCAGCTTCAACGTCTGAAATATCGCTTCCATGGTCGCGATACAGCACTTCATCATCATTACCCTCCTCTTCACTCGACAGACGATGCCCTTCCTCATTTTCGTCACCGACGTCGGACTCACTCCCACTGTCCACTCCCAAATCCCCCCACCCTTGGTCCCGTGCTAGGGCTTCGTCGTCGAAACCCGGGCTGTCAATGTCCTGCGAATCACCATCAAACAGCAGGGCGGCATACTTAGATGGTGTCAGATTTTCCGGGTCACTTTTGCACGTGCGGGAGTCTTATGGACACGGACAGCAGAGGCGGTGGCAGGGGCGGCGGCAGGGGCGGCGGCGGCAGGGGCAGCAGTGGTGCGTGGCCTTGATGGCAAGATGATGGTGGTGCCTGTCGCCCTTCTCTCTGTTCCTTGGGCAGGGGCGGCAGGGGCGGCAGGGGCAGCAGGCGCGGCAGGGGCGGCAGGGGCAGCAGGGCCGGCAGGGACACCAGGGCCAGCAGTCGCTTTCCCAGTCGCTTTCCCTCTCCCTTTCCCCTTCCCCTTCCCTGTTCCTTGGGCAGGGGCGGCAGGGGCGGCAGGGGCGGCAGGGGCAGCAGGGGCGGCAGGGGCAGCAGGGCCGGCAGGGACACCAGGGCCAGCAGTCGCTTTCCCAGTCGCTTTCCCTCTCCCTTTCCCCTTCCCCTTCCCTGTTCCTTGGGCAGGGGCGGCAGGGGCGGCAGGGGCAGCAGGGGCGGCAGGGGCGGCAGGGGCGGCAGGGGCAGCAGGGGCAGCGGGGCCAGGGGCGGCTGGTGGTGGTGGTGGTGGTAGGGGCACTGTGGCTGGCGTACGGGTTCTCTTCCCTACGCCCGTGCCTTTAATTTTTCCTGCCCCCGCAGGTAATGCAGCCCTAGGGCGGCCTCCTGCGTCGCTGGTACCGGTGGCAGGGGTGGCAGGGGTGGCAGTGGTGGCAGTGGTGGTGGTAGTGGTTGTTGCAGTGGCCTGGGTCGTGGTGGCAGTGTCCCGAAAGACCAATGACCTCTGTGCCATTGCCCTGCTTGCACGTGTTTTACGTGCTTTTGGTGCTGGTGATTAGTCCTCTGAGCTGTGGGGCGTGTCGTACTGGTAGCTAGGGTCTTTGGCAGCCACCCTCTGCCTTCCACGGCGGCTAACACCACCAGAAGGAGGGCTGGTTGTGTCATCAGGGAGCGAGCGTGAGGGACGTGTAGGCTCCATGACTAGTGCGTGGTTACTGGCGCGGTGGTGCTTGCACGAGTGCGGGGCGAGCGTTTGGCGGGGTGGTATCGAGAGTTGACATGTAGTACAATACCCACACCAATTTTCAGCCGCCTGGCTATAAACGCGCGGTTTTGGTACGTGTTCAAAGTCTCTGCTCTTAAGAGTCTACCCGCAGTGCGCCGGGGGAACTCTTAAGAGTCTACCCGCAGCTCCCGGGTTAAGTGTTATACTACTTGTCAAAAAAAAATATGTGTCCACTATATTCCTTCAAACAAAAAACAAATGACAACAACACTCCTGCAATACTTCTCTAAGTTCACAAAATCCTAAGCAAGGTCGCCATTTGTTACAACCAGGACTCGTATAAAACAAGGGCTCTTAACCCTTAAAAAGCGGCTCACCACTTAAGTCGAGTTAAATAAAGCTGGACTATGTGGCGGCGCTCGACATAACTCGAGTGGCAATTTCAGCACGTAATGTGGCTGAGAGAGAGAGACAAGTGGTGGCAGGAGACTAGCGAGCGTATGACTGCTCCAGACCACCGCGGCGAACCTACTGACACAAATCTCAGCTCCCTCCTCCCTCTCTCACTCGCTACATACTCAATTATGTACCGAAAGTACCGAATTACCTGCTTTTTGCACTCGCGTTGCACGGTTATTGCAAGAAAACTATCCATCATACAAGGATCGTTATGGTGTCATTCGAAGCTCTGTTTATGCCCTTTCAGGGATAGATACTTGTTTTACGTTCTGGGTCTTATTTAGGCATGAAAATGATCACGTAAACAGCCCTATTTTGGCTAAAAACACCCCGCTGGACAGTACACATAAATAAACCGCATAGGCCGCTCGTAAGGTGTTAATCATTGGACTAGAAAGGCACACAGCCACAACGGTAACACTAGATCCAACCCTCGAACTTATAATGCCGGCGCACAAAAACACCTATACCCTCCAGAGTTAAATCTGCGATAGCGGGGTATCCTCTAACTCGGTATAAATGCACTACTACTACAGGCTGATGATCTCTGATTCAGCCTGATCACAACAACATACAATTACGTTAATAATGTATACAAGGAAAAAGATAGAGAGCTTAATTAAATCACTGGAATGATTTAATGCAAACAAGAAGAAGGTATAATTAAAGTTACTCTAAACAATAATAAACTATCACTCCTATATTAAAGAAAGTGAATGAAAGTCCTAAAGCATCGAACAGGAATCTTCTGAAGAAAGTCTGATGCTGCTTAAGATGATCGAATCCGATTTTGAAACTGTTATATAAAGCAGGAACAAGATATGACAAGTGTAGGGACATACAGTGTTAACTGGCACGGGAATAATGATAAATGCGCAATAGTATTATCTCCAACAAAAGAAGTACTTCCTCAGGCAATGCAAAAGCCTGCTCGGGTTGTGCAACTCAACAACAACCAAGGCTTACACTCAACGTGAATAAAAATGCTGCATACATAACATAAGAGTTTATAATCCTAATCGGGTGTCTGCTAGGCGAATAAAGTCTAGCTGGGATGTCGTAGGCTAAGGAAACTATGGCTGAGCAAGCGGCTCGTAGCCTAGCGAGGTCCTTAAGACTGTACGGCCAAATTACGTTAAATGACGGGGTGCTCTCTTGAGAGATCCAGATCGCTAGTATCTGGTTCTCTCCTGGCGACCCTCTACAAGTCAAAACAAAACGAGTTAGCACAGTGTTGGGTGGCAGAGGCAAAAGCCCTCACTCGCAACACAGTGCTAAACTCACAAAGTACACAGTCAAAAAGACAACCTAGGTTTTCCCACGTATCCGTTGCGATTGTACAAGTTCAACAAAACCTGGTACACATCGGAAATCACAACACCAGTAGCCTCACCCCAGTCTAGCATTAAATAGGCCAGCAGACAACCAAGAAATAGGTAGGGAGACACCGCGAGTGTGTCGAACCTCTACAGACAAAATGTTAACCCCTCCAAAATGTCTAACTAAACATGGAATATCTGAGAGCTTCAGCATATAATACGATGGTCGATATATGAAATCGTGCAGAACCAAAGGGGAGTTATGAAGTTAAATAGATTAGAAGAATAAGAGGTAAGAAGTCGAGAGAGAGAGAAAGTGTTCTATAGGTGGAAGTTGGGGACAGATGGCAAGCGAGATGTGAAGGTTATGTGGTCAAGCAAGCTCTGAGGAAGGTAGCTTCTCGGACCCTCAGGATCACACAAAGGCATGGTGGTCGGCCAATCACAGGCCGACACATCACAAGGCAGCAGGCTTCCAGAAGGCGCCAGGAACTACCAGCCAATCAAAACCGAGAGAAAAGCCACGCGGCGAGAAACTCCTTCGGGAGGGAAGAGGGAGGAGGAAATCAACACTCACTGCCCTCACGCTGCTCGCTTGCTCTTTCTCTCTCAACTTCACTACAATGCATCTTATGTTCTACTCATGATATAAAATGCTTCCCGTTGTCTCAGACGAAAATAAAGACCACCACGGGACTGTCTGTACTGTTTGTACCCTCGCACCCGGCAAAATTATAAAAACTTAAAAATGAAAAATAATAATGAAAATAACCGGCGTCTTTTCGATGATAACTGTAAATGTAAACTCTGTGTGAATGAATTTGATTTTGAACATCAAACATTTTTTAAAAGTTACATTTTTGTTTTACCAATACAAAATTTTTGTTTCTAAATTCTTCTGTTAATGTAACATCTCCATGTAAAGTAAAGAATGTTATCTATTTAATAACCTGTGAGAAATGTGGTATACAATATGTTGGAAAGACGGAGCAATGTTTAAGAGAAAGAGCCTACGGGCATAGATCAGGAATTAAGAACGGCATCGACTCCAAAATTCTTCTATATAAGCATTTTAACACAGACTGTACTAAATTTGATTGTAAATACAAAATTATAGAAATTGTTCAAAGTAATCAAAATGTTTTAGATAGAGAAAATTATTGGATTGGAAAATTAATGACCATCTATCCATTTGGACTTAACAATCAAATACAAAATATAGGCAACATTTTGTATAAAGATTTATTAAAAAACGATTTTAATAACCCATATTTTAACTTCCCTGTTTTAAACAGAAGACCTGGTAGACACGGTAAAAGAAGACTAAATACATTTAATAAAAAGAAAAACAGGTCTGATATTAAAATTATTGTTAATAATTTATATTCATTATATCGAAATTTCGGAATTAAAAAATTAAAAGACTCATTGAAAGGCCTACAAAAGAAAAGTTTTGCTCCTTTTATAGAAAATATTCAAAATAATAAACATAATTTCACAAATAAATTTAAGAATATAGTCTTTGCTTTTATGGGATATATTAGAGCTAATTCTAAGAAATCCAAAGATAACCGTATTAAAGATAAAGTCATGTCCACTTTAAATTATTCCTCTAAAATTTTAGACAAAATTAATGTTAACAGTCTTATTAATTCAAAGAAAGTTAAGTCCATGTTACCAGATGGTTGTAAAGATTTCAAACCATTAATAGTGTATTCATATGAACGACCTGTTGGGTCTATTATTTGTAATTATAATAAAGTTTAGGAAATCTTTCAGATAATGATATTTTCAATAATAATAAATGCGTGTGTGAAAGAGTCATGGATATGCCAGCTAGCAGACGTGATGCACTAGCAAAGTTCATTTATAGTCCGATATGTCACATATTAACAGGTGATGTAGAACTAGTTAAACATTTTGCAAACGACAAATTAAAATGTAAAACTTGCAAACTAAACAAACCAAAATTGGGACAAGGACAATATAAAGTCAAATTAAATTATCAAAATCGCTATGTGGAAACAACGTTTACTAAAATGAAAATTATTAAATAAAAGAACACAATCCACCACATAGGGTGTACATCACTACATGAGCAAGTTAATCTGCGGAGCTATGTCGTAAAGGGTTTAAATTTAGAATAGGGAGTAATAAAGTAACATGGGACATAATTTTAAAATATATTGTTTTTTCAGTCAATACATTAAAAGATAAATTGTTAAAAATTGCGTGCTGCAATGCAAGAGAACTAGAAGCATGGTCTAAATTATTAATTAAGTTAATTAGAAATAAAATTTTCTCGCTTAAAAATGAATTTAATCTTTCAGATTTTATAGCCTATAATTATAATAAGCTTAAAGCTGATTTAATAAATTTACATAAACAGTTTGTAATCACTACAGTAGATAAAGCCAGCAATAATTATAGCTTCACATGTAAGAAATGTTATCTTGAAAATATGAAAAAAGAATTAGGTATTAAGGGTAACATATTACGTAAAAATATTTGCGGTAATTCTGTTTATGAAATTCAAAATAATCTGAATATTGATAACTTAATCGATGAACATACCAAGACAAATATAATATTTGATATTAAACTTTCTGATAAGAACAAGTGCATTGCAAAATTATACATGTTACCTAAATTTCATAAAAGACCTTATAAATATCGCTTTATTGCCGGAGCAAAATTTGCTACCACTAAAACTCTATCAGAACAAGTCGTAAATTGCTTAAAATACATTAAAAGTACTCATAAAAGATATTGTAATACCATCATGAAAAGAACTGGCATTAACTATTATTGGAGTGTTGACAATTCGTTAGAAGTTATTGATAAAATAAATACCATGCCGAAAGTTACCTCGGTACATAGCTTCGACTTTTCAACTTTGTATACCAATTTGCCTTTAGATTTAGTATATTCAGAGCTTTTCTTTATTATAGATTTGCACTTTGACAGGTTCGTTAGGAATGGTAATTATTTCATAAATGTTTATACATATTTTAATAATGCATCACTTAGCTCTACTCCCACTAGTTCTGTATATTTTGATAGAACTAAACTTAAAGATGCCCTTAAATTCCTCCTTTTCAATACTTATGTTAGATTCGGGCCGTACATTTTCAAACAAATATTAGGAATTCCTATGGAGTGGAAATGCTAGCCCTTTAATTGCAGACTTATTCTTGCTTGCTTTAGAATTTAAATATATAAAAGACTTAGTTGACAGTAGCAAGAAAAATAAAATTCCAGAAAAATTAGCACTTGCTAAACTGTTAAGTAATAATAGTAGATATATTGATGATATTCTTGTTTGCAATTTGTTAAATTTTAATCAAGTTGCTAAACTTATTTACCCTAATTCTATTCCCCTCACACAATGTAACGTAAATTATAAAGTTGAAAATTTTCTTGATATAAATATAGAGATTGTTAATGAACAGTTCATACTTAAAGTATATCACAAAGTTGATGATTTTAATTTTAACGTAATAAACTTTCCTTTCCCTAGTAGTAATATCGATAGTAAAATAACTTATAATTGTTTTTATTCCCAATTAATAAGATTTTGTAAAATCTGCACTAAAGTAGATGACTTTTGGGCTAGAGCTAGGTTACTATACAGACTCTTAGTGGACAGAGGTTTTGAGGCAAGTAAATTGTTCCATAAATTTAATCTTTTTAGGGTCAATTATTGTGACTGTATTCTAAAATTTGACATCAATAATTTTAATCAAGCATTTTTAACTTGAAGTTTCTTGTATAACCTCTGCTTACTTTTTGTCTGTATTTTTTTTTTTTTTTTTTTTTTTTTTATTATTATTATTATTAATATTAATATTGATGATTTTTTAAATTTATTGTTCTTGTTAAAAGAGTACTCCTTGTTTAAATCTGTTGTTACTTCATATTTTGTAATTATTTGTCTTTATATTATATGTATTCATTGTCGATAGTATCAATTGCTTACTTTTGCGATATCCTTAGTGATTTGTGCTATAAATGTAGGTTATTTGTAGGGTAGTTATTGATAGGGGTCACTTGAGGCATGCTATGCTTACAGGTACCTACCCGATAGCACTATCGTTAGTGAGTGCTGTACTGTATTTTATATATTATTTTGTAATAGTATAGATATCTTATCAATATTTGTATTTTGTACTATTTTAATGTCTTGTCATGTTGCAAATTTGATTTTAAATAATATTTTGACATTTAACATATAGTTTCTTTATTCATGCAGAGTTTAGTAAAATTTGCCAGAACGTCCCGGACTTCCCAAACTTGACTACTTCCTTTAACGTGACGATAGTGCGTTGTTATATGTGCGATTAGTTTGCTTGGGAAACAGATTAACTTGCTCATGTAGTAATGTACACCCTATGTGGTGGATTGTGTTCTTTTATTTAATAATTTTCATTTTAGTAAACGTTGTTTCCACATAGCGATTTTGATAATTTTATTTGACTTGATATTGTCCTTGTCCCAATTTTGGTGGGTTTAGTTTGCAAGGTTTACATTTCAATTAACAACACGAACACTATGAAATTATTATGTTCCTTCCAACAACCAACTATACTCCTAAATCGATTTATGAAATTTACAAACACATGTGGCAGTCCGTGGATTCGAACCCAGGATGCTCACACCGAATATCAACACCTTATGCATCGCACCACGAAGACAGTTAAAGAATGGTGGACACTGCCTACGATTAATTATGCAACTTCGAATCCTGCATAGCAATCTAAGCATGTACACACATCCCAACTGCAACTCACGTAGGCTATGCATATGTGAATGGAAAGAGCAATTAATGGGGCCTTAACCACTAGGGAAGTCCTCTCGATAAATCACTCCTGAACCAATATCAATTATTATGTTCCTTCCAACAACCAACTATACTCCTAAAATCGATTTATGAAATTTACAAACACATGTGGCAGTCCGTGGATTCGAACCCAGGATGCTCACACCGAATATCAACACCTTATGCATCGCACCACGAAGACAGTTAAAGAATGGTGGGACACTGCCTACGATTAATTATGCAACTTCGAATCCTGCATAGCAATCTAAGCATGTACACACATCCCAACTGCAACTCACGTAGGCTATGCATATGTGAATGGAAAGAGCAATTAATGGGGCCTTAACCACTAGGGAAGTCCTCTCGATAAATCACTCCTGAACCAATATCAATTATTATGTTCCTTCCAACAACCAACTATACTCCTAAAATCGATTTATGAAATTTACAAACACATGTGGCAGTCCGTGGATTCGAACCCAGGATGCTCACACCGAATATCAACACCTTATGCATCGCACCACGAAGACAGTTAAAGAATGGTGGACACTGCCTACGATTAATTATGCAACTTCGAATCCTGCATAGCAATCTAAGCATGTACACACATCCCAACTGCAACTCACGTAGGCTATGCATATGTGAATGGAAAGAGCAACATTCTCTGATAACTGTAGCCCATTTCACTGCCCTGGTGAGCGCCAGTGGCTACCGGGAGGCGATTCTGCCAACGCTGGTAGGCGTCACAGAAGCCATCCTGGACTATGAATCTACTGTATATTCGTGAGTTGGAGATTGATATGATCATGTTGAGAAAGTCTATGCCTCCTCAAGCTAGACATTATCTTAAATAAAACCTAGTTGTGAATTACATGTGTGTGTTACTGAGTTCTGTATTACCTCATTGATACCTATTATGTGCTATTAAGAACGTGTTAGGTGTGACCCTGTCGGGCTACATTAAGGTCTATAAGTCCATAATTGGATTTTTGTACAGACTATATCACGAGTTGCAAATATTACAACCCGACATAACATATCCCAAGGCATATCATTATGTGGTTCTATTACTAAAAACAAATTTGTTGTTTATTATTTATTATAGATATTTCCCTAGACCTCCACAACACGTACAAATATGCCCTCAAACCCCTCCTCTATTCGACATAAATCTGTCCATTTTGACTGATCACAATATTTTATAAGTTTTATAAGTCCACTGTTTAGGGTACACACCTTGACTACTGTACTAAAATGGTAGTGGGCTCCCTATAAAGGGTTTTGCGTGGTGCCTCCCCTCGTCTCCATTTCCTCTGCACATTCTCTTCCTTTTCTTCCCTTCATTCCTCCTCAGAGTCCTCTTCCGCTCTTTCTCTCTCTCTCTCTCTACTCTGCGTTAGTCACTCTCTCCCTTCACACTCTCCTTGCATGAGACATCATCCAGGCAGTACTGGTTACTGGTTCCATGTGTTTGTTCTATTCCCTGCATAAGCCCTAACTTGTATTGTGTTTATAAATAACTAAGATGTTACTCTCTTTTTCCCCAAATACACGAAAGATCAGTTATAACTGTGTTACGTTACAAACCCAACTGTCCCCTGCTAATATTCTCTAATCCGGCGACAGACATTAGTCCTATGGCAGTACTTCCCTTTCTAATTTCCCCTTATCACTATAAACCACTGTTTGGACACTGTCTTGAACATCAATGTTTTAGAGGGCAAGCAGCTGTGAGGGCTCGCTAGACCTGTTCTTGCTTGATTTCCTTTTCACTCCTTGTACTCCTTTGTACTCTTTTCGATATATATCGCTCCTTTGATTTGTATTCTGGCTATTATTAGACGATTTTTTTTCTAGATATGGAGAAAGTAAAAACTATCAGAACCAATCCTTTGGGTATGCATAATCTTGACTAAAACCTAAATAACTGTAGTAATTTAATCAAATAGTGTAGGCTTGTCACTATACCATCGTTTCAATAATCACCGACATTTCACTTCAAGTTGGTAATTATTGGTCGTGGTCACCAACATTCGCGTTATTCATGCATATAAAATAATGTTAAGACACTGATTGCTTAAGACCATTTGTGATTTCGTGTTCTCAGGGTACTTCCAGAAGCTTGATCCAATGTAGTATTTGAGCGACATGGCATTTATTGACCTATAACTATATTTTACTTCACATATATAATCATTGTTTTTTTGTTTTTTTTTAGCAAGTAGTCTATTGAGGACCATTAGATCTATTGTTGTTTGTCTTCCTTTGTATTGCTTTGTATAACCATTTACTTTTCCACCCCTAATAAATACCCTTTATATGTTTCTGGCATTGGCTCCAAAAATGTGTTTGTAACCACATAATTGTCCGCCACCTATCTCTCTCTCTCCCCCCCCCCCCCCCCCCTGGGGACTCCGAAGCAGGGCGTACTGACGTCATCATGGTTGTATTGAACACTTTGCAAAGCTAGTGAAGTATGTACTGTGTTTGTAGTTTGATGTATTGATAGAAGATCAGGTGTTTCGGAGGGCAGACTAGAGTTGCCCTTAATATTGATGAGGCACAGAAAGGATCATCTAGGGAGGCCAGGTGGTGAAGCAGGAGTTCCAGCTGTCCTTGTCAACCACCAGTAACACTCCCCCGGAGTACCGCCTTGTTCGGCTGGTGCGTAAAGGCTCTTTCTGTTCTATTATATTACCACGAATTATATTATCTTAAGCTAATTGCATATTAATCGTATTGCAACATGAACTTGAAGAGTAATTAACTAGTCCAATACAACTGTCAACAAGAAATAAATCTGCGATCATGTCCAGTCTCGTGTAGTGAGAATCGACAATTATCTACTCAGAAGCGTACCACAATTAAATAAAAAAGCTATGCAACTGGAAAACGCCCCGATCCTTCATGGGGTTGATGAGGGTGGAGCTGCTAAACCGCCAGAAGCTATGTGGATTCATCAGGTGGTGGGCCCGGCAGAGGCTCCCAACATTTACGGCCCCGAGATAGAGACATTAAAGTCTGAGTGGTGGTGCCGCTACTGATATTTTCTTAGATTAAACCCTTCTGTACCGGCGACGTATTTCTATATTTATTCTAGCTATATTTAAACAAATGTATGCAGTTTAAGAAGAGTCTGTGGTAGTGAAAAGGGTTAAGTGAGATAGTTCGAAGCCTGTTAATTGCTGGAGGCCCTTTTTAAACTGAAAGCAATCGTCTAATGGTAAGTTAAAAGGACGACACCGGATACTGAAAGGGTTAAATATATTTACAGCCTTCACTCTCATGTCTGACTTTGTTAAGCTTGGCAAGTACCCATTATGTTGTTGCCATATAATAGAGCAATGTATAAATTTGTAAGGATAACCTCACCAACAAGAAGTCGTCAACCAATTAAAAATAATATCCTAATTAGCAGTGAGTTTTATCTGGTGTGGTAATTATAGAGTTCATTGTGTGATGATGTTGCAGTAACTCGGTGTCCCTTCACCATTTGAGATATTAAGGGGGAAGGGTTTAATTTTTTATTTTTTTATATATTATGTATTCATTATTTTAGTTTCTTACCTCGACCTCTATCAAACTTAAAAACACATCCCCAAGATAAGTTTGTAATTTTTTCGGTAGAAACATTTCTAGGCCGAAGGGCCGCTTTCTCATAGATTATAGGCACGCTATTGCTCGCCAGGAGACAATCGACACCTAAATGGCACGAAAGGTCTTACTATGGACATGAAATTGAGCGAAAAAGTCTTAAAATCGCCAAGCAAATGGGCCAAAAGTATAAAATCTGAAAACTAATGGGGTTAAACATGAGGCAGAAGAGGGTCCAGAAAACCCCCCATCCCCCCTTAAGAGCTACCAGACGTCTCTCGCCTTAACACTGATGGCTTACTCACGTAGTTATGTGTTTTTACTAAATTATATTAATAAGACAAGTTCACAATTCGTATCTCAAAATTAGTTTTGAAATCATATTGAATGCATCCCTTCTTCTATCAATTAGTATCAAATGTACTTTTATTTTCTCTCTTCTCTCCATCTCTCAGACGTCAACTGTTCCTCATTTCACTCTGGCTAACATCAGTCGATTTCCCTCAGCCCAGCAGCGACTTCTGGCACAGCGAGGGTTTAACCCATGCTGTACTGGTGCAGTCCTTTTTAACTTTATTCTGGCTCCAATTAGACGGTTGTAATTCAGTTATAATAGAGCTTACAGCAATTAACAAGCTTCGAACGATCTCGGTTAACCCTTTTTCCTGCCACAGATCCTTCAAAAATTGAATAAAATCGTTTATATATTTGCTGATCATACGGAGCCCTGTATGTGTTTATTTAAGAGTTAGAATTAAGAGTGAAGGAGTGCCGAATTACCCAGGCGGCGAAGCAGACCAGCGAGTGAACCAGCGAGTGGGAAAACCAGCTCGTCTGCATACCAGCAAACAAGCCTTCACACCTGCGTGAGTCATATGGGACCCTGTAAACTACTTCGATGACCCGACGCTATGACGATGATCGACGCCATTAGACGCCATTGGACCACGCACCTGCTACGCAACTAGAGGAGCTGGGATGGGGGCGCGCACCATCCCCCGCCTCCTGATTCGTTCCTACACCATCATTGCATAGTATATAAGACCCGAGTAGTGGGCATTCAAATCAGTCTCATTTGGAGTTGGGAAGGTGAACTTGCAGCTGGAGGAAGACGGGTGTGAAGTATTATAATGGGATTGTGACTGTCAGTCAGATTATATAAGTGTGTGTTAAGTGTGTTCGGTGTAAACACTTACAGTATGTTGGTTAGTGAAATATGTGATTGGGAATTAACGTTAATGCTACTATTATGTACTTAACTATTTTAGTTGACTGACTTGTGGACTAAAGCTACGCTTTAAGTAATTGGGTTATGATAAAAGTAATACTATTGTTTTATATTAAATGCTTGCGAGTCCTTTAATTTTCTTTTTAATTAAGCTTACATTGCTGGTAAGAACAAGAACGGTGATACTATTGTCTCATATTAGTAATATCGCCTTAGACTAACATGGCTGTTTTAATATTACTTCTAGTGATTTCCTAAGCTGAAGAAAATTCTTTTAGCTTCAAAATATTATTTTTGCTTTTCAGATTATTTGAGTGAGACCTGAATCGAATCTATGAAGCGATCCTGTAACTTAATTTACTCATAATCAAACCTCAATGTTACGTGGTTAAGAAATACATTATCTAATTATTAAATATATATCTAACTTTTTATGTGACTTTGATATTAATACTGATAATAATAATATAATACTATTAACGTAAGGACAAGAACCAAGAATAATAACTACATTAAATATAAATAAAAGGACATGATATAAGAAAACTATCTATTCATTTCAAAAAGGGTAAGAGACAGAAATATTCTTACCTAATATTTATCTTTCAAGACTGATATATAGAATTAATAGTCCTTCTTTAGATGTTACTTATTCGGTTCATAACCATAGCCTACTAAGCTTCGGTTATATAATAATTCCTTATAAATACTACATGGCTTTAATTAGTTTCAGTATTTTTTCATAATTAAAGAGTATCAGTCAATAAAGGATACAAAGCCCTAAAAATCCAAAAGGAAAGGAAGCAACAAAAGGAAATAATTTTATTAGATTTTACTTTCTTGTTTTAAAGGCCTTCAGCTGACTGATACCTTAATATATAATCTCTGTGGTAGCTAGTTTCATCATCAAGTTAACCACTTGAGGATCAAGATAGCGTAACAGCAACATAAATTGTATCTATTGTTTAGATGTTCGCCACCTGCAAGTGGCACGGATGAGTGTGCGCGCCCTTCGGTGTTTTGTATAAGGGTTTAATTACTCTTGACAAGTTGCCAAACCAAGGCTGACGATTCCCATCCACTCGGATTTGTATAAAGGTTGTCTCCCCTAGATGAGCTGCCGACCAAGGGCTGAACGAGTTCGCATCCACGCGGGTGGATATAAAATACTAATTGAAAAAAACATCGCCGGTACAGACGGGGTTCAAGATAAATTAGCTGGACTGGACCCCATCCCATAATATCTGCATCCAATATACATCACCGGCCCTTGTCAGCAGGTTCGGTCCGAGAAAACAAAAGGAGGAGGTGGCACGAGGTGGTGTCTGTTGGCACGGAAATGTTGGCCCTAGTGAAACATGGCCACAGGACACAATGCTTACGGGGGGTTTCATTTGCAGGTACTTTTTGCCCCAAGGATAGAGGTTATTTGGGTCTCACTTTGGACCTGTGGTGGACATATTATGGTGGGGGGTGGTAGTACCTAGTAGCGTGTTTTACATATGTTTGTGTTGTGTATTCCCTAGTGCAAAGAAGGAGGCAAAAGGCAAAAGCGCCGGCAGCAAAGTCGGGGGACACCTCGACGACGTATACAGGGACTAATTAACATACACAACAAAACCACTTCAACAGCTCGTCTCTCTCCAACACCCCTTCTACCTTCTCAACACTCTTCGCGAAAATATCATTCAATGCCTTCACCTGACTTGACCTGACCTGACCTGGTTAGCTTTAGCATAGGTTTCGTCAGAATAAGTTAGGGTTTTCGTTTTTCATCACAGGCCATTCCTCCAGGACTAGAGTATATTTGGATCACACTTGTGAGGTTAGCTCTTGAGTATAGGTTACGCGTAGTATAGTTTAGGTCAATGATAGGATATACTAATGTGGGAAATGTTACAGTTCATTACCCCTTGCCCTTTAAGTTACCAGAGGTTAGGGGTTACAATATTTGGGCTACTTATAGTTCATAGCATATAGTAGGTAATGAAGGCTTGAAGGCGGCCGAATCGACTGAACAAACGAAAAGACAAGAGGGTTAGGCGGCCAGTGAGCATACTTTTCCGCGTGATCTACAAGTATTACTGCGATCTCGAGGCAAATTGTTTACATTTAGGCGGCATGAATTTTGAGATTAGTCCTGGTGATTGATCCATTTTAGAATGCTATTATAAAAGATTGTGGGATTATTCTAGTTGATTTTCAGCAGTTATTTACTTTGTAGCGTACTTGGTAACCCTGATAGGCGGCCGAAAATCTAAAAGACTACCGTAGCTGCCTACCTAGCACACTTTGGGTGGGCCAAGAGTCTATATATCGTGGGTCGGACTTGGAAGTGGTCACTTTCTAGGGACTAGCGATGTAGTCCTCCCGGGCGCTCCCTGCTACCCTGTATGAACAACCTTTTAGTTTACTGGCCTCTTTATTTCGTCGTTTTCGGTTTTTCCGTCCTTGTTTCTCTCTCTCTCTCTCTCTCTCTCTCTTAGATTTATATATATATATAATTATATATATATATATATATATATATATATACAGTAGATATAGACAGTATATATATGAAAATATTAAGACACTATGATTTACTGAGCGTTTGCATGTTATCGTTTTAGTGTCTGGGTCTCTCAGATACCGATGTATTTGCTATAGCTTTCTTAAACTAAACGTTACCATTCCCAGCCATTGTTCTCCAATATTATAGCATTTACTAATAAAATAATGTCTTCCTCTACTGTAAATTAATTGTCACTATAACATAAATGCTATTCCAATAAATACACACTTACATGAGACTGCAGCTTTCTATTGTTGTACCACTTTGAGTTTCTATTTATATTTTATTTTTTTAGCAGGCGCATTCACAATAATTGTCGGGCGTGTATCTCAAAGCTATATGAACTCAATAAGGTTACAGAACTTACGATATGGCACCGCAAGTCGGACATATATTAAGTAATTGAATAAAGTCGACTTTACATATATTGATGTGGCCGTGTACTTCAGCACCACTCAATTTTCGTTAATTATTATTATTATATTGGTATATATAATAGATATAATATATCTACATATTATATATATATTTATATGTGAATGTTCCATACTGACAGGTAGATGGATTGGGTGGTGGGGGAAAACACAGGAAAGAGCTATGCACTTTATTCTATACGTTTCGGGTTATTGTACCCATCTTCAGAGAGACTGACAGATTTTTAGAAAAACCACAGAATATATACAAAGTCAGAACATTCATTGTTGGCATCCTAGAATAGTGCTGCCATTTTATGGCAGATATTTTAACTATTTAAGGTAAACAATATCCGATTAGCCTACCCTCTGGGGACGGGGATATTCTGTATAGTAATTAGGCCTACAGTCAATCATAGTAATTATTCTGTATAGTAATTCTAATTCATCATAGTCATTTATTCACCAATGTCCCGGTGGAAAGAAGCGATGGAGGCGGTGAGGATAGAAGCTGTGGCCAACATGGAGGATGGAGTGCTACGTACCGGTCCCTAGAACCCAATACATCAAGCTTGTGTATCTGTGTGTTAAAATTTGGTGCCTTCATGTGCAATGGTGAGGATTATTCCGCAACACAGGGGCCTAGCAATGGGATCCCCTTTAAGTGCGGTTATGGCTTGCCTATCCATGGAGACACTAGAGACAGACAATATATAAAGTTATGGGTCCGGGATCTACTTGGCTTAGGTATGTCGACGAGGTATTAGCTATTGTACCCACAGGAACCAATATAGACAATAAATTAAGAATGCTAAACAACATAAATAAAGACATTCAATTACAGTGGAAGAGGAGAAGACGATCCTTGCAATTGCTAGATACGGTAGTTTGCAGGCGGAGTTGATAGGGTTAAATTCACGGTGTTTATAGGGGGAAACCCCCATAGAAGGATGATTATCCACTACCTCTCTGAACACAACGAAAAATACAAATTCAGGGGTGGTAATGGTTTCTTCCCTAAGGGCATACAGGATTTGTAAGCAAGGATTTCATCATGTGAGGAGTTAGAATATATAATGTGTACCTTTAGGAAGTTATGCTACACCCAAAGGGCCCTCCTACTCAAGCTCAAAAGGGAAGGCAATAAATATAATTAAAAGGAAAAGAGAGAAAGAAGAAATGATAATGAAGTAAGTGACAAGGAGAGATACATCTGGTGTACCTCACGCAAACAAGCCTCTACGATCAAAAAGTATCTCATGAAAACTGGTATAAAATCGCAACATCCTGGGGAAAAAATAGGGGAGAATTACAAAAAGGAAACACAAGAAAGACCATAAACAAGGACAGTGTCATATAAATATTCCATGTAATGGATGTGAAAAAGAGTACGTAGGAGACAGGTCGAAAAGAAAAGGCTAAATGAACATAAGAAAGATGTAGTGCCAACACAGAACATCAAACTCTCTAGTGCGAAACATTGACAATAAAAAATCATATACCCAAATGGGAAGCAGCCAAAGAACTAAGGATAGGGTTTAGATACACGGATGAGAAAAGCCGGGGTTTGTAAAGGGGGAAAAAAAAAAAAAAGATGATTCTATCACCCAAAAAGGACGTAACCAACCACAGAGGGAGGTTTGTAAAATGGTCGGTTTAAGACGCCTACTATAGCTCTAAAGTCAAAGGCAGGGGAAATTCGAATAGTTTGTATTATGTATGTATGATAGTTATTTGTGTATGTATGTATATATATACGGTATTATGTGTGTATATGTAGGGATGTATAGGTATCTATGGTATATATTATGTTTATGTATGTGATTTCGGTATGTGATGTGTATTATGTATGTATCGTTTATGTGTATGTGTATATATATATATATATATATATATATATAGATATATATATATATTAGTATAGCCAGGTAATATCTTTCTCTTTTAAACAGGACAAGGTTTAAAAGCAATAGCAGTTTCAGCATTCAGGAAATTTATTTGCTACAGATCAATAAGTTCTAACAATTTTCCTCTGGGGTTCAGAGATGAGGTAGAAAAGGTTAGCAAAATTCATGGCTGGATCCAACGTTTCACAAGTAAACATCTTGCATCTTCGGGGAAATGGAGAGGTAATGAGTATTATTATATTATTTTTTTTTTTTTTTTTTTTTTTTTAAAGGTAGGGGGGCGGGGGGGGGAGAGAGGAGAGGCAACCTCAGAGTGGGTGGAGGGGCGAGAAAGTAGGAAAGAATGAAATACAGTGGAAGAGAAAAGTTAGGGGGGGGCCAGCCGTCCACCTTGCTGTGTTGAGGGAGGTTTATTACTTTATTTTGGTTGTCTAATAATTTTTTTAAAAACTTTCATTCATGCTTTATTGTTGTACTAAGTTACTAAAGTGCTGATAAGAATGATTTTAACTTAGGGATGTATATCTGATCTGTTGAGTCTTGCTTCAGTGGTTTTTCCTCATCTATGAGAGTTCGTTCCAAGTCTTCTTGATTAATATATAATATGCTTTCCTCATTACGTCGGGATCTTGTCAAAGAGTCACAGAGGAATACAATACTTGCCCAGTGTAGTTCTGCAAGCTCGATGGTTGGTCTTCTTCCGGTTCTTCGTCTCTGGCGATTTTTTTTATGGTTTCCGGGTTTGTCGGGAGGGGATGGAGTGGTCCTGGGGATCTCTTCTTGGCAATTTGGCTTGGTGTTGGGGGAAGATGGTGGTGAGGATGATGCTCTGGCTTCCTCGGGTTACATTGTGTGTTTCGTCCTCTTCTTGGTGTTCTTCATGGATGTGAAGAGTTGGAGATTCCTGTAGTTCTGGAACTCGATCTTGTGTCTTGGGGGGCTTCTTCTTGTTGACGCCCTTTTGATGTTTGCAGGGTCGCGGAGAAGGCCTTCTGAGGTATAGGTGATGGTGGGAAGCATGTTGTGTGACAACAGGACAGGCGGATTAGCTGGCAGAGTTTGTGTTTTGGTCTGGGCCAGCAAAGGCTATGGCTGACTGAAGTACCCGGCAAAGATCTTGGCCCTCAGTACTGTTTCCCCATGCTGTAGTTGTAGGTGGTGTCGACTCTGGTGGACCATTCCGTGGGGAGAAAGACGAGCCACGACTGGAGCTCCTGCAGGGCCTGTGATGTTGGTCGCTTCACGTCACGTCTCCCTGTTTTGATGGTAAAAGTCACTGTTTCACCATTGTTCTTAGTGAGGCTTTCTTCTTTGCTGTTGTTGTTGCTAATGTTGGTGTGGTGGCAGAAGACCTCCTCGTTACTCTTAGTAGTTATGAAGCCATTAGCCTTACTTATAATTATACATTTGCACAGTACCACCGGTAATATTGTTGGTGGCCATGGTAGTGTGGAGAGGAAAGGTGTTGATTAGAATAGGGACAATGCATCTTAATTTATACAAAATTCGAGGATCCCCAAAAGTAGAGGCAGGTGGGCAGAGCTTACGGGGTGTGGTGGCTGTTCATTGGTGGAAGGCAGTCTCTTCGCGAGACGGCACTAAATCTTATCGGTGGTTGTGGTGGTGGCTGTGGGTGGTTGTGAATGGTTGGTGTTGTCAGTTGTGTGCTGAGAGTTGGAAGCGTTAAGAGGAGCGGGGGCGCGGGGTGAGAGGGGAGGGCAGCATGGCTGTAGCGCTTGCATGAGAGGAAGAATTTGAAGGTCTTGGTTTGGTTGTTGATGCTTGGGGCGTGGTGGGGGTGTGGGGTTGGGTGTTTTGGATGTATAAGCTTCTAAAATAGCTAGTCTTCTGGGGTCTGATTCTTTGTCGAGTATGGTGGTTTGTTTGTCTAGGTCGGCGCGAGTTAGGGCAAGATGCGTGGGGGGCTTCATAGTGATCTTTTATAGCGCCACATTGAAGGTGGAGGGTTAGGCGACGGGAAAGGCGAGTCTGTGTCATTAAACATAGGATATGGGTCAACAGTTCCCCAGAGGTGCAAATATGCTGGTATATCATGATCGTCTTTCGGTTGGTTGGTGGAAATGGGGCGGGTTAAGGAGAGACAAGGTTGCGAGGTCTTAGGACGAGTGTAGTAAAATAATGAGTTTGATTTTATTGGTCAGGGTTGGTGGGGAGGACGTTTTGTTTAATTATTTCTGTCATAATGGATTCGTCTGTTGTGTGTCGGAAGACATGTAGTTTCTGTGGAAAAATGTAATTCATTGGCCGGGTTGGTGCTAGGGGGGTCTTGTTTTGTAACATTTTTCTAGGTGGTGGTTGATGGCAATGGTGAAGGTCCGTGTTGGAATACCCATTGTTGACTAGGACCTGGGTGATGAATTCCAGTTCATTGTGGTGTCATTCCAGGTGGTGCAATGGGTGAGGGCTCTCCTGACATAGGCGGCGATGGTGTGGAATGGTAGGTATCGTTTTAGGGCATTCACTTCCACATTAACCCGGGATGTGCGGGGAGACTCTTAAGAGTTCCCCCGGCAGACTGAGGCGCGGAATCTTAAGAGCAGAGCTTTTGAACGCGTACCAAACCTGCGCGTTTATAGCCAGGCGGATGAAAATTGGTGTGGGTATAGTACTACATGTCAATTCTCGGACCACCACCCCGCCAAACACTCGCCCCGCACTCGTGCAAAGCACCACCGCGCCAGTAAACCACGCACTAGTCATGGAAGCCCACACGTCCCTCACGCTCGCTCCACTGATAACCACAACCAGCCCGCCTTCTGGTGGTGTTAGCCGGCCGTGGAAGGCAGAGGGTGGCTTGATAAAGAACCCTACCTACCAGTACGACACCGCCCTACAGCTCGGAGGATGAAAACACCTGCACCCAAGCCACCGATAACACGTGCAAGCACGACAAAGGTACAGAGGTCATTGGTGTTTTCGGGGACACTGCCACCACGACCCAGGCCACTGCAAACAACCACTACCACACCCACTGCCACCACTGCCACCCCTGCCACCTTGGTACCAGCGAAGCAGGGGAGCCGCCCTAGGGCTGCAGAAACTGCGGGGGCAGGAAAAATTAAAGGCACGGGCGTAGGGAAAAGAAACAGTACACCAGCCACAGGGCCCCTACCACCACCACCACTCCAGCCGCCTATTTCCAGGCTGCCCCGTGCCGACCCTGCCGCCCAGGCTGCAACCTGCTGCTCCTTGCCGCCCCGGCCGCCCCTGCCCAAGGAACAGGGAAGGGGAAAGGGGAAGGGGAAAGGGAGAGGGAGAAAGCGACTGGATGGACCTGCTGGCCCTGGTGTCCCTGCCGGCCCTGCTGCCCCTGACTGACACCTGGTTGCCCCTGATCTCCTGCTTCCCTGCCGACATGCCGCCCCTGCCCAAGGAACAGGGAAAAGAAGGGCGACAGGCACCACCATCATCTTGACATCAAGCCTACGCACCACTGCTGCCCCTGCCGCTTGACCGGCGGCCGCCCATGCCATTGCCTCTGCTGTCCCTGTCCTGACATAAGACTCCCGCACGTGCCAAAAGTGACCCGGAAAACTCTGACACCATCAAAGTATGCCGCCCTGCTGTTTGATGGTGATTCGCTGGACATTGGAAGCCCTGGGTTTCGACGACGAAGCCATTTAAGGGGGCCCCCCAACCCGGGACCAAGGGTGGGGGGATTTGGGAGTGGACAGTGGGAAGTGAATCCGACGTCGGTGACGAGAATGAGGGTAAGGGCATCGTCTGTCAAGTGAAGAGGAGGGGTGATGATGATGAAGTGCTGTATCGCGGCCCATGGAAGCGATATTTCAGACGATGAGCCGCCGCAGAAGACGGAATCGATCCCTGAGCTGCCTTCGTTCGATTGGTCTGACGGGGTCATTTTGGTACCCTGACGTGCCCCCAGTTCACATCCTGGGACGTCAGGAACAACTGACGGACTGGCCCTGTGATGATCAAAGCGAACGAAAAGCGACTTCTTCCTCGCTTTTTTCGGATATGGAGGTAATGACGTACATCGGGTGCACAAACAAACACTACTACAGGTGGGGTGTTTGGCAGATTGGACGTCTTTTCTCCAAAAGCGAGAATACGAGGCTGGGTGGATACGACTGTGGAAGAATTTATGACGTTCTTTACCTTGTTATTCCTCATGCCTCTGATCACGAAGCATGTGTTGCAAACACTATTGGAAGCACGACCCTCTCATCGCCACCCCAACTTTCAATAAGTTCATGACTCCGTGACAGATTTTTGTTGCTGCTAAGATTTATGCACTTTGCAGACAACGAACATCCTCAACAGGCTTGACAGGATATGGAAAGTTCGGGATGTGTTCACCATGGTGTGGGAGAGGTATAGGAAATACTTTTGACCCCTTCCTCAATTGGTGTGATTGATGAGTCGCTCGTGCTCTTAAAAGGCAGTCTTGTTTTCAAGCAGTTATATCCCCTTGAAAAGGCATAGGTTCGGAATTCAAGCTATTCGTTTGTGTGACTGCGAAACTGGAATAGTGCTGGACATGATCGTGTACACAGGCACTGACAATTGACATACCGAAAGCCGCTGCCAATGACCCCATGGGCATGTAAGGTGCCATCGTACAGGAAAATGTTGGCACCTTAACTGGGAAAAGGCCACATCATCTACACGGACAACTGGTATACTTCTCCTGCTCTCTGCCAGGTTTCTTCATGACAACCAAACGGGGTCATGTGGGACTGTCAGAAAGACAAGAAAGTTTATGCCAAAGTTCACAAGTGATGTCAGTCCTCTCACAGATGCCTCCTCCAGTGACACACCTGCAGAAGAAGACCTGGCCCAGGAAACACCGCGAGAGGCATGTGCGAAGAAAGGCGACGAAAGGGGCAGAAATTCAAGCAGCTCGAGGAACACCAGTGGGGGAAACTGATAGCCCTGAAGTGGAAGGAAAATAAGCGAGACGTCCACCTGCTTTCCACCATCCACACAGTGTGCCCAGGTGGGATTCTGGCAAAATCCACTACCGAAACAGGAAAACAATCTACAAGCCCGACATGGTCGTGGAATATACCAAGAACAAGCGCCTGGTGGACAAGGCTGAGTGCGAGCTGGCAGGCGGTGGGTGTCTGAGGAAGACTGAGAAGGGGTAGAACAAGCTCTTCCTCCACCTAGTTGATATCACGATGCTGAACGCCTACACACTTGTGGTTGGTGAAACACGATATGGCCCCAAACCAGAAGCTGGAAATTCCGGGAGTTCGTATACAACGGATCATACCAACTCCTGGAGGAGTTGGGCACCCACCACTCACAGTGAAGTACGGCATGGAGTGGGGATCAAGTTCCTGACCGCATCCAGCTGGGTGTCGAAAGACACTACAAGAATCAACACTGAGATTGCTTGGCACTCGTCGCAGGCAGGCGCAGTGAACCGTCTGCAGGGCACCAGTGTCAGGGAAAACCCCATGTCACCAAAAGAGGCACCTCAATGTGCGCCTGAGTGCAAAGTTCCACTCTGCCTGGGGTGACCTGCTTCAGGGACTTACACACCTTCAAGAATTATTGAGTGTCGCACTGCCATGACCCTGCCATGGACTCGCCCGTTGCCCTTGCCATGGACTTGCCCCCTGCCCCGCCCTGTCCTGGACTCGCGTCCCTACCTTACCATGACCTGACATAATTGATCAAGCTACCTCATAATGTAACATATATATTATATAATGTATAAGTTCAAAATATGTCCCTGTGATATAGCCTTTTACATTATATAATTGTATGTTTCATTATTTAGTTTATAAGTTTCAAAGATTTACATGTAATATGCCTTATTTGTTTAGTTATATCACTATATATGTTTGTTATTAGCCCAAAGTAATGTGTACGTATAATTATTTTCTTACCTCAAATGAATTGTACAAAAATAACATACTGTGTTTCAATAAATCCGTCAGTCAAACCTACTAAGATAATTAAATAAAAAAATAAAAAATAAAAAAAAAACCGGGTCATGTCATTGTATTTTTACCATATGATATATTCTATGAATATGTTCATATTGTTTTGAATACAATGGCATGATCTTGTAAAACATTTTTTTTTATCACAAATGTTCTAGACAATAGAACAACTTCCCCATAACCCCCTCCTGGATTCGATCACACCACCCTAACACCACGTTGAGTTTTCCAGTCCGCGACCCTTACCAAACCATGCCACAGGAGCTCATACCAAATATCACTCAAAACTTTGTGTTTACAATCGCAAATGACAATATACAAAAAAAAGGAATTATCCCACCAATTTACGTTTGGTAAAATTGATGGGATTATCAATTATATCATGGCCAGGTTATAAAAAAGTTTGTCTCTGTCAAAAATTAGTAATTATAGAAATTTATTCTGTCAAAAAATTGCCAAAAAAACTCAGCAAAATTGCCCCTCTCAGTGTGACTCCACTCAGTTTCACCACATCAAGCGGTGACCCGTGCCGCTCACTGTATGCCCCAGCTACACCAGCAATAGCAGCGCTGGCTGGGAACAACATTTGTATAAATACAATAATGGATAAAATACTCTTCACAAATACCTTGTATTGTATAATATTGTAAATAAAAATTAATAATAACTGTGTGGGTGTCGAAAAAGTGCTCAAACCAGCGTCTTATGTATCGCATTACGCACGTATATTGGATTATACATAGTCATGGCTGTCATATAAAGTAATTGCAGTAGGTCTCGAATATACATTTATATTGCATATTACTTGGAAATAAGTAAGTATACGTTTCTCTGGTGGCAAATCTACCCTTTCGCCAATTGTTAAGGGAGGAGACACCAGTATATATTTAGCCCTCTATCACAAAAGGCAATCTGCATGTGTTTACTGACCACCGTCGATGGTGGTCTATAATATAGTACTTTATTTACAGGCAATGGACTACATGTTTCTGTGGTACTTCACATGTGTCTAAAATGAAATGTCTGCTTGCATTAAAAATGCAAGTCGTGAAGTCCATTTATACGTACGACATACGCATGTCTCAGTTTCTCTCTCTCTCTCTCTATCTCTCCTCCTACTCTCTCTCTCTCTCTCTCTCTCTCTCTCTCTCTCTCCTTCTCCATTTTCCTGACTCATGTTATTGTAAAACTCTTGGTGGCAACAAACACCAGACACCTGGTAGACATAAGGTTCAAAATCCCAAGACATCCAATACGCCTCGGGAGAGCGCCTCCACAATTGTCACACAGCTGGCTATCTATATAGAGATCTGAACGTGCCTTCCTTCTCTTCCACGACCTCACTCACTCACTCCACTCACTCCCTCCCTGCTAGCCTCCCTTTCCTACCCAGCCACCCCCACCCACCATTTCAGGCTTTCCGTTCTGCTAGAATAACATTCACAATTTGCGGACATATCGCATCAATTGGGCTAATATGCGGTATATTCCTTGTTATTATGGGACGTCTACACCTACGTACATGTCTTTACTATAGCCATGACAGTGACTAGAAATACAAGATTGACGTTTTTAATATTTGGGCGTTAAACACACCCTCTCCCCCTTTCATTCCCAGCCACAACTCACTAACACCTTGGTTCACGCATAGAAAATCATTGATAATGTGCGTAAATTATCGCCAATGAATTGGTTCATATGCCGGTATATATTTTGATATATGGCACGGATTAATATGTACAAGTCTGTATTTATAGCATGACAGTGCTCTACGTACAAGACTTAAGTGAGTGTATGGCGTAAACCACACTCTAAGCTCATAAATTGCCGCCAAAACCCTCCAACACATCTTCATTTCGCCTAAAAATTCTCTTATAATTCCCTTATATATTGCAATTATTTTTGCGTCACTATGAGGCATATTCATTGTTATATGGGTGGCCTACACCAGGATACATACTCTACAGAGCCTAAAAGGGCTCAAAAAAGGAGATATACGTGATAATACGCGGGTAACCCACACCCTCCTCCCTCTCCTTCTATCCCCTGGGCGCAGTGAAAACTCGGGAGGGAAAGCTCGTCCGCTCGATGACAATCTAGCAGCGCGGTGCAATGCGCTCCACATTTTTCAACTACGGACCGTTTCCCCATACCCCCAGGGGGACATTTTTGGGGGGGTCAAATACCCCCCCCATATATATGGGCTGATGCACGCAAAACAGTCCCTACACGATGATGTACTTTTTATCGAAATCTGGAAATGGGTCCCAAAATCATCATAGGTTGCGCACAGTCTTACCCTGTAAGGAAAAACCCCTGTGCGCCGCGGAGAGGTTAAGACATTGGCCATTTGTAGTAGGTTTGGTGTACACGGTAGTTTTGAAGCCTGTGGTCGTGGAGGGAGACAAGGAGGTCGAGGAAGGGGTTAAATGTCCATCCGGTGGTTTCTTCGTATGTGAAGTTGAGTCCGGAGGCGGCCAGGAAGCGCTGCTGGAGGTCCCTGAGTTCGCCCAGGTCCTTCACCCGCACGAAGATATCATCGATGTACATGCAGGAGAACAGTGGGGCCGGTGGGCAGCCAGGAGGTTCCTCTTCGATAGTTCCCATTAATAAATTGGCGAACAGGACCCCCAGGGGGCTTCCCATCGCTACACCGTCGATTTTGTGGTACATCTTCCCGCGGGGGCAGAGGAAAGGGGACTCCTTGGTACATAGTCCCAAGCGCGGTCTTCAGGGCCTTCTCCGGGCATGTCACGGTGGGGGCGTATTCGGGCAAGTGGTAAACTCGACTCGTAGGATAAAATCTATGGTTAGTCTTGTCAAAGGGCACGTTGGTAAACAAACTCTATATGTCGAAGGGAGGCGATGATGTGGTCGTTAGCTGGGGGGGCATCTCGTAGAATTTCTAGGAAGTCATAAGCAGAGTTGAGGTTATGTATTGCCGTGGAACAAAATATGGCGGTGAGGAGTTTGTTCAGGGCCTCTTGGCGGTTCTGGTAGGTTAGCAGTAGGGATCTGTGATATGGATTGGGGCGGAGGGGGGGGTCCCGGGTTTGCTGGTTTTTATAGTACCGGTAAGCATAAACCCATGGGGTGAATTCGCCGATGAGTTTCTTCAGGTGTACGCCACCGGCTTTGGCGTTGATAGCAGGCGATGGTTGGTGTTGGCTTTCCATTTGATTTCGTCAGTAGGGTTGAGACGTGATCCTTTTGAATTTGGTCTTATCACTAAGAATGTAGTCCAATTTCCGTAGGTATTCTTCTTTTCCGTGTATCACAAGGCAGGCAGAGCAGGCCTTATCAGCTCGTCGGATGATGATTGTGGGGTTCTCTTTTAGTTGGTTAGCGGCTTTTAAGTGGTGGTTGTTGAGGGACTTGCTTTGGCGGATCCCCTCGTTTTGGCGGCTTCTGCTAGTAGGGTGGGTTGTAGGGCTGGGGTGGTGGTGCTCTTGCCGTCTTTCTGGAGTCGTAAGATGTCATCCAGTAGGACTTCATATTCAAGGCGTTTTCGGTGGGGTCCCGGCTTGGAAATGTAGTGGCAATTTAAGCCTTTGTTTCAGGGAGGTCTTCTGGGTCCGGCGTTTTAGGGTGGTTGTTGGTGAGGGTAATATATCCTTTTGTTGGCTTTGGAAGTTTTATGTTTCCCACCGTATAGACGGGAGCGTTTTTGGCTGGTAGTGTTCTCTGTTTGTCGTCGGTGTTGTTCGTTGAGTTGTTGGAGTTTTTGGTTGATTTCTGGTTTTGATGTGGTTAGGGGTAGTTTCTTCTTCATCCCATTTTCTGTAGCAGGGCCGTTCACGTTCATGATCGGAGATTGGTGGTGGTCTCTCGTTTCTCCACTAATTCTTCCAGTATCAGTTCTTCAACGAAAACTGGAGGGTGCTAGTACGATGTCTGGCATTCTCGTTGTGGAGTTTTATGTTTGTATAGCCAGGTAATAGATTCTCTTTTAAACAGACGAGGTTTAAAAGCAATAGCAGTTTCAGCATTCAGGATTTTATTTGTTACAGCTTGCAATAGTTCTAACAATTTTCCTATGGGGTTCAGAGCTGAGGTACCAAAAGGTTTGCAAAATTCATGGTGGATCCAACGTTTTCACAAGTAACCAGCTTTCATCTTCAGCAACCCTACTGACGAAATAAAAAGGAAAGCCAAACCAACATCAATGCTATCAACGCCAAAAGCCAGTGGCGTACACCTGAAGAAACTCATCGGCGAATTCGCCCCAGGTTATGGTTACGGTACTATAAAAACCCACAAACCCGGGAACCCCCTCCGCCCCATCATATCACAGATCCCTACTGCTACCTACCAGACCGCCCAAGGCCCTGAACAAACTTCTCACCTCTTTTGTTCCACGGCAATTAAAACCTCAACTTTGCTTATGCCTACCTAGAAAATTCTACGAGATGCCCCCCAAGCTAACGACCACATCATCGCCTCCCTCGGACGTACGAGAGTTTGTTTACCAACGTGGCCGTTGACACGACCATAGATTTTATCCTACGTCGAGTTTACCACTGCCCTAATACGCCCCCCCTTGAACAGCCCGGAGAAAGGCCCTGAAGACGCTTCTTGGAAATATGTACCAAGGGAGTCTCCTTGCCTCTGCCCCCGCGGGAATATGTACAAGCAAATCGACGGTTTTGTAGCGATGGGGAAGCCCCCTGGGGTTCCTGTTCGACAATTTCTTAATGGGAACTATCGGAAGTTGGAACTCCTCGCTGCCCACCGGCCCACGGTCGGCTGCAGGTACATCGATGATATTGTCGTGCGGGGTGAAGGACCTGGGCGAACTCAGGGACCTCCAGCAGAGCTTCATGGCCGCCTCGGGACTCAACTTCACATACGAAAGAAACCACCGATGGAAATCTACCCTTCCTCGACCTCCTTTCCTCCCTCCACGACCACGGCTTCAAAACTACCGTGTACACCAAACCTACTAACAATGGCCAATGTCTTAATGGGGAAAGTGAATGCCCTAAACGATACCTACAGTCAACCCATCGGCGCCTATGTCAGGAGCGCCCTCAACCCATTGCACCACCTGGCATGACACACACAATGAAACTGGAAAGGATCACCCAGGTCCTAGTCAACAATGGGTATTCCAACACGGACGTCACCAATGCCATCAACCACCACCTAGAAAACTGGTAACAACAAAGACCCCCCTAGCACCAACCCGGCCAATGACATTACATTTTTCTACCGAAAACTACATGTCTTCCGACCACACACACAGACAAATCCATTATGAAAGAAATAATTAACAAAAACGTCCTCCCCACCAACCCTGACAATAAAATCAAACTCATTATTTACTACAAATCTCCTAAGACCTCCAAACTTGTCCTCCGTAACCGCCCCATTTCCACCAACCAACCGGAAGATGATCATGTGATATACCAGCATATTTGCACCTCTGGGGACTGTGGACCCCTATCCTATGTTGGAATGACACAGACTCGCCTTTCCCGTCGACTAACCCTCCACCTTCAATCTGGCGCTATAAAAGATCACTATCAAGCCCCCCCACCATCTTGCCCTAACTTGCGCCGACCTAGACAAACAAACCACCATACTCGACAAAGAATCAGACCCCAGAAGACTAGCTATTTTAGAAGCTCTATACATCCAAACACTCAACCCCAGCATCAACAACCAAACACAAGACCATTCAAATTCTTCCTTCAGGCAAGCGCTACAGGCATGCTGCCCCCCCTCCTCTCGCCCCGTGCCCCCCTCCCTTACGCTTCCACGCTCAGCACACAACTGACAACACCAACCAATCACAGCCACCCACAGCCAAACCAACCACCGATAAGATTTAGTGCCCGTCTCGCGAATAGACTGCCTTCCACCAATGAACAGCCACCACACACCCAGTAGCGCCGCCCACCTCCCTCTACTTGATCCTCGAATTTTGTATAAATAAGATGCATTGTCCCTATTCTAATCATTACCTCTCCATTCCCTGAAGATGCAAGATGTTTACTTGTGAAACGTCGGATCCACCATGAATTTTGCTAGCCTTTTGTACCTCATCTCTGAACCCCAGAGGAAAATTGTTAGAACTATTGAAAGCTGTAACAATAAAATCCTGAATGCTGAAACTGCTATTGCTTTTAACCTCGTCTGTTTAAAAGAGAATCTATTACCTGGCTATACTAACATAAAACTCCACAACGAGAATGCCAGACATCGTACTAGCACCCGCCAGTTTTGTGAAGAACTGATACGAGAAGAATTAGCTGAGAAACGAGACCACCACCAATCTCCGATATGAACGTGACGCCCTGCTACAGAAATGGAATGAAGAAGAAACCACCCCTAACCACATCAAAACAGAAATCAACCAAAAACTCCAACAACTCAACGAACAACACAGACGACAAACAGAGAACACTACCATCCAAAAACTCTCCCGTATATACGGTGGAAACATAAAACTTCCCAAGCCAACAAAAGGATATATTAACCTCACCAACACCACCCTAACGCCGGACCAAGAAGACCTCCTGAACAAAGGCTTAAATTGCCACTACATTTCCAAGCCGGGACCCCACCGAAAACGCCTTGAAATTGAAGTCCTACTAGATGACATCCCACGACTCCAGAAAGACGGCAAGATCACCACACCCCCCAGCCCTACAACCCACCCTACTAGCAAAAGCCGCCAAAACCAGGGGATCCCACCAAAGCAAGCTCCTCAACAAACACCACTTCAAAGCCTCTAAACAACTAAAAGAGAACCCCAACATCATCATCCGACGAGCTGATAAGGCCTCCTGCCTTGTGATACACGGAAAAGAAGAATACCTACGGAAAATGGACGACATTCTTAGTGATAAGAACAAATTCAAAATGATCACTCGCAAACCTACTGACGAAATAAAAAGGAAAGCCAACACCACCATCACTGCTATCAACGCCAAAGCCAGTGGCGTACACCTGAAGAAACTCATCGGCGAATTCACCCCAGGTTATGCTTACGGTACTATAAAAACCCACAAACCCGGGAACCCCCTCCGCCCCATCATATCACAGATCCCTACTGCTACCTACCAGACCGCCAAGGCCCTGAACAAACTTCTCACCTCTTTTGTTCCACGTCAATACAACCTCAACTCTGCTTATGACTTCCTAGAAATTCTACGAGATGCCCCCCCAGCTAACGACCACATCATCGCCTCCCTCGACGTAGAGAGTTTGTTTACCAACGTGCCCGTTGACAAGACCATAGATTTATCCTACGTCGAGTTTACCACTGCCCTAATACGCCCCCCCTGGACATCCCGGAGAAGGCCCTGAAGACGCTCTTGGAACTATGTACCAAGGAGTCCCCTTTCCTCTGCCCCCGCGGGAATATGTACCAGCAAATCGACGGTGTAGCGATGGGAAGCCCCCTGGGGGTCCTGTTTGCCAATTTCTTCATGGGAACTATCGAAGAGGAACTCCTGGCTGCCCACCGGCCCACTGTCTACTGCAGGTACATCGATGATATCTTCGTGCGGGTGAAGGACCTGGGCGAACTCAGGGACCTCCAGCAGCGCTTCATGGCCGCCTCCGGACTCAACTTCACATACGAAGAAACCACCGATGGACATCTACCCTTCCTCGACCTCCTTGTCTCCCTCCACGACCACGGCTTCAAAACTACCGTGTACACCAAACCTACTAACAATGGCCAGTGTCTTAATGGGGAAAGTGAATGCCCTAAACGATACCTACAGTCCACCATCGCCGCCTATGTCAGGAGAGCCCTCACCCATTGCACCACCTGGAATGACACACACAATGAACTGGAAAGGCTCACCCAGGTCCTAGTCAACAATGGGTATTCCAACACTGACGTCACCAATGCCATCAACCACCACCTAGAAAAATGGATACAAACAAGACCCCCCTAGCACCAACCCGGCCAATGACATTACATTTTTCTACAGAAACTACATGTCTTCCGACCACACAACAGACGAATCCATTATGAAAGAAATAATTAACAAAAACGTCCTCCCCACCAACCCTGACAATAAAATCAAACTCATTATTTACTACAAATCTCCTAAGACCTCCAACCTTGTCCTCCGTAACCGCCCCATTTCCACCAACCAACCGAAAGACGATCATGTGATATACCAGCATATTTGCACCTCTGGGGACTGAGGACCCCTATCCTATGTTGGAATGACACAGACTCGCCTTTCCCGTCGACTAACCCTCCACCTTCAATCTGGCGCTATAAAAGATCACTATCAAGCCCTCCACCATATTGCCCTAACTCGCGCCGACCTAGACAAACAAACCACCATACTCGACAAAGAATCAGACCCCAGAAGACTAGCTATTTTAGAAGCTCTATACATCCAATAACTCAACCCCAGCATCAACAACCAAACACAAGACCTTCAAATTCTTCCTTCAGGCAAGCACTACAGGCATGCTGCCCCCCTCCTCTCGCCCCGCGCCCCCCTCCCTTACGCTTCCACGCTCAGCACACAACTGACAACACCAACCAATCACAGCCACCCACAGCCAACAACCAACCACCGATAAGATTTAGTGCCCGTCTCGCGAATAGACTGCCTTCCACCAATGAACAGCCACCACACACCCAGTAGCTCCGCCCACCTCCCTCTACTTGATCCTCGAATTTTGTATAAATAAGATGCATTGTCCCTATTCTAATCATTACCTCTCCATTCCCTGAAGATGCAAGATGTTTACTTGTGAAATGTTGGATCCACCATGAATTTTGCTAACCTTTTGTACCTCATCTCTGAACCCCAGAGGAAAATTGTTAGAACTATTGAAAGCTGTAACAATAAAATCCTGAATGCTGAAACTGCTATTGCTTTTAACCTCGTCTGTTTAAAAGAGAATATATATATATTTATTTTTATTTTTTTCCAAACCTTTCCTGTTCCCAATAGTGAACAAATAAATACAAGTCCGTTGCTGGTACCGAAAGGGATAAAAAGGTAATTAGAGGAAGAGGTAAAGAATATCCCCGTCCCAGAGGGTAGGCTAATCTGATTATTGTTATACTTAAAAGATTAAAAATATCGCAATAAAAATGGCAGCACTATTCTAGGATGCCAACAATGAATTTCCTGACTTTGTATATATTCTGTGAGTTTTCTAAAAAATCTGTCAGTCTCTCTGATGATGGGTACATAACCTGAAACGTTAGAGAATAAAGATTCATAGCTCTTCCCTGCGTTTTCTCCTCCACCCAATCCATCATATATATTATATATATATATATATATATATATATATATATATATATATATATATATATATATTGTAAAAAGTAATTTTAAGGTAACAACATTCTTCTTTGGGACAGCAGTTTCGAATACTGTAATTTGTTGCGACCAACGGTATTATTCCCTTCCATTAACTGTTGGTCAGATTGTGGAGGCAGCATCAAGGAGAGTAAGAAATTTGTTCGTGTAATCTGTGAGCCCAGGGAGTAAATACTAGGAGGGGGCCGCTCTCTAAGGAGGACAATTGAGTACAAAGGAAAACAAGCAACAACAGGTCATGCAACCTCTCGAGGTTATATGCCCTCCAAAACACTGCTGTTCCAAGTGTTGCAACAGTATTTCGGAGAGAATGTGGGAAAAACACGAGAAGGAGTGCTGCCATGGGGCTTAGTTCATGGCAGGGGATATGATATTAAGATCTATTAGGTTATTGAACAAACACTAATAAAGAAAATATTTATTCAATTACAAATTCAGTCAACCTTGGGTTCAGGGCAAGGTGCTTGTCTAAGCAAACTTTGAATGATATTGTTACTCCTAAATCGGTTTCTCTGTCTACACTCTTTAGCTGGGTGCCATTCATCGAGTAGTCGAGTAGTAGGGGAGGTGTGGTGGAGTGGTCATGCCACTGGATGGGTAATCCAATGGACCCGGGTTCAAATCCCGATATGTCTATGGGAAGATATTATTGGGAGTGAATTTGTGCTGTACCTAGTATCAGTGCATTACCACAAAGCCCACCGAAATGCCAAAAAAAATACCCTCATTGTTCCCTGATTAAATAACACTGTATGAATATTCCCATATTCAAAATATGTTACAGGGGGACAATGCCTAGTGAGTTCACTGCTCAATAGGTGGCGTTCTGAGAGTGAGGGTCTGAGTCTGGGGGGGGTGAGACGGTGAAACACTTGAGCGAAGCAACCAGCCGCTTCAGAGATGGAGCTGCTTCGAGCCATGATGGATGCTTCACATGTCTCACTCCCCAGACTGGAACAAGACCTCACGGGCTTCACCGTGTTGAATGTACAGGCTCTCAGCCTATGCCCGAGAGGGAGTAGTTGGAATATAGAAAAAAGAAAAAAAAATCTGCTTTTTCATTGCGGTATCCGATATGAAGTACTTTACACTTATCTTCATTGAAACACATTTGCCAGATTTTAGCCCATTGTGAAAGCTTGTTTAGATTGTTTTGCATATCTTCAACATGTTCATTTGTCAGTATTGTATTTGCGAGTTTTGTGTCATCTTCAAACTTTGAGATTGTACAGGTGAGACCCTCATCTATGTCCTTAATGTAAATTAGGAAAAGGACTGGCCCCAGCACTGATCCTTGAGGTACACCACTAGTTAAATGTAGGAACCAATCACTCTGATTCTCTGGTGTTCTAGTTGAGCTTTGGATTTATTTCCTTTACAAGATTTACGATATAATTTTAGATTAATTTTGCCCTGAGATGATGTGAAGGGAAGAGTTAAAGTAATGACTAAGTTTTGTCAAATTGCATATATTAGGTTTTTAGTCATCTGGCAAACCGGCACACATACAAACAGAATAACAAAAAAAAAACCAACCAACGGAGCAGTATTTTGCAGTTGCTGGTGGTGTACATGTTAACTACAAGTGACTATATGATATTGGGGCCTGTAGACTTTATCCAAAGTCCTTACCTGGTATTGTGTATGTATGTATGTATCTATGTATCTATTTATGTATGTATGTATGTATATGTATAGACTCCGACACATACTCCATAGCTAGGGGTGGCCGACTCGAGACAGAGCCCGATTAGAAACAAAATTTAAAATTAAACAGTCGTAAATCTCACTCACTCATCTTTATTCTTAATTCGGCCATTCCCCTTCTCCCTCATGCTTAGCCCCATTAGTTTTTAGACTTTAAGACGATCGGCCCATTAGTCAGGCAATTTTAAGCTATTTCGCCCCATTTGTTGTCAGTATCATTACCTTTTGTGCCATTTAGGTGTCGATTTTTTTCCTGGCGAGCGATAGCGAGCCTGTAATTTTGGAAGTGAATTTGGAAGTAAATTTGGAAGTTGCCTGACTAATGGGCCGATCGTCTTAAAGTCTAAAAACTAATGGGGCTAAGCATGAGGGAGAAGGGGAATGGCCGAATTAAGAATAAAGATGAGTGAGTGAGATTTACGACTGAACTATGACTATAGAGGAAGAGTATAAATAAATATGAAGAGTGTAGGAGATAAGAGGAACACGGAGGAGTGAGTGAGAGTTATGACTGAACTTATGGCGAGGGCAGGGAGATGTTTAGAGGAGGAGGAAAGACAGATTGCTTGGAAGAGATCTACGAGAAGAGGGAACTACCAAAGATGAACAACAGAGGGCGGACACATAGTTCTAAATGCGTGTCTTATACGGTGGGTTCTTGGTGGGATTTTGCTCGGGTATTTAATCCTTTCAAGATCCAATACACATTTCCTTATTATTAGACGATTGTATTCAGATTAGGAAGGGTACATGGAGGTCAAAGGGTTAATTGAGATAGTCCTTACCCTTATAATTCCAACAGGTCCATCTTAATCTATATAAAGGCTTCTAATGATAGCCAGAATAGAAGTCAAAATGCGTCACAATCTTCAAAGGGTTAATAATATATGGACAGTATATACGGTGGGTCCTTCGTGCTTTAATTGGAGTATTTAATAATGCATGGACAATAATTTGCTGCTTGTCATGTACCAAAACCATTCCGTACACTGCATGATATACAGTTACACTCTAACACACAAATAACTTTCATGTTAATAAAAGGTGCTTATATGAATGTCCAGCTATCCATAAATCACAATGACGGATTACTGATGCAACGATATAGATTTGTTAATCCCAAAAGTTCAACAAATCACTACGAACCTGATTTTAATCATCTGGATGTTGAAATTATAAATTAATGATTATTATCATAATACCGATGTATAGTGAACATCGAAACTAAACATATATTTTTCATAAAGCATTATAACGTTCCTCGTGAATGAGTTGTTCAAAATACGTGTTTTGTACATAAACCTTATATATTTTACAATTAACCCGAATATTTAAAGATTGTGTATTAACCATTGATGCCTTTTCAAAGATGTCATTG